>OY747715.1:51117738-51717738 GCA_963556495.2 Valencia hispanica | reverse complement strand
TGGGGTTGGGCTTTGGTGGCTTTGGGTGGTAACTCCTGACGGCTGCTCATACGGTGCCTTAGGGGGGTTGCACTGACGGACATGGGTTACTGGCCTGGTGGCCATGCTGCGCCTGGGTAGGGTCTGGGGTGGGCCTGGGGTTTTGGGGCTCTGGGGCGCCCCGCCCCCTGGCTGTGCTCCTGGCTGGGGGTCGGCCGGTGCGGGGTCTCTGTTGCCGGCCTGTGGGGGTCGGGGCTGGCCAGTAGAATGCCGGCCATCTCTCTCTTTTTCTCTGGGCCGATTGTCATCGCCGGTTCCTGTATGACGTCTCGCCTTGTTTGCTGGTTGGGGTGCCTGGCTGCTGGTCGCGGCAGCTGGTCGGCATTTCTGGGCCTGATCAGTCTTTTTTCGCACTGGACTTGGCTCCTGGGTCTTGGTCTTTGTGCGCTGCGGGGCCCTGGGGTCGGGCGTTTGGCCGGGTTCGGTCAGGCTTTCCGGTGGACTGGCCGGGTAGTGGGCTTGCAGGCCAGGTGGGTGGGGCGCTGGGTTTTGTTGCTTGCCGGGCCATTTAACAGCAATGGTCGCTCTGCAAGGGAAAGGGGGGCGTGGATGTCGGTCTCGGTTTGCTCCTGGTCTGGGCGGGTACGTCTCTGGGTTTTGGGCCTCTGATGCGCCTTTGTTGGTTGGGAGGCTGTTGCTATCTAGCGACAGGTGTTCTCCCTCTATGAGGGCACTTGGACGGGGGGGAGGGGTGTGCGGGAGGAGGGGGGCCCGAACTCAACCTGGGTGTCTAGAGTCTGTTGTGTTCTGATAGTAGAGCGAATGTCAGGGTGGGTTTAGTTCTCCTTCTGGGATGGGGCTGGGGGGACTGCCTTGGGGTCCATGGAGCTTGGTGGTGCTGTGGCCGTGGACCCTGGTTTGAATGTGCCATGGCCTCACCTCCACTGGTGGATCCAGGTGAACAGCGGTGCCTATTGGGGTCACTGGGGGAGCTGGCTCCCTGGGAAGGCATTTGTCTCCCAGTCCTTCCCACCCCATCCCCAAACACCTCTGTCCACCAGCTCCATCACTTTACCACTCATATAGGGTCTTGGGGCATGGGCACATCACTGGGGTGCGAGGAGGGGTTTCCATATTCGCTATCCCGTGGTGGCCTGGGTCCCAATTTTACTATACAACTTAGACACTCCCACTTATAACATTTTCATGAGACACACATGTATGGAGTTTGGGGTGGGCACACTTTTCGGCATCCAGAGGGGGAGCTGTTCAATCAGCTTCACCTCTGGTGCCGGTGCCCACTGTTAAACCACATATAGACACTGGGGGCTCAGGGTGGGGGTTGGGGGATGTGTGGCTGCCTTCCACACTTCCCACCCCTCTGTTTTAAATGCACATTATAACAATGCACCTCTTTCTGGGGTGCCAGGTTTGGGATTGTTGGTTGGTGTCTGTTCGGTGGCTCGGCGGGATAAAGATCCAGCGTCTCTGCTCTTTCGATCACCTGTTCTGTGCGCATGGTGCATGGTCAGTTCATTGGCGGGTTGGACTGGCCCTGGCCTTTGTTGGATGCCTGATCTCAGCGCTCTGCGTTTCATGGGATCATGACTTGGGAGTTGGTACAACTTGGTGTCCAGGTGCTGGCTGAGCTTGGCCTGGGTTGCTGTCCGTCCGCTGTGGCTACCGATGGGGTGCCCCGACGTGGGGGAGGGGTGGGGCGCTGGGATGTTGGTGGTGAGAATTGGCCTAGGATGTGGGCATGTCACTGCTGCCCCCCGGGGCCCTGCATCATAGCCACTGGACGTTCCCCTGGAGTTCTCCTCTGCTCCGCTCTTGGGGGATGTGGTCGGCCCCGCCCTGGTCCGCTTCGGGTTCTGGGGGTCCTTTGGACATCTTAGCTCCGATTTCCTTCATGTCTGCAACGATTCCTGGGAGACGGATTGATGCCTGCTCACACCAGCTATTGAACACTCTTATGGCCTGCTGGACCAGGGCAGAACTCTTTTCAAAATTTCGAAGTGCCCCTTTTGCTGTTCGTGAATCCAGCTGGGTTATATCAGAACTGTTCCAAGACAGTTCATTAGACGTCGATCCTGCAGGCCATCCAGCCTGCATTTGGGCCACATGGTCCTTAAATCCTGTACAGTTTTTTTTTTATAACTCTTCCTTTGCTTGCTCAACCACGGAAACAATTTGCTCTCCTCCTAGTGGACTGGACCTCCTTCAAGGCAAAGTAGGACTGAACCGGTTCATTTTATACTAATATTGTGTCTGGGCGGAGATAAATAGAGAAAATAGAGTTTTAACGAGTTAGATCTCGTTCATTGTTGGTTAAAGTGTTTTTAAGCGCTGTACCTGTTTGCTCATTTTTGCGTCGTCGCACGTATAAGTCTGAGCTGAAATTGCTGTTTGAAACTGTTTGTTTTATCCTGAGCAGATCACAACTTTCTTTCCTTTTCCCTCCTCTCCTTTACTCTCTCTCTCTCTGATCACTCCGTCGGCAGAGTCGGGCTCGGTCCGGCCTGCGTTAGCTGGTCTTAGCTGAAAAGTTTAACTCCATTGTCTTTAGTCTGTCGCTAAAGCAGAGGCCTACCACATGGACGCTTTCCCCATGTGCTCCTTTAGCCAAAGCTAGTTTTATGACTCTTTCTTAGACTTCATGTGCTGTCCTCCATCTTGGCACAGAGCTGAGATTTATGACTTTGTCCCACAGGCTATCTGTGACTTGGGCTCCCTGGAGTGAGGGCCCCCCTCCTTTTCTGACCCGAACCTCAGCTCACTGATTTCATTTCATGTTAATTGTGTTTAATGTTCACCTATTATTATTGTCTAAGATCTGTAGTAATTTTTGCATGCTTTAGAATAGATGGGAATTTTTATTTTCTAAATAAAGTCCCCTAAACTTATAGAGAAGTTGTCTGGGATTACTTGGAGTGATGCGTACAATTAATGTCAACAGTGTAAGAACTTATTCCTTCACCTATTGTTTAATTATCTCAGCCTTATCAGGCTGGTAAACAAAAACATAAACTGAGACTGAACAATTTGGCTATATATATATATAAATGTTCCTGGAATCCAACAGGATGGTGCCCCTAAACTTGGTAATTTTTACATAAAATTATTATTCTTATTAATAATTGCCCTTAGCAATTATTCATAATTATTCATAGCCAAATCCTACCTATCTGCAGCACAACACAACATATGTGTGACATTGATGATCATTAGTACTTGTTTGGTATAATTGGTTGATCACCTAACAATTAACTTGGGAAGATCCCTGACTTTGTGCAACTGTACCTAGTACAAATGCTGGTTTGAAGGCAAAATATAGTAACATATAACAAAAACATAATTATGGCAGTAGTATGACAAAAAATATAATAAATAATAACTTACATAACAGCTCTATTAAATAAATGCTTCTTCAGCTGCATTTCAAAAGGTTCTATGCTGTCAATACCATGAAAACAGGGAGTTCCACGGTTGAGGTGTAACTGCTTATAGGCGTCATTCCCTTTTATTTGCACCAGCTCAAAGAAAATAATTATTATTTCTTGTTATATAATTTGGGGATTTAAGTTGAAGAGTAAGGTTTTTACAGATCAAAAATATATGAAGACGCTTTTCAAATGTACACATTTACCATCACTGACCCGGATAGGACCTACAATGGATGCCCAACTGTGTTTGTCCATATGGGTTTAATTTGGTTGACCCATGTGGGTCCCATATGTACTAAACAATCTTAAGCCATTTCAAATATTTGCCCACATTAGCTTAATATTCCCCATATGGGGCCCACTTAGACATGTCTTCACGGTCTGACTTCCATTTACCCATGTGACCCATATAGTTTGACCAGGTGGGCCCGACATGAGTAATCAGTTGTAAAATCATATATTGATCATCTAACTTGGCCCCACCTGGGGCCTACATCAACAGCTTATATCTAAATGATTGTGTTTGCCCACGTCTAACCCACATAAAAAACCAAAAAAATGGGTCCTACATGTGTTTCCCATTTTGAACCTGTTTAAGGGTTTTCCATCTTTGGCCCAGCTGGGACCTACTTTATGTTCCCACTTGGGTTTGCCCATATGGATTTCACATGAGAAACCCAAGTGGGCCCTGTATAAAAAGACCAGTTTGAGCCCATGCCCAGATGGTACCTATCCAGCCCAAGCTTATCCCAGGTGGGGCCCATATATACATGTTGTTTGCAGAAGCAGCCCCAACTGTTCAAACCTCCACAATGTTGGCCCCAAATACACCCATTTATAGCCCATGCCCATTGTGCCCATATAGATCCCTTACTGGGCCCATATCATCAGCCCACATGGGCTTCCAATCTGGGACCCATGTTGCTTAATCCATGTGGGGCCTTAATAATGAAACCTAGTTCTCGCCAATGCCTACATTGCCCACTTATATCCCCCATGGGGCCTATTTAGTTGGCCCACATGGGATTCCCATGTGGGCCCATATTACTGAAACCATATGGGTCCCAGTGATGTTACCCATTAACAGCACATGCCCATTGTGCCCATATAGGTACTTACTGGGCCCATATAATCAGCCCACATGGGCTTCCAATCTAGGACCCATGTTGCTTAACCCATGTGGGGCCCACAACATTTGCCCAGTTTAAGCCCATGCCCAATTAGTACCCATGTAGCCCATTTATATACCATATGGGGCCCACATGACATGTTGGCTGGGAAGCAATATATTGAAGAGTGGAAGCAAGGATGTGAGGTAGGTAGATAGGCAGGTAGGAAGGAAGCAAGGTAAGTAAGAAGGAAGCGAGGCTGCCCATGACCTCTGCAGCTTGGCAATGGTGGGCCCTCTTTGGTCGATCTCTGGTCAAGCCCCTGCTGGGGGGTTGGGCGCCCTCAGGCCCCAAGGCTGGATCCGCCCTGCTGTTGGTGGAACCCATGTTGCTGCAGCCCCTTACGGCTTCTGCATTGTAGCTGCTGGATTTTTCCCTGGAGCTCCCCTCAGCTCCTCTCTTGGGGGGTGCAATCAGCCCTGCATTGGTCCGCCTGGGGCTCCTGTGTTCTGTGGGTCCTTTGGATGTCTGTGGCTTTGATCTCCTTTGTGTCTGCGTTGATTTCTGGGAGGCGGATTGAACACTTGTATGAAACCTTATATTCACCAGCATGCTCCCACACACACACGCACACACAGGTGTGGAGATTCAGGTGTTTAAAGATTCACTCTTGGGCTGAGGTTAGAAATACATCTTGTAATAATGGGTACCATGAGCTTTTCAATGATGTTACTGTATTTATATATCTATCTATTTGTGGGTTGTTTATGTAGTTCTCAGTTTGCATTGTTTGGTTTTTCCCTTTGCTTGCTGTTCTCCAGGTGTAGAAGCAGACTATGATGTTTTCTTGTATTTTTTGTATTCCCCTTCCTCTTTAACTTCAATTTAACCTTTACCTCTTAACTTTCTTTCTTACCTTTCTTTATCTTCTTTTTCCCCATTTATTTTTTGTCTCCTTGTTGATAATATCTGAAAAAACCCCACAAAAATTTCTAATAAAGATTTATTACACATGTATATCAAGTGGAGTATTACAGCAATAGCCGTAATAATCCACTTGAGAAAGTACATCAGTTGCGCTTCTACTTGGTAATCAGAGATCCATTCTGTGCACCACACTGCCAGACAGGACACGTGAGAAAAAAAAAGAAAAAGAAAAGCAAACAACACATCTCTTGCTCTACTTTAAATATATCATCAGACACCCTTTTATACAAAGATGAGATAATTTCTGTATGAGCTTGCCAGAAAAGGTGAGTCAACGTTTGTTACCAGTTGACAAGATATATTTAAAATATCTTTCATTTTCCACTTCTTAGAAGAAAAAAAAAAGTGGGGTGTTCAGAGTTCATTAGTTGTTCTAGCAGTGTCGGATTCAGCATGATTGTTTCAAAATAAACAATATGTTGTCATGCTCAAGCTAAAGTCAAATTAACTGGGTTCAATGTAGTCATGAATCATTGTTGTACAAAAGGATCAAAAATGGTTTCATCCACTGTTTCCAAGTGAATCAGCTCTCAATAAATGACAAATTGTATTTACTAAAGGTTCACATTTGTGCAATATGTTATTAACTGTCACAAAGAAGAATTTTTAGGGAGTAATACCCCAAAATGGTTTGAAATCACACAATTGCATAATCCAAACAGCAATATTTCAGCATCAGATGTTGATGAACAGCAGTGAATCTGATTCATGTTGCCCTTGCTGTGTAGTAACTGCATCATGTGGCATAACACCAGCAACAAACAGCATAGAAGAAAAAAACCCAGAAAAACCAGAAAAAAAGGAAAGGAAGTGAGGTAGGTAGGTAGGTAGGTAGAAAGCAAGGTAAATATGAATAAAGGGATAGGAAGGAAGGAAGCGAGGGATGGAGGTAGGAAGGAAGAAAAATCGGAAAGGGAGGTAGAAAATAAGGGGGGAAGGAAGAGAAGAAGGGAGGAAGGAACAAAAGAGGGAAGGAAGGAAGAGACGAAGGAAGAAAGCGTGGTCAGAATGAAGGAAGAAAGCGAGGAAGGTAGGAAGGAAGCAAGGAAGGAAGGAAGGAAGGAAGATAGGTAGGAAGGAAGCGAGGGAGGGAGGAAGGAAGGAAGCGAGGGAGGGAGGAGGAAGGGAAAAAGGGAGGTACGTAGGAAGGTAGGAAGAAAGAAAGCAAGGTAAGAAGGAAGGAAGGGAGGTAGGAAGTGAGGAAGGAGGGAAGAAAGCGAGGGAGGGTGGTAAGAATGTAGGAAAGAGGGAAGGAAACGGGGGAGGGAGAAAAGCAGGAAAGAGGGAAGGAAGGGATGAGGGAGGAAGAAAGCAAGGTAGGAATGAAGGAAAGAAGAAAACAAGGAAGGTAAGAAAGAAGGTAGGAAGGAAGAAAGTGAGAGGGAGGAAAATAGTAAGGACTGGCTGAGGAAACCTTAAGGAAAGAAGCAAGAAGACAACAAAAACAAAGGGTGCAAGAAAGGAAAGTTAGGAAACCAAAAAGGAGAGAAAGTAATGACACAAACAAGGAAAGAACAAAAAGACAGGAAGGACAGCTTAGAAAGGGAAGTAGAATACAAAAAGAAGGAAGAGAAAACAAAAGCTTCCATACTTTCAATATTCTTTATACATGTCCAGACCTGGAAAATATAAATGAAATTCCACCTTTTTTCAGACAACATATTAATCCTTGGACATGAAACTCAATGGTGTCATGTTTGCTTTAGAGAAAAAAACATTGACATTTATCCTTTCATCTGTCCTTCCTGAAAGTAATGAATAATTTATCTCGCTTGCTGTACAATTACAGAAAAAAGTATATGTAAATCTTAATGAAACTTATCAAAAGATTTAAATTTGAGATAAGTCACCACCATAATGAGATTAACTCTGTTGAGTAATAAATAGGCCTCTTGTTAAAAAAAGCCTGTGGGCTCAGAAAAGCTGAATCATTTAGGCTTTTATAAAGAGCAACTCACCCCCCTACCAGAGCCTTAGTCCACCCACATTTCCTGTTTGAAAAATGCACCAAAAGGAGGTGTTGCCTGGCGGACCAGAGAATGCGCAGGGGAAGAGGGTTGGGCTGTGATTTACATGTTGACAGCGGCGCTGCTGCAATGGCACAGACACAGAAGGTGAGAAAGATGAAGAGCAAGGTGAGCTCCTTTGTCTCAGAGCAAACTTTTGAGGTGGAGCATTTCTCTCCACCTCCTTCACCAGAGGAAAGAGGAAGGGGAGGGAGATTCTGTGGAGGAGGTGGAGACTGTTTTTTTTATACCCGAAACAAGGTGGCTGATGTCAGCCCTCAATGTCCGATTAAAATTCAACTGCAGTATAGTTTTAACCTGAAGAGGGTGCCACACAGACAGTTTAAGGCAGAAAATTAATATTTTCACTAAGATGGACTAGAATACCAAAATATTATTATTATTATTATTACCTTTATTTAACCAGATCAAACCCATTGAGAACATGACCTCTTTTATAAGGGTGACCTGGCCAAGAGAAGACAACAATATGATACAGCACATGATACAAACCCAGAGAGAAGTTATAATGACCAGACATGTAGACAGCACTATCAGACAATCATTTATACAGTTTATCAGCAAAAAAGTTGATTTGGGGGTGAGTTGTTCTTTAAGTATCAACAAAACAAAGCAAAATTATATCAAATGTTTTCACAAATCGGTTCAACATCAACATTTTTACAAAGTATTGATGACTTGAATGATGACACAATCTCAACTGTTGTTAGGTGTCACATGATGTAGTATAAGTAGCTCGAAACACAAGTTTACCCTAACACTGATATTTGGTTCAAGGTTTCATAACATGCTGCTCTTCAGTCATGCTTTCAACACAGTTCTAGTTGTGACTGGGTATTTGACACATGTTGGCAGGATTGGGTGGAGCTCATTAAAATCTGTTTCCAGATAAACCCAGCTTTTGAACATAATTCATAAACTTTGTTAGGTTGAGGTGGAGGCTTTGGGAAGGCCATTGACGAACATTAGGTTATGCTCTGAGTTAAATATTCTAAAACCAGTTTTGATGAGTGTATTGAACCATAGTCCAAGTTTTCCCACTTAGTCTGTGGGGATCAGACTTCAGTCCTAAGGAGCCAGTGCAAATTCTAGATGCACCGATCCAACAAACCCAAGAAACCCAACTATTTTGACTCAGCAGTTTTGAAACAGAGGCAATTCTAAATGACACAAGTCACCAGCCCCCCAAGGACCTGAATTTGAAACACCTGGACTAGCTGTCACAACAATTTGGAGAAAGTCTCATATTATTTCCACATATCCACTCATTGCAATGCACCAGTACTGCTGGCAGTAAAAGTTAAAGAATTATACTAGCACCCTTGTGCAGGAAAGGTGGTACAGAGTTCTTCAGTTTGAGCAGCTGCAAATTTCTGTCAAGCTAAAACGGGTCAGTTTTGGATCAGAGGCCCTGGTGTTCCAGCGGCTTTCAGTTTAGGACAGCCTCGAGACTCATACATGCATTCATTCCATCTAATAAATCAAAGCCCTAGATTAATATGACATTGATCTCCATAATGGATCTAAGCATCTGACTGAAACTTTAGATGGTGTCTAGCCTCATTCTTTAACCTTATAACCTAGGCCTTTTTTGAAGCCTGTTTCTCGAAAAATGCTTACCAATGAAAAATTAGTATATTTCAGCAACCAAAAGGAGTATTTGAACCATTTTGCTGTCATTGTAAAGGTAACATTGAGTAAAATTGATAGATGTATCATTATGCATGTTATATGTTACTGGTTAGGAGAAACTGAAGATAGAACACAGCAGAAATGTATTTTTTTTGCTCCGCCTAAAAAAAACAACATATTTTATATTGAAAAACTCTATTGAGTTTGAATGGCAGTGGTTACTCAATAAAATGTAAATACAACATGTGGACAGAATCTCTGCAAAATGTGATACTGATTATGTGAAGCAGGACAAAACTAGAGAGGTTTGGCACCGTTTGGCACAAATAGTGCCATTTCTATTTTTGTCATGTAAACGTTATATTTTTTCATTTTAATGTCACGTAGTGTTCAGTAGTCCTAAAATAAACACTTTTGGGCTTTTTTGGGGGGGAAAAATCTGATCATAATGCAATAATGTTAATATGTATATTTTTGTATTGTGCGTCGGGCACCCTCTTGCGTAATGAGTGTGTCTTGCCGGCTGGTAGTTTTATTTTACACAAAGACCTACCCTTGCAGCGGATTGGTCAATTTGCTATTTGTTATTTGCATTAACGATATCTTGTTGGATTCTTGCCAAACTTGCCAAACAAGCTTGACAACACAGTCAGACAACCAGGGAGCCGAGAACAGAGCCTCGGGGAAATCCCTGGCTTCTTGGCGAACAGACTAAAAACACTTCCTAGGAACCAAAAATTGTAATAGAAACGCCCGGAAAGTTTTGAATGGTGCATAGGAGTTGGAAGTATCAGAAAATAGCGTTTATTTTCCAAGTAAAACTTCTTTACATCGCAAAACAGCAAAGGTAAGGCAAATTTTACTACTGTGATTCTGAAAAGCGATTTCTTGTTGTGTTATACTTTGGCTTATATCTCTGCGGTGCTTTGGTGTAGCGTCTTGGCAGATGCATCTTTGGAATCGTCAGATTCTCTGCTTTCATTTAAGGGGTTGATTGTGTATTTAGCACAAAGGATTGTTGCGGTAGAGCCGGAAATGTGGCGGCTGGGTTGACAAAACTATGATGTTACGAGTTTGTTCGCAAATATTTATTTACGTGGCATCTGAGTTGTGTTTGTGGTTGGTAAAAATAGTTTAGATAGCCTTGTAGCGCGTGGTCTTCTCTTTAATTTGATGTGCATTATTACTATTTTTTCTGTCAGGTGGTGTTGTCTCAAGCCTGTTAAAAAAAGTAATTCCCTGGACCCTCGGATTTATCAGGTTAAGTGATTAATGCAGCGAGCAGCAAAAATAATTCATCTTGAGAAAACAACGACACATTGAATACATTCATGCTACTGTGGCTTTCTTTAGAATGTATTAAGATTGTCAAGAATTGCGAGGGCTCCTTAAGAACAAGCTTGTGAACAATAGTGATCTACTGCATGTTGGTGCTGGTGAAGATTAAATCTAAGCATAAGCGACTATCTCCTTACAAATATTAAGTGATTAGGTTATAGCCCCCCCTGAGTATCTGCAAAGCTACTTATGATGGAAACATGTCTTCAGAATAATGTGTTTGACACTAATCTGTTTAATAAGACTCGAGTTCATTCACTGAGCTATATTCTGTAAATAGTCCCCCCTTACAGTCGACACTAGTCCATTTTCTCTGGAATCCGTCCCATTTTGGTGCGCATGTTGCGCACAAGAAAGAATGCGATGGTGGTGATCCCCATCATGACTTCAGCTACCCAGAAGGCCACGTTCCAGCTGTGCTTCTTGGCAATAGTGCTGAAGGGAAGCCCTGCCATGAAAGCTCCCACTGTGACAAACACAAAGCCACTTTAGTCATGTGAAAGTGTCGACTTCGTGACACAAAAATCTTCATTAGTATTTATTATTTCTGGTCATGTGACCCAGCAGCTTACCATTTGCCATCAGAGCGACAACCGCATGAGACGTTCCACAGAAATTGGAAGGAGCACTTTCACTTGCTATCACTCCATACAAGGCGATTGGTCCGTAAGAAGAAAACCCAAACATGGCACCAAGGAAGAGAATCCAAATCTGTCTGGGAAACCAACCTTAGAAACGTATCTTTTGAATGTTAATCCACACTCCCTTCCAGAAGTATTCCCATCACATTTAAACCTCAAAATTCAATATATTCTACTGAGGTTTTATGATAGACCAACACATAGCAGCATATCATTTTGAAGTGGAAGAAGAAGGAGACATGGTTTTCAAAATGTAACAAATAGAAATCTAAAAAGTATGGTTTGTATTTGTATTCTGCCACTTTTACCCTGATACATCTAAAAAAAACAGTGCAGCCGTCACAAGTCACCTAATTAGTTAACAGAGTACTCCTGGGTTTAATTTAATCTGAGTCTTAATCCAGACGTTCTGTTTCTGGCCTCAGAGGTTTGCTAGAGAACGAACAATAAAACTATATCTAAAGCTTTGAACATTTCACAGACCTATGCTCAATGCATCATTTGAAAATGGAAAGAATATGGCACAGCAGCAAAGCCTACCAAGACATGGCCTTCCACCTAAACTGACAGGCCGGGTGAGGAGAGAATTATCAGAGAAAAAAACAAGAGGCCCATGGTAACTCTGAATGAGCAGCAGAACTTCACAGCTCAGGTGGGAGAACCTGTTAACATTAGTTGTGCACTATACATATCTGGCCTTTCTGAAGGAGTTGCAAGAAAAAAGACTATTGAAAAAAGAAGAAGTTTGATATGCCACGAGCTGTGAAGGAAACAGCAACAACACGTGGAAGAAGGAGCTCTGGTCAGATGAAATATTTACTTTGTTAGCCTAAGTACAAAATGCAATGTGTTAAAAAATGTACCCTACCCACTTAAACTCACTATCCCTATAGTGAAACATGGCAGTGACACTATGAAAGGGGAGTTGGGGAGAATGTAGATGGTTCTAAATACAGGCCAATCCTAGTAGAAAATCTCTAAGAAGCTTCAAACGACTGGAGACAGGGGTGAAACTTCACCTTTTAGCATGACATCAACCCTAAACTTACAGCCAGAGATACAATGACATTATTTGGATCAAGGTCCAGTCAAAGTTCAGAATTAAATCCGATTGAGAAAGACTTGAAAGACTGTTGAAAGACTCAAAAATGTCTCTTCCCAGATGCTCTCTATCTAAAATGATCGTGGTTGAGCTACTTCTCAAAGAAGAAGCAGTAAAAGTTGGTAGAGACAACCCACAACAAAAAGAAAAGGTGACTCAATAAAGTGATGGCTCAGAATTTCCCACAACAAGGTTTTTGTTTGTAAAAAAGCTTAGAAAACCATCTAGTATTTTCCTTTTTGCTTCACAAGTAGAAACTGGTTGTGATGCGATGACATGTGGGGAACTTCCAGAAGTACGAAGGCCCTACCTCTTTCTCTGACACTCCAAGCAGAACAGACACTGGATGGATGACGTGGACCCAAAGTGGAGCTTCCTAAACAAAGAGATTGTTTTCAAGCTGCCTTATGTAAATGATCTACATTTTACATCAGAATGTCATGTATTAGAACTACCTTTGGTATGTCAGGTGTGATGGTGACTCTGAACAGATACATAGAAACATACATGCCAGCCATCATCAAAATCAGCAGGCCATGACGGGGGTTGCCATGACTGCTTAAGCCTTTCTGAGAAACCACAAAAGAAAGATATTTCACCAACAGTCAATCTGAAACTGCAAGCACCATAGTTTGTGGTACTCACACGGGCTACGGCTCTGTCCGAGATGAAACCTGCAGAGAGGCTGCCAACGAAACCGCCCACCTCCAACGCACTCATGTAGGTGCTGCCTGTTAGCAACAGAGCCGCAGTCAGCAGCAGTTAGCCTAAACCGACAAGCAAAGATGAGGCAACAAATGGGACAGCACACCCATAAGAGCAGTTTGGCCTTTCTCCTGCATGAGGAACAGCTGTCCCCAGTCAGTGGCAGCTGTCTTTACCCCGAACACGACCAGGTAACCCAGAGACAGGACCCACAGGAAGGGAGACAGGAGGAATTCGCTGAGGGTGCTCTCACTGTTGGCTGCAGAGCACAGACACACAAAGTCAGCCAGTCACACTGCACACTCACTAGAAAACATCTTAGTTACACTTTATGAACAACTTCCATATATAATCAGTGGCAGTGCATTTTAAGAACTCTGTGTTTTGCTTACCTCCTTTTGCGCCCTTCTTAGCTGCAGCTTCAATGCTTGGAAGGCCCACGTCCTTTGGCTCGTTCTTTACAAATACCAGACAAACGAAGGAGAAAGCAGCGCAGAATACACCAGACATGGCTAGGATTGTCCTCCAGTCGTAGTACTGCAGGAGCACTGTGACCATGAGAGGACCCAGACTACCTGCCAGGTTCATGCTGCATGACAGCACAGACCACCATGTTCCAAACTGGGATGGCTCATACCACTGTGGTGGAGGGACACATAGAGACATTAAAAATCCTTCAGATCTGACCCAGAACATCTGGAAACCTGTACCAGAAAACATCAATTTTTAAAGCCAAACATAGAAGTTAGCAAAAACTTTAATATGTCATAATAAGTAATTTACCTGAGGAGATCTGTAAGAATTTATGGATACACTTAAAGTACCTTAACAAAGTTTTCACACCCTTTGAAAAATTTCACACATCATGTAGCAACCATAGCAACAAATATTTAAGAAATTCCTTGTTGACGAGACAGTAAACATGAGGAGGAAGGTGCTCTGGTTATTTGAGACCAAAATTGTAATTTTTCTTTTACATTCATGATACTTAGTGTAGAAGAAAACTAACTGCACTTCTCCCTGAATCCACCAGCTTCACAGTAAATCATGGTGATGGCAGCGTCATACTGTGGAGATGTTTTTTCAGTGGGGATAAGAACACTGGTCAAACCCCATGGGAAAATGGGTGGAGCTGAATTCAGGACAATCTTGGAAGAGAAACTGCTAGAATCAGTAAAAGACTCAAGACCAGGGTGGGGGTTCACCATCCAGCACAGTAAACACACACCCAGAGCTACAAAGGCTTGGATCAATGGTTCCCAAACTGGGGTCCGCAACCCCCCCAATAGGGTCACTGGAGATTCAGTTTTATATAGCGCCGATTCACTCAGCGGATCCACAGAATTTTATCTGTGCTGAAGTTATGAGGTTACCAAAATTATATTTGTAAACATTACATTTATAAAATTACAATAACACACTCAGTAGTACAATCAAAACTCTGTATAAGACTTTTGATTGTACTATATTAAATATAATTACATATTATTAATTACACTAAATTAAATATAAATACAACATATTGTATACACCTGGTGACACACATAAGAAAATAAACACTTTATAGATACTGATCTATCTTAAAAATCAAAATATAAAAAATAAAATTATGCGTGTATAAGACACAACTGATAACTTAAAAAGGAAGGAAATTATCAATATAGCCCACAACGTAAAACAAAAAGAATAAGAACAAAAAACGTACAGCTGCTGTTTATTTTTTAGAAATAAATTAAATAAATAAATACAAGTTTGTAATTAATCACTTTTAATGCGTGTATGCGGGATAGAGTTGGGGTTGGGGGTACTGGCTTGTCTTGGACACAGTCAAGAGGGTCTTCAAGGAAAAATGGTTGGGATCAAACCTTTGTTAGAATGGCAAATTAAAGTCCAGACTTTAATTCAACTGAGAATCTGTAAAGAGAGTTAAAAATTGCTGCTCAAAGATGCTCCCTTCTACTCTTGCAAGGTACTGTAACAATCATGGAGAAACACCTTTCAGTTTCTATGCTACTCTAATCTGGAACAGACTTCGAGAAAACTGCAAAACTGCTAAAACCCTGTGTTCCTTTTAATTCAATTCAATTCAGTTTATTTATATAGCGCCAATTCACAACAGATGTCATCTCAAGGCACTTAACAAGAAGTCATTTCAATACATCTATACAAACATTCCAATCAGTTAAAAAGTTTCCTATTTAAGGAATCCCAGCAGATTGCGTCAATCATTGGCGTGAGGTTGGGTGGGGTAAATCAAGCCTAAAACCATCTATTTAGACCTGGCTTTGATAATTACTGGAACATAGTGAAAAGCTGCAATCTAGAGAAGAATTAACAACTTCTCTTTGTTTTGTCACAGTAATGTCCTTTTTATTTTTTTTTATTGTGTTATGTTTTTATCATGCAAAGCCCTTTGAACTGCCTTTTTGCTGAAATGTGCTATAGAAATAAACTTAATTTGACTTGTACAGCTCCATGAAAATGAACGTGTAAGTAGCAGCCAGGTGGACTCCTGTCAGCCAGTCGGACTCCAGTCATTGGAGATCCAGACCCTAACCAGACTAAAATCATTTGTGGAGACATAAGAGCTATGCACCAGACAATACTGGCAAATGTCACTCAACCTAAAGTGCCCCTGGCATGAAATTCCCCACGACATTTGGGCCCTTTTTAGTCACACTCTAAGTACGTTAACACTGTCTCAAAGGATCGTTTGCCATAACTCAGCCTTGTTGTAGAATTGCAGCCCCCACTAGGTGGCCCTTCTGTTAGCATTAGCACAGAACGGCCGAGTTTTGGTGGGCAGGGCCCAAGCCATGCGCCTCTATTGTCAATCTGACAATAGAGGCATCTGATGAAACATTGACAGACATGCATTTACGCACCACAAATTGCCCGAATTCCAATATTATGTATGAAATGTAATTAGGTTTAGTCCTAATTATATTGTGTGTTGAACAATAATCTGTTTACAAATTATAGGCCTAATAAAATATTTGATCATCCATCCACACATCCATCCGTCCTCATTACGTCTGTAGCTTCACCACGACAGTAATGGCTCAGTTATCGGCTACTATAACTATGTAATGGCTTTTAAACTTGATCCGGAATCTGATCCGGAAGGCGAGGCACCTGAGGAGGAAGCAGAAAGGTAGAGGATCTCTTCCACAGGTGATCCAGACAGACGTGCTGTGCATGGAGGGAAGGGGCTGTCTGTGTGTGTGTGTGCGAGAGAGACGTGAATGACAGAGAGACGAAGAGAGAGCAGGGAATGAATACGCTGCGTGTTTTAAATAGCGTAAAAAAGAAAAAACGGAACGCAATATGTGACGGTCGGTGTTGATTTTTTTTTTTTTTTAATCGGTGTTGAATCTGTGGCGGTCAGAGTTTAATCTGTGGCACACCGCCACAGATTCGTCTATATGTGTGGGAAACACTGGTAGCCTATATAACAGCTGAAGGACATTATTGCGGAAATATCCTTACTTGTATAGGGATATTTCCTGGTTCACAGAGAGTTGGTATTGATCCTGGTAAAAGTTTAAGACAATCAGCGAATCCACTGCTGTATTGTCCCAAGTTAATAACACATTCGTCAGAGAAATGTTTGCCACAAACGACCACGCGCTTCGGGAGTCGGTCGAGTACATTGCCTGTATAAATAAAGTCCATCCACAAGCTTTTCAGTGGGGAGGAAGTGAGGAGGACAGTGTCGATACGGTCTGGACTCCATGTTGTCGGTATGTTGTTTGCCTTTTACCATAGCTCTCGTTGTTTAGGTTGTAATACGCGCCACGGGGGGAGGGACTTGAAGAGTGTAGTTCAGAGAAGGGGTAATTGGCTGGAACTCAGTGACGACATATGCCGAAACGTGTGGTCATATGCCGAACTGCAAAACAGCCCATTTCTGAGTGCTAATTTCACTATGTAGGCAGACATACCCCGGGACAAAGGAAACACTAATCAGTAGTTTTAACCCCTTAAGGGACATAGGCAGGCTGGGGAAACTATTAAATATCAACAAAAAACTCATTTCATGCTAGGGGCACTTTAAGCTCCAACTGATGCTAACACTAATCATCCAAGATATATATAAAAAAAATTAAGGGAACAATTAAACACAATGTAACTCCAAGTCAATCACACTTCTGTGAAATCAAACTGTCCACTTAGGAAGCAATACTGATTGACAATCAATTTCACATGCTGTTGTGCAAATGGAATATACAACAGGTAGAAATGATAGGCAATTAAAGACATCCCCAATAAAAGACAGGTGGTGACCACAGACCACTTCACAGTTCCTATGCTTTCTGGCTGATGTTTTGGTCACTTTTGAATGCTGGCGGTGCTTTCACTCTAGGGGTAGCATGAGACAGAGTCTACAACCCACACAAGTGGCTCAGGTAGTGCAGCTCATCCAGGAGGGCACATCAATGCTCGCTGCGGCAAGGTTTGCTATGTCTGACAGCGTAGTGTCCAGAGCATGGAGGCGCTACCAGAAGACAGGCCAGTACATCAGGAGACGTGGAGGAAGCCGTAGGAGGGCAACAACCCAGCAGGAGGACCACTACCTCCGCCTTAGTGCAGTGAGGAACAGGAGGAGCACTGCCTGATCCCTGCAAAATGACCTCTAGCAGGCCACAAATGTGCATGTGTCATCTCTAATGGTCAAAAACAGACTCCATGAGGGTGGTTTGAGGTCCCGACGTCCAAAGATGGGGGTTGTGCTTACAGCTCAAAATTGTGCAGGACGTTTGGCATTTGCCAGAGAACACCAAGATTGGCAAATTGGCCACTGACACCCTGTGCTCTTCACAGATGAAAGCAGGTTCACATTGAGCACGTGACAGATGTGACAGAGTCTGGAGACGCCATGGAGAACGTTCTGCTGCCTACAACATCCTCCAGCATGACTGATTTGGCAGTGGGGCACTAATAGGGAATGGTAGCATTTCTTTGGGGGGGCGCACAGCCCTCCATGTGCTCGTCAGAGGTAGCCTGACTGCCATTTGATATCAAGATGAGGTCAGACCTCTTGTGAGACCATATGCTTCTGCGGTTTGCCCTGGGTTCTTCCTAATGCAAGACAATGCTAGACCTCATGTGGCTGGAGTGTGTCAGCAGTTCCTGCAAGAGGAAGGCATTGATGCTATGGACTAACCCGCCCATTCCCCAGACCTGAATCCAATTGAGCACATCTGGGACATTGTGTCTCGCTCCATCCACCAACGCCACGTTGCATCACAGACTGTCCAGGAGTTGGCGGATGCTATTGTCCAGGTCTGGGAGGAGATCCCTCAGGAGAACATCCGGCACCTCATTAGGAGCTTGCCCAGGCATCGTAGCGAGGTCATACAGGCATGTGGAGGCCGCACACACTACTGAGCCTCATTTTCACCCATTTTAAGGACTACATTAAAGTTGGATCCACCTGTAGTGTGTTTTTCCACTTTAATTCTGTGTGTGATTCCACATCTTGACCTCCATGGGTTAATAAATTTGATTTCCATTGATAAATTTTGTGTGATTTTGTTGTCAGCACATTTAACTATGTAAAGAATATAGTATTTAATAAGAATATTTCATTCATTCAGATCTAGGATGTGTTATTTTAGTGTCCCCTTTATTTTTTGAGCAGTGTACTTAGATATGTACACTGCTAGGTTAGAAAACATTGCTGACTTATTAAGTATACATCCAGCATCAGGATCAAGTGGTTAACTCAGACAGATAACCAAAGAAGACGCTTTAGTCATGTTTATTTTGAGAGCGGCATCTACCCAAGAAGGCTTAAGAAAGAGAAGGTAGTAAAAGCTTGGGCTGGTTATCACTAGGAATGGCCCGGTTACTTCTTGTCTTCTTAAATAAGTTAGTAAGTAACATTTATTTATAGAGCACCTTTCGCAGATAGAAAAATCACAGGGAACAGGACAAAAAACGTTGTAGACATGGAGGGTCTCGGCCCCAAAAACATTTTACACTAGAAAATGTATCAGAATAAAACCATAGTGTAGAAAGTATAATCAAAATCAGAAAATGTCATAAATAAAGAAAATATAACAAAATAAAACAAGAAAGAATTTAAATATAAACAAAACCAGAACAATTTAAGGCACGTTAAATGAGGCCTGGTTGAACAGAAAGGTTTTCAAATGTTTTTTGAAACCCTCTGAACAGACTGAGAGACAGAGGCAAATTATTCCATAATGTAGGAGCCAGGGCCTGAATGGCCATGTCCTACTTAGATTTGAGTCGGGCGAGTGGGACAGCTAGTAGGTTTTGAGATGATGATAGCCGGTTGGCAGTATGTGGGGATAAAAGCTGTGATATGTAGACAGACCTGGGAACGCAGAGCTCTCTAGGTGAGCACAAGTACTTTGAAACAGATTCTAAATTCAACTGGTAACCAATAAAGAGAGTGTAAAATCGGGGTGATGTGAGCCCGCCTATAGGAGTTTGTTAGAGGAGTCTGGCTGCTGCATTTTGGATGGCTTGAAAACGTGGGAGAGATGATTTATTCAGACCAGTAAACAGAGCATTGCAATAGTCCAAACGTGAAGAGACAAAAGCATAAATTATTTTTTTCAGATCTGCATTAACAGATTAACAGCTGACTACAGGTTCTAGCTGAGCAGATAGCCTGACTAATTACCTAGGTAATTTCACATTGTTATACCAGTTGTAATCTATATAAGACAGACTGGCCATAAACCGTTATTCTGACCTATAAAGAAGTAATACATTTGGTGGGTGCTAAATCAACATTTCTATTTTAGTGTAAAACATGCACAGCATATGACGTTATTATAAATGTAGAATTCAATATGTTTTAGCAGCTGTTTTTTCTGTTTATTAACTAAAGTAACTATATAATGTACATTTTATTTTTAATCATTGTGTTAATACCGCAATACTGTGGTATTTTTCCTTTTTGTTACCAAATTATCAGTACAGTCTATGCCTGACTATTGTATTTATGCTTATCTTTTGCCCCGTTCTGCAAAGAGACATACATACAGACAACATAATCAACATGCTTCATGTCAAACATAATGTGCCTATTTTTAGGTTAGATTTCCAGTGTAATTTGCCAAGAGAATAAACCATGGAAAACACTGAACCTTGTTCTTGACACTAAAAACCCAGGATGGATCCTGAAATTACCCACTAAGCCATTAATCTCAATCCATATAGCTCACCTTTGAAATGCAGGTTTTCTTTAGGCTATTAGACAACATTATTCTGTCACTGTCTTGCTAATAAGAGCAGAGCTGCTGTTGATAAAATATTCTGTCTGGCTATAATCTGCACTCCTTGAACAGATTCAGTCCTTAAAAGCTTTTTCTGATTTATTTTATTGCTCCAAAAGCAAAAGCAGGACGAAATAGGAGCTACGGCCCTAACCCCAGACTGCAATTCATTTAAAAGGAAGCCATGAGAGCCCCCTGCACAGCATACCCAACCATGCCCAAGTAATCTGAGAACCTGCTGGGAATACAATTTAGCCACAGACTTATTTACCACCATGTTGACCCACAGAGTCAACTTCAACTCAGCAGTGCAGGAAATGTACAGCTGCTAAATATATTTGCTCCTCACAATACAGGGGAAAGACACCTTTAAGAAAATTTGCTTTTCTTTGGTGGAGATCTACTTTGAATTATCTATAAATAGGCTGTCCTGTAATCTGAGCCTCCCACCCCTCTCACACACTGAATACATGCCTACACATTTTTTTATTTTTTGCTGCTTCAGTTAAGCCAGCTTCTTTGAATCCAGAGACCGTTTCTAACAGTATGGTCCATTAATTTTCTTTAGCGACAATGTCTGGATATTCAGACCTACCAAGAGTTAGAATATACTTGCAACTAATCCCACAGTTATTTATAGAAGAGACCTGAAAAGATTATTAGGTAATCCTTTAATTTCTCAAACTGCTGCCAGGTTTCTTGCTCTTGTTCTGGACAATCAACCCTTTATACAGGTTGCTGAGATCAGCTAAAAGCAAACACAGCTGCCTCCCTCCTAAAGGTCAACGCTGCTTGGTGCCTAGAGGGCACGCTCCTTCCAAATATAATCCACAATTAACAGTTTGGTGTATCCAACAGATAAGACTCCAAACAAGTATTTTTTAGCAGGTGGAGACTCTGGATTAGGGATGGACATTCGATGAAACTGTCTTCATCGATCATCGGGAGAACGATCGATTTTCGATTAATCATTGATATTTTTATATTAAAATTCAGTGTTCATAGGCTATATTAAAATGCAGTGAGAATAGAAAAATCGCTTGTTTCCTCATTGAGATCTTCATTACAAGTGGGACACCTCTTGTGGCAGTTAAACGGAATTAATTCACGGTAGTTGCACAAAGAAAATATGTGCTATACGCAGCAGAGCCTACAGCTAAAAGACGGTACTCATTAACAAATTGACGCTCATAAATTTTTTTTCTCCCAAAAAGTTTTTAAAAAGTCATGTTAAACAATAACTTAATAAAAAAAATATAATACTTATAGGTCTGATAGTTTTGTATTACATTTGGCAAAAAGAGTCGAGAAAGAGGATGAGAGAGATCAGCGTACCTAACAAGGAATTAGGTTCATTAACAGAGTAAAAAAGACAAAAACTAAAGAAACCGTAACTTATATACAACTTTAGCACCAGTCTACTGATTTTTGTTGAGAAAGATTAGCATGTTAACATGCACTGTGGTCAGAAGCGAAAGCAGCCTGGTGAGCAGACTGACTGTGAGGGGACAGACTGTTTAATTCATTTTCCACCAGTCTGTAGGGGTGCAATCCAGGGGTGGCGGAGCCTCCCTCAGAAAGTAATCGGTGAGTAAGTTTCTCTGCTCGTTGTGCGTCTCGGCTCCTCCGTGCTAAAACCGACTTGATGGTAGGTTGAGACCAAGACCTGCATGCTCCGCTTCTAGACAGGGTTGGAAGTGCGTTCAAGCACTTATACACAGCTTCGCAGTGTTGGCAGTGAACCGAGACTTTTTTGTTTGTTAGTTTTTTTAGTCAAAGTGGTCCCATGCCACACTTTGCTGCGACCTCTTCATGACAATGCTACTTTTGAAATACACAGAAACTCGCAAGAAACTGAGTCGGCCTGTGTGTTTTACTTTCAGTCATCGCCCTCGTGTGGTAAAGTGTTTAATTACTGCCACATAGCAAAATTAAGTGCATTCCTTCAAAACTCACACTACGCAACAGAACATGCATTAATTGATCGGTTAAAAAAATGTCATAGATGAAATTCTTAATGATCAATTAATCGATCATCGATTAATTATGCCCATCCCTACTCTGGATAGACAACAAAAGCTTGCAAGCTTATTATATTTTACTTGTCAAGTTTGCCTACAAAGTGAAGCTGAAGAGATCTTCACAAAAAGCTCCAAAAAGACACCCAAGACAGCAGCAGTTTGAAGCAAACCACCCAGGCAGCAGACTGTTGATCGAGAACTCAGGAAACTATTTTACATTTTTGCTTGCACTTTTTTCTTTCAGTCATCATGATGCATAACTGTGACACAGTGTTTTTTTGTGTAAAACTGCAAGCAGCTGATTTCAATTCAATTCAAAATACGTTATTATTCCCAGAGGGAAATTAAAGCATAAATGATCATCTCCAGATATAAAAACGGGTCAGGGTAGAAAAAGGTGAGAAGGACACAACACTTGTAAGGGGGTCCGGGGGCATGCTCCCCCAGAAGAATATTTTGGACGTTCTATATTTAAAGCATCAATCTGGTGCACTATGAGAAAAAAATCAATGAGAGTTACAGGCCTGGAAGAATGAATATTGAAGTTCCTATACTTTGGCTGGGCGATATAGAGAAAAAGAGGTTAATAGTAAAACTGGTTAATCCGTGAAACCTCAACATTCATTTATAAAACCATCCACCTCACCTACCCCCAAAATATTCTCATAGGATCTACACGAATCAAGTTGGTCACCTAATTTGGATTCAAGGGGATTTTCATGTCTACATCTCTAAAGCTCAAATAATACTTGAACTTTGAAATCCCAGAGGAGCTGAAAAGGAGGCACCGTAGGTGCAGAGCAGGACCGGAAAGAGGAGGGGGAAGTCCATCATAATGGATAAGGATGAACGTCTCTCTGCTCAACAGTCCTACCATACTTCCAGAAAGAGATTTAAAGAGGAGTGGCAAAAGCAAATTATGTGGATTAGCAGAGCTTGCCAACAACTCATGGTGTCATCCAGGACATGTTACTGGGAAATATCGTCTCTGCTGCCAAGATATTGAGCTATTAAAATGTTAGGACAGTTATGAAACCGTCGCACAGCAACACTCTTCAGTCAGGGACCTCTTCAGATTCACTGCAAGACTAACTGCTACAGGAGATCGTTCCTACTCACAGCACCACCATCAACATTGACTCTCTGAAGATACCTGGATGATTTGAGTAACAACATTTCATTTCCTTGTGGGATAAATAGAGTATTTTTTAATGCAGGGCTGGGCGATATGATCTCAAATCATCCATCCATCTATCCATCCATCCATCCATTTTCTTCCACTTATCCAGGGTCGGGTCGCGGGGGCAGCAGCTTGAGCAAAGAGACCCAGACTTCCCTCTCCCCAGCCAGGGAGTACTCGGGAAGAATCCCAAGGCGTTCCCAGTCCAGCCGAGAAACATAGTCCCTCCAGCGTGTCCTGGGTCTTCCCCTGGGCCTCCTCCCGGTGGGACGTGCCCGAAACACCTCACAAGGGAGGCGTCCAGGAGGCATCCTGATCAGATGCCCGAGCCACCTCAACTGACTCCTCTCGATGTGGAGGAGCAGCGGCTCTACTCTGAGCCCCCTCCAGATGACCGAGCTTCTCACCCTATCTCTAAGGGAGAGCCCAGAACCTCTGCGGAGGAAACTCATTTCAGCCGCTTGTATCCGTGATCTCGTTCTTTCAGTCACCACCTAGAGTTCGTGACCATAGAAGAGGGTAGGAACAGCTCAGCTCTCTCTTCACCACGACAGACCGGTACAGCGCCCGTTCGGAGCCGACTCACACTGATATTGATCTCAAACTGCTCAATATATCGTGAGATATATTGAGCAGTTCAGCTGATAACGATAACTGGACGATAACTACCCCTATGCCAAAAACTTTTATTTTCTCTAGATGGGGCTGTGGCTTCTCCTTTTCCTCCTCGTGTCCTGTCTGGCAGTGTGGCACTCAGAAATGGTGACTCATGGTACCCATTATTATAAGACGTATTTGTGATAACCTTAGCCCAAGAATGCATCTCTCAATTCTGGAATCCCCACACGTGTGTGTGTGTGTGTGCGCGCGCGTATGTGCGTGCGTGAGTGTGTGTGAGAGCATGCTGGTGCATATGAGGTTTCTCAATTAGAGTGTTCAATAGCTGGTCTGAGGAGCCATTGATCCACTTGCCAGGAATCGATGCAAACATGAAGGAGATCAGACCATAGACAATCTAAGGACCCCCAGAACACAGGAGCCCCAGGCGGACCAACGCAGGGCTGACCACATCCCCAAAGAGAGGAACAGAGAAGGGCCCCGGGGGAGCATCCAGCAGCTACAATGCCAGGGCCCGGCGGGCTGCAGCAACGAGCCCACTGGCTCTGCAGAGCATCCAAACAAGGCCAATCAAACCCACCAATGAACCAACAAAGCACGAAAAACATAGAACAGGTGACCAAGTGAAGAATCGGGATCCGACCCCTGTCGGGCCACCTGACAACTACCACCAAACAATGAATACCCAGCGTACCTGCAGCGCATCCATCCCCACCCCACCCCACGATGAGCTCAATGTGCACCCCAGACACACCCCAGACACACCCGAACCACCACACCACATATGCAGCGGCCCACAAAGCCCACCCATCGGTGCATCCTCTCTGGGGCCTCCCCCATCAACAATCCACCCACAGATCACAAAGCAAACCGGCACGATCAGACCACAGAACAAGAACCTGGCAACCCACCAGCGCTCGACCAATCCAGCCCAGTAACTAAGTGCACAATGCAGGGCACAGTGCCCCGGCAGAGCATGCCACGGGACCAGGCAATTCCCCCCACCTGCTCAGTGGGCAGAAGGTAGCCAACACATTTCTCCTGTTTTAGCTTCCCTTCATTGGCTCCCTGTTAAATCCAGATTAGAATTTAAGATCCTTCTTCTTACATACAAAGCCTTTAATAATCAAGCTCCATCATATATCAGAGATCTAATTGTTTCATATGTTCCCAACAGAGCACTTTGCTCTCAGACTGCAGGTTTACTTGTAGTTCCTAGGATTTCTAAAAGTAGAAAGTCATCCTGAGCTAGCTCTGTAGTTATGCTGCTATAGGCTTAGACTACTGGAGGACAGACTTACCAATTTTCTTCACCCTGCTACTTCCTTTTCTACTACTACTCTCCAGTTGTATTACAGTACATTCTGCTATTTCGACTGTTAACTTTGTGTTCTCTCAGTGTTTTCCTCTCCATAGAAGATATACCTGGTCTGGTATCCTTCTTGGCTGGAATGCCCTGTTGGACGCGGGGCATCGACTGGGATGGTGCTCCCAGTGGCTGTACATCCACTGTGTCCTGTTATCAACTGTTTACTTTCTGTAACATAGAAAGTTCTCTTATATCAGATCTTCTGTTCCTTCTGTGTCTCTGCTCTGTCTTCTCAAACCCCCAGACGGTCATGGCAGATGGCCGCTCCTACTGAGCCTGGTCCTGCTGGATGTTTCTTCCTGTTAAAGGGGAGTTTTTCCTCTCCACTGTCGCTACATGCTTGCTCAGTATAAGGGATTGCTGAAGGATTGCTGTGGTTAGAAAGTCTGCCCAACCTCACGCCAATGACTGACGCAGTCTGCTGGGATTCCTTAAATAGGAAACTTTTTAACTGATTGGAATGTTTGTATAAATGTATTGAATTGACTTCTTGTTAAGTACCTTGAGATGACATCTGTTGTGAATTGGCGCTATATTTTTCTCTTCCTGCTCTCCGCGAGGATGGACGCTTTTCTCTTTCCCTCCCTACTGTTGTCTACTTCTCCATTCTTTTGTCTTGTCAACTATTTTTGGAGCCTCTCTTTGCATTCTCCTCCGGAAAGAACAACTATGGTTCTGGAGCTGGTCTCTTGATACAATTAATAAAAAAATTTCCCGGAGAACGGCTAAAAGGGAGAGCCGAGTTGTTCCGATGGAACATCGTGGAGGATCTTGTGTCTCTCACTTTTGGCCATCGAGGACGTTGGAAACATTTATATAATTGGATTCATGATAACCGGATATCTGCTGATTATTGCAGGTGGATTTTCTGAGGTATCGTAAACTTCAAGCTTAAAGGCAGCAATTGGCAGGCTGCCTGGGCTACAGGAAGGTTGCTGTGCTGTCAACACTCAGACTATTTGTGATGTGCGAGCAAAATTGGACTCGTTTCACTGCTTGGGTAATAACTTGGAGAAGTTCTCAGCCGGCTGGAAGGTAATCTGACCCACGATTTGGCCATTTGGACTGAACTCGGACCACTGACAGACTCTAAGGCAAGAGAAAAAGTGATCTTCGCCTGTCTCTAAAACAACAACTTCTTATCTACTGGAATTCGACTCCCTGGTCTTGGTAGACCAAACAAAAACTCCCTTGGATGTGTGTGCAAAAGGACGCTCCATCCCACCCCACTCCCCCATCCCCCACATGAGCCTGTGAGCTCCCTGACTCAGCCCCAAGGTCATATATTACATCACAGGCGACAGACTCTGGGATTGAACTGAGAGGAGTTTCATTGTCTCACATTAATGCACACATACATGCACGCCACAGCTACAGACATGCACGCAGTCCTGGATTTCAACATGCTCGCGGTACCCTAAGACTCCTGCCCACTCTTCAGACAGCGAAATGATGGGCGCGTGCTTTGGATGGCCGCGACCGGTTTCTCTGTACGGAGGGTTCCCGAACCTCCCCCCCGTCCCATTTGTGTTCTCATATGTTATGACCGATACATGTGCTTATATGTTTTTGCAGTGGTTTTTTCAGCACCTCGGATCGGCTCCCTGTTGGGGGCTGGGCTGAGTTGCCTTTTTTTCCCCCCCTGTTCACCCCCCCTCCTATTGTGAATCATTTCTATCTGCTAAAAGGGGCGCTGGTAAAGCCGGCTGCTACCGCGGTCTTCCAAATCCTGTAATGTGTTAATGTTTGTAATTGTTTGTATGATCTTGGATTGGTTGTACCGAAACTTAATTTCCCCACGGGGATTATTAAAGTATCTCTTATCTTATGTTATCTTATAAATAAACTGAATTGAATTGAAAACTGAATTGAACACTGGTCCGCATCCATGCAGGGACCTCCATCCTCTCCTCCAACCTGCCTGTCACTGTCATACAGTTTCGGTGCCTTGGACCCGGACTCCCGCAGCCCTACACCTCACACCAAAGTCAGGACCGCAGCTGGAACTGGGAGAGGAGTGCTCCACTTCAACCTAAACTAGGCATTGGCCGGTTACCGGTTTCAAAGTATACAGCGTTACGAAAAAGTCAAGGTTTCAAAACCACTAAAATTAGCCGTCATAACGTCCCAGCGGTATAAGCGTTTTTTTTTTTTTCATGTGCGTCTCGTCAGGGAGAATGTAAACATCCCTCATGAAGCTGCAGCGTAAAGCGCGCTCCGCACCCCTCCCCTCCCCACACACCTGCGTTTGTTTACTTGTGAGTGACAAGCGGCCAGCGCTGTAGGCTGTGTAATGACTGAACTTTTTCTACCGTCTCTAAGCGGATGTTAGGGAATACTTCGGCTTCCGTAAAAAGCCAGACGTTCACGGCTTGGAAGAAGAAGGTCCCCCGACTTCAAAACGTGCTTGAGAACAGTGGCAGCCCGAGGAGGCAATACGTCGAATATGATTGTGCATGCTCGGGCGTGGGAGGAGTTTGGAGAGACCATGGAAAACGACTTCCGTACGGCTTCGAAGCGATTCTGGTCCACCATCCGGCGTCTCAGGGGGGGAAAGCGGTCTGCCACCAACACTGTTTACAGTGGGGATGGTGTGCTGCTGACCTCGACGCGGGACGTTTTGGGTCGGTGGATGGAATACTTCGAAGACCTCCTCAATCCCACCAGCACGCCTTCCAATCTGGAAGCAGGGTTTGGGGACTTGGGGTCGGGCTGTCCAATCTCTGGTGTTGAGGTCACCGAGGTCGTTAAAAAGCTCCTCGGTGGCAAGGCTCCGGGGGTGGATGAGATTCGACCGGAGTTCCTCAAGGCTCTGGATGTTGTGGGGCTGTGTTGGTTAACGCGGCTCTGCAATATTGCGTGGACATCGGGGGCAGTTCCCTTGGATTGGCAGACCGGGGTGGTGGTCCCCCTGTTTAAAAAGGGGGACCACAGGGTGTGTTCCAACTACAGGGGGATCACACTTCTGAGCCTCCCTGGTAAGGTCTATTCAGGGGTTCTGGAGAGGAGGGTCCGACGGATAGTCGAACCTCGGATCCAGGAGGAACAATGCGGTTTTCGTCCTGGCCGTGGAACACTGGACCAGCTCTACACCCTCAGCAGGGTCCTGGAGGGTGCGTGGGAGTTCGCCCAACCGGTCTACATGTGTTTTGTGGACTTGGAGAAGGCGTTCGACCGTGTCCCTCGGGGGGCCCTGTGGGGGGTGCTCCGGGAGTATGGGGTACCGGGCCCCTTGATACGGGCTGTTAGGTCCCTGTACGACCGGTGCCAGAGTTTGGTTCGCATTGCCGGCAGTAAGTCGGGCTTGTTTCCAGTGAGAGTTGGACTCCGCCAAGGTTGCCCTTTGTCACCGATCCTGTTCCTAACTTTTATGGACAGGATCTCTAGGCGCAGCCAAGGCGTTGAGGGGATCCGTTTTGGTGGCCTCAGGATCGGGTCTCTGCTTTTTGCAGATGATGTGGTCCTGTTGGCTTCATCGGAGCGTGATCTACAGCTTTCGCTGGAGCTGTTCGCAGCCGAGTGCGAAGCGGCTGGGATGAGAATCAGCACCTCCAAATCCGAGGCCATGGTCTTGAGCCGGAAAAGGGTGGGGTGCCTCCTCCGGGTCGGGGATGGGGTCCTTCCCCAAGTGGAGGAGTTTAAGTATCTGGGGGTCTTGTTCACGAGTGAGGGAAAAATGGAGCGGGAGATCGATAGACGGATTGGTGGGGCATCTGCAGTTATGCGGGCGCTCTACCGGTCTGTCGTGGTGAAGAGAGAGCTGAGCCAAAAGGCGAAGCTCTCGATTTACCGGTCGATCTACGTTCCTACCCTCATCTATGGTCACGAACTCTGGGTGGTGACCGAAAGAACGAGATCACGGATACAAGCGGCTGAAATGAGTTTCCTCCGCAGAGTGTCTGGGCTCTCCCTTAGAGATAGGGTGAGAAGCTCAGTCATCCGGAGGGGGCTCAGAGTAGAGCCGCTGCTTCTCCACATCGAGAGGAGTCAGTTGAGGTGGCTCGGGCATCTGGTCAGGATGCCTCCTGGACGCCTCCCTGGTGAGGTGTTTCAGGCACGTCTCACCGGGAGGAGGCCCAGGGGAAGGCCCAGGACACGCTGGAGGGACTATGTTTCTCGGCTGGCCTGGGAGCGCCTTGGGGTTCCTCCCGAGGAGCTGGAACAAGTGGCTGGGGAGAGGGAAGTCTGGGCCTCTTTGCTTAGGCTGCTGCCCCCGCGACCCGACCCCGGATAAGCGGAAGAAAATGGATGGATGGATGGATGGATGGATGTTCGGGAGGAGCACCCATCGTTGTATGCTAAATTCAAGGTGAAGTTAATGCTGTCTTGAAATGAACGAGCGTATTAGTCTGAGATTAGTGAAATTAGCTTGCTACCTTGGCAGATATGGTAACTACCATATCTTATCTTTTCTTCATCTCTATCCTTAGTAACTTTTTTTTTAACTGAGGCAGATAATGGTAAATAGCATGCTAATGATGATTTATCTTAGCATGCTAGTTAGTTCGATCTGCCTCACTAAAAAGTGTTTTTTCCTTTAAAAAAAAAAAAAACAGACATTCAAAGTACACATTTTAGAGCTGTAATCATAATACCGTGAAACCGTGATATTTTTGCCTACGGTTATCATACCGTCAGAATCTCACACCGGCCCATGCCTAACCCAAACCCATGGAAGCCCTCTGCGCTGAATACACATCGCTGCAGTCCTGGGGATGCTTCTCCGTCCAACAGCCAACAAGTCTGCAATTGTGACAGATCCTCTGCCCGGACTCAACAACCTGCAGACCAGCCTCCCACCCCACTCATCATCGGAGATTCCATTATCCTGAATGTTAGGATGAGAGGAACCCTCACTCCATGTTTCCCTGGAGCCACTTTGATGGAAATTCAATTCCATTCAAAGCACTTTATTTGTCCCCAAGGGGCAATTTAAAAGGGTGCATTTTAGTAGCTTATTTCAAAATTTCAAGGGACAAAGAAGTCAACAACATAAGCAGCAAGCATACTGTACAATCAACCAACACACAAATTTCACAGGCACACTACACAATCACACACTACATATCACATATCATCATTCATCAGATAATAGTACTTCTAAAATTGTAAAAGGTCATAAAGTGATTCCCTAGTGCTTCAATTAAAACAAGGTACTTAAGAGACAGTTAAAAATCATATGTTCATAAGCCTGTTATTCATAAGCTGGACAGCCCTCAAGATACAGCCCTCTCTGTGTCCGGCAGATCGGACAGCGGAGTCTGTGCCCTGAGGGGCGCCATTAAAACTCAGAAAACAGGATGTGAGAGGGGTCCTGCATAATCATGCGTGCTACCTTTACAATCTGTTGGTCACATAGGGCAGTGAGAGTTCGAACGGGCTGCTCAATAATTTTTGAGCAGACCCTGACCGCACTCAACAGGCGAATTCTATTTTGCAGTGTAATGGAGTGAAACCAGCTAGTGAAAGAGAAGGTTATTACATTTTCAATAAAAGCATAATAGAATGTGGTGAGAATATCTTTATTAATCCCAAATGACTTCAGCTTCAGATATGGTCTCTGATGGCACTTTTTAAGGATTTCCTCTACGTTAGAGGAGAACCTTAGCAGGTTGTCAAAGGCTGTTCCCAGGTACTTGTAAACCTCCACTATCTCCACTGGCTCCTGCTGGATGATAGTGGTGACTGCCTCAGCCAACTGTCTCTGTTTGAGTGAAAAGGTTACAATCATGTCCTTGGTTTTGTTTACATTCAGCTGAAGACAAGACTTTTCGCACCATGCTGTGAAATCCTGCAGGGCTGGGCTATGATGTTGTGTATGGCTGGGAAGCAGAGACAGGAGGACTGTGTCCTCAGCAAATTTGACAAAGTGGCAGTTCGGCTAGGTAGATCTGCAGTCATCGGTGTACAGGATGAAGAGAAGTGGGGAGAGGACACAGCCCTGTGGAGAGCCAGTGGAGGTGAAGAGGGTGTCAGACCAGGTGTGATTCACCAGCACCCTCTGTGATCTGTTCATGAGGAAGTCTATAATCCACCAAATGAGTTAGTGGTGGTTGAGGTGGAAGCGTACGATGAGCTTCTCTGCCAGAATGTGTGGCTGCATTGTGTTGAATGCTGACGAGAAGTCTGCAAACAGAAGTCTGGCTATGGTGTTAGGTGTTTCCAGGTGCTTGTGGAAGGTGTTTAAAATTAATATTTTTGCGTCATTGAGACCCTTGCCAGCCTGGTATGCAAACTGCAGTGAGTCTATCATCGAGCTAGTTGCCTTGATGATCCTCTCCATGGCTTTAATGACCGGGGAGGTGAGAGCCACCGGTCTAAAGTCATTCAGGACCTTAGTGGAGCCATTCTATGGGATGGGAATCACTGTTGAGTTTTTCCACATTGCGGGGACTGTGCTGCCGGTCAAAGAGCCTTGGAACAGATGCTGGAACACACCTCCCAGCTGCTCAGCACATTGCCAGAGGGTCCGCCCACAGATGTCGTCTGGCCCTGAAGCTGTGTTCTTTTTAGTCCTTTTGAGGGCTCTCACCACCTATGATGTGTTGATGTTGAGGCCAGAGTCATCAGGTCTGAGAGTGGAGATGATCGATTGTAGCTGGGGGCTGTTGTCCTTTTCAAATCTCAAATCTGGTGTGGAAGGCATTGAGGTCATTTGGAAGTGAAGTAAAGCTGCTTCCTGGTACCTGGATGGGTTTGAAGCTGGCAGAGACAGAGTTCACTGCTGCCATGTTCCTAATGCCCTGCCAAGATGCACGGAGGTTCCCTTTTTCAAATGTCTGCTCCACTTTGTTCTTATTTTTCAGCTTGGCAATATTTATGTCTCGCTTGACCTCTCTATTTACCTCCTTTTTCACAGCTTCAGAACCAGTAAAAATTTTCTCTTTTTCTTGTTCAATATGTTTTTCAGATCTTTAGTCACCCATGGTTTATTGTTGGGGAAAACTGTAACCTTCTTGGAAGGGATAATGTTACCTACACAGAAATTGATGTATGCTGAGACTGTATCCACTTGCTCACTAATGTTAGTGGAGCAGGATGTGAGGGTCTTCCAGTCCGTTGTTTCATTGGGATTTCTTAATTGAAGCCTATCAATGCTGTCTGGTTTCCACTGTTTGATGTCCTTGACCACTTTCTCTGTTCTCTTGACCACAGGTGTGTAAGGCAGGAGCAAGCAATATGCTGCTGTGATCAGAAGAGACTAGGGGAGGGAGGGGGATGGCTCTGTAGGCGTCTGGGACTGACCCATAGCATTTGTCCAGTGTTTTCCCTTGACGGGTAGTGCAGGTAACATACTGGTAGAATCCTTTAAGTGCCTTGTCTATTGAACAGTTATTGAAATCACCCATGATGAATTTGGAGGCATCCGGAGAAATCAGTTCAAATTTGTCAAGTGTGTTTCTTATATAGTCTGTAGCAGTGGATGCATTTGAACGGTGGTGGATATAAACCAGAATGAAAAATAGTTGTGGAAATTCCCTGCGAAGGTAGAACAGACGCAGGGAAACAGCCAAAAGTTCAATGTCAGGGTTGCACACCAGTTCTCTGACGACAACTGTTTTGCACCAACGTGGATTAATGTAAAGGCAGACACCACCGCCATGGTGTTTGCCTGTCATGTTTTTTAAGGAGACTCTGGCACGAACACAATTGACCCAGACCCGGGAACTCAGTGAAATTTGATTTTATTATAAAGCAGTTCGTGGAAGGGATTGGATGCTCGGCACGGCTATGAGGACGGACAGGAAACACTTGAAGAGGGATTGGCACTGGGGGGGAGATCAAAGGTGAGTGTGGAGCACAATTAGAGGAACCAATACTGAGTATAGATATGTTGGATCTTACTTGCAGGAGGAGGTAAGTGGGTCCGGTATGTGAGTGGCTGGCAGAGGTGCAGAGTGTAGATGGTCTTTTCCGTTGTTCTTGACAGGTGGACAGGGTGAGGGCTTGAGGGTGGACAGGCAACCTTGGAGGACTGGAAGTCCAGTGAAGCAGTCTCAGGAGGGCTTCAGTGGGAGCAGCGAGGAGGACGGACTGGAGATCCAGGGAAGCAGACACTTGTCAGCAGAGAGAAAACCAGCCACTTCCGTAGCTTGGGGAATAACAGTGAGCACTGCAAGGAGAAAACACTGGTAAGCTTACTGTTTTAGAAAAACCACACCGTAAAGCTAGAGCTGGCCGGATTACCACTCAAAGGAGTTAAATCATCTGGCATCTGCTTCAGGGATCCACTCTCCTTTTAAAGCTCCTCCTGATAGCTGCTGATTGTGTGCAGCTCGTGCTGCACCTGCCAGTCACACCCTGTGGGGAAAAGGTGAGCACACACAGCAAGCAGCCCATACCACACCCAACATTGCCAGTCAGTTCAATATCACGGTCTAACCTTGCAGGGGACCCGAAGCCATCTATGTACATGCTGTCACTGTTATCCCTTCCAGATAACCATGTTTCAGTGAGAGCAAGAATGTAAGCAGTCCGATATTCATACATGTGAAAAACATTAGCTTGCAGTTCATCAGTCTTGTTACGCAATGGGCGCACATTAGCAAGGATCACTGAGGGGAGTGCACAGCACTTATTTTCTCCTCGCCTAAGTTTTGTTTTAAGTCCACCCTTCTTCTTCCTCTCCCGTCTCATTATCTTCTTTCTGTTGTTGTGCAGGGTATCTGTCCGGCTGGTTGGGAGTTTATGTTGTAGCTCTTCCGCCTGGAGTAAGTAATCCGTTGGATGTCCGGAAGAGTATATTCATATGATGCAGTGGACAGATTATCCAAGACAAAAACTAGGAGCATAAGAGTCCATAGCGTCCGTGTAAAGTCCATACTAAGGTAGTAAGCGCAAAAGCTGACTGGCTTAATTAATGTTAGCTGGTTGGTCCGGCGGGTGTGTGTGAAGGTGGCAACGCCCGCACAAACACACCACAAAAGTACTGAACTAAAACTATACGGCAGCAGTTGACAGTCATTCAATACCCGAAACAAAACACTCTCACAAACTCACGTAGCAAAGAGAGAAACATTAAAAGCTACTTTCTGCACCAACCGGTCAACCGCACGAGCAGTGACCCGGAAGTTTATGTTATTGCGTAACAGATTCTGGAACTCATTCAACTCCACACAGACGTGAGTAAAGTTCTAATTCACCCTGGCCCAATGACATTCGTAAGCAGCAGCCTGAGCTCCTGAAGCGTGATTTTATCCACCTTTTTAATCTTTTTAAAAACTCACATGGCCATACTCCCACCGTTGGCAGAGGAATTGGTCGTTTTAGCAAACTTTTATCTCTGAACTGAGCTTTCCTCTACCACTGTGATGCACAACATCGATTTTATAGACAATTTTAACATTTTCTGAGGCAGGGGGCATCTGATTGGGGCGGATGGGCTCCATCTCAATAGACAGGGCACCAGCATGCTGGCAACGAGTTTGGTATGCCCATGATTTTAACAGAAGGCTTCAATCCACTCTCGACCTACTTGCTCCTCTAAAAACTAAAAGTTCACATTTAAAATTTGCATCGCCATGGAGAAATAAAAAAAGGAATTGCAGCGTGGGAGAGAGAAAATGGAAGAAAAATAAAATCACAATAAACCGTGAAATGTACACAGAACTTCTTAAATCATTCAATAACATTAGGAAATTCAAGAAATGCATACTCCAAATTAATTTTTATGTAATAAACATAATCCCAAAATTATATTTTCCACAATTGACAAAATTTATAACTGTGCTAATTATGCATTTCAGAAAAACTCTTCAAACTCTCTTTGTAAAGAGTTTGCAGACAACATAAGAGGGAAGGTAGACACCATCAGATTTATTATTTTATCTTCTCAAATAAACATGGTTTTAAACAAATCTGATCATGTGTCTTTACCAGAGGAAACACTGGACAGTTTTGTCCTTGTGGAAGCTGAGATTCTAGACAAAGTTTTCTCCTCAATGAGGCCTACCACATGTCTTTTGGACCAAATTCCCACTTCTTTTTTAAGCAATACATTTTTTTTTTTTAAGAGATGAGATTTTAACCTTGATGAATTGCTCCCTTCAGACAGGGGTCTTTCCTGACGCTTTAAAAGGGTCTGTGGTGAGGGCCCTGCTGAAGAAGAGCAATTTAGATTTCAAAGATTTTAATAACTTTCGACCGGTATCTAACTTACCATTTTCAAGCAATTCTTTTAGAAAAGCTTGTTTTAATTCAAGTTAATGATTTTATTAATGAACACAATGTCCAGGAGAAATGTCAGTCTGGTTTCAGGGTGAAACACAGCAACACCAAGACGGCCCTTTTGAAGATTTTTTATTTTTTTTTGTAAATTCTGTTTATTGAATTTTTAAGAACAATTACAGAAGTAACACTTAGCGGGAAAACAAGACAACAAAAAAGGAAGGGGTCTGCAAAACTGGTCTAAATTAAAGAATGAAAGACAGGTTTGTGACATGAATGGTACAGTTATCCAGTACGTCATCGGCTCAAGGTCAAATTATAATCAAGTCCCAACATTTCCAATGGCTTCCTCCATTTCTTCAAGAAAATCTGAAAGTTCCCGTTTACAGAGTCTCCAAGTTTTTGCAGATTCACAACCTCTGAGATCAGGGATTTCCACAGAGACAGAGGGAGTGTCCTCTCCAACCCATTTTACCATTATGGCTTTCCTTGCTTGCATTAACAGAGACTGAGTTACATCTTAATTTACTTTGAGAGAGGGAGGAATCTTCCCAAGCAGACATAGCGATGGATTAAGTGCTCTCCAGAAAGTTTGTATTTTTTGACATTCCCACAAGCAGTGTAGTCTGGTTCCTATACATGATTTACATTTAGGGCAGTTTGGTGAGGTTCCACATCTGTACTTACTATAAATCTGCGGAGATATATACACATTATGCAGAATATTATATTGCAATTCTTTATACCTGTTACAAATTGAGATTTTAGAAAGTACACGCAGAATCTCTTCCCAATCATCATCATCGTCTATTGCATTTAAGTAACGTGCACCAAGTTGTTCTCAGCCACAAAAGTTTATTTGTCTGTGAGCATCTAAACAGTAATGAGCTGTTTGAAGAGTTTCAGTCAGGTTTTAGAGCTCATCATAGCACTGAAACAGCACTGGTGAAGGTTACTAATGATATTCTCATGGCCTCAGATAATGGACTTGTGTCTGTTCTGGTTTTGTTAGATCTCAGTGCTGCTTTTGACACAGTCGATCATAATATTCTCTTAGAAAGGCTTGAACATGTTGCAGGGATCAAAGGAACAGCAATAGGCTGGTTTAAATCATATTTGTCTGATAGATTCCAGTTTGTTCATCTAAATGATAAATCTTCTTCACTCTCAAGGGTTACTTGTGGAGTTCCACAGGGTTCTGTGCTTGGACCAATTCTGTTCACCATATATATGCTCCCAAATGGTAGAATCATTAGACAGCATGGGATAAATTTCCACAGCTATGCAGATGATACACAACTATATTTATCCATAAATCCTGATGAACCCAGTCAGTTAGGTAGATTACAGGCATGTCTGGAAGACATAAAAACATGGATGACCCTAAACTTTTTGCTTTTATATTCTGACAAAACAGAAGTTGCTGTCTTTGGACCAGAAGTTCTTTAACAGAAACTGATTAGTCAATCACTTCATCTGGATGGCATTAAATTGGCCCCCAGTAATAACGTAAAGAACCTCGGCGTTATTTTTGACCGAGACTTGACATTTATATCCCATATTAAACAGGTTTCTAGGATTTCTTTCTTTCACCTCCGGAATATTGCTAAAATTAGAAACATCCTGTCCATGAGTGATGCTGAGAAACTAGTCCATGCATTTGTTACCTCAAGGCTGGACTACTGTAATTCTTTACTATCAGGAAGTCAACAAAATGCCATTAAAAGCCTTCAGTTGATCCAAAATGCGGCAGCAAGAGTTCTGATGAATATTAAAAAGAGAGATCACATTTCTCCTGTTTTAGCTTCCCTTCATTGGCTCCCTGTTAAATCCAGAATAGAATTTAAGATCCTTCTTCTTACATACAAAGCCCTTAATAATCAAGCTCCATCATACATCAGAGATCTAATTGTTCCTTATGTTCCTAACAGAGCCCTTCGCTCTCAGACTGCAGGTTTACTTGTAGTTCCTAGGATTTCTAAAAGTAGAATGGGAGGCAGATCTTTTAGTTATCAGGCTCCTCTCCTGTGGAACCAGCTCCCAGCTTTAGTCCGTGAGGCAGACACTCTGTTTACTTTTAAGGCCAGGCTTAAAACTTTCCTTTTTGATAAAGCTTATAGTTAGAGTGGCTTAGGTCATCCTGAGCTATCTCTGTAGTTATGCTGCTATAGGCTTAGACTGCTGGAGGACAGACTTAGATCTTCTGTTCCTTCTGTGTTTCTGCTCTGTCTTCTCAAACCCCCAGACGGTCGTGGCAGATGGCCGCTCCTACTGAGCCTGGTTCTGTTGGAGGTTTCTTCCTGTTAAAGGGGAGTTTTTCCTCTCCACCGTCGCTACATGCTTGCTCAGTATGAGGGATTGCTGAAGGATTGCTGTGGTTGGAAAGTCTGCATCAACGGGGCCCAACCTCACGCCAATGACTGACGCAATCTGCTGGGATTCCTTAAATAGGAAACTTTTTAACTGATTGGAATGTTTGTATAAATGTATTGAAATGACTTCTTGTTAAGTGCCTTGAGATGACATCTGTTGTGAATTGGCGCTATATAAATAAACTGAATTGAAACTGAATTGAATTTATTACTGTTCAGGGCTATTATCTCAGAATACAATTTGGATATAAAGTGTTTTTGATTATATTAATTAATAAAGAATCTATCTAATCAATGTGATTCAAATGAAATTTCCAATGAGTTGTTCTTGGTGTACACAAAGTGTATGACCTGTAGGTATTTGTAAAAATCTTTACTTGAGATTTGGTATTGGGATTTCAGTGCATCAAATGTTTTAAATTTACCCTTCTCAAAAAGGTCGAGGATCCTAACAATACCTGCACTTTGCCAGAGTGTAAAGTCTGATCCTGTTCCCTGTGGTGAGAGTTCCGGATTATCTGTCAGTGTAGTCAGAAGACAGAGAGGGTGGGTGTTCTTGAATATTTTCTTAGGTTTCTTCCAGACGTCCAGTACATTATTATTATCAAGGGATTGGTTTCACATTATGTGGAATTTATTTAGAGCTTTTGCTTAACAGATTCACAGGAGACAAAGGTTTACATATAAATGATTCTATGTCCGACCAAGGGGAATCCGACCCTCCATTAACCCATGAAGAGATAATACTAGCCTGAGTAGCTATAGAATAGTATTCTATATTTGGTAAGCCCCATCCACCTTGCTCTTTTGGCAGTTGTAATATATAGTTAGCAAACTTAACCTTGGGCTTCCTTCCATTCCAAATGAAGTCAGAAATTGCATTATTAATCCTTTTTGTGTCATTTGTATTCAAGTTTACAAATAACATTGATGTAGGGTACAATATCTTCGGGAGGACTGTCACCTTGATGAGATTTATTCTTCCCAGAAAATACACAGGACGGTTTCTCCATCTTGATAGCATTTCCTGAACATGTTTGAACAAGGGGTTGATATTATCTGCATACAGCTGGCCTATATGAGGGGTAACTCTGATTCCTAGGTAGCTGACCCCAGACGGGGACCAAAAAAAAGGGTCGAACATAGGCTCTATGTTTTTATCTAAGGTCAATATTTCAAACTTCTCAAAATTTACCTTATATCCAGATATTAGACCAAATTGACTTATACAGTTAGTTATGGCTATTAATGATGTATGGGGGGTTGTTAATGTTAATAAAATATAACCAGTGTACAGTAAAATCTTATGTTGCTCCATGCCAATTGTTACTCCTTGTATTTCTTGGTTTTGTCTGATAGCCAACACTAGTGGCTCTATAGCCAGAGCAAATAAGGCAGGGGACAGCGGACTTCTTTGAGCTGTGCCTCTGCTCACTTTAAAAGGATCAGAGAGCAGGCCATTTGTAAGAACTGAGGCTGTGGATGCCTTGTAGAGCAGTCTAATCCAACCTAGAAAACCAGGTCCAAAACCAAATCTCTTCATTACTTCAAACATATATTCCCACTCTATTCTATCGAACGCCTTTTTGTCGTCCATAGAAACAACAATTCTTGGTATTTTTGAGGTATTAAGGTGGTGAATAATATGGAATAAACGTCTGGTGTTGTAATAAGAGTTTCGACCCCTGATAAATCCTGTCTGATCTATATGAACAATTGAATGTATAACCATCTCCAGCCTAAGATTCCGTATCTTTGAAAGTATTTTATTATCTACATTAAGAAGGCTGATTGGTCTATAGGAGGAGCATAGTTCTGGATTCTTACCCTTCTTTGCTATTAGCGTTATGTTTGCCCTATACATAAATTCAGGGAGGCTAGACTCAACAAGTGATTTGTTGAAAACCTTTAACAAGAGCTTGTTAGCTCTTGTTAAAGTCGTCTTCTCCAGGACTTTTCCCTGACTGAAGTAATAATATAGCCTGGTCTATTTCTGATATGGAGATAGGAGACTCCAAAAGGCTAGATTGGTCCTCTGATAACGTTGGGAAGCATAGATCATCTAAAAAACCACCCGCCTGAATCCTTTCTGTATTAATCTGAGTGCTGTACAGCTTTACATAGAATTTCTTAAAACTGTCATTAATTTGTTGGTTATTAGTCTGAAATTGACTGTTCTCATCCTGTATGGTTGATATAAAGGATCTGGGAGGGGCATTCCTTGCTAGATGTGCTAAAAAGTGATTTGGTTTGTTGGCAAATTAGAAAAATCTTTGTTTAGCAAATAACATATCCCTTTCTGCTTTCTTCAAGTTGTGTAATGCTGTTCTAGTAGTTTTTATTTTAATAAGAGTTTCTAAGAGTTTTTATTTCTTGTGTTCTTCATCATTCAGATGTGTTTCTTGCAGAAAGGCTATCTGGATTTTGTTATTTTTAAGACAATTTAGGATGGCTTTTCGCTTTACCACATTATTAGAGCCCCGAATATTCCGAATATTATATGTACTTATCTTAGTAGCCATTAACCCCTAGATCTCTTATTATAGTTTGCATGTCACAGATAATTATATTTGTTACATACATAACGGACCAGCCTGCAGCCTTATAACACACATATTATTGTGTTCTGGGCAAAAACGGAAGAGACCCAAAAACCCTGGCAAGTGGTACAGTGAGAACATACCACCCTCTGTAGAAAAACACAGAGAGAAGGAAAGAAAAAAAAAAGGTAGTAAAACGTAAATGTACTTAGGTGTACTGTCAATCTGTAGCATTAGTACAGCTATAGGGTGTCTAACAACAAAGGTAGACCAAGCCCAGCCTCCCCGCTTGGACTGTATGCAACCTGCATACCATATTATAAAAGAAATGAAATAAAAATTAGTTGTAAAAACTCCTGTCACACTATTACTTTAAGCATATAGGCTACCTGAAACTGACCATAGTTGGTTACCTCAGTAACTGGTTATGCAGAAGTTTTCATTTTTACGACGTATTCATTAATTTCCTTTGTGGTGGAGAATGAGGAGCTGGTGCCGTCTGAGTGAAAAAACTGAAACCTGAAGCTGAAACTTCCACGTCTATACAGGTCGGTGCATCACGTGACCCCTCCCTTTTGAAGATTTTAAATGATTTTCGATTAAACTATGATGAACAGAAGGCGACAGTGTTGGTTCTACCGGATTTAAGCGCTGCCTTTGATACAGTGAACCACACTTGATTTGATTTGAATGATTTATTTTGAACATGAACAAGTAACAAAACAAAGTAAACTTTTATTCTTTTAAACTATTATTTTAACCCGTTTAAAAGAGACTGGCCTCTCTGGTGCTGTTCACAAATGGTTCACATCCTATCTCACCGACAAGAGTTTTATGGTAAGTTTAGATACCTGCTCCTCTAGTGTCCAAAATACTACATGTGGTGTGCCCCAGGGTTTAGATTTAGGCCCAGTGCTTTTTAACCTGAAGATGATCCCTCTTGGCAGTGTCATCGGAAGACATGGAGTTAATTTTCACAGTTATGCCGATGATACACAGTTGTACATCTCTGTGTCTCCGATGACACAGGCCAATGGATGCACTTTTTAACTGCATTTTAGACATCAAATCCTGGATGGCAGAAAACTTTCTCAAGCTCAACCAGGACAAAACAGAAGTTTTAGTCATTGGTCCAGAGGCTCAGAGAGAGAAAGGTGCTCCTCTTGTTTGATGCGCAGATAAGAATATCCACTGAGTTTCATAATGTTAGAACTTTATTAAAGACAAAAATGAAATAAAGTCCAACAGATCCAACAAAAATAACAATCACAGCGATTATAGTGTTTCTGTCAAGTCATCCGCAAGTGTGTTTCGGTTCAGTTAACAAAAAAATTACAGCAACTCTCTTTCCCACTTTCTGACAAAACTTGACTAATTGCCTAATTTGGTCGTGAGTAATGTCACGATATTTATATGAAAGTAATAAAATAGGACAAAATGTATCATAAAGAATTTAAATCGACACTATGTAAGTTTTGCACTCAGGGTCCCCCTACAGTTGGGAAAAAGGTATTTTTTTCTACAACTGTCGTAAAATCTGTTATGGTTACACAAGGGGATTCATGTGCATTGACAAGCGATACCCTCTAACGTTACAGATTTTCACATCTTGGACAGCCTTCGTTGTGTGTCAAATGTCTTCATCCCAGGTACATTTCAGCATGTCAAATGTAAAAAAAAACTAAAAAACATGTTTAAAAAAACTAAACTTTATAACTTGATACGGTCTAATTTCTTTTTTATATGGCTGGCAGCGCTACGCCACCGTACTTATGAATACAATTTCACGGGGTTTTTTTCTTCAAACGCAAAAAGATCGTGTAGCTCACGTTTACAAGCCAGCGTCATTATAGCAGCCTATTGGCTAATGCTTTTTTTTTTAAGGTTTTGTGGCCACATGGGCCTTTATCTTTGTCAAAAACTCCTGAAGACACAGGTGGAGCCCTGTATAATCGCCTGGATCAATGACTACCTGACCAACAGACCACAATTTGTGAGACTGAAGAATTGTGTGTCAAACCAGGTGGTCAGCAACACAGGAGCACCACAGGGGACCGTACCCTCACCATTCCTTTTCACTCTGTACACATTAGACTTCCAGTACAAATCAGAGACCTGTCATCTGCAGAAATACTCAGTTGACTCTGCAATTGTCGGGTGTATTAGAGATGGTCAAGAAGCTGAATACAGAGAGCTGGTGGACCGCTTTGTGACATGGTGTGGAAACAATCGTCTCACCTTGAATGTGAACAAAACAAAGGAGATGATTGTAGATTTCAGAAGAAACAGGGATAAGTCAAAAACTGTTTCCATCATGGGAGAAGAAGTGGAGGTGGTTGAGGAGTATAAATACCTCGGAGTTCACCTTGACAACAGACTGGACTGGAGGCGCAACAGTGAAACCGTCTACAAGAAGGGACAGAGCAGACTGTACTTCTTGAGGAAGCTTAGGTCCTTTAAGGTTTGCAGCAAGATGCTGCAAATCTTCTACAAGTCTGTTGTGGAGAGTGTAATCTCTTCAGCCATCATCTGTTGGGGTAGCAGCATCAGAGCCAGGGATTTAAATAGGCTTAACAACCTGATAAAGAAGGCTGGTTCTGTTCTTGGGACAACTGTGGAACATCTGGAGATGATGATGCAAAGAAGGATTCTTCATAAAATCCAAAAAATTATGGACAACCCTGAGCATCCTCTTCATGAGACAGTCATACAACAACAGAGTGTCTTCAGTCAAAGGCTTCTTCAGTTTCGCTGCAATACAGACCACTACAGGAAATCCTTCCTGCCCACAGCCATCAATATCTACAACAACTGCTTAAAGAATTAATTATATGAGCTACACCAACACTTAATTTCCCTCTGGGACCAATAAAGTATTTTTGAATTGAATTGAATTTGACAGTGGATAGGGGGGTGGAAGTGAGGTATGCCGTAAAGCAGCAGTCAAATTTTGTAGTTCAGGTTACTACCCACACCCCGAAGTTATGTAGTGCCAGTAAAAGCGATACAGACCCCGTCAGGCTATGGCATGCGTGTCATTCAACCTATTGTAAGTTGATGTACCATCACAAGGGTCTTGGAAATATATTATGAAAGTTGAAAAACTACATAGTGTTGCTTTAACAAACTATGGCTGAACCTTTTGCTCCTTGTGTTTCCTAATTAGTGGAAATATTGATGTTGAGACTGTCTCTAAAATAACAATCTCTTTTAGTCGGATAGCTCTGCTTTTGAAAATGAGGCGCCAACACTGACGAATGACATTGTAATAAAATCCAGAGCAACATGAGCCACTTCTGAAACCTGCTGTAAGAGGAAAAATATCCCAACCTTGGAAGATATGCTTTCACATGGGCAGCTCTAGATGGGGGTCACCAGGGGCCTGTGCCCCTGAAGGACTGGAAGTGTAGAAATAGAGTACAGGTTTTTTTTTTATCTGCAAAGTTTTACTTTAACTAATTAAAACTTATGATTTTGCACTTAACCTTTAGCTGTTCTGAGATAGGATCACATTTTTCATCTTCTAGATTGGGGCTCTGCAACTTGCAGCTCTGAAGCTGAAAAAGGCTCTTTGGCTCACTTATTATAATAAATATTAAAATATGGCCCTTTTGTGTGTGTGTGTGTGTGTGTGTGTGTGTGTGTGTGTGTGTGTGTGTGTGTGTGTGTGTGTGTTTGTTTGTTTGTTTGTTTGTTTTGTTTGTTTCTTTCTTTTGTTTTGTGCCCACCTTGGCCTGCTGGTAAATTTGGTCTTGAAATGCCACACTAGAAAGCACTTTTTGGATCCACCTATTTATGCCAGTCTACCTTCTCTCACATGAAAATTGTCAAATCAAAGTACTAATCTGCCATGACTGATTGACACCTGCTGACCTGCCTAAGGCTTGCCACCCGCCCCTACTGTTGTGACTATTCAATTCAAAAACACTTTTTTTATTCCAGAGGGTAATTAGGTGTTGTTGTAACTTATACTATTGAAGTTTCTTCAAGGAGTTGTTATAAATGCTGATGGTGGTGAGCAGGAAGGAGCTCCTGTAGCAGTCTGTGTTAAGAGAAACTAGCTACCTCCTCCCAGTGTCAGAAGTCTCACTAAAGAAGGAACTGCATTTGGTTTTCTTTCACTTTAAATTTTCTGAAATACATGATGACATGATGTATGTTTGCATATAAATTTGTCAATAGAGTTTCATATATAGTTTTCACATCTTTGTGTCATGTGGTAGCTCTCAGCAGACTGGTGAGAAAAAAAACGACTTATTGGTTCCAGAAAGGTTGGGCACCCCTGCTTTAGATTGTTGATGACGAGAGGAAGATTCGAACATAAGAAGTGAACACAGTTAAATTTAAATAACATGATTTTAATATTGCACTAGCCCCAGTATTTTTCTATACCTTATACATGTCCACTTTTTTCTTTTTAGAGATCAGGTGGAGTTTATCTAGAATCTGGTGAAGGTGAGACAGGGAGAGCTAGCCCTGCAGAGCTGCAGGTAGGTGCAACAATGAAGGAGGAGGTGATTTTAGATTCTTGATGATGAGAGGAAGGTTTGAACAAGATAAGAAGTGAAGACATTTAAATTGAAAATAATACTAAAACAAGCTTGATGTAAACTCAGGGCTGAAAAGAGCTTTTCTCTGAAAAAAACCCAGAGAAAAAACATATTTCAAAAAGCAGTCTTTTCACCACTTGTTAGATTTTGTTTTTGAAAGAAATTTATTTGAGAGACGTTTTAGAGTCTTCCACAGGCTCACATCTAGGCTTTGGTCTACAATGACATAAAACAGATTGAACCATGTTACTGTCTGTCATGTCCTTGACTTACTGGACAAGAAGTCAATTTGTAAGCAATTTGTGGCTGTAAATGACAGGAGGAAAAAACATTTAGGCTCTTTTGCCTAAGCCAATGTTTTTAATTCGTTGTTTGGTATGCCACATGTTTGCACAAAAAAAACATTGTAAGCAAATTATTGAATGCATTCAAAATGTGTTTTCCTTTACCTTCAGAAATGCATCTTTTTTAGTAGAGCAAAATATATTGGGGAATGTTTTGCAGAGTTGTTAGTTACATATTTTTGTTCAAACCATTAACGGATCTGTCAGTTTCTGATATGGGTTATGTTAAACTCATTCCTACGTCCCTCGCTCTGCCCACAGAGCTACATCCAAATCTTAAATTGATAACCTGTTTTTCCTTAGTGAGCATTTTTAGCATTTCCTTCATTTGCATTGTCTAAATGTGAGGCAATAATGCCAACATAAATCCAGTTAATGGCTTTCAGATCTGTGATTTATGATGACACAGGCTGGATTAAATTACCTTCCGAAGCACCTTCCCACATGGGGGCCACCCACAGCCCTGACCCAGGCCGTTGATGAACCAGAGCAGCGAAAACATGGATACAGTTGAAGACCAAGAGAAGGCTACGTTGATGCCTCCTACCAAGAAGAGGCCGATGGAGAAAAGCCAGCGGGCGCTGATCTGGTCCGACAGCACGCCACTGATGAACTTACTGATGGCATAGGCCATAGTCTGACTGCTGGTGATCAGACCTGCATTGAAGAAAAACAGAATTATTACTGTTAAAGCAGCAAACACTCTTCAAGGGACATCTGTAATTTGCAATGCACAGATCTTCAGTTGTAGAATTAATCTATAGATTAATTAAAGATTAGTCTCTTTTTGACAGCCATCAACTTTTGATCCATCCACTGTTTAACAAGAAATTAATTGAATGTCATGAGCCTGCATATTCTTAAAAAATGCCTGTAACTACAAAATTTTATTTGAAAATTACAAAATTATTGATTGCAATTAACCCATATGTTTCCAACTATTCCTTACCACTCTCCCTGATTTTTAAGGTCTTGGATGGTTAAATATAATGTATGTCTGTTGTGTGATGTGATAGTTAAAGTCCATCCAAATAGCCATATATTATAATAATATCCTAGCCTGCTCTATATTGCATTCAAACAGTTTGGATAATCAAATCAGAGCAACTATACTGAAAACTAGAGAAGTGCCAATTAGTCAGCCAAAGATGGGTATCAGGCAATTTTCCTGTGAATTCAATTCAATCAATTCAAAAATACTTTATTTATCCCAAAGGGTAATATAATGTTGCAACTCATATCATCCAGGGGTCGTTGTGGATAGTGATGCTGTTGTCAGGAAGGATCTCCTGTAGCTGTCAGTCTTGCAGTGAATTTGAAAAGGCCTCTGACTGAAGGCTGTGTGACAATCTCATGACCATCATGACATCCAGGCAGCAGAGACAATATTCCACAGTGACATGTCCTGGATGACACTATGAGTTGTTGGCCGGCTCTGCTTATCCACCTCATTTTCTTTTGTTGCTCCTCTTTAAATCTCTGTCGAATGGCCTGTGGCCTGTACTTGACCAGCGCTTTATATAGTCCTTGAGGACCCCAAAGCGCTTCAAACTACATTCAGTCATTCACCCATTCACGCACTGGTGATGGCAAGCTACATTGTAGCCACAGCTGCCCTGGGGCAGACTGACCAAAGCGAGGCTGCCGAACACTAGCGCCACTGGGCCCTCCGACCGCCACCATGGTATGGCCAGAAAGCCGGGCAGAGAGACAGTTAGGGATATATTTGAAGCTCCTCCTGCTCTCTCTACTCTTTAGTCCTGCTCGGCATCCATGAAGCCTCTTATTCAACTCCTCTAGGGTTTGGGGTCATAGCTCAGGTGTTATTTGAGCTTTAGAGATGTTAATCAGCGGCTCCCAGTTGTTATGTGTAACTGGCCACAAAGTATTGTTTTTACAACTGTCTGAAAGTAAAAAAAGTAAAAGAAAAAATTTTCATGTCTCATAGCATCCAAAACCAGAGGGAATATTCGTCCAAACATCCAATGCCTCAATCAAAACGATAAGGAACAAAAGTCTAAAAGAACAAATGTTGCCACCATGAACGGTAGGTACAATTCTAGATGTGTCCTGTGAATGGCTCTTGTCAATGCTCAGCATGTGAAATATTTCCCGAAGGAAAAGTCTTTTTTCCTTTTTATTTACAGCATTTAGTGCAAACTAAAGACTACCCCTAATTTTGATTTAGAAAGACATAAATTAACAGCTTTTACTTTTTTCGACATGCTATATTGCCTAAATAGGATGGTCTTGTAATTCCTCTATGTTCTGTTTGATTGCAGTCTACTACCTCTATCAAAAAATGTAAAGCGTTTTTTTTTCTCCAATTTTTATGTGTTAAGGTCTTCTGGGCAAAAACAAAATCAGAATTGGAAGGGAAGAAAGCCTGATCATTACTAGAAATGTTAGGTGCAGCAGCAAACTGTAGCAGCAACCACATAAAAGAAGTAATAGTTGAAAACAAAAGCATAATTCAGTCCTTACCTAAGTCATCTTTGTCCAGTTCTATTTCCTCCATCACAGAAGCCATAACAAAAGAGAATGTCTTCCTGTTAAAGAAATAAAGGGAGTAGCCAGAGAACATGCACAGGAAGATGACTATACGGTAGTAACCGTAGCCTGTGGCCGCCATGATTACAGTCAACTTAAAAAATCTTAATATATTCAAAGGCTTTTCTTGAGCGTAGTCCTGTATTTGGGTCCCCTGGCCTTTAGATTACAGCCAGACAGAGGAACAAGCTGTAGCATCCACCAGGCAGCTGAGGTGGAGGGGTTTCCATAAGCAGAAGTCCTTGCAGCTTTGAAGCTCTGTGTATCTGAAAATGTTGCTTGCTTGTACAGCAGAAGCAAAGACAGAGGAGGGAAACCTCACACCGGCCTGAAAATGAGAACATACCGAACATGAGAAGCAGTCACACAGAGCCAAGGTTCAGTACAGCAGACAGAAAGTATCTCCACCAAGAGAAACACAGCTATGATGGTTTAAATTAAGAATAATTAAACATGTATATGTTGAAATAACATGCTCGGTTTAATAAAACAATCAAAGTGTAAATTATTATACAATATTCTACATGTCTGTTGTCATGAGATAATGAAGAAGTCCCTTTTTATCTGCACATCTGGTTTCTGAATAAAAAGGGACCTTAATTCTGACAAGGGGGAGGTCGGATAAAATATTAGAACTGTTCCTTTAACCGGGTTGGACCAAGCCTGTAAATTAGGGTGACCCTATTTTGATTTCCAAAAAATAAGACACTTGGCACAGTCCTGAAACACTGTCATGACTGTGACCAGACGTTTGATTTGAACATATTTAAAGCATGCATTCTCCATGTGGTTAGAATGAACAGTTAAATAACAGATAGGCTTTCACAAGTGCAAAAATGACTTTAAAATCTCAAAAAATTAATTAATGATAGAAATAATTACCCTTTCAAATTAGAAAATTTACCAGAAATAATAATAGTTCGCTTTTTAAGTCATACTGGACAAGAATTAAACAAAAATCTGAAATAACATTCTGAGAAAACAGGTATGCAATTTTTTTTCTTTTTAATGTAATAATAAAAGTAAAAAGCAGCAGTCTCGAAAACACAATAATCCCTGCTCCATGTTATAGATTTTACCTTCATCCTCCTCAGTCAGTTTATAGATGAATTATTATTATAGATTTCGTTTCCATGTGGACTTACTAGATCTTTGCCAATTTTGTAACACACAGAAACACATATACCAGCTATGCCAGCTGTTTGTCTGTAAAGCTACACTTGCGCTTTAATATCTTGTAAACAGTCATAACGCCGTGCGCGCAGCACGGTGAGGGGGAAAGTGGTGCAGCGCATCACAGCCCGCTGTCTGTTTCGTCTATGAAACGGTTCAGAACCGTCCACGAAGCAGCAGCTCGGTGAGGACGATAGATGACAGAAAATGTGTCGTATTGAATGCATCGCATGAGTCAATTTAAGTATGCTTATTAGTCCCCTTAAAAACGATGAAAACGCGGACATTTTCATCAATCTATGAAATCCCCCCGGACAGCACGTGAAAAGTGGACATGTCCGGGGAAAACAGGACCGTTGGTCACACTACTGTAAATATCACAGCGCATCAGAGGACGTTCACTTTAAAGCTGTTTTCAAATGAACCATGTTTGTAATAGAAACAATAAAGCAATTGAGAGCATTAAATGACAATAACGTCAAACACCGAACTGGTCAATATATCGTAGGTTACTGTGGTAGTGCGGGAAAAAACTAAATCGGTGTGTTTGCTCCTCTCTGAGTCTTTAAGCCTGAAGGTTTAGCTGACACATCCCAACCCAGCTCGACAGACACACACACCGCTGCGTCCTTACCTTCGTCCACGTCTCTGGCTCGTCCCACATGGACGGCGCGCGCTCACGAATCTGCAGCTCAGCGAGCGCGTCCCCGAGCGAAGGCGCACACAAAATGCACGAGCGCGTTCGGCCCGTTGCTGCAATACGTCAACTCCAGCGTTTGAGTTGTCTTCATATATTCCTTTCGTTATTATTATTTTGTTTTACCCTTTTAGTTCTTACTGTTTACTGTAGTAAGCAGTATTTATCTACAGCTAATAGTAAAAGAAAACGCTGGATTGAAAAAGAAGAAACAAACTAACATATGGAATTCTTTTATTTTCTTTAAAATCAGGGGATTTTCTTCCTAAATGACTGGAGAGACTGTAGCCTATTTCTATCTTAATGAGAGCAAACATACACGTGGGAATTCAGCTTCCGAAACACTGATCCTCTCTCTTAAAACATAAAATTTTCTTAACTAGCAATGCCATTATGTGAGCAATAAAACCTTAATCAAACATTTGTTCAGGATTTGTAAATATAACATTCCTCATCCTGTACTCTTGACTTGGAGTTAAACTGCAGCTCACTAGGAAGGCTAGTTGTCTTGCAAGTGATGAAGTTGTGGGTTCAAATCCATCTTCCTCCTCAGCCACATATTGATGTAATCTTTTTGTAGTGCTTTTTAAACTTGAACATTGCTTCGACTCACCACACAGCCTGTTTCACAGCTTCATAAGCAAACAGAAATTCAGAAAGTTATTCTTAACGCCCAGAAGACAGTGGAGATTATTGTGGACTTTAGGTGGCACCCAGCCCCACTCCCCCCCATCGTCCTGACTGACACCCCCATCACCACTGTGGACTCATTCCGCTTCCTGGGCACCACCAACACGGATGATGATGCAGTTCTACACAGAGTCCATCCTCACCTCCTCCATCACCATGTGGTATGCTGGCGCCACCATAAGGGACAAACAGAGACTGCAGCATCTGGTGCTCTCTGCTGAGAAGCTGATTGGCTGCAGACTCCCATCTCTGCAGGACCTGTACACCTCCAGGGCACTTGAGTGTGCAGGTCGGATCACAGCCAACCCTTCTCACCCTGGACACAGACTGTTTGACCGGCTCCCCTCGGGCAGGAGGCTCCGGTCAATTCGGACCACAACCTCTCGCCATAAGAACAGTTTCTTCCCCTCTGCTGTTGGACTCATGAACAATAACCCTAAGACTGTTCCCACCACCCGCTCAATTACATGACCCATATTGTGGTTTTTTTGCACCTGTCTGATCTGCACCGATCGTTACCTGCACTCATGTATATATCAATCTGTTTAGCATATTATATTTTTATTTAAGTGTTTGTCTGTTTGTTCTCGTATGTTTGAACAAAGTACCGCAGCAATTTCCTAATGTTGTAAACCTACCCAACATTTGGCAATAAACCCTTTCTGATTCTGATTTTTGCATGAACAGGATGTGTTAACCTTAATTCCCCCATAAATTACACCCCCAACTTCTCATCTGAAAATGTGTAGTTTGAAATGTACCCTGACTTATAAGAATGTTGGGCGTATATTTTCTCTGTAACCGGTGGAATATCTTATAGTCCTCTTTTACAATATAGATAATGAACATCTGGAAATATTGCCCCAACCCTCAGCCCAGTGATGAAAATAGGCTTAAACAAGTGAACAGCTGATTGAAATGGCATGGCATTGAAGTCACCCGTTTAAAAAAAAAGAATTCTACAGGGTGTCCCATTAATTTCCATAAATAGGACAAATGAAAGCTTTTATATGAAAAAAAAAATTCATAGAACATGTTCTACATGACTGCTATTGTGTTGAAAACAGATTTTGATGCTCTCAGGATGATTTAAATTTGTTGCTCTTCATTCAAACGCATCTAGGTTATCTGAAATATATAAAACATGCAATGTTCAAAACCATATGTATAGAAAACTTATGAGACATCCTGTAAGCCTATATATAAATCAAAAACTTAAAAATCTGTTGTTGTACAAAATTCGGCATTATAATCTTTATTATTTTTATTACTACTATAGGGCAGTAATAAGTAAAAGGCTGTAGCTTTTTTTTTTATCAAACTGTCTAATTGAGAAGCTTCAATTCAGAAGGTGGCTTCATTTATGTCTTTCTCCTCCTAAACAGTTGGAAAGTGATGTTAGGACAGTGTGGTCGAAGTTCCTAAATAAAAGAGATTAGAGAGATTCCTTCAGATATTTGGAGGTTTTAATACAAACTTGGTTGATCAAGCAAGGAGGTACAGTGTCAACAAAAATTGTGCAATACTGACACAGAATTATATGGGTTCAGTAATCCTGACTCCTATCAACATGACATCAGAAAACATTTCTTCAGTATGAGAACATTAGACCCACAGGCTTCAGCCACTTGATAGTGGAAGCGCAATCAATGTCTTTCAGGACATCCTTAGATGTAAAAGAGAGTTTCTATGTCAACCCAGGATGTAAGAGCCTAAATCAGTAGATTTGTCCTGACCCAGTGTCAAATAATAAGATTGGTCACCATATCACAAGGAGCTGGCACACAGTAACTATCAGTACATGAAATGCACAGAACAGATCATTCTTAATAATCAATTTTCCATGACAGACAGTCTTTTTGCTCTGTCTTCTCAAACCCCCAGACGGTCGTTGCAGATGGCCGCTCCTATTGAGCCTGGTTCTGTTGGAGGTTTCTTCCTGTTAAAGGGGAGTTTTTCCTCTCCACCGTCGCTACATGCTTGCTCAGTATGAGGGATTGCTGAATGATTGCTGTGGTTGGAAAGTCTGCATCAACGGGGCCCAACCTCACGCCAATGACTGACCCAATCTGCTGGGATTCCTTAAATAGGAAACTTTTTAACTGATTGGAATGTTTGTATAAATGTATTGAAATGACTTCTTGAGATGACATCTGTTGTGAATTGGCGCTATATAAATAAACTGAATTGAATTGAATTGAATTAATAGCTTTAAAGATGACGGGTTATTTAATTGGAATTTCTACAAGACCATCTCAATCAATATCAGAACTCTTAAAGAATGTCAAGAAAAGGATCAAAAACAGATCCCTCCACCCAGTGCACACATAGTTGTCTGGTTCTAATTTTCCTACTCATTAATTTATCCCCTACAGAGAACATGCCCAACTTCAAGTGAAATAGGAAATCTCTTCCTAACAAATTAGAAAAGAATCTCGAGATAATGATTAACACAACAGATTCTTCCTGTAGCAAAATCTATTATTTTTATTTCATTTTTCTAACAACTCAATCTCATTTTTTTTAGTGGAAAACAAAATTCCTCCAAATTCATATTTTTTCCCATTGGACTTCAATAACTTCCTCCAATTTTGTTATTGAGATAATCAGCAACTGATATTTCCACAATAAAACATCACATCTCTATTCCTAACAAATTAGCTTATTATTATGATTATATGTGGAAGACTCTGTTGCTAGATGTCCTAAACGTGCTACCATTCTCAACTCAGATTGGGGCGAGGCCCGGCAACCTCTCCCAATCTCAGGTGTAGGTCCAGACATCTTTCCTGCTTAATCAGACCCTTAATTTTGTCCCATTAGCAACAACTCCATTGAGTGTAAATATTGAAGTGCGCTTATACTCAGTGTGCTACGGTAACTAAAGTTGAATTTTGGAGTGCGTTACTACATTCTTTACTACTGTAATCCGGTAACGAACATTTCTTCTCTTTTTTTCAGTCTCTTACCCAGCGCATTACAAGATTGTTTCCTTTCAACATTTATCTATCCATCATTAAAATGTTAGAAGCAAGCATCTGAAGCTACCGCTTGTTACAAAGAATAAATCCACGTAGCCACCCAGCTGTCGCTTCCCCACAGGACCTGTAGACATCCGCCTGTATTTCAAAATAAAATCACTCTGCTCATAATCCGTCATTTTAAACCATTTCTTTTCTACTATATGAGAGATCTCACAGACATCCCATGAATATCATTTAAAATATTAGCTAAATTTTTTTAAATATTATTATTATAGAGTAACAGTTACCGCTGCACTTAAGAAATCCCAACCTTTTGTATACAGAGCTGCACCAGCTCATAAAACATCCCCCTCCTTGTCAGCGAGCGGGGGGAGGTGTGTTCCTTCCCTTCTGCCTTCCTGCAGTTAGATAACCTTTAACAATTTTGAAACACATGATCAATCTGGTTTCAAACAAGTCTTTCTCTGGAAGTCCATTTTACTGGTTTCTGTCGCACCCTATCACAGTTGGTTTGTTTATTAAGAGAACAACTAACGACCCATTGTTGGGGGATAGAAGGGGGGTCTTGTTTATTATCAGAACAGCCCTTCCTTGAGAGTAAGGGGGGAAGGGGGTCGCTTGTTTAAGATAATTCATTTAGATCACGGTAAAGCCGTTTACCTTACTCTTCATAGGATATTTTTTATATATATATTGAAGGAATTGACCCTTTTCCCATCTTTAGGGATCTGTCTCATTTATTTCTGACTCCAATCTATTCTCCGTTTGAATTCCTTCAGCCCAACGTGTTCAGGTTATTCTGTGTGATTGTCTTTGCTCCTGCTTACAAAGACAACTATATAAATTTGCCAATACCACACCTGCAGGTGGACTCAATCTTAAGTTTCCCGTCAACTGAGCGCCGAACATCAGGTGCGCTCTGCTTTTATTGAATTCATACAGCGTGTCACATACTACACATTTCAGGGCCCCTGCCCTGTTTCATTTCCCCTTTCACATCACAAACCATCCTTTTTTCAGTAAATCATACATCACACCATTATATTCTTATTTCATTGGTTAACTTTTGTTGTGTTTATTATTGATTGGTTGTGACTGTTACTAAGCCTTAATCTTAATTCTGCCTTTACTGTTTCTCTCTATCCTCCCCCTGCTTCTGTCTCTGTCTGCTGACTCCTCTTTCACCCCGACAACAGGAAACAGAGGTTCCTGTTTTCTGCAGTATCTGTTGATACCATATGTGACTTCACTCTAGGCCTCACAACATACAAAAAGGTTCTTAAGATTATGTTTTATTTTATTCCTATTTAAGCTATCATTTTATTTGAGCGTTTTTTAAAGTATTTTCATCACTTCAATATGGAAGTGAGAGTTTTCTCTTTTACTTTCTTTCGGTGGAACTTTAGGAGAAAACAGAAAGTTTCAAACATTTTTCATCCTCCCGAGTGCTAAAAAACACATCTGCTTTTTTTTCAGTCGTTTATTACCCATCACGACGCATGACCCCCTTTTTCTCTTCTTTGCTCCTTCCAGAGGAATTCCTTTGTTTGAGGAATTTAATTAATTACATTTTAGATCGCAAATACCAAGAAGTGCGTGAAATTACTCAGTCAATCATCCTTCAAATTCATAATCTTTATTTTAAAGAAATGTATTGTCTTTTCTCTTACATAAATTTTGCATCTCCTTTAAATCTTCTTTGCTATTTTTTCCAAATATTTCGATAAGTTATATTTTACTGTTTTTATTTTTCATTTTTAAATATTTATCATTCCCATGTTAATGAAGTAAATTCAGCTTTTATTTCTCTTTGATCTGATCTTTTTATCTTATCGCAGTGTTATTTCCTCAATTTTCTAACCATGAGACTCCTTTCAGCCTACAGCTGTTTCACCATAGAAATCTCCATTCACACACACACACACACAGTCACACAACCGGTTTATCACACATTAATATAATTATGTATTTATTATCATGCTTTTTCATTACTAGTATTATTATTTATATATGATTTATCATTAGATCATTAGGCCTATTGCTAATTGAGATCCCAGATCTCTGCGCGCTTTGGAGTCCAACTCCTTTAACATGGATTTTCATTGTGAGATCCCGGATCATCACGCAAAGATCCCTGATCTTTATTTGCAAAACACAAACTTGCATTACAAAAGGTCCCGGACCTAGTTATCTTTAATCTTATTTTTTATTCCTTCATGCATCAAATTTTGTACTCACTGGCTTCCTTGTCCCTGTGAAGGAAGACCCCGTCATCAAACTGTTGCTCCGGGAAGGAACCCCATAGATCTGACAGCCTCCTTTTTTACCTAATGGTGAGGTGGAGGACTTTGATACTGGTTCTGAACCAGGCTCTCAGCAACCTGCGGTTCCTCCCGGAGATCCAGTCTGCTCAAAGGAACAAGAAATGCCAGGGTTAAAATCGCTCTCTGATCTCTGGGTTTCGTTTTTTAGACATTCTGTGGTTTCTCAATCCACGAGCTGATTCACACTCAGCCTTCTTGGTGTCCAACACGCAAGCTTTCAGTAAGAAGCGTCCTAGCTTACCTTAGGGCCGGCCACACCCTGAGTTTACCGACCCGGTCGGCGTCTATTTACCTCAGCAGAAACAGAAATCAACATTTACTGGAGAACTACAGATAGAACATAATTTTAGATTAGTCAATTTTTCGCCGCGTGTCAGTGCTTACAAAATAACTTCAGACCTGGGTTACTTCCGTCCTCAGATCTCCAGTATCTGCTGATCACAACAATTTGCCCAGATCTATGTCAGCTCAAAGTCTTTATTGAAACAAGTTTGCAGGGAACTCCTCCCACATAGATCGTCGTTCACAGAATGGTCACAGTTTCTTCACATAAGGAACACATAATGTACCACATTCTTCTTGATTGTTCACTGTTTCTAAGTGTTGCGACATGCACTACAGAATTAAACCCTCATACAACATTTACAGAATTTTTATCTCGTCACTACCTAACTGACTGGTTTCATCAGGATTTATGGATAAATATAATTTAGATGTATATTATCGGCATAGCTGTGGAAATTTATCCCATGCTGTCTAATGATTCTACCAATTGGGAGCATATATTTCAATTCAATTCAGTTTATTTATATAGCGCCAATTCACAACAGATGTCATCTCAAGGCACTTAACAAGAAGTTATTTCAATACAATTATACAAACATTCCAATCAGTTAAAAAGTTTCCTATTTAAGGAATCCCAGCAGATTGCGTCAGTCATTGGCGTGAGGTTGGGCAGATTTCAACCACAGCAATCCCTCAGCAACCCCTCATACTGAGCAAGCATGTAGCGACAGTGGAGAGGAAAAACTCCCCTTTAACAGGAAGAAACCTCCAACAGAACCAGGCTCAGTAGGAGCGGCCATCTGCCACGACCGTCTGGGGGTTTGAGAAGACAGAGCAGAACACAGAAGGAACAGAAGATCTGGTATAAGAGTAATTTCTATGTTACAGAAAGTAAAAAGTTGATAACAGGACACAGTGGATGTTCAGTTACTGAGAGGATCATCCCAGTCGATGCCCCCCGTCCAACAGGGCATTGCAGGCAAGCAGGATACCAGACCAGGTATATCTTCTATGGGGAGAAAAACACTGAGAGAAAACAAAGTTAACAGTCGAAATAACAGAATGTACTGTAATACAACTGGAGAGTAGTAGGAGAAAAGGAAGTAGCAGAGTGAAGAAAATTGGTAAGTCTGTCCTCCAGCAGTCTAAGCCTATAGCAGCATAACTACAGAGATAGCTCAGGATGACCTAAGCCACTCTAACTATAAGCTTTATCAAAAAGGAAAGTTTTAAGCCTGGCCTTAAAAGTAAACAGAGTGTCTGCCTCAAGGACTAAAGCTGGGAGCTGGTTCCACAGGAGAGGAGCCTGATAACTAAAAGATCTGCCTCCCATTCTACTTTTAGAGATCCTAGGAACTACAAGTAAACCTGCAGTCTGAGAGCGAAGTGCTCTTTTAGGAACATATGGAACAATTAGATCTCTGATGTATGATGGAGCTTGATTATTAAGGGCTTTGTATGTAAGAAGAAGGATCTTAAATTCTATTCTGGATTTAACAGGGAGCCAATGAAGGGAAGCTAAAACAGGAGAAATGTGATCTCTCTTTTTAATATTCATCAGAACTCTTGCTGCCGCATTTTGGATCAACTGAAGGCTTTTAATGGCATTTTGTGGACTTCCTGATAGTAAAGAATTACAGTAGTCCAGCCTTGAGGTAACAAATGCATGGACTAGTTTCTCAGCATCACTCCTGGACAGGATGTTTCTAATTTTAGCAATATTCCGGAGGTGAAAGAAAGAAATCCTAGAAACCTGTTTAATATGGGATTTAAATGTCAAGTCTTGGTCAAAAATAACGCCGAGGTTCTTTACGTTATTACTGGGGGCCAATGTAATGCCATCCAGATGAAGTGATTGACTAATCAGTTTCTGTTTAAGAACTTCTGGTCCAAAGACAGCAACTTCTGTCTTGTCAGAATTTAAAAGCAAAAAGTTTAGGGTCATCCATGCTTTTATGTCTTCCAGACATGCCTGTAATCTACCTAACTGACTGGGTTCATCAGGATTTATGGATAAATATAGTTGTGTATCATCGGCATAGCTGTGGAAATTTATCCCATGCTGTCTAATGATTCTACCAATTGGAAGCATATATATGGTGAAAAGAATTGGTCCAAGGACAGAACCCTGTGGAACTCCACAAGTAACCCTTGAGAGTGAAGATGATTTATCATTTAGATGAACAAACTGGAATCTATCAGACAAATATGATTTAAACCAACCTAGTGCTGTTCCTTTGATCCCTGCAACATGTTCAAGCCTTTCTAAGAGAATATTATGATTGACTGTGTCAAAAGCAGCACTGAGATCTAACAAAACCAGAACAGACACCAGTCCATTATCTGAGGCCATGAGAATATCATCAGTAACCTTCACCAGGGCTGTTTCAGTGCTATGATGAGCTCTAAAACCTGACTGAAACTCTTCAAAGAGCTCGTTACTGTTTAGATGTTCACAGACTTGATTAGCAACTATTTTCTCAAGGACTTTGGATAAGAAAGGAAGGTTAGATATAGGTCTGTAATTCACTAAGTCATCTTGTTCAAGGGAAGGTTTCTTGAGTAAAGGGTTAATTACAGCTATTTTAAATTCCTGTGGTACGTATCCGTTTACTAAGGATAGATTCATCATATCCAAAATGGGGCCAGGAACCAAATGGAACACTTCTTTAAATAATTTGGTTGGGATTGGGTCCAACATACAAGTTGAAGGTTTAGATGAGGCTAATATTTTTGATAATTCTGAAAGCTCGACTGAATCAAAACAGCCTAAGCACAAATGAGGTTCTACAGTTCTTTCCGATACTGACTCATTTACTGAGGAAGAAGTAATCATGTTTGGGAGGGTGCCAATGATTTTATTTTTAATAAAATGTATTTTATTTATGAAGAATCTCATAAAATCATCACTGCTAAGAGCTGGGGGAATAGTTTGCTCAACAGAGCTATGACTCTGTGTAAGTTTGGCAACTGTACTAAAAAGAAACCTAGGATTGTTTTTATTCGCCTCTATTAATGATGAAAAATATGCGGTTCTAGCTTGTCGAAGGGTCTTTTTATACAGCAGTAGACTGTTATTCCAGGTTAAATAGGAATCCTCTAGATGTGTAGAGCGCCATTTTCTCTCCAACTTCCTAGTATTCTGCTTTAAAGTACGCAACTCTGCGTTAAACCAAGGAGTCAGCCTCCTATGGCTAGCCACTTTCTTTTTTAAGGGGGCTACACTATCTAATGCCAAACGCAATGAGGACGTAACGCTGTGAACCAGACCATCAATTTCTGAAGGGTTAGAGATAGAATTGCTGCCATCCACTGTGTTACTCTGAGACACTGAGGAAAGAAAGAATGGAACAGATTCTTTAAAAATTGTTACAGCATTGTCTGATAAAGTTCTACTATAATGAAATTTTCTTTCAGATTTAAGATGGTCAGTTAAAGTAAATTCAAAAGTTATCAAGAAGTGGTCAGACAGGACCGGGTTATGTGGGTGGACTGTTATTTCCTCACACTCAATACCGTATGTCAGTACAAGGTCCAAAGTGTGTTTACCTGAGTGGGTCGATCCCTGTACTTTTTGAGTAAAGCCAATTGAGTCTAAAATAGCATTAAAGGCTGCATTTAGGCTATCACTTTCAGTATCCACATGAATATTGAAGTCCCCCACTATAATAACCCTATCAGTATTTAATACTAAATCAGATAAAAAATGTGAGATCTGATCCAAGAATTGAGAGTAAGGGCCTGGTGGACGATACAAAACCACAAACAAAAATGGTCTTAATGTTTTGCAACTTGGATGAGGAAAATTAAGGGTTAGATGTTCAAAAGAACTGTAGCTATCAATTGGTCTGGGACTAATTAGTAAATCAGAACGGAAAATGGTTGCAACTCCTCCTCCTCGCCCAGTATTTCTAGGAATGTGAAAATTTAAATGACTGGAAGGAGTTGACTCATTTATACTGACATAATCCCCCTGCTGCAACCAGGTTTCTGTGAGACAAAGGAAATCAATGTGATTATCACAAATCAAGTCATTTACTAACAAAGTCTTTGAGGAGAGAGATCTTATGTTTAATAAACCACATTTAATAGATTTATTTTCAGTCAAAGTTGTATTTATTTTTATGTGATTTCCATAATTTGCTTTTGTTGGCTTAACTTTTAATCCATTTAATTTTGGCCGTGGGCAAGACACTGTTTCTATAGGGTAATGGGTAGGTAACAGTACAGAAGCAGCAGAGAGGTGGGTTAAACTACGACTGGCTTCCTGGTCTGGACCCTGGGCTGTCAGTGTTTTGGAGGATTAATAAATTCGACCATATTCCTAGAAAGAAGAGCTGCTCCATCCAAAGTGGGATGGATGCCGTCTCTCCGGATCAGACCAGGTTTTCCCCAAAAAGTTCTCCAGTTATCAATGTAGCCCACATCGTTTGCAGGACACCACCTAGACAACCATTGATGGAATGACAGCATGCGGCTAAACATGTCGTCACTGGTCCGATCAGGCAGGGGACCAGAGAAGATTACCGAGTCTGACATTGTTTTGGCAAACTTACACACCGAAGCAACACTAATTTTAGTGACCTCCGATTGGCGTAACCGGGTGTCATTACCGCCAGCGTGAATAACAATCTTACTGTATTTACGCTTATCTTTAGCCAGCAGTTTCAGGTAGGATTTGATGTCGCCCGTTCTGGCCCCTGGCAAACATTTGACTATGGTCAATGGTGTCTCTAATGCCACGTTTCTGACTACGGAGCTGCCAATTATCAGGGCCGGCTTCTCAGCGGGTGTGTCGCTGAGCGGGGAAAATCTGTTAGAAACGCGGACCGGTTGGTGGTGGCCCGGGGGCTGGGTCCTAGAACTATGCTTCCTACGTACAGTCACCCAGCCGCCTTTAGGTCCCGGCTGCGCGGGCTCTACCGGAGGGCAGCTAGGGGGTTCTATCCTTGTTGGCTCCGCGCTGGCTAATGGGCTTCGGCTATCTGCTGGTTTTTCAACAGCGCGGAGCCGTGCCTCTAATTCTGATACCCTCGCCTCCAAAGCTACAAAAATATTACATTTATTACAGTTACCATTATCACTAAAGGAGGCAGGGAAGTAACTAAACATCTGACAGAGAGAGCAAGAGAGAAGAGAAGAGTTAGAGACAGGAGAGAGAAGAGTAGCCATAGCCGCAATGAAGCTAAGCTAACTGAGCTAGCGAGACCTTCCACCCAAAGAAAAACTGTGTGAAACACGAGGAGTTCCCAAAACGTAAAGTACACCACCACAAAATGTGTGTTTTAGTGTGATTGTGTGTTAAAATAACTTAGAAAAGCCTCAGCACAGAGAAAATAAGATCAATTCAAGAGCGTTTGAACACCAAAACAGCTCCACGGAGCACAGCAGTGACAACAGGAAATGACGCAATACGGCTTACCCCGTCACCACCAATTACCATATATATGGTGAAAAGAATTGGTCCAAGCACAGAACCCTGTGGAACTCCACAAGTAACCCTTGAGAGTGAAGATTTATCATTTAGATGAACAAACTGGAATCTATCAGACAAATATGATTTAAACCAGCCTAGTGTTGTTCCTTTGATCCCTGCAACATGTTCAAGCCTTTCTAAGAGAATATTATGATCGACTGTGTCAAAAGCAGCACTATAATAAGGGAGAAAAATACAGGACTGCAGTGTGTGAATGTTGTGAGAAATAAGTGTGAGAATAGCGTTTGAGAGACATTGCAGCCGGTCCAAGCACTAGGTCTGGACCAGCACCCGCTGCAATATTTAAGGTCTCCATAGTAGAGGTTGAAGACGAGGAATCTAAAATCCATCCAGACCTGTGATTAGAACATCCAGTAGGATCCCGCTTGAATAAATAGTATTCAAGTAGAAGCTTGGATATTAGGGGCTGGATGAACCCAACTAGGCATTTTCCCTAGAAACAACCTGTTTTTTTTATAAAAGGTGAACTTGATATATTGTTATAATGTCAGAAGAAAAAAGTAAGTCCAGGTCTGCAGGACCTGGCAAAAGATGGTTGAACCTTAGATGAACAATTACAGAAATAGCTCCTGGTTATATTTAACATGGAAGGATCTAAGAGTGAGGGAGATAAAGCTCAGAAAAAAGCAGCAGAATCATTTATCAAGATACAGGTGTTGGTTTTCCTGCTGGGCATTGCTGCCTGACGCATTTATGACACCTCACTAAACACCTCTGTGGGCCTAAGCGGGTCATCAGCTGGGGACCACCACTCATCAACGTTTCGCTCCTTTAACCCCAGTACGTCTCGTGGTGGCGGAGCGATGACAGGGATCTCTCCCTGCCACCCCCTGCTGATGCCCTAGGTGTTTGTCCCCCAACCCTTCTCCTTCCTCCTTAGCCACAGCCAGAAGCTGCCTTTCTCTGCCTCCTCAGCCAGCTCTTTCGTGGCTTCCTGATGCCTCGCTCCTGTGCATCCCATGTCACGGAGTAGGCGAGCGGTTGAGGAACCTACGAAGCCCCTACACCCCACTTCCACAGGGCAGATAACAGTTTTCCAGCCCGCCTCCCTGCACTCTGCCGCCAGATCAGAGTACTTGACTCGCTTCCGCTCATACGCAGCCTCCACACCTCCCTCCCATGGTACGGTGAGTTCCACCAGAAAGACTGTCTTGCAAGCCTCTGACCACATGACAAGGTCTGGCCGCAGGGATGTTTCCACAATCTTCCTGGGGAACTGGAGCTGCTTTCCCAAGACGACCCTCATGGACCAATCACTTCCCGGTGAGAGGAGCCTTGCTACGTCTCTCTGGCGGGAGGGTCTGACACTCCCTCGCAAACTGGATACAATGTCGTCCTCAAGGTCGAGCGGAAGGTCTGCTGTTTGCCTCCTTTCTGCATGACTCTGACACCTCTGCCAGCTTCTTCAGCACTTGGTTATGTCGCCACCTGTAGCGGCCTTGGGACAGTGCTGTCGTGCAGCCCGAAAGAATGTGCTGGAGGCTTGCGTTGCTGGTGTTGCAAAGGGGACAGGTCTCGTTGGCACCAAACCATTGGTGGAGGTTTCGGGGACAAGGCAAGGTGTCATAAGTTGCTCTGATCAGGAAGCTGAGCCTAGCTTGAGGGATCTTCCATAGGTCGGACCATGACATGAACCTGTCTGTTAGCCCTTCCCATGACGTCCAACATCCTTGCTGGCCCTGGGACACCGCTTTGATGTTAAGGCGTTCCTGCTCAGTTCTTGCCACTTCTGCCACCACCATGGCTTTTCGATCTTCTTTGGAAGCCTTTGACCAGAACAAGGGAATATTGCCCCTCCCAAGGCCTGCTCGACCCTCCTGGACTCTGCCGACCACCTCGCGGTGCTTCAGCCTGCTGATTGCCATGTCGACCTCTTCTTGGGCTTTCCACTTTCTTCCCGTTCTTATCTGGGGGCCAGCTATTCTCACCAGCTGGTCAGTGGATTCTCTGAGCTCAAACACCAGCCGAGCCTTCTCTTGCTTGTATCCCATGCTGATGAATCGAAGTGGTAGCTGTAGCGTGTTCCTCCCAAAGAGGCCTACCTCCGATAGGCATCTTGGTAGTCCCAGCCACTTCCTGATGAACGAGTTTGCAAGCCTGTCCATCTTGCTTACCGCTGAGGAGGGGATTTCGCTCATCTTCAGCGGCCACATCACCCTTTGGTACAGTATGGTCTGGTAACACCACACTTTGTACTTTCCGGGGAGTTGGCTTTGGTTGATCTTAGCCAGGCCATCTGCGAGCTGCTTCCTCACCATCTCCGTCTGCCTGTCTGAGAGCTCTGCTGTGTAGGTACGACCCAGACTACGAATTGGTTGATCTATTAGCAATGAGATATTCTCACCGCCTGCGACAAAGATGGTGTTGTCATCTCTTACTCCTTTCTTGATTGACAGACTGCGTGACTTTGGGGGTTTGATCTTCATCCTCGTCCAGCCCACAAGTTCGTCGATGCTCTTCCGCAGTATTGTTGTACATGCTGTTGTCCGGAGTAGGGTGGTGATATCGTCCATGTAACCTCTCACAGCTGGTAGCCTTTGTCCTGACAGCAATTTCACTCCTCCAACCGTCTTCCTAGCCCCTATAAGGATGATCTTGAAGGCTGCGACAAACGGGATGGGCGAGATTGAGCATCCCATGGCAATGCCTACTTCCAGCTGTAGCCAGCCTGTTGTAAAGTCCTGATGGGTACAGCACATCTGGAGGTCTCCAAAGTACTTGGCCACCAGGGCTCTTATACAGACTGGGACATGGAAGAAGTCCAAGGCGAACTCGATGAGTTGGTGGGGGACTGACCCATATGCGTTGGCAAGGTCAAGCCACACTACATGCAGGTCAACTCTCTCTCTTTTCGCCCTTTGGATCTGCTCCCATATGACTGCAGAGTGTTCCACACACCCTGGGAAGCCTGGCACACCTGCCTTCTGGCAGCTGGTGTCGATGTACCCGTTTCCTGTCAGGTAACTGGTCAACCTCTTGGCCAGGATGGAGAAGAAGATCTTCCCTTCGACATTCAGGAGGACGATACTCCTAAACTGGTTGATCGTACTGGAGTTCTGCTCCTTTGGGATGAAAACTGTGACAGCTCTTTGCCACTCTGAAGGGATGACTTGGTTTTTCCAGGCCACTCTCAGCAGATTCCAGAGGTGTCTCAGGACCCCTGGGCAGTACTTGTACAGCTTATATGCTACCCCTTTCGGGCCTGGGGCTGAGCTTGTTCTTGCCTTCCGGACTACCTCTGTTACCTCGCTGAGTTTGGGGAGGGCATCGTTAAAGAGGGAGGTTGGGGGAGCTGGGAGAGGAACATACCCAGGGGATCCCAGCGGAGTTGACTTCACTGGGTCACTGTACTGCTCCTTGATGTAGTTCTCCAGCTCTGACTTGGTAATCACCAGCTTTCCGCTTCTCTTATCCTCTAGCAGCTTTCTGGCATGCTTGAAGGGATTTTTGAAGAAGTTATTCCTCTCTTTCTCCTTCCACCTTTTGCGCTTACGGATGCGCTCTGCCCTCCGTAGGCCGGCAAGATCTTTTCTCAGCTCGTCCCACAGTGGCTTCAGGCCCTCCTTCAATTCAATTCAATCTATTCAGTTTATTTATCTAGCGCCAATTCACAACAGATGTCATCTCAAGGCACTTAACAAGTCATTTCAATACATTTATACAAACATTCCAATCAGTTAAAAAGTTTCCTATTTAAGGAATCCCAGCAGATTGGGTCAGTCATTGGCGTGAGGTTGGACCCCGTTGATGCAGACTTTCCAACCACAGCAATCATTCAGCAATCCCTCATACTGAGCAACCATGTGGCGACGGTGGAGAGGAAAAACTCCCCTTTAACAGGAAGAAACCTCCAACAGAACCAGGCTCAGTAGGAGCGGCCATCTGCCACGACCGTCTGGGGGATTGAGAAGACAGAGCAGAAACACAGAAGGAACAGAAGATCTGATATAAGAGAACTTTCTATGTTACAGAAAGTACTTGTGGAGTTCCACAGGGTTCTGTGCTTGGACCAATTCTGTTCACCATATATATGCTCCCTATTGGTAGAATCATTAGACAGCATGGGATAAATTTCCACAGCTATGCAGATGATACACAACTATATTTATCCATAAATCCTGATGAACCCAGTCAGTTAGGTAGATTACAGGCATGTCTGGAAGACATAAAAACATGGATGACCCTAAACTTTTTGCATTTAAATTCTGACAAAACAGAAGTTGCTGTCTTTGGACCAGAAGTTCTTAAACAGAAACTGATTAGTCAATCACTTCATCTGGATGTCATTAAATTGGCCCCAAGAAATAACGTAAAGAACCTCGGTGTTATTTTTGACCGAGACTTGACATTTAAATCCCATATTAAACAGTTTTCTAGGATTTCTTTCTTTCACCTCCAAAATATTGCTAAAATTGGAAACATCCTGTCCAGGAGTGATGCTGAGAAACTAGTCCATGCATTTGTTACCTCAAGGCTGGACTACTGTAATTCTTTATTATTTTTTATTATTTTTATTTTTAAAATTTTACGTGTCCTGGTTCGCAGTGTGGAGCTCAGAATTGGTGTCTGAGTACCAAGTAGAAGCCCAACAGATTTACTTTCACAAGCGGAGCAGTACAGCTTTTGCTATAGTACTCCACTTGATATATGTGTGAAAAATCTTTATTATGAATTGTTGGGTTTTTTATTTCCTGATGTTATGGACACGGAGATGGAAAAATAAGGAGAAGAAAGAAGGAAGATAGTGGAGCAAAGGAGAACACCAGGGGAACGTCCAGCAGCTACTATGCAGGGGCCCGGGGGGCAGCAGTGACGAGCCCACGGGCCCCGCCGGCAACCAGCCGCGCCAGGGCGGGCCGGTCAATGTACAGGGAGAGCCGGGGCCCAGGGGAACCCCACCCCCCAGCAAGGACCCGACAAGGGACCGGCCGACGAGGGGCCCCCGGCACTGACGGGGCCGCGGCCGGCCACCGGCCGCACACGCGCCGCCACCACCCTAGGCCAATCCCCACCGCCAACATCCCAGCGCCCCACCCTTGCCCTACGTCGGGTGCCCCACCGATAGCCGCAGGGGACGGACAGCATCCCCAGGCCGGGCTCAGCCAGCATCTGGACACCAAGTTGTACCAGCTCCCGGGTCCTGATCCCGCGCAACGCAGAGCGCCGAGACCAGGCATCCAACGAGGGCCAGGGCCGGTCCAACCCGCCAATGAACCGACCACGCACGGTGCGCACAGAACAGGTGATTGAACAAGCGGAGACGCCGGATCCGCATCCCGCCGAGCAACCGAGCAGGCACCACCCAACAATCCCAAACCTGGCACCCCTAAAAGAGGTGCCCCAACCAACCAAAGGAAGATATCGGCACAGCGCATCGGCCGATCGACACACCGGCCCCCCCAGGCCCGGCCAGACACGCACCAGGTCCGAACCGGATTGACCACCGATGCACCGGCAGGCAGGGGCCCCTGTCACCAGCGGGGAGTGACGGAGGGGAAATAGGCCCCCCATTAAGTGTAAGGCTTGAGGTGCGCCAGGCGAGGGGGCAGACCAAAATCCAACCTGACAGGTAGACAAAGACATACAGACACAGTCATATGTTCCCTCCCTCTTAAACACATACATTCTCACTGACTCACCAAGACACACAAAAAAAATGACGCTGTACCCTCACCCACACACCCCATACACACTTTATGCTCCCAGGTCCAGGTACCGATGCCCCAGTAGAGCCACCAGCCCCCGGACCCGGGAGATGGACCCCCTACCTTCTAGGACGGAGACAAGCAGACCGCCAAGGGCCCCAGAGTGGCAAAGTAGCCCGACAGCCCAGGACCCCGACCAAACCGCCTGTTCCTCCTCTGGACCCTAACCCCTGATGGCCCGTAGCGACCAGGGGTGTTAAAAGACCCCTAGCCTCCATCCTCCCGCTCGAGTATGGTGTTGATGCGTGTTGTTATAATGTGCATTTAAAACAGAGGGGTGGGATGTGGGGAAGGCAGCCACACATCCCCCAACCCCCACCCCAAGCCCTCAGTGTCTATATGTGGTTTAACAGTGGGCACCGGCACCAGAGGTGATGCTGATTGAACCGCTCCCCATCTGGATGCTGAAAAGTATGCCCACCCCAAAGTCCCTACATATGTGTCGCGTGAGAATGTTATAAATGGGAGTGTCTAAGTTGTATATTAAAATTGGGACCCAGGACGCCACGGGATAGCGAGGAGGGAAGCCCCTCCTCGCACCCCAGTGATGTGCCCATGCCCCAAGACCCTATATGAGTGGTAAAGTGATGGAGTGGGTGGACAGAGGTGTCCAGGGATGGGGAGGGAAGGACTGGGAGACAAAATGTCTTCCTAGGGAGCCAGCTCCCCCACTGAATCCCAATAGGCAGCACTGTTCACCGGGATCCACCAGGGGAGGGAGGCCATGGCACGTTCGACCCGGGGCCCACAGCCATAGCACCACAAAACCCCACGGACCCCAAGGCAGTCCCCCCCAGCCCCATCCCAGAAGGGGAACTAAACCCACTACTGTACTTCTTTACTATCAGGTAGTCCACAAAATGCCATTAAAAGCCTTCAGTTGATCCAAAATGCGGCAGCAAGAGTTCTGATGAATATTAAAAAGAGATATCACATTTCTCCTGTTTTAGCTTCCCTTCATTGGCTCCCTGTTAAATCCAGAATAGAATTAAAGATCCTTCTTCTTACATACAAAGCCCTTAATAATCAAGCTCCATCATACATCAGAGATCTAATTATTTCATATGTTCCCAACAGAGCACTTGTATTACAGTACATTCTGCTATTTCGACTGTTAACTTTGTGTTCTCTCAGTGTTTTTCTCGCCATAGAAGATATACCTGGTCTGGTATCCTGCTTGGCTGCAATGCCCTGTTAGCTGGGGGGCATCGACTGGGATGGTGCTCCCAGTGGCTGAACATCCACTGTGTCCTGTTATCAACTGTTTACTTTCTGTAACATAAAAAGTACTCTTATATCAGATCTTCTGTTCCTTCTGTGTCTCTGCTCTGTCTTCTCAATCCCCCAGACGGTTGTGGCAGATGGCCGCTTCTACTGAGCCTGGTTCTGTTGGAGGTTTCTTCCTGTTAAATTGGAGTTTTTCCTCTCCACCATCACACAAGAACTAATATTACACGGACAAGTCTCATTTTGATCTAAGGTTTGATTTATAGTGTAACTACTATGGACACACTTTTTAGGGGTGTACAATTTTTGGCATCTAAACGGAGACAATTGTCCTAGATTCCTTGTCCCATTGCTATGAAAACAAGCTGGAAAAGTCACAGAGGATTTTAAATGTGCAACCCCCAGAAAAGATTGTGGGAACGTTGCAAGTGGTTCAAGTGCAGTAAGGAGTTTATACGCTGTGAAATTTTGAGGACACAAGTAGGACACTAAAGTACAGTTGTTCCAGTTAATCTGATGACGGCCATAGCGCTTCACATCAGTCTGGAATACACAAAAAGAACTCCTAAATGACAATGGGAATGGATCCAATACGGGTTGAGAGGAGCTGTTTGGCATGATAGAACACACATAGCAGTTAGAATAATTCTTCGATCTTGAAAGAACCTCCACATAGTTATACCACTGATTAAGATGGTATCCATGCAGAGGGGCTTCATCTTTAACGCCTAAATGAGGGTCTGATACCCATCTTTTGCCACGTTGTATTATCCGGATATCTGAGTAGTTTTCAGAATTTATCGAGCTGTTAGGACGCAGGCGGTTGTCTGTGTTTTGACAGTAGGCTGCATGTCTGAAGGGCCAGTCGCAATTCAGAAGCAATATAACATTCAATATTAATAATAGTACAAAAACCGCGCAGCTTAAAACCATCCAATTACCCCAAATAAGATCAGTTATGGGATTTCTTCCCAAACTCCTGTAGCTAAACATTTTCAATCTGTATAATTTGCACAAAACCTTAAACTTGAATATGTTTTTTAAAAATAGAATGTATATGATAAAAAATATGAGCATTAAAATTAAATACACTTAAAGGCAGCGGTCCTTCTTCTTATTTTAGCTAAACTGGTAACACTCTGCACTGCCCCTGGGAAAATGTGACCTTTTCTCTGCCTGCTTATTCCCACATCATGATGCTTCCTTTTTTGTTTTTTGTTTTTACCTAAAATATTGATGAAGCAACAATTATCTAAAAAATGCAAATAACAAAATCTTTAAAAGGTAATAGATAAAATCAAGCTAAGCTAAAATATAATATAAATGATAAGATGTAAAATGTAAAGATGCTATTCAATTTCTGTTTGCTGTCCTCCACCGGCTCGAGGGTGCTGCAGAAACTCTTTTCTTCTCTTTTCCTTTGATCTTCAGGAAATACTTAACCAGCCTTTACAAAATGTATGTTGTTTTTTAATGTTTTTCAGGCTTAAGAATTAAGTACCCCTTACCCTTGTAACTACTAATAATACTTTTTTTTGGTCTGGTTTTCTGAGCATCAATAATTATAATCAATAATTTAATATTAATATAATTATTGATGACGTTCGAGTTTAACCTGTTTATTAAAGATTTCGGGGCACCAATCTCATAAATGAGATAATTTTAATTAAACCAGACTGTCAGTCTCTCTGAAAAGGCGTAGAGTTCGTCCGCGGGGTTAAAACAAACTTCACAGCACACACTGAAATAGCACAGGAAACTTCTCTTTAATTAGGGGAATTTATTAATGAAATAGGTCAACCTTACAGATTACATTTCATTCATAATTTCCATCTATTCTAACGCATGCAAAAATATAGAACAAAGTTAACGTTGAGGGAAGGGGGCGTGTGTGTGCGGCTGTGTGTGTGTGTGCAGCGCTCTGTGTGTGTGTGTGTTTGTGTGGGAGACAGCGAGCGGATGAGGGGGGTTCAGTTTAACACACTCAATGCAATAAATAACTCAAGTCTTATCAATTGGCGCGATCGGTTCACAAAGGAAGACAAAGGAAGACCCCGTGGCAATTGAACAAAGGCTAGTTTCATTAGCAATGGTGGCTTGGACAAAGGAAACGAGGGCGACGGAGAAAGGGGATCAACTGAGGCCACGTGACCTGTCTAAACAGACACGCGCCGACCGCAGCAGACAACAAACAAACAAGGAAATAATACAATATAATATACTGCTTCTGGTTACAACCAAAGTCACATAATAAAACACAAAAAGCATGCACATTCAGGGTCGGTGTACGGCGACAGACGACCAAGAATAACAGTGGTTAACCAGTTAACAAACTTATTTTAACCAACAGAAAACGGATATTAACCGTCAAGACCTTCTCCTCTACCCAGACCAAAGATATGAACCAGTTTAATCCTACTTGGTGGGGGCAGCTCTCCACAGTCCGCAACGAAGAACCTAGAAAGTGTCCAGTTTAAAGGAGCGGTTTTGCGCCAAACCGAGGTCAGAAAAGCAGACTTCCTTTTTTTTAGGCGCTGAGGGACTCAGGCCTGTTTTCAATAGAGCTCAGATGGCCAGCTGACTCCTCGGTTACGCTGACAAGGAGTCTGTTTGCTCGGCGATTCACTTCGAAGTTTAAAAGGGAACTTCTTCCTGGTCCAGCAGGTTTGAACGGAAAAAGGGAAAATGCTAGCAGTGGATTAAAGCGTCTCCTCACAGGCACCGCTCTGGGACCAACAGAGACCAAGATTTCAATATTCGCGCTGCTTTTATCAACTCTGTGATGTCATCACTGGCCACAGACCAATGAGAATGGGTCGAGGGCAGCGCAATGGGTGCCGGGAGATGCAGTTCGTTCAGTGGAAGGATGCTGGGAGATGCAGTTCGTTCAGTGAAAGGATGATGGGAGATCCAGTTCGTTCAGTAAAGGCCATAGCCTCAACACCCTCTTTAGGAGTGATTCAACCCCTGATCACTCCTCCCCGACAGATTTTCTTCAGAGAGAAATCGCCAGGCTCGATAGCACCTAAGAACTTTTACTCTCCCTCTGTTGTCCCCTTCAGGGCCTCCCTTACTTCTGCGAGGGACCATTGTGGTTCAGATGTGGGAGAACATTGGCTCCAATGATACCAGGTGCAGCCCTTCCCCTTCAGTTGAACAGTATGAGTGGTTCTGGCAGTAACTTCGCACAGTTCAAGGAAAATCGTGCCAGGGAATGTAATAATTAATCAAGCACTTAACAACAGTTTCACTATCCTCACACTTGGCTGGCCAGGCTCCTCTGATTGATCCTGTCAGTGGATCAATCAGAACCAGAAGGTACTTGTAGCCCTTCACCGGTGTTGAGGCTAAGGCCTTTTACTTAACGAACTGCATCTCCCAGCATCCTTGCACTGAACGAACTGCATCTCCCAGCATCCTTTGCGCTTCCCTCAACCCATTCTCATTGGTCTGTGGCCAATGATGACATTACAGAGTTGATAAAAGGCAGCGCGAAGATTGAAATCTTCGTCTTTTGGTTCCCCAGCGGTGCCGCAAGGAGACGCTTTAATCCATTGCTAGCATTTTTCCCTTTTTCGTTCAAACCTGCTGGACCAGGAAGAACTTCCCTTTTTAACTTCAAAGTGAATCGCCGCGCAAACAGACTTTCCTGTACAGGCAACCAAGGAGTCCGCTGGCCATCTGAGCTCTATTTAAACCGGTCTGAGTCCCTCAGCGCCTAAAGTCGGACATCCGCTTTTCTGACCTTGGTTTTGCGCAAAACCGCTCCTTTAAACTGGACACTTCCAAGTCGTTCTACGTTCTTTGTCCTGGACTGTGGAGATTTGCATCACCACGTAGGATAAACCTGGTTTATATCTTTTGGTCTGGGTAGAGGACAAATTAGGTCTAGGATATATATATTATAGTATAGTATATATAGTCCCTCAGCGCCTAAAGTCAGACGTCCGCTTTTCCAACCTCGGTTTTGCGCAAACCACTCCCTTTAAACTGGACACTTTCTACGTTCTTCGTCGCGGACTGTGGAGAGTTGCCCCCACCAAGTAGGATTAAACTGGTTCATTTATTTTGGTCTGGGTCGAGGAGAATAGGTTTTGACGGTTAATATCCGTTTTCTGTTGGTTAAAAGAAGTCTGTCAACTTGTTAATCACCGTTATTCTTGGTCGTCTGTCGCTGTACACTGACCCTGAATGTGCAGGCTTTTGTGCTTTATTATTTGACTTTGGTTTCAACCAGAAGCAGTATATAATATTGTATTATTTCCCGGCTTGTTTTATTGTCCGTTGCGGTCTTCACCTGTCTGTTTAGACAGTTCGCGTGGCATTCCTTTGATCCCCTTCCTCCATTTTTCCTGCGACTGCTGAAGGAGGAGCAGCTGCTCTCTGTCTCTCTCCAGATCCATTCACTTTATTTCATTTTCTGTTTGCTTTTTTATTTTATTTTCTTAACTTTTTCTTAGTTACTTTATCTACCCAGCCCCTGGAGTTTCTGTATTAGACCAGATCTCTTATTGGATTACTTTTTTATGGACTTATCAACATGTTTTTTTGCTCAGCTGAGGATTTTGAAAAACTGCTCCACAGAATTGAGGGCATTGAAACGAAGCTACGTCGTCTGGAAATTAATTTTGATCTTCACGCTGATTATGGACAAAATGACACAACTTTACCGTTGAACAGGGAACAGCCTATCAGCCCGGTGTTACATCGGTCTAACCGTGTCACAGAGACTCCCTACAGGCGTCTGAGCGGCAGAATTCCGCACTATAATGAAAACTGGCCAGCATTAAAACGAACGGAATGATCAACCCCAGCCTGTTCTCCGAGGAAGAAAAAACAAAAGAAACTCCGGCACAGAGAAACCTCTGAACCCAGAACTGCCGCTTCTGCTAAAAGTAAACAAAAGAGGTTTCAGCCAAAAACAAGAGATAATTCTCCACCTGGAATCCCGCTGAAAAACAGATTCGCAGCCTTGAGTTCCCTGAAAGATGACGCAGCCCCCGGGACCAGTCAAAGCCACCAGGAGAAACCCAGCCGCATCAAACGGACACATAACAAAGTAAGAGCCCCCCCAGCAAAGATTGTTATCATACAAGATGGATCAATTAATGGAATTGAGGCTTTTTGTAGCAAGAATACCAAAGTTTATAGCTGCTACAAAAATACAGTGACAGAAATATCAGAAAAAATCCCTAAAATCTTGGACCAACATCCTGCTTTGGAAAAGCTTGTCATTCACGCTGGATCAGCAGATATCGCGATGAGACAATCAGAGATTCTGAAGAGAGACTTTTCTGATCTCCTACAGAGACGGGATGGACTTAACGTAAACATCCTCATCAGCGGACCAGTCCCTGAAGGGAATGATGAAAGATTTAGCAGACTCCGCATGCTCCATAAATGGTTGAAGAAACAATCAGCTGAGAAGTCGTTCACATTTATTAATAATTTCAAAGTATTTGGAAGTGCTAATCATCTGTTCAAAGAAGGGATGCGTTATCTGAACAAGGCCGGAGTAAGGCTCTTAGCAGCAAACCTTTTTTCTTATCTAAATCAGAAAGCAAAACAATTGCTCCCAAAAGCTGACCTTGAGGCGCCCATGGATATCAGAGAACAAAAACAGCAAGTCATGATGACACCACAGGACCGAACAGATAAACAACCATCTGAAATTAAGTCTTCATCTTCCTGTGACTCAGCCACATCAAATGAGTCTCCATTTAGAAACTTTACAGACAGACTGAACGAGCAAATCAAATTTGGGACACAATTAACCCCTAAACTTAGACTACACCAAACGCCTGGGACTAGTGTCAATAAGCCTGGGAGCTTCCCCCCACTGATTATTACAGATATTTGATTTTTGAGGGAACCGGGCAATAAATCCACCCCTACCGTCTCCCAGAATTCACCCGGCACCCCTGAGGCTATATCAGTGATTATCAGCAGCAGGAAACATAAACCGTTAACCACACGCTCTCATATTAAAGAAAATCTCAAATTGATAACCTGTCAGAAGGTTCAGCTGCCCATCATCACAATACTTAAGTTAGCTTTATTAAACATTAGATCTCTATCCGGGAAGTCTTTTCTAATCAATGACTTCATCACTGAGCATAATTTACACGCCCTTTTTTTATCAGAAACTTGGCTAGATGAAAATAACGAAACAACTTCATTAATAGAATCTAGTCCTCCAAATAACAATTTCTTAAGCGAGAACAGAAAACACAGACGAGGTGGAGGTGTAGCCACCATCTTTCACAACTCAATGAACTTTAAAAAGGTAACTCTGGGCACGTTTGATTCTTTTGAATACCTAGCCACCCAGATAAATGAGCCTAACAAAGCGTTATTTCTAAGTTTATATAAACCACCAAAACTTAACTCTAACTTCTTTAATGATTTCAATGACCTTCTTTCTGTAATATGTATCGACTATGACCAACTAATCATCGTGGGGGACTTTAACATCCATACCGACAACCCCCAAGATAGACAAGCAAAAAGATTAGATGATACTCTCCACAACTTCGGCCTGATCCAGCATGTCAAACAACCAACACACAATAAAGGACACACTCTGGACTTAATTATCAGCAAAGGTTTAAATATTTCCGACATCTCTGTAATTAATATTGCATTATCTTTATTTCTGTATTTTCTTTGAAAGTACCATCTCTGCTAAATTATCCAGCCACAGTAAGACCACTATAAAAAAGCGTTTTCTAGGGGACAGTTCAGTAGAAACCTTTAACCTCTTAAGCCCCATTGTCCCGGCGCCGGGTCACTGTGGGGGAAGGGCGGGGAAATGTCCGAATTTAGCTGACCTGTGGTCACTGATTGCTAAACATGTCCTATCATTATAAACCTCAGAATCTCAGCTAAAGACTCATATAAATATTTCCTGTGACCTCCGAACCCAGAAAAAATAACAAGCAATTAAAGGAACAGTTGTGCTATTTTGCGATTTTTACATGAACACATTCAACCAAACCTGTCGGTCACCCTGCCGAACAGAACCGAGCAAACTTTGCCTTCCCTGAAAGCCAGCATCTCACAGATTCTAAAGCTGCAAGTCTCATCACGCTACGTGCAAATTTCAGCAAATGAGCAGCAAAATAAGCCCAAAAATACATACAGCATTTGAAAAAACAGAGCATAAATTTTTTCTTACCTTTGTTTTTTCCGTGCTGAAAAGAATAATCCACCGTGATATGACTGTATTTCCAGAATAACTAAAATATCCAGTGTGTATTTAGAAAAGATAAAGTGAAAAAAACGTAATCCTTTGCCATTATTTTTTACATTTGATTCGCGGAAGCTCAACCTTGTCTGACATGCGCACTGTGAACTTTCCCCATGTAAACATTTGCTTTGTCCAATCTGCTTCAAAGTTCTGATGTCAGTGTGATTCTATAGGATCTTACGATTCTAACCATATGTCAATCATCCAAATCGGCCAATAGAAACTGAAGTTACAGGTCCGCGTAATTCTAAAAACAGATATATTGTTTACCTCGGGGGCGAGCGCTGTGACGCAGTTACGCGCAGGTGGTTAGATGAGCAGGTGACGATTCAGCTTCGATTGTTTGTTTGCGTTCGGAAAATGCCGCTTCAAGAGAAGAGAATCCTCACTGACGAAGCCCTGGCGATTATTTGGAATGATAGTTCATCGGAGGTTTGTGTTGAGGACTCGTCATCAGAAGAGGAAAACCTGATTTTACCGGAGGAAGAAAGGTAGGCTATGTCCCAACTAGCTAATGCTAATAGCTCTGGCAGCCATTTTATATAATGTTTTTTTTGTGTGTGTTCTTAGATGTTTATATAGACAGTTTTTGTGACTATTTTGTTCACATCTCCTTGTCCCTGTGTGTCTGTGGTTTATGTATGTATGTATGTATGTATGTATGTATGTATGTATGTATGTATGTATGTATGTATGTATGTATGTATGTATGTATGTATGTATGTATGTATGTATGTATGTATGTATGTATGTATGTATGTGTGTATGTATGTGTGTATGTATGTGTATGTATATATGTGTGTGTATGTATATGTGTATATATGTGTGTGTGTATATATATGTGTGTGTGTATGTATATGTGTGTGTGTATGTATATGTGTATATATGTATGTGTATATATATGTATGTGTATATATGTGAGAGAAAGAGATTTGTGAATTTATGTGTGGATATTTGTGTAGATATGTGTACAGAGATGTGTGTAATAATATGTAATTTTTTTCTAACTCTTTTTCTGTCATAATATTCTTTTAGTCACCTCGGCATTCATCCTTAGCTTACTCAACGCTTCACCATGCTCAAGCAGACTGCTGGAACCTCATACAGAGAGACACAGCTGCCTGAAAGGTATTTATTTATTTATATATGTGTAGACATTTTGTATGTCGATGTGTATGCATATATTTAAAATTTCTCTATTTTTCTGTTATCTTGTTTTAGTGAGGATGAAGACTAAATACCTCCAAGGCCTTCAACTAAGCTAAGGCAACAGCTGTCCAAAGAGGTCTGCTGACACTCCAAGTGGGTGAAGATGCTACAGACATGAGGAGGACAGCACTCCTGAGTCTTTTAGGTTCATTCTCATATAAAAAGGAAAGAGGCTGGCAGAAAGTTCCTTTGGACTCCACTCACTGTAATGGACATATGTTTTCCTATCCATCATTATTTACACAGAGGTGGTGGCTGACTGCTGGGTGAGTGGCCATATAATTTTAAATTATCCCGTAACACTATGCAGAGAAACCAGTTTGAGGCAATCTTGTGGTCATTGCATCTCAGCTTTGTGAATGAGGTCAATGAAAAGAAACACAAACCACCCCTGATTACAGTCGTCTGTGCAAAATCAGGCCACTCTACGATCATATTGTTATTGCATGCAAAGCACATTACCATCCATATAAGAACATTTGCAATGATAAGAGGAGGGGGTTGTGAACAGTTTTGTTATCCATTTCATATGTATATTTAACAATTTTGTATTTGGAATTTGAATAAATGTTCTTCAGTTGGAGTCAAGCCTAACTCTGTTATAGTGTTATTTAAATAGGGTGATAAATATGTTGAATATTTTACCAAAAAATATAAAAAACACTTTGTTTTCAGGCATATAATTGAACTTGAATGCAATCACTAGATCAGGAATTGAGAATTGGAAACTTTCACTGTTTGTGCCAAATTGTGCCGGAATGTGCCGAACTGTGCCAAATTCCAAAAATCTAGCTATTTTTTCACTAAAACCTCTGTAACATTGCTCCACTTCACTTCATCAACATGAATCTTGGTACAGGTAATCTACACATGTTGGTTTATGATTATCTGCAGTTTATATTCTACTGGAGCATATTTTGAATGGTGTATATACTGTAATATGAGAAAAAGAAATTGGCGTGACTAAAGAATCTTGTAATTTGTCTATGTTCAAGCTACAATTACTTTGGCACAGTAACATATCCTGTAATTATTATACCTCTGATTAAATCTCACAAGCATCGGCTTCATTTTGATACCAAGATTGTTTATACAGAGTTTGTTTTTGCAGAGAAAAACTAAATTAATGTTGGGCATGTCCTATTCGAGCTAGGAGCTTGGAGAGACCCTGGAGAGACCCTGGGGCTTAAGAGGTTAAACGTATTTATCCTTCCACCACATCCCCCTCATCTCCCAACCCAAACACAGTAAATAAGTTGGTAGATAATTTCCTTGCAAAAATCTCAGACATCATGGATTCCATTGCTCCAACTAAAGTGAAAGTAGTCTCAGGTAGAAAAAAGTCTCCGTGGACAAGAAATCCACTGGTACGTAGTGAAAAAAGAGAGTGTCGACGAGCCAAGAGAAAATGGCGGAAAACTCGACTCCAGGTTCACTGTGAGATCTACAAAGAGAGACTGAATAGATATCAGCTAACTATAAAAGATGCTAGGGAATCGTTCTTTTCTGAAATCATCAACAGAAACATTAATAATGCACGGACTCTATTTGCAACAGTGGAAAGACTAACTAATCCTTTAGTGACAGTAGCCCCTGAACTAAATTCTACCAGGGCCTGCAATTAATTTGCCAGCTTTTTCACTGAAAAGATTCTAACAATTAGATGGTCAATCTGTACCTCAATATCGAACCCACAACCAGTGCCATCCCCAATCAACAACAATGTAGAGAAAATGTCTGAATTCCACGAATTAAACCAGAACAGCCTTGAAAAAATCATTATCCAATTAAGCTCCTCCTCCTGCTATCTTGATATCCTACCCACAGCTTTTCTAAAGAAAGTTCTTCCTGTTATTGGTTCTGATCTTGTTCAAATAGTGAACTCATCACTGCTATCAGGTGTCTTCCCTCATGCTTTAAAAACAGCAGTTATTAAACCACTGCTAAAGAAGAAAAATCTGGACAACACGTTAATGCAGAACTACAGGCCAATCTCTAATCTTCCATTCATCAGTAAGATTATTGAAAAAGCTGTGTTTCAGCAGTTAAATGGCTTCATAACAATGACAAACCGTTTTGATTTTTTTCAGTCTGGTTTCCGCGCTCACCACAGCACCGAGACTGTCCTCGTCAAAGTATTTAATGACATCCGCATAAATACAGACTGTGGAAGAACCACAGTGCTGGTTCTGTTGGACCTCAGTGCAGCATTTGACACTGTTGATCATGATATTTTATTGGAACGACTGGAGAGCTGGGTCGGACTCTCTGGTACAGTACTTGGCTGGTTCGAGTCTTACCTAAAGAACAGGGACTTCTATGTTTCAATAGGAAACTTTTCATCAGAACAAACAAAAATCACATGTGGGGTGCCCCAGGGCTCCATCCTGGGGTCCCTCTTATTTAATATCTACATGCTCCCACTAGGCAAGATTATAGCAACCAATAACATTAGCTATCATAACTACGCAGATGACACTCAACTCTACATTACAATGTCACCAGGTGACTCTGAACCCATTCAAACCCTAAATCAATGCATTGACCAAATAAATGGATGGATGTGCCATAACTTTCTCCAGCTGAATAGAAACAAAACTGAAGTGATTATTTTTGGACCCAAGGCGGAACGATCAAGAGTCAGCACACAGCTTCAATTAATACAGCTAGAAACTACTGATCAGGTTCGTAACATAGGTGTAGTAATGGACTCAGACCTGAACCTCCAGGGTCACATAAAGGCAATAACAAGGTCAGCGTTCTATCACCTGAAGAACATCTCTAGGATTAAAGGACTGATTTTGCAACACGACATAGAAAAACTCATCCATGCGTTTATCTTTAGTCGGATTGATTACTGCAACAGCATCTTCACAGGTCTGCCTAAAAAGTCAATCAGACAGCTGCAGCTGATCCAGAACGCTGCCGCTCGCGTCCTCACTACAACCAGGAAAGTAGAGCACATCACCCCAGTTCTAAAGTCCTTACACTGGCTCCCTGTAGCTCAGAGAATAGACTTTAAAATACTTTTACTAGTTTATAAATCATTACATGGCTTAGCACCAAAATATGTTGAAGACCTGTTGTCATGGTACCAACCACCAAGACCACTCAGGTCCTCCAACTCTAGCCTACTAAACATCCCTAGACTCAGAACTAAACATGGAGAAGCAGGTTTCAGTTTTTATGCTGCCCTTATCTGGAAAAGACTTCCTGACAAGTGTAGAGCTGCTGAAACTCTGAACTGCTTTAAATCGAGACTAAAAACCCATCTGTTTAGAATTGCCTTTGAGTAAATGCTTGATGTCATATGTATGAAATGTGTTCATGCTCTCTTGCTTTTTTTTTTTTTCTCTTGCTTTATTGTGTATCATGTGTAATGTGTGTTTCTTTTATGTGTTTTTTTTAAATCACCAAATCATGTAAAGCACCTTGAATTACCCTGCTGTTGAAAGTGTGCTATACAAATAAAATTCCCTTGCCTTGCCTTGCCTTGCCTTGCCTTGCCTTGCCTTGCCTTGCCTTGCCTTGCCTCCATGTCTTTTGTCCAAGCCACCATTGCTAATTGAAACTAGCCTTTGTTGAATCGCCATGCGGTCTTCCTTTGTCTCCCTTTGTGAGCCGATCGCGCCAATTGATAAGGCTTGAGTTATTGATCGCATTGAGGGTGTAAATTGAACCCCCCTCATTCACTTGCTGTCTCCCCCACACACACACACACACACAGCCGCACACACACGCCCCTTCCCTCGATGTTAACTTTATACTATATTTTTGCATGCGTTAGAATAGATGGAAATTATGAATAAAATGTAATCTGTAAGGTTGACCTATTTCATTAATAAATTCCCCTAATTAACGAGAAGTTTCCTGTGCTATTTTAGTGTGTGCTGTAAAGTTTGTTTTAATCCCTGCGGATGAACTCCACCCCTTTCAGCGAGACTGACGGTCTGGTTTAATTAAAAGTATCTCATTTATGAGATTGGTGCCCCTATATCTTTAAAAAACAGGTTAAACTTGAACGTCATCAATAATTATATTAATATTAAATTATTAATTATAATTATTGATGCTCAGAAAACCAGGCAACTTTTTTATTATTAATAGTTACAACACCGGTATTCCCATATCAGTGTAATCAATGACAACTTCTTCACCAGGACGTGATAATTCTTTAAAGGACCCCATTTCAGGTTTAATGGTGGGTTTAGGATTAAATTCATCACACCCTTTACATTCATGTAAAAAATGTTTTATCCGATCTGTCATGTAAGGGTGCCACCAAAAACATAAATTCTTTTCATCTGAGTGCCACCTACACTGGCCAAGCCATGTGCTTCTTGGAAAATCTCAGATTTCATGTTCACAGGTAACACTGGACGACCATCTGGGCCACGCCAGAGTCCCTCAGATTGTCCTGTTCCCTTTTGTAGCCAAACAGATTTTTCTTGATGCGCAGCATTGTTTTGTTCAGTTTTAATAAAATCCTCCATGTTTTCAGTATCTTCTGCTACCATTGTCATCATCCAATCATGAGCCTGGTGATACCCAGCAGCGGCTTTGGCAGCTTTATCAGTAGCCTCATTTCTAGCAGTTTCAAATGTATTTTCTTTACTGTGCCCCTTGCATTTTTTAACAGCTAGTGCAGAGGGAAGCTGCACAGCATGTAGAAGCTCAATCATTTCTTGCTGATGTTGTATTGGTTGTCCCGAGTTGTGAGAAAGTGAGAAAGTGACCACTTTCAGAGGTTTGCGGATCCACCAGGGAAGGAAGAAGTGTGAAGAGGGAGGCCAACAGCAACATTGCCCTGCAATAGCAGGTCAGACAAGAGGAACCCAAGGCCAGGTCGCTAACCACAGCGCTAAGGGATCCACCGTTGCTGTAGAAAGGCAGGGGGAGGAAATAGGGGGGCCCTTGATGGACGCCAATGCCTCTGAGAGTGGCAATGTTGAAGACACAAACAGAACACAAAGCAACCCCAACAACCGCGATCAAAGCCATAGGATAGAGAGGAAAGAACCTGGAAGGAGGCAGATGGTCAAATGGCCAAAAGCCAACGAAGTTGCGGTCTGGCAGAAGCTGGACAAGGACCTCAGCCTTATCCTGGAGCATTCACTGCGTGGCCAGGTGGAAACCAAGCTGAACCATATTGGAGACATCCTGTATGATATGTAGGGACTTTGGGGTGGGCATACTTTTCAGCATCCAGAGGGAGAGCGGTTCAATCAGCATCACCTCTGGTGCCGGTGCCCACTGTTAAACCACATATAGACACTGAGGGCTCGGGGTGGGGGTTGGGGGATGTGTGGCTGCCTTCCCCACATCCCACCCCTCTGTTTTAAATGCACATTATAACAACACGCATCAACACCATACTCGAGCGGGAGGATGGAGGCTAGGGGTCTTTTAACACCCCTGTTCGCTACGGGCCATCGGGGGTTGGGGTCCGGAGGAGGAACAGGCGGTCTGGTCGGGGTCCTGGGCTGTCGGGCTGCTTTGCCACTGTGGGGCCCTTGGGGGTCTGCTTGTCTCTGTCCTAGAAGGTAGGGGGTCCATCTCCCGGGTCCGGGGGCTGGTGGCTCTACTGGGGCATCGGTACCTGGACCTGGGAGCATAAAGTGTGTATGGGGTGTGTGAGTGAGGGTACAGCGTCATTTTTTTTTGTGTGTCTTGGTGAGTCAGTGAGAATGTATGTGTTTAAGATGGAGGGAACATATGACTGTGTCTGTATGTCTTTGTCTACCTGTCAGGTTGGATTTTGGTCTGCTCCCTCGCCTGGCGCACCTCAAGCCTTACACTTAATGGGGGGCCTATTTCCCCTCCGTCACTCCCCACCGGTGACGGGGACCCCTGCCTGCTGGTGCATCGGTGGTCAATCCGGTTCGGACCTGGTGCGTGTCTAGCCGGGCCTGGGGGGGCCGGTGTGTCGATCGGCCGATGCGCTGTGCCGATATCTTCCTTTGGTTGGTTGGGGCACCTCTTTTAGGGGTGCCAGGTTTGGGATTGTTGGGTGGTGCCTGCTCGGTTGCTCGGCGGGATGCGGATCCGGCGTCTCTGCTTGTTCAATCACCTGTTCTGTGCGCACCGTGCGTGGTCGGTTCATTGGCGGGTTGGACCGGCCCTGGCCCTCGTTGGATGCCTGGTCTCGGCGCTCTGCGTTGCGCGGGATCAGGACCCGGGAGCTGGTACAACTTGGTGTCCAGATGGTGGCTGAGCCCGGCATGGGGATGCTGTCCGTCCCCTGCGGCCATCGGTGGGGCGCCCCGACGTAGGGCAAGGGTGGGGCGCTGGGATGTTGGCGGTGGGGATTGGCCTAGGGTGTTGGCGGCGCGTGTGCGGCCGGTGGCCGGCCGCGGCCCCATCAGGGCCGGGGGGCCCTCGTCGGCCGGTCCCTTGTCGGGTCCCTGCTGGGGGGTGGGGTTCCCCTGGGCCCCGGCTCTCCCTGTACATTGACCAGCCCGCCCTGGCACGGCTGGTTGCCGGCGGGGCCCGTGGGCTCGTCACTGCTGCCCCCCGGGCCCCTGCATAGTAGCTGCTGGACATTCCCCTGGTGTTCTCCTTTGCTCCACTCTTGGGGGATGCGGTCGGCCCCGCCCGGGTCCGCCTGGGGCTCTGGGGGTCCTTTGGACGTCTTTGCTCCGATCTCCTTCATGTCTGCATCGATTCCTCGGAGACAGATTGATGCCTGCTCACACCAACTATCGAACACTCCTATAGAGAAACCTTATATGCACCAGCATGCTAACACACACACATAGATGTGGGGTCTCTGGTGTTTACAGATATATTCTTGGGCTGAGGTTATCATTACTAGAGCTTGATTAATCGGTACTATGAGTTTTTCTGTGACTTTGTTGTTGTATTTTTATATCTATTTTTGTGTGATGTGGTTGTGTAATTCTTAGTTCACAATGTTTGTTTTGTTTTGTCGATGTTCCTTTTTCGTGTTTTGTTTTGTTTTTTCCCCCTCTCTCTGCCGTCCTGTGGGTATGGAGGGAGACTTCAATGTCTTCCTGTGTTTTCTTTGATCCCCTTCCTCTCTTGTATTTTCATCTCACCCTCTTTCTTGACTTTTTGTTTCCTACCTCTCTTCTTCATCTTCCATCTTTCTTCTCCTTAATTTTGCGTCTCTGTGTCCATAACATCAGGAAATAAAAACCCCAACAATTCATAATAAAGATTTTTCACACATTTATCAAGTGGAGTACTATAGCAAAAGCTGTACTGCTCCGCTTGTGAAAGTAAATCTGTTGGGCTTCTACTTGGTACTCAGACACCAATTCTGAGCTCCACACTGCCAAACAGGACACGTAAAATTTAAAAAATAAAAATAAAAAATAATAATAAAGAATTACAGTAGTCCAGCCTTGAGGTAACAAATGCATGGACTAGTTTCTCAGCATCACTCCTGGACAGGATGTTTCTAATTTTAGCAATATTTTGGAGGTGAAAGAAAGAAATCCTAGAAACCTGTTTAATATGGGATTTAAATGTCAAGTCTCGGTCAAAAATAACGCAGAGGTTCTTTACGTTATTACTTGGGGCCAATTTAATGACATCCAGATGAAGTGATTGACTAATCAGTTTCTGTTTAAGAACTTCTGGTCCAAAGACAGCAACTTCTGTTTTGTCAGAATTTAAAAGCAAAAAGTTTAGGGTCATCCATGTTTTTATGTCTTCCAGACATGCCTGTAATCTACCTAACTGACTGGGTTCATCAGGATGTATGGATAAATATAGTTGTGTATCATCTGCATAGCTGTGGAAATTTATCCCATCCTGTCTAATGATTCTACCAATAGGGAGCATATATACGGTGAACAGAATTGGTCCAAGCACAGAACCCTGTGGAACTCCACAAGTACTTTCTGTAACATAGAAAGTTCTCTTATATCAGATCTTCTGTTCCTTCTGTGTTTCTGCTCTGTCTTCTCAAACCCCCAGACGGTCGTGGCAGATGGCCGCTCCTACTGAGCCTGGTTCTGTTGGAGGTTTCTTCCTGTTAAAGGGGAGTTTTTCCTCTCCACCGTCGCTACATGCTTGCTCAGTATGAGGGATTGCTGAAGGATTGCTGTGGTTCGAAAGTCTGCATCAACGGGGCCCAACCTCACGCCAATGACTTACGCAATCTGCTGGGATTCCTTAAATAGGAAACTTTTTAACTGATTGGAATGTTTGTATAAATGTATTGAAATGACTTCTTGCAAAGTGCCTTGAGATGACATCTGTTGTGAATTGGCGCTATATAAATAAACTGAATTGAATTGAATTGGAGTAACCCTTGAGAGTGAAGAAGATTTATCATTTAGATGAACAAACTGGAATCTATCAGACAAATAACCTAGTGCTGTTCCTTTGATCCCTGCAACATGTTCAAGCCTTTCTTTTTTTTTTTTTTTTTTTTGCTCGTTCATTTCTGTGAAAAGGAGCAATAAGAACAACAAACCACAATTATATATTTTAACAGCGAGACGTCGTTCGCTGGACTCAGTTCTAGAAACTGAGCCCAGATCTATGTCAGCTCAAAGTCTGCAGGGAACTCCTCCCACATAGATCGTCGTTCACAGAATGGTCACAGTTTCTTCACATAAGGAACACATGATGTACCACATTCTTCTTGATTGTTCACTGTTTCTAAGTGTTGCGACATGCACTACAGAATTAAACCTTCATACAACATTTACAGAATTTTTATCTCGTCACTACCTAACTGACTAGTTTCATCAGGATTTATGGATAAATATAATTTAGTTGTATATTATCGGCATAGCTGTGGAAATTTATCCCATGCTGTCTAATGATTCTACCAATTGGGAGCATATATATGGTGAAAATAATTGGTCCAAGCACAGAACCCTGTGGAACTCCACAAGTAACCCTTGAGAGTGAAGATTTATCATTTATATGAACAAACTGGAATCTATCAGACAAATATGATTTAAACCAGCCTAGTGTTGTTCCTTTGATCCCTGCAACATGTTCAAGAGAATATTATGATCGACTGTGTCAAAAGCAGCACTGAGATCTAACAAAACCAGAACAGACACAAGTCCATTATCTGAGGCCATGAGAATATCATTAGTAACCTTCACCAGTGCTGTTTCAGTGCTATGATGAGCTCTAAAACCTGACTGAAACTCTTCAAACAGCTCGTTACTGTTTAGATGCTCACATACTTTTAGACAGACAGATTAGCAACAATTTTCTCAAGGACTTTGGATAAGAAAGGAAGGTTAGATATAGGGCTGTAATTCACTAAGTCACCTTGATCAAGGGAAGGTTTCTTGAGTAAAGGTTTAATTACAGCTATTTTAAATTCCTGTGGTACGTATCCGTTTACTAAGGATAGATTCATCATATCCAAAATGGGGCCAGGAACCAAATGGAACACTTCTTTAAATAATTTGGTTGGAATTGGGTCCAACATACAAGTTGAAGGTTTAGATGAGGCTAATATTTTTGATAATTCCGAAAGCTCGACTGAATCAAAACAGCCTAAGCACAACTGAGGATCTACAGTTCTTTCCGATACTGCCTCATTTACTGAGGAAGAAGTAATCATGTTTGGGAGGATGTCAATGATTTTATTTTTAATAGAATAAATTTTATTTATGAAGAATCCCATAAAATCATCACTGCTGAGAGCTGGGGGAATAGTTGGCTCAACAGAGCTATGACTCTGTGTAAGTTTGGCAACTGTACTAAAAAGAAACCTAGGATTGTTTTTATTCGCCTCTATTAATGATGAAAAATATGCTGTTCTAGCTTGTCGAAGGGTCTTTTTATACAGCAGTAGGCTGTTATTCCAGGTTAAATAGGAATCCTCTAGATGTGTAGAGCACCATTTTCTCTCCAACTTCCTAGTATTCTGCTTTAAAGTACGCAATTCTGCGTGGAACCAAGGAGTCAGCCTCCTAAGGCTAGCCACTTTCTTTGTTAAGGGGGCTACACTATCTAATGCCAAACGCAATGAGGACGTAACGCTGTGAACCAGATCATCAAATTCTGAAGGGTTAGAGATAGAATTGCTGCCATCCACTGTGTTACCCTGAGACACTAAGGAAAGTAAGAATGGAACAGATTCTTTAAAAATTGTTACAGCATTGTCTGATAAAGCTCTACTATAATGAAACTTTCTTTCAGATTTAAGATGGTCAGTTAAAGTAAATTCTAAAGTTATTAAGAAGTGGTCAGACAGGACCGGGTTATGTGGGTGGACTGTTATTTCCTCACACTCAATACCGTATGTCAGTACAAGGTCCAAAGTGTTTTTACCCGAGTGGGTCGATCCCTGTACTTTTTGAGTAAAGCCAATTGAGTCTAAAATAGCATTAAAGGCTGCATTTAGGCTATCACTTTCAGAATCCACATGAATATTAAAGTCCCCCGCTATAATAACCCTATCAGTATTTAATACTAAATCAGATAAAAAATGTGAGATCTGATCCAAGAATTGAGAGTAAGGGCCTGGTGGACGATACAAAACCACAAACAAAAATGGTCTTAATGTTTTTCAACTTGGATGAGGAAAATCAAGGGTTAGATGTTCAAAAGAACTGTAGCTAACAATTGGTCTGGGACTTTTTGGTAAATCAGAACGAAAAATGGTTGCAACTCCTCCTCCTCGCCCAGTATTTCTAGGAATGTAAAAATTTAAATGACTGGAAGGAGTTGACTCATTCATACTGACATAATCCTCCTGCTGCAACCAGGTTTATGTGAGACAAAGGAAATCAATGTGATTATCACAAATCAAGTCATTTACTAACAATGTTTTTGAGGAGAGAGATCTTATGTTTAATAAACCACATTTAATAGATTTATTTTTCTGTTCAGTCAAAGTTGTATTTATTTTTATGAGATTTCCATGTGTTGCTTTTTTTGGCTTAACTTTTAATCCATTTAATTTTGGCCGTGGGCAAGACACTGTTTCTATAGGGTAATGGGTGGGTAACAGTACAGAAGCAGCAGAGAGGTGGGTTAAACTCTGACTCTGCTTCCTGGTCTGGACCCTGGGTTGTCAGTGTTTTGGAGGACTAATAAATTCGGCCATATTCCTAGAAAGAAGAGCTGCTCCATCCAAAGTGGGATGGATCCCGTCTCTCCGGATCAGACCAGGTTTTCCCCAAAATGTTCTCCAGTTATCAATGTAGCCCACATCGTTTGCAGCCCACATCGTAATTGGTCTGCATACATATAAATAACACAGACTGGGACATTTTTGGAGTTATTATTCCAAACCTTGAAGCAGACAGGTGTTGATAACTTTGAAACATTTCTTTCTTGCCTTTGAAGCTCAAATAAGCTACATATACATTTTTCAAGTACTTTGAGGGGTTATTTTGATGCTGCATTGTGTGGTTTTGGATTTTTAATTCACCTTAAACAGTGGACTTTAACCAAAGTTTCTGCACGCCGATGCGCAGAAGCTGCGACTTAAATAAGTGTGCTTTGTACATGGGAGCCCTGCGTTGAACTGTAGTTAATTTGATCATTTGGACTATTCTCATTATTTAAATAGCATTTAAAGCTCCATTCCGGAGAATATATTTATGTATCAAAGTTTTATAAATCTTTAAAATTATAGTGGGGTTCAATACTATGATCAAATTCAATTCAATTTTCAATTCAGTTTATTTATATAGTGCAGATTCACAACAGATGTCTCCTCAAGGCACTTAACAAGAAGTCATTTCAATACATTTAAACAAACATTCCAATCAGTTAAAAAGTTTCCTATTTAAGGAATCCCAGCAGATTGCGTCAGTCATTGGCGTGAGGTTGCGCCCCGTTGATGCAGACTTGCCAACCACAGCAATCCTTCAGCAATCCCTCATACTGAGCAAGTATGTAGCGACGGTGGAGAGGAAAAACTCCCCTTTAACAGGAAGAAACCTCCAACAGAACAAGAACCAGAACCTGGCTCAGTAGGAGCGGCCATCTGCCACGACCGTCTGGGGGTTTGAGAAGACAGAGCAGAGACACAGAAGGAACAGTAGATCTAATATAAGAGTACTTTCTATGTTACAGAAAGTATAAAGTTGATAACATGACACAGTCAATGTTCAGTTACTGCATCATCCTAGTCGATGCCCCCCGTCCATCAGGGCATTGCAGCCAAGCAGGATTCCAGACCAGGTGGAGCTTCTATGGAGAGAAAAACACAGAGAAAACAAAGTTAACAGTCGAAATAACTGAATGTACTGTAATACAACTGGAGAGTAGTAGAAAACGAAGTAGCAGAGTGAAGAAAATTGGTAAGTCTGTACTCCAGCAGTCTAAGCCTATAGCAGCATAACTAAAGAGATAGCCACTCTAACTGTAAGCTTTATCAAAAAGGAAAGTTTTAAGCCTTGCCTTAAAAGTAAACAGAGTGTCGGCCTCACGGACTAAAGCTGGGAGCTGGTTCCACAGGAGAGGAGCCTGATAACTAAAAGATCTGCCTCCCATTCTACTTTTAGAAATCCTAGGAACTACAAGTAAACCTGCAGTCTGAGAGCGAAGTGCTCCACAACACTTGTTATTTCCTTAATCCCACGTTCCTCCTGTAGACCCCTATGCATTTAACACTGAGCGTGGAATTTTCTTTAGCCAATAGAATTCGAGTTTCAGCATTGTCGTCTGTCAATCAACTTGCATGCGGATCGCACAACCATGTGAACACGGGGCCGCGCACACAGCACGCTCCGTGGCTTCCCGTTTAAAGTCGCCATATTGTGAGAGAGCATCAGTCATGCAGAAGTTTCTCACCTCCGAAATGTCCATAGCAAAAATACAATCGGGTGTTCCTAAATAACTTGCTGCTTACTTCTTTGACTCGCTGTGTTGCCACAGGTGATGTGCGTGCACAACTGTTGCGGTAGGGGTGGAGGGAGGCAATGGGAGGGTAGGGGCAAGTGTTTTGGGAGGGGCCTTGGTACGTCGGATTCAAAAAATCTCTCTCCCTCAAATACTTCCGGACTGCAGCTTTAAATTAATTATTCAAATTTCTCAGTACCCATAATCAAGCTGCAACTTATTTCGGGGGGCGTTGTGCAAAACACAGGAGCCCTGGTCTAACTGGCATTGAATTTAATTGTTCCTCCTACATTTGAAATATCCCTAACTTGAATCTTTCAATCTGTATTCAGTCATCTAAAGTTTTTCAGTGTGCTTGTCAAACACAGCACCCCGATCCAACTTGCAGTTAACTTTGTCATTTAACCTGCATTTATTTCTCATTGCTTAAGTTGCATTTTAATTAATCAATTAAATATTTTTAATACCTGTGCTCAAACAATTAAACTGATTTCAGCGTGCTCTGTGGAAACTGCATATCACAGCTGACGAGATAAAAATTCTGTAAATGTTGTATGAGGGTTTAATTCTGTAGTGCATGTGGTAACATTTAGAAACAGTGAACAATCAAGAAGAATGTGGCACATCATGTGTTCCTTATGTGAAGAAGCTGTGACCATTCTATGAACGAAGATCTTTGTGGGAGGAGTTTCATGGAAACTCACCTTTCAATAAAGACTTTGAGCTGATGTGGATCTGAGCTCAGTTACTAGAACTGAGTCCAGCGAACGACGTCTCGCTGTTAAAATATATAATTGTTGTTTGTTGTTCTTATTGCTCCTTTTTACAGAAATGAACGAGCACGCGGGAAGGTGAAATGAGAGCCCAGAGAGAGCCCAGGGTCATGAATTAAATGGGTGTCTGTTCCTTTAAGAGAGGCTTTAGATTAGAGTGAAAACACCTTTCCAACACAGCCTAGACTAACTTGCCGCTAATCCAATATGCTGCTATCACAGTTGACCTAGCCTACAGTTATTTCACCATTTCATTGACATTTCTTGGAGAGATTTTGCAAATATAGTGTTTGTCTTCCTTTGTGTGTTCCCCTTTAAACATGTATGTTGCCTGATTTAACTTCATTCTGGCCAACTCACTGCTAATCCTGACTAGAGAGAGTGGATTTACTGTGCATTGCTAAGGTTTCCTTAAAGAATATATTAGGAATAAGCAATTTTAACACGTATAACGTAGTGTGTGATGTCACATGCTGATTTGTCAACCTGTGCACCAGTTAAACACAAATAGCATTTAACACTGATAAGTGTTGTGTAAGCCACAGGTTGATTTGTACATTTAAATCAAATTGTACATTTGTCAACCTGTGCACCTGTTTTAACCGCACATGACCACACCCACTGTATATGTATGGGGAAAAGTGCATATTTATCCGAGTTGTTTTGAGGTGTCCATTGAAGTGTGTGTTGGTACTGTTAGCAATTCTTTTGACAGCTAAAGCTTGGCTGCTTTGCTGTTTTTTGTTTTTTCTTGTTTGCCTTCCCATAGCTTTAAAGGTCCCATATCATGCTATTTTACGGCTTTCACAGTCTGGGATAAGCATATATATGATAAAATATTACCATTGGCATTATATAGTATTCCTTTTTTCTGAAATATAATTTATATGCTGGAGTTATTCTTCAACCTGGAAATAACATGCTCGGTTTCACTAAAATCCTCCCCCCGTGAGTGCCGCCCATTACATGACGTAGCCTTGAATTGGCTGCGTCTGGTCTTTGTTTGAGCCCTGGCTGCAGCAAAGCAGTGAAGCAGCATGGGCAACAGGCACGCCCCCAAAACTTTTTAAAGAATTAAAAAAATTATAATAATAATAATGATGGGGGAACGTAGTGTGGAGCCTTTCCATCTCAACCCAGAGTCCAACAGTGAAGTTCAAGCGAACGACGGTCACATACCAACATGTTGTAGCTGGTTAGATGCGGGATTCCAGAGAGAAATTCCAGCCATTGCTGGCAACTGGGCTGTTCTTTTGGAATGTTGAATAAAGTCCTGTGATTCTTACAGCCAAATGCGCAGTTTCGCCGAGCCATTTTAGAAAGTACAATACTATAAAAAGGTGGTGTTTAGTGTCTTTTTTCGGACTCTTGAAGCTCGCACCTGTGAAAAAGGGGCGCGTGTGTGTTACATCTGCAGGGGTGGTGCAGAGACATCGGGCACTTCCGGTTTGACACAGTTACGTAAAACACATCACTATGTCATGAGTCAGTTGTTTTTCAGGAGAGGGCGGTGCAGCTGCTCAGAGTGCAGGATTTAGGAGGATTACTGAGAAACGTGTGAATAAAGCCAAAAACCACTCTGGCGGGGGGAGGTTTATAAGAAAATTGCATTACAACATGGTTAAAAGCTCCAAAAAGTTGATTTTGCATGATATAGGACCTTTAACAAATATGGATGAATCAGGTCCCCATGTAGCTGCAGCTGTGACTCTCCAGAGTCCACAGACTTACAGGTGAAACAGATCATTGGTAACGCCATCAGCTTGTCCTCAGAGGAACGTGTTTGCTTAAATGGTTACAACAGTGTTGTGTGTGAAGAAAGAATACCGGCATTGGTGGAATTAATGAAAAAGGCAGATAAGAAGGTTCAGATTTCAGATGTGTTTTGACAGCTTGCTTTGCTTACCCAACAGAGAATGCAATTAAAGGCTGAATGGTGCCAAATTGACTTAGGAGCTTGACCACACCCTGGACAGGGAGCAAGCGACTAGAACAGAGCTCTCCAAAGCCAAAGCAAGGGTTGAACTGACTGAAAATCGACTAAAGGAGCTAGTGGATGTTGAGAACAGGAGGACTAGTCTCCTTTCCACAGAGGAAAAAGTGGAGGATCAGACAGAGGATACATCTGTCTCAGCTCGGGTAGATAAACCTGCCTGCCCACGGTTTACACCCCACATTAAAACCACCCCCCTCAGCTCCACAGAACGTAGAGTAGGTATTAATGATATGACAGCTGTCATGGTCAAGCACAACAAGCCACAAGGGCTAGGCTTTGCAATTAAATGCAGATTACGTTATGGGTCAAGAAGAATTGATGATAACTTAGATTCAATTCAATTCAGTTTATTTATATAGCGCCGATTCACAACAGATGTCATGTCAAGGCACTTAACAAGAAGTAATTTCAGTACATGCATACAAACTTTACAATCAGTTAAAAAGTTTCCTATTCAAGGAATTCCAGCAGATTGTGTCAGTCATTGGCATGAGGTTAGATAAGTATAGAGGTTATAAAATTGAGGAAAAATGTGCAGAGTTTAATATTTCAACAACACAAAATGGTTCGCCAAACAATTTACAAAGTACATTATGAAGCCGGATATGAATGCTTTGCTAGTGGAGATTTTACAGAGAGCGAAGGAACTCTTGTGGGAAACACAACAGTTAAATGTAAGGTAATTTGGGTTTTATCTTTGTTTCCACATGTTAACATGACACCTATATTTATTACCACACCAGTTTGGTATGAAAACCCTGAACCATTAAGTCAGACATGTGATAACATGACAATGACAATTCCTCCTTTATTCTTTCCGAGTGAACAAACTTGGGCAATAGCAGACAGTTATTTTATGTGTTGAGATAACATCTTGCTGAACATTTTGCCACCACGGTGGATAGGTTTGTGTACTATGGTAAGATTGAAAATGCCTGTTACAATGCTGCATGAAGGCGTTAATAAAATAATTAACCTTGATTAAGAGAATAAAAATCCTAGAGCAAAAATAGAATATGTAAACTCAGCAAAAAAAGAAACGTCCCTGTTTTCAGGACTGTGTATTTCAACAATAATGTTGTAAAAATCCAAATAACTTTACAGATCTTCATTGTAAAGGGTTTAAACATTGTTTCCATGCATGTTCAATTAACCATAATCAATTAATTATTATGCACCTGTGGAATGGTCGTTAAGGCCTTAACAGCTTATAGAAAGTAGGCATTTAAGGTCACAGTTCTAAAATCGCAGGACACTAAAGAGACTTGTCTACCGACTGTGAAAAACACCCAAAGAAAGATGCCCAGGGTCCCTGCTCATCTGCGTGAACGTGCATTAGGTGTGCTGCAGGGAGGCATAAGGACTGCTGATGTGGCTAGGGCAATAAATTGCCATGTCCGCCCTGTGAGACGCCTAAGACAGCGCTACAGGGAGACAGGAAGGACAGCTGATCATCCTCGCAGTGGAAGACCACGTGTAACAACACCTGCACAGGATCGGTACATCCGAAAAGCACACCTGCGTGACAGGTACAGGATGGCCACAACAACTGCCCGAGTCACACCAGGAACACACAATCCCTCCATCAGTGCTCAGACTGTCCGGAATAGGCTGAGAGATGCTGGATTGAGGGCTTGTAGGCTTGTTGTAAGTCAGGTCCTTACCAGACATCACCAGCAACAACGCCACCTATGGGCACAAACCCACCTTCACTGGATCATACAGGAGTGGCAAAAAGTGATCTTCACTGATGAGTCACGGTTTTGTCTCATCAGGGGTGATGAACGGATTCGTGTTTATCGTGGAAGGAATGAGCGTTACACCGAGGCCTGTACCCTGGAGCGGGATCGATTTGGAGGTGGGGGGTCCGTCATGGTCTGGGGCGGTATATCACATCACCATCGGACTGAGCTTGTTGTCATTGCAGGCAATCTCAACGCCTTGAGGTACAGGGAAGACATCCTCCTCACTCATGTGTTACCCTTTGTGCATGCTCATCCGGACATGATCCTCCAGCAGGACAATGCCACCAGCCATACTGCTCGTTCTGTGCGTGAGTTTCTGCATGACAGCAATGTCAGTGTTCTGCCATGGCCAGCGAAGAGCCCGGATCTCAATCCCATTGAGCACATCTGGGACCTATTGGATCGCAGGGTGAGGGCTAGGGCCATTCCCCCCAAAAATATCCAGGAACTTGCAAGTGCCTTGGTGGAAGAGTGAGGTAACATCTCACAGCAAGAACTGACAAATCTGGTCCAGTCCATGGGGAGGAGATGCACTGCAGTACTTCAAGCAGCTGGTGGCCACACCAGATACTGACTGGTACTTTTGATTTTGAGCCTCCCTTCATTCAAGAAAACATTATTCTATTTCTGTTAGTCACATGTCTGTGAAACATTTTTAGTTTATGTCTTATGGCGTTGACTCTTTAAGTGTTCATACAAATATTTACATACATTAAGTTTACAGAAAGTAAAAACAGTTGAAAATCAGAGGACGTTTCTTTTTTTGCTCAGTTTACCTGATCAGACTGTTTATCTTGACATAATAGGACAACCTAGAGGAATTCCAAATGAATTTAAGGCAAGACATGAAGTTAAAAAGGATTTGAGTCCATAATACCTCAGATAGCAGTTAATAAAAATGTGGAATGGATTAATTACATTTACTATAATCAATAGCGAATTCTCAATTATACTAGTGATGTTCTTGGACTGTTAGGTCAGCAGTTGCATGAAACTAGTAGGATGGCATTGCAAAATCGGCAGGCCATAGAATGGATCATGGCAGACCACAGAGTGCCAGATTTTTGGTGAGCAGTGCTGCACACACATTCCAAGCAATACTGCGCCTGATGGAACTTTCTCTGCAGCAATGGCTAAGCTTAAAAACCTTAGAGAATAACTTAGTATGAATGCTGGTAAAAATGACTAGTCTAGGGGTTGGTTAGATCTAAACTTAGGGGATTGGAAAGCAATGCTAATTAAGGTGGCAATTAGTGCGACCATAGCACTAATTGTAATTATCTTATTGGCAAGTTGCATCATACTCATTGTGAAGCGAATATGGATAAGGACATTGACCACCCAGATGAACTTGGCTGCTGCATTTCAGTTGGTCCAGATGAAGAGGACCACAGTGAACTATCCTCCCCACTTCCTACGTGTCTGAACATCCAAGCCAAGGACTCTTCAGTGGAGCCAGCTCAAGTAATAAAGTGTCTTTTGAATAAATAAGTTCACCTCCAGGACCCCATCAGCCCTCAACGGAACCCACACCAAGAATCTTCACATTGTTCTTTGCTTAACCTACTTCATCTACTTCACACATTTTCATTTTTATGAACAATCAAGACATTTCAACAATCTTACTAATTAAATTTTTGTGAACAATCGGACATTGGAAAATTTTCATAATCACATTTATTATGGACAAAAGTTACACTTTAACATTCAATTCAATTCAATTCAGTTTATTTATATAGCGCCAATTCACAACATATGTCATCTCAAGGCACTTAACAAGAAGTCATTTCAATACATTTATACAAACATTCCAATCAGTTAAAAAGTTTCCTATTTAAGGAATCCCAGCAGATTGCGTCAGTCATTGGCGTGAGGTTGGGCAGACTTTCCAACCACAGCAATCCTTCAGCAATCCCTCATACTGAGCAAGCATGTAGCGACGGTGGAGAGGAAAAACTCCCCTTTAACAGGAAGAAACCTCCAACAGAACCAGGCTCAGTAGGAGCGGCCATCTGCCACGACCGTCTGGGGGTTTGAGAAGACAGAGCAGAGACACAGAAGGAACAGAAGATCTGATATAAGAGTACTTTCTATGTTACAGAAAGTAAAAAGTTGATAACAGGACACAGTGGATGTTCAGCCACTGGGAGCACCATCCCAGTCGATGCCCCCCAGCTAACAGGGCATTCCAGCCAAGCAGGATACCAGACCAGGCATATCTTCTATGGAGAGAAAAACACTGAGAGAACACAAAGTTAACAGTCAAAATAGCAGAATGTACTGTAATACAACTGGAGCGTAGTAGTAGAAAAGGAAGGAGCAGAGTGAAGAAAATTGGTAAGTCTGTCCTCCAGCAGTCTAAGCCTATAGCAGCATAACTACAGTGCTAGCTCAGGATGACCTAAGCCACTCTAACTATAAGCTTTATCAAAAAGGAAAGTTTTAAGCCTGGCTTTAAAAGTAAACAGAGTGTCTGCCTCACGGACTAAAGCTGGGAGCTGGTTCCACAGGAGAGGAGCCTGATAACTAAAAGATCTGCCTCCCATTCTACTTTTAGAAATCCTAGGAATTACAAGTAAACCTGCAGTCTGAGAGCGAAGTGCTCTGTTGCGAACATATGAAACAATTAGATCTCTGATGTATGATGGAGCTTGATTATTAAGGGCTTTGTATGTAAGAAGAAGGATCTTAAATTCTATTCTGGATTTAGCAGGGAGCCAATGAAGGGAAGCTAAAACAGGAGAAATGTGATCTCTCTTTTTATTATTCATCATTCCTATATAACACATGTAGTGTATGTTTAAAGTGTAAGTAAACATGTATGTAATTTCATTGTATTTTGAATTTATCCATGTTTGTATTTAAACATATTTTAAGTTAAGACAATTCCTCATGTCGGTTAAGGTGATTCGGTGTACCGAAAGATTGTCAGAAATAAGGTAGTCGCCTGGGCTGAGGGGGCTGTAGAGTAATTTTCCTGTTTAAGAACAGCCGACAGGTTTTTCAACTCTACACAACGAATCACCACTGACATAGGATTAACTATGTTTATTTCAATATTTATCCAGGTTACATGTAAGCTCATATAGATGTTAGCATATCCTCAACATTTCTTGTTTTTTATTCATCATTCACAGGTATATGTGTTAGTCACATTAAAAGGTTGTTAATTAGTCTAATTAGCTTTTCGATGCTCTTAGAGAGCACCACAAGGGGGAATGTTGTGGTAAATTATGTCCAAGATGGTCTTATCAAAAATGCTATGTGAAGGAATTTGTGTGTTTATTCAGAGAAGGAAGGCTCGGGGTCACTCCGACCCGATAAATTATAGCCTTGGCTAAGAGAACATGATCCCTTAGAGAAATGTGTGTTGATAAGTTGTTATTGAGAGGAAACATCTGGATACTATTGGACAGTTCTTGCATCAATATGATGCACGAACTAGGTATACAAATCTGTGTGTTAATGATAGAGGGAAGTCTTGCTGGGGTATTTGAAGATGACAGAACTGTATGTCATCAATGCTTTGTCCTCCTCAGAGAAGATATGTAAACTAATAAACGGGCAGAGGCTGTATTCCAGAACTGAAGTTGTGTTGACTGTTTTGTATAACTTGACTCAATATCTTGCATGTCAACCTGGGCCAATACTTCCACTTGAGGTGTATTCCTAAAGTTAAACCTATTTTAAAAGATTAGCTACCATAACTATGTGGATGATACTCAGCTCTACATTACGATGTCACCAGGTGACTTTGAACCCATCCAAACCCTAAATAAATGCATCGAGCAAATCAATGGATGGATGTGCCATAACATTCTCCAGCTGAACAGAAACAAAACAGAAGTAATTACTTTTAGACATAAAGAGGAACGATCAACAGTCAGCACACAGTTTCAGTTAATACAGATAGAAAGTACTATTCAGGCCTGAAATCTAGGTATAGTTATGGACTCAGATCTTAACCTCCAGGGTTACACGAGGTAATAAGGAGGTCAGCATTCTATCACCTGAAGAACATTGCTAGGATTAAAGGACTGATGTCGCAACAGGACCTCAAAAAACTCATCCATCATCATCTTTAGTCGGATTGATTACTGCAACAGCGTCTTCACAGGTCTGCCTAAAAAGTCAATCAGACAGCTGCAGCTGATCCAGAACGCTGCCGCTCGCGTCCTCACTAGAACCAGGAAAGAAGAGCACTTCACCCCGGTTCTAAAGTCCTTCCACTGGCTCCCTGTAACTCAGAGAATAGACTTCAAAATACTTTTACTAGTTTATAAACCACTGAATGGCTTAGCACCAAAGTATATTGAAGATCTACTGTTACTATACCAACCCCCCAGACCACTGTGTCCTCAGTGTTGGTTGGTACTCTGTGACCGGGTAAGCCGTATTGCATAATTTCCTGTTGTGCTCCGTGGAGCTGTTTGGTGTTCAGACTCTCTTGAAGTGATCTTGTTTTCTCTGTGCTGAGGCCTCTCTAAGTAATTTTAATACACAAGCACACTAAAACACACGTTTTGTGGAGTTGTACTTTACGTTTTGGGAAGTCCTTGTGTTTCACACAGCTTTTCTTGGGGTGGTAAGGTTTCGCTAGCTCGGTTAGCTTAGCTTCATTGTGGCTATGGCTACTCTTCTCTCTCCTGTCTCTAACCCTTCTCTTCTCTCTTGCTCTCTCTGTCAGATGTTTAGTTACTTCCCTGCCTCCTTTAGTGATAATGGTAACTGTAATAAATGTAATATTTTTGTAGCTTTGGAGGCGAGGGTATCAGAATTAGAAGCACGGCTCCGCGCTGTTGAAAAACCAGCAGATAGCCGAAGTTTGTATAAATGTATTGAAATGACTTCTTGTTAAGTGCCTTGAGATGACATCTGTTGTAAATTGGCGCTATATAAATAAACTCAATTGAATTGAATTAATTCCAGTCTACTCAACATCCCTAGAATTAGAACCAAACACGGAGAAGCAGCTTTCAGTTTCTATGCTCCTCTAATCTGGAACAAATTTCCAGAAAACTGCAAAGCTGCTGAAACACTGAGTTCTTTTAAATCAGAACTAAAAATTTATCTATTTAGAGCTGCCTTAAGTAATGGTTTGATGTATCAAGTTTTGTGTGTGCTTCTTGCTTTATTGCTGTTTTTACATTATATGCTTCGTCTGTGTTTTACTGCTATTTTGATTTTACCCCTTAATCATGTAAAGCACCTTGAATTACCTTTTTGTTGAAAGTGTTGTATGCAAATAAAATTGCCTTGCCTTGCCCAAAAAGCCGTCATCTCCAAACTCTTCTCAATGCCTTCATTACATCCCGCCATGATTATTCAAACTCGGTGCTCTACGGCATTTCTTCCTCTACCCTTGCCCTATTTCAACTGGTGCAGAACGCAGCAGCACGAATTTTGAATGGAACATATTACACCTGTTTTGGCAAAACTGCATTGGCTTTCTGTCTGTCGCTGGATAGAGTTTAAGATCCTGTTATTTGTATTTGAAGCCCTCAATCTCCTAGCTCCTGCTTTTTTGTCTGAACTGCTTTGTCCTTATGTCCCCGCATGATCCCTTAGATCAGCACACTGACATCTACTACTTTTCCCTAGCACCCGTTGTAAGTCCCATGGGGAGCGTGCTTTTTCAGTGTGTGCCTCAAAGCTTTGGAACCATTTGCCCCTGTCGATCAGACCCTCTCCCTCCCTCACTCTTTTTAAATATCGTTTGAAAACTTATTTCTATTCTCTTGCTTTTAACTATTTAATTTTTTCTCTTTCTCTTTTTCTGATTTTGTTTCCTATTTTCTCTTTTATTCCATCCCTATTAGTTGTTTTTAACAGATTTTATTTTCTTATTTTTGAATTTGTTTTATTACAGTGCGTTTTGTTCAGCACTTTGGTTGGCTCTCATGCCATCTGTAAACGTGCTATATATATATAAAGTTGGTATGGTATGGTAATTCCATTCAACTTCCCCTCCTTTAAACTTCCATAGATTATAGATTCAGTGGATTATCAAACAGAGAAGATTCATGAATCCAGCAAAGATCCAGAACGAGTGGAATGAGGCGGGAGTTACAGCTTCAAAAACCACCACATTCAGACGCGTCCGGGAGATGGGCTACAACTGTCGGGTTCCTCAGGTCAAATCACTTCTGAGCCTGAGCCAATGTAGGAAGCCTCTCAACTGGGCCAAGGAGAAAGACTGGACTGTTGGCCAGTGGTCCAAGGTCCTGTTTTCCAATGAAAGTAAAGTGTGACTTTCATTTGGGAATCAAGGTCCAAGGGTTTGGAGGAAGACTGGCGAAGAACAGAACCCAAGCTGCTTGAGGTCCAGTGTGAAAAAACCACAGTCAGTCATGATTTGGGTGCAATGTCCTGTTGTGCCACAGATAGGTAGGTTTTGGCTATGAATAATTATGAATAATTGCTTAGGGTAATTATTAATCAGATTAATAATTTTATGTAAAATTTACCTCATTTAGGGCACCACCTGGATTCCAGGAATATCAATAGCCAAATTGTTCAGTCTCAGTTTATGTTTATGATTACCTGCCTGATAAGGCTGAGATAATTAAACAATATATGAAGGAATAAGTTCTTGGCGTTCCTGAACAGCAAGTTACTACACATGTAGGTGAAATAACAACAGTTTTCCAAAATACAAGAGTTTATTACAACAATAATTCACTTTCAGTTAACATACTTTAATCAAAACCAAACTAGTAAAACACAACTAAACTACTAAGAAAATAATAACGATAATAAAACTCACACTCCGAAGTAAAACAGTAAAAGTGATAAAAATGCACAAAAATAGAAACAAACAAATTGATAATGATGTCACAGTTCAGAATGAATATGTTTGCTCAAAAACCAAGGCTTGTATTGAACAGTGTTGGGAATAAAGCTAAGTTAATTTTAAACTAATTGTGATTAGTTTAAGACTAATCAGCAGATTCTGGTTTGTTTTCAAACCATCAATTCACAATGCAAAGCAGAAGTGAAGAAAAACATTGTTTGGAAGAAGCAATGTTTCATTAAACCATTTGCTGAATTAGAAATCAATAACCTTTAGATTATTGATTCTATTTAATAGATCGGTCACCGCAGTGATTGATCTAATTTAAAATTTAGACTTTATGTTGACGTTAACGGCTGTACCAATTATGTCGATCTAATTTAGTATTTTGACTAATCAAGAAGGCGGTCTCAAAGATGACTTAAAAGATTAGTTTAGTGTTTAAACTATCTGTTTAAAGTCGATCTCTATTTTGAATAGCATTAACGGCAGTCTTTATTGTTCATGAATAAAATGCCGTCAATGGCGGGCCCACGTGGTTCACTAGAGCATGTAGCTTACAGCTAACTCACGTGGTGCTGCTTTAAGTCGCTCTGGATCATTTATTAAACATCAAACGAAAAACTGTCGGATTGAGTAACTCAGGTTGCAGGATATAAAACAACTTTCCATCGGAAACCTCGAAAATCACTGTTTAAACCTCCAGGCCGGCCGACCTGTTTGTACCCAAACAATAAATGAAATCTTACACAAAGTAACAAATCACAGTGAAAATAAACAACCCTTAATTCTTGTTTAAACTAACCTAATCTCGCCTCTGCCCAGACAGACCTTATTGAACGGTTAAAGTTCTCCAGGTTGCTCCGTGGATGATGGGCGAAGCTAAAACAGCGTTAGCCCGCAGGCTAGCCATAGCTACGGTCCGTTAGCAGTGGGAGGAATATAGCTGTTGAATCGCGGGTAGCATTAGCTCGGAACGTCGTGTCGTCCTCTTTGGCTTGCTAAACAGCGATCAGCTGCACCTCAGTTCACCGACACAGTACCTTCTCTGCAGGTTCAAGATAGCATTGTCCCAGGCTTTGTCGCGGTGGGGTAACGCTCCAGTCTCGACCCGGTTCTGTGGCATTCAGTAGCTGTTAGCGGCTCGCTTCATACGGCAGCATCTGTTCAGAAAGCAGGGCTCAGGGTGGAACAGTGGGGTTTATCTCAAAACACTGGGTTTGATTCACCTGATTGATCAGCAGTATTGTCGTCGTTGGAGTGAGTTCCTCTCAGAACTCGTGTCTTTTCCCTCGCCAGCAAAGGAAGGATTGGATCCCTCCTGGCGCTGTTTGGCTGGTAGCCAGAACTGGAGAGGGTGTGAAAATCTGTGGCGGTGCCTTATATAACCTCTGGTCTTCTTCTCCTGTCAGAGCTAGAATGTGGGTTAGCGCCACCCAATGGCTGTGTGTCCCCAACAGTCCGGTGCAGGTGTTGGTAAACTCTGCTTTCTTAAATCCAAGGTCACCGCATCAGTCTACCAGAATGTTTTAGAGTCTTCATGATTCCTTCTGCTGCATCACAGTGCTTGACTGGCCAGCCAACTCACCGGACCTAAACCCCATTGAATCTATGGGGTATTATCAAGAGGAAAATGAGGGGCACCAGACCCAAAAACAAAGAAGAGCTGACAGGAGGCATCAAGGAAATCTGGGCTTCCAAAACTCCCACGCAATGCCACAAGCTGATTGCCTCAATTCCTCGGCGCATTGAGGCAGTGATTAAGGCAAAGGGATTCCCTACCAAGTAAGGAAGATTGACACATTGTTTTGAAAGTACCCTATTTTGATTGATTTGATGTGATCTTAATTTCTATCTTTTTTTCAGCAAAAACTGAATGGTCATTTCTTCACAGTATTCACATTTTTTGATTTCTTTTTTTCGTGGGCTTTATGAGCTGGAAGGCCAAATTGTGTACAAATAAACAACTAAATACTTGAAATTGTTTAAGTTGTAGGCCCTGAATCTATGATCTATGGAAGTTTAACGTTTTGAACTGGATTATGGAAATAAATAAACTTTCCATGATATTCTAATTTTTTGGAAAGGGTCTGTATACCAGATGCACCTTGCTGGCCAACATCTTTCTTCCTGTCTGGCTCATATAATTTGTTTAACTTCATGGAAATCTGTATGCGGCGTCCAGAAAACGTAAAGACTTCATGCGGAGACTTTCTGAAGCTCCACATCCAGATCCGCAGTGCAGCCGGTGTGAATGCTCTGATTGGACTCAATGTTTTATCATCTTTGTGGAAGCCGTACAGAGTCCGGTGTTGGTACCAGATCTGCTCAGGAGTCCTTTGCCAACCGATAAACGTCACACTATTGCAATCCCCCTCGGACAAACTACATTGCGCCCCATTTGTAACCCTGCCAAGCACTATATTGTAAAATTTAAAAGAGACATAATTGTTAATAAGAGTTCCAGGGGGGATCATCAAGAAAATGTGACATCTTTTCTGGTACTGCTCTTTCACACATGGGCTTTGACGGATTTTTCCTTATGATGGAAAGATGCTTTATTCTGTTTTCTTTAAATACCCAAAAAAGATGATGGCTGTTTAGCTATACATAAAAAATTCATATATGTACATTTTTGCATGTTCTGTTTGTATCTGTTGAATTATTCTGTATACTTCATTTGTTATGAAGTTATGGTATATACTTGCTATTTGTTCAATAACGTTATTTTATTTTTTTTAAACTGCGCACTACGTCAACATACCAAGGTCCAACCAATCATGTAAACTGACATCATAGGCAGTTGCAGGGCCCTGAGCTGATCTGTTGCCTACACCCGACCACATCCATTCCCCACTCGGTGTGAATAAGCCGTTACACCTGTGGAAATATTTTAAAGCAAACACACTGTTTGTGATGTAATCTAAAACAAAAATAAATCAGGCAAGATATCAAGAAAAAGCCTGACAACCGTTATATCCAAGTCTGGTTCATCCTTAGGGATAATGTGTATGAACACCATGGAAATGCCATCATATTGTTATGTATGAAGACAGGGTCTGTGGCCCAGAGATGCACTTGTTTTTGGAAATATGCATTTTACCTCATAACAAAAATAAGAAAAACCTTCTAAAGATGTTGACTGAAGCAGATGAAAGAGTGAAAAGTTTCCTATACAGACATTTGTTGAAAAACCAGCCAGAGAGAAAGAAGCTATACATCCCAAGGCAATAAGAAAAAGCCAGTTTGGAGCTTGCAAATACACCAAAGATTTTAATTTTTCGAGACACGTCCTAAGGTCTGCTGAAACTAAAGTTGAAGTGTTTGGCCATTTTTACAGTTACAGTTGGAAGGAAAAAAAAGTAATGTAAATACCATCAGAACTATGAAATCCAGGGTTGGCTGCAGCATACTGTGTGGGTGTTTTGCTGCCAGTGGAGCTGGTGAAAGGCCATTGTTTGGTAATACTGAAGTAACATCTCAAGGTTTCAGCCAGGAAGTTAAAGCTTGGGCACAAATGGGTCTTCCAACTGTACAACTAAATATTCAACCAAATTAGTTATAAAGTAGTTTAAGAGAACAAAGTCAATGTTTTGGAGGGACAAACACAAAGCCCTCATCTTAGTTCCACAGCAAATTAATAGGTAGAACAAAAAGTGTGAAATGTGTTCAAAAAGGCAGCCTCCATACTTGACTCAGTTACGCCCAGGGTTTGAATTTCACCAAGGCTTTTGGGGGAGCCATATTTTGCATCACGCACTGCAATTTCCCAATTCACATACACGCACATATATATTTTACTGCACAATGGTCAATCACATAAAAGAAAATCCTGCTAGGACTGCAGATCAATCTGTGCCCGATGTTTTATTGGAGAGAAGTGGCTTCTTTGCTGCCCTTCTTGACACCAGGCCATCTTCCAAAAGTCTCCGCCTCACTGTGCATGCAGATGCACTCACACCTGCCTGCTGCCATTCCTGAGCAAGCTCTGCACTGGTGACACTCCAATCCCCCAGCTGAATCCTCTTTAGGAGACGATCCTGGCGCTGACTTTCTTGGACGCCATGAAGCCTTCTTAACAAGAATTGAACCTCTTTCCTTGAAGTTCTTGATAATCCTATAAATTGTTGATTTAGGTGCAATTTTAGTAGCCACAATATCCTTGCCTGTGAAGCCATTTTTATGCAATGCAATGATGGCTGCACGTGTTTCTTTGCAGGTCACCATGGTTAACAATGGAAGAACAATGATTTCAAGCATCACCCTCCTTTTAACATGTCAAGTCTATCATTCTAACCCAATCAGCCTGACATATTGATCTCCAGCCTTGTGCTCGTCAACATTCTCACCTGATTTAACAAGACGATTACTGAAATGATCTCAGCAGGTCCTTTAATGACAGCAATGAAATGCTCATAAAATGGTTGATATTGTGTTAAAAACAGCAGAAGTACCGGACCGTTTCGAACAGGTTTAAAAGGTCATAGGTACATCCTGAGTTTTTCACTGAAAAATTATGCATGCAAAGTGATAGGGACAGCCTAGCAACAGAGTGATTGGAAGGGTAAGAACCAATCACAGATGTTGTAATTCTGTGTGTACTCCTGATTAGTTGAATGTGCGCAGTGGGTGGGACCGCCCCACCCCTGCAGGGTTGTAACTTTAGCTAAATGCTTCAATAAAAAGGCATGCTTAACCCAAAATTTTTTTAATAAAGTGCGATCATGCTATGATAACGCTCTATTCGTGACATCCATAACAGGAGCTTGTGAGTTTGTGTTTATTTGGTATTTTCAGGTTGACAAAGAAAAGAAAACAGGGGAGCAGAAGACGACCTCCACTGGAGTCAGGTACTTCAGCTCTCATTTCAGGGAACTGGGCTGCAGCGTGACACTTATCATAGCCATTCAAGAACAACAAATCATGGAGCAACTTAGTTCAGAAACACTATCATCATCATCGTCGAAACCAGAGAAATGGCTAAATCCTGGTAAATAAAACTAATATCAGCCCTGATTGTCTTACCTTCAATTAGTAGGGACCACAGTGCATGCAAAAGACTTTTTGCATTAATGCATATTGTACACCTTAACTTCCGAATTTTTCCTACCTTTCCACTCACTCCATTGCTTTTTTGACCAGTTAAAAGGTAAGGTTGCATGATCAGATTCAGACCCCAGTGAATTGCAGGAACCCTCTGACAGCAAGGTGATGTCTGATCCTCCTACTGCTCTTGATAAGCTCTCACTGCGAGCAAACCTGTTTCCTGACTGTCCTCTTCACTGCTCGCTTTTTTGGGCGTATAAAACCAAAGTTCTCCAGTTTATGTTTAAACACAATGTCCAAAGCGTAAGTAAAACTTTGGCCTGTCTAATTGCAGGTAGTGTCCACAATGTTCCAAACGTGCATTATTAGCAGGAACCCAACACAAATTAGCATTAGCATGATTGACGTAGCTTAAGTTAATCAGTATACCACGACCACTGATGTATGGTCACAGAAGGATTTAACTGAAAGTTATTTTTAAGGTAATCTAATAAATGTAACACTCAAAGCATGTTCTTTTTAAAATTTAAAACAAAGGAATCTTGTGGAAAAAAGAATGTAACATGAATAGATACTGGACTATTTTTAGAGTTCCCCCTTGGTGTGTTACTTGAGGGCTTTCGGGGAGCCCATCTCCCTTTAAGGGGAGCCCATAGCTCCCCCATAATTCGAAACCTGGTTATACTGACTCTGTCCAGAGGAATGGCCCAACATTCCAGGGAACTATTGTGGATGGATACTAAATATGTTTGACCCAAGATTTTAAAAGGCAACTCTGACAAATACTGAGGAAATATATGTACACTTCTGAATATGAAGTAATTTTAAACAAATCTGTTTCATTCTGGCATTTAGCTAATAGAAAGGATTTTCATGACCCTACCTGAGCTAAAACACAAAGTTTCAGTGCTTGTTTTAATGCCTGACAGGAACGACATAATGGAAATGTGTCTTCTTTTACAGTATTTAAACATCTAGTTTCTGCTGTATGTCATGTAGTTTTATGTGGTGTCAGGTGGAACCATGTGGTGTCATGTCAAATCTGCACGGGACACTTTGGGGAACAGCCATTTTATTAGTCAAATTTGAACCTTTGTGTTAGTTTCTTTATTCCAGTGCCACCATGGTGAACACCAATGTTAAAAATAAAAAAGTGACATTTTTTTGTTAAAATGTATAATCAGAATGAAGACAGTTAATCATAGGAACTAATTGTAGAAACGGACAGTATGACCTCACAGTATTTTGTATCAAACTGTTGTCCCTTTAGACTAAATCAAAGAAAACAGAAAGAACAGAAATGGGCCAGGGCAGACAAGTATTAAAAACAGCTTCTTACGTATATCCACATTATTAATATTTTTTTAGATATTTATAAGTTTGGTTTGACGTGGGGATTCTGCTGGATTGTCTCACATGTCTTATCTTCCCTGTCGAGGAGCATCACTGCTAATGCAGCAACAGTAAATCTACTGAGAGGACTGAGAGCCACAAAGACTCTACCTAGTGCACTGTAAGGAGGGGTGGGGGTCTATCTGGACACACTTGAAGTGAAAACTCTCAGTTCTCTTAAGCCTCCCTGTTCTAGCTAACATCATTTACCACCCAGGAAAACAAGCAGTGGCAAACTACACCTGAAGACATGAGCCGGAGAGCATCCAGCCCTGTATTTATACTCACAACATAGTTATTTCTCATCATTACAGTACAGTATAGATCAATAGTTTCCATATACTTGTCTTATCTTTTTATCATATTGCACCATCAAGAATGGGACACAGAGAAAGATTAACAGAGACTCCATTTCCTAATTAAAACAAGATATGTGCAAAGATGACTAAGGACTTTATTAACCAAATCAAATTTTTCCCTGTAATATCCACAAATAAAATTGATTTCTCTTTTTATATATATATTTATAGTAATAAGAATAATAAATCTTCACATTGGATCATTTCATAGTGTGACAAAACGCCTCACTGGACAGTCCAGCCACAGTTGCAATCATTGTCTTTTAGTTGGTCAGTCCCCATGCATCCATAGGAAATAGATTTTTTTTCTTTTCTCTTCAAAAAAAGTAACAATTTGAGAGCAGCTGAAAAGATTGGACTGTTGTCAATTGCTTTCATTCCAAGGATCCCCCGAGGTTTTGTTCACCATCTCAGGAAAAATATTCCGTAGGAAAAAAAATGACTCCAAATCGTCATCTTCCAATGTGGGAAACTAAAAAAAGGAATGAAGAATGTCCTGGATCTTATCAAAACATAGAGCAGCAATGCTGACAATAGATCATTTGGTATTCGGTAATTAATTATCATTAATAGCTGGTGATTAACAATTAATAACCACTGAATAATAATAAAGAATTACCAAATAAGAATAAATAATGCTCCCTTGTTACTCAAATAGTTTGCCAAAGTTCGGCCTGGAGACATTTCAGATGAGTGAGTTTTTACAAGTTAAATCAAAAACAAAAAAGAAAATGTAAAAGAAAACTCTAAAATAAATAAAAGGAGATTAGTAAAAGTGACCCCAGCCATGAAGGGAGGGCACATATATACAGAACTGCGTGGTGAGAGTCAGTTTACTGCACTTGAGTGGTATGTCCAGCGTTACAGTGAGTTCTAGTCCCGCCCCTGATGCCCCGCTGTTATACCAGCGTGTAGGACTTTGCGTAGGGGTTGCTGCTCTGTTTGAGATGTCCTCTGGAGTCCAGCAGGGACTCCTGTGAGGTGCTGAGCTTGGCGGCTTGGGCCAGCTCTGAGCCCTCCCTGTGAGGAAGTGTGGCCGCGGAGCCAGGCTGCCACTGGGCCACTGGGTCCCTGCTGGCTTGAGGTACCTCTGTGGGCGTGGGGGGTGCCATGCGAGATGGCCGCTTTATTGAGCGACTTTTCTGGGGTTCGAGACAGGTCTGACCCATGGCGGCTCTCTCTCCACCAGCTGTCCCCCTGGAGGAGCCTGAACAGGACATGCCTCGATTTAACAGGAAGTCCATGCGCAGGTACGGAGGAAGGTGAACCAGCTCGCCTCCTGCAGGACAGCACACACAAAGCACAGTTAGTTTAGGATGAAAAGACAAACGTTGTTACCAGCCTCACTCTTCATTGTAGTATCTATTTAAAATGTACATTTTTCAGAATGTATTTGTTAAGCGTTCACCGTTCAAATGAACACCCTCTCCCCATCTGCACCATTCGTCAGGCAAAACTAAGGTGTTCATAATGTTGAACTTTGTTGTTGTCGTTCTTGTTCCGACCTTTCAACCTGTGGTCCAGCTCAGCCAGTATGAATGGAGTCTCATACTGGCTGTAGATGTGCCACCTCTGTATCCCTGGCCACACCCACCAGTGTCAAAGTCTTCCCACCAGGTGCTCCTGCAGCTGCCAAACAACAGAGGCTACAACCACTAGATCTTCTTCATTATGTAACTACACTTGCAGAAGGTCTAGCTGTAGTCTTCTCTGCATTATTGCCATCTTGAAAATTACAAACTATTCTACAAATTTTCCAGCAGATGTGATGATGAAGACAGAATTGTAGAGATATTGGAATGGCCGCCATTATCCCAACAAAACATTCCAAAGGCCATAGGATCTTCCTACCAACGGCTTGAGATTGCTGTGAGTTGCTCATAGTGGTGCCATATGGACACCTTACAACAACAATAGACACGTTTTCACTGTCTGAACTTAATGATTATTTCCTCTATCGGGGAAAATTTGTTGGCCCGCTCCTCTCAGCCGTCGTGTCTCCATACAACATTTGGCCCTTTAATGAATTAGCTAGGATGTCCTCATATCTCGACCATTTTGGCAGTAAGTGGCGACAGGAAGTTTCCAAGGCACCATTACAAAAAATAAAAGAACTCTATAGCCAAAGAAAATCACCACATTCCTCAAGCTACTCTTGGGAATTGAATGGCAGCCGTACCAACTTCCTAAAAAGGCTAAAGGAAACTATGGCCCTCTTCATGAAAGTCTACGAACTCCAGATTTCGTACGAACTGGGAGATTTATATAAACCCATCGTTTGTAAGAACATTTGTGACCATAGCTTAACTTGTTTTGTAAAAGAGTAGAGACAATAGCTTGAATCCATTTATAGATCAAATGTATTATTTTGTGTAACCTTTTTTAGCATAACAGTTTCCCTCCACTTTTTTTTTTGGGCTCAATCTTCAAACAGCTACAATGAGTTTAAACTTAACATCTGACTTTTGTGTCCAAGCACCAATAGAGTTCAAACCAAAGTTGAAGTGAATGCAATGAATTGTTGGTCACACAAAGTCTGTTGGGAGACACAGGAACACCCAACACAAGCAGAATTCAACAGTTTGAAGAAGAGCAAGGTTTTTATACGCCAGTCCATCAGGGCCCGTGTCCTGTACCTTTTAGATGTCTCCCTGGTTTCACGTACCTTAATCAAATAGCTTTATTACTTCTTCAGCAAGCAAATAAGTTCTGCATTGGCCTGTGTTTCTGTTGAAACAGGAACACAACTAAAAGTTGAAAGACATGGCCCTCAGGGACTGACATTTGACACCTCTGAAGTAGAGGAAACAATTTTTGTGACAGTATAGGATAAAGGCATATCAGCAACAAGATTTAGCAGTAGATGACATGTGCGGGACAAGATCATTTTCTTTTTTACGCACATTTAAAGTTGTGTAACCCTACAATGATCTGATGCACAAACTGAATTGAGCGTAAAAATTAACAAATGAAGCAAAAGAAGTGAAAGAGATTGTAGCAGATTGAAACTATTTTATGTGTGGGTGAGTTTCTGGATTTTAAACAGTCTTCTGGAAATCTCAGTGTTGCAGCTCTGAAAGAGAAACCAGAATAGGCTAAAACCAGCAAGTCAAAGCTTTACAAAACTCAAGATTTTAAAATATTTTAAATGCAAATCTCTGATGAACACGTCTCTAATAGAAATGCATTGTCAATGTTTCAGAATCAGCCAATTTTTCAGTATATAGAGTATTTATACCTATATATTCAATAAACTTGCTTCGAAAGTAGAGTTTGAAAGGTTAGGGGAAAAAAATCAACTCTACATAATGTTGACTATCTTTGTATGGAACTAGATTTGGGACTTTAGTTTTGTAACTTGTATTTTAAGACATGTAATTTGTAACATGTTTTGTAACTTGTAACCTACATTTTGTAACTTGTAACTTACGTTTTGTAACTTGCACACCTTCTAAAAATAGTTTGTAGATACAAGTTTCAAAACATGCAAGTTACAAATCACTTTTTACCAAATTTGGTTTGCCTAGAAGAACCACTGAAAGGTTGATTTTGGCCAACTAATCGTGTTTTTTAAATTTCTATCCAATCATGGAGAGAGGAGGGCAAGACTCTGTGCACTGCTCACAACTGTTTTTACAGTAGTTGTTTTTACAGTTTTTCCCAGTAGTTGGCGATAATGCGCCTAATTAGTTTGTTGTCAGTCGCCAGCAAGCCTCACAAAGAAGAAGAAGAAGAAGATGATGATAATAAATAGTCGCACAATTAAGTAGATGAAAAAGAAAAGATTTTTGGATGCAAGCTGTCGTTAAAAACAAAAGAAGAACCGTTACATGTGGAAATGTATGCTAACCGCAGCAGACGGCCACAACTTCTCAAAAGTAAGTCAGGTTTATTGATACTAAAAGGTTTCTTTTTAGACAGTAAAAAACATGTCTCCAATATTACTAATTATGCAAAGTGTTCTTAAATGAGTTGTAATTGTGTTGCCTTCAGCTTAGTTATTAAAATATTAGCTTCCTCTGCTTCTGCCATAAGCCTTGAACCAGGGTTGTTAAGGGCAGCTTTTCTTCTATTTTAGATGTTTCCCTGCTCTAAAGAAACCTGATTCAAAATACTTACTTCTCCCAAACAGCGTTTACATGCATGTTAATTACTCATTAATTTGAGCCAGGTGTGTTGGAGCAGGGAAACATTTAAAACAGACGAAGAGGATTTGAGGGTCGTTTTGATGTTTCCCAGCTTCGGGGAACAATAGCGTCGAGGATTTAGCTGACAGGCTTGTAACACCCAATCTCTTTTCAACTCTGATTTTAAGACTGATGTCATATATATATATATATATATATATATATATTGTGTTTACTTAGGCCATGTCTGTCTGATATTAAAATGTGTTGCTTTTTATTCTTGTCCTCCCTCCTGCACACCAACAGTGGATGTTGTCTATGCATAAACTACTAAGTAAGACAAGATAGAATGCTAACCAAGTCACACAATTGCATTCTGTGAAATACTAGAGAAGGCTTGTTGTGAAACTTTAATAATTTAAAAGCAATATTTCTCAATCATTCCTATGGATAAAGAAAGTTAGTGTTAGTAGAACATGTCAGTATTAGAGGTTAAGAGCAGATAAGAAATCATAGCTGTAGGAAAAGCTCAGAATGCAGTGGGATTTATGACAGACAGATCTATGCTTAGTTGACCGTCTGGCCTCACCCGGTCTGTGGGCCTTGGGCACAGCCATGTTCATGACCCGGCTGACATCCTGAGGCTTGGGCGGGGAAGCAGTGAAACGGCAGATGCCTGACTCGGACGGCGTGCTGGATGTCAGGCTGTCAGTGTAATCGTTGGTGCCAGCAGTCATCTGCTCCGAGGAAGTGTCAGAGATGAAGCACTCAGTGATGGTGAATTTGGCATGGCGGAGCTGCTCCTCCATCTTAGCATGCTCGTAGGCCCGGGCAAGCTCCTCGTAGGTGGAGGAGGCACTCTCTGTAGACACCATGCTGCTCCGTGCCCGGTCTGGAGATGATGTGGAGTTAGTGGAAGTATTAGTGTTGAGAGTTAGTGTCAGAACAAGAAATCTAAAACTTAGTTAAATATGGGTCAGCTGATGCAGATTTGTTGTTAGAACAAGTTTTAGCAGCTAATTGATGGTCACCTGTGTCCTGAGATGGGCTAACGCTGTAGCTGTCACTCTCCTTGTCAACAGAACCTGCAACCCTCGGTGTGGGCAGTCTCCAGTCAGTGCTGAGAGTGTGGGAGGAGACAGGGGGGTGGGGCCGGTTCAGAGTCCACTGGCTGGCGTAGCGGTTGCGGGCAGCTGGGCCGGCTTTGGCTGTTCGGCGTGCAGTGGGGTCTAAGAATGAGGAGAAGAGTACAGTTATATACAAAGTCAGGGTTAGGATATGAAGTGGGATATGATAATATTAATATTATTATTGTTGTTATTTCGACTGTTTGTTTTCTCTGTGTTTTCTCTCCATAGAAGCTACACCTGTTCAGTTGTGAAGCCCTGTTGGACGGGGGGCATCGACTGGGATGATGCTTCCAGTAACTGATCATCCTCTGTCGTTATCAACTTTTCACTTTCTTTAGTATAGAAAGTACTCTTACATCAGTTCTTTGTGTTCTTTCTGTTTCTCTGCTCTATCTTTTGGAACTCCCAGACGGTCGTGGCAGATGGCCGCTGGTACTGAATCAGGTTCTGGTTCTGTTGGAGGTTTCTTCCTGTTTTTCCTCTCCACTGTCGCTACATGCTTGCTAAGTTTGAGGGATTGCTGTGAAGTCAACGACACAATGAGGGTGACTGTCTGCTGTCGCTAAATGTTGGTCCAGGAGGATTTAATGCTGCAAGTCAATCTGCTGGGATTCCTTAGATAGAAAACTTTTAAACTGATTGGTATAATGAACTGAAGGATTAATTGGAATGAATGGATGATTGAATTGAAAGGACTTGTAAAGTGCCCTGAGAAGACATGTTTTGTGAATTGGAGCTGAATAAATAAACTGATTTGAATTGAAGAAATTCAAAGACCAATTCAACAGTTTTTATTAATAAATATAATCTTTACAGATTTCTGTCACACTGTTTCATATGTTGGTTAATCCTTTCTTTATGTGTAAATGGGCATAAACAGGATGAGGTGAAGCTCTGTTTGCTCCTATCATGTCTAGGGATTATGGCTGTTGCTTTTAGGCCAGCTCTACATGGAGACAAAACGGGTAAAGTTTAAAAAACACAGTCTGTAAAAACACCACCATAATAGTTAAAAAGTTTGTCTACATGAATTCACATAAAGCAGCCTAAAATGCTGTAGTGCCCACTGGTGGGGCTGTGACACTGCCAACGAAACACAGAAAAGAACACTGAGCATGCCCAGTCAACCCAGTGCCAAAGACGACAAATCCAGCTTCATTGAGGGTTTTATTCTAAAGCAGATGGTACGTGTGGTTCTCTGGATCCATTTTTTGCTGCAGGTGATAGAGGAGGGACAGTAAATTGTATTATACGATCCATAATAAGGTCAGTATTTGCTTTATTAGGACTGCAACACCTTATGGCACCGTGTTTCTTTACTTTATCACAGAGTTGTGCGTTAAATATAGGAATGGGTGATGTTATCCACTCAGAATAAATGTTGGAGAGCTCAGGATCACAGAGACAACTGAGGACCCGGTTTTTCAATATGATCATATATGGTATCCTGAAATGCCGGATCCTTGTGGATGAGACACCTATTGGATGAAATATCTTTGCTACTACACCTGGTTTCATCTTCGTATAGACAGGGCCTTAAACACCTACTCCAATGAAAATCAATGACACATCAACACCTGTGTGCTGTAGCGGGTTGCAATGCTACGAAAAATGATATTATTAGCTTTCATACTTGACCAAAACCATTTGCAGTGAGAGAGAAATGGGTTAAGTTTCTTGGTCACGATGAGATTAAAAACCGCACATCGGTTTGCAGTCAACATTTCAGATAAGACTGTATCACCAACTGGCAGGGAAAAAATGGGCTTCACTAGTGAACTACTTTTGAAGCCAGCTGCAATGCCTTCCATCAAGACACCATCAAGTGGACAGTCTGTATCTTTACCGGTAGGTTTATTTTTTCTGTCGGGAGCTAATTTAACCATCCACTTGTTTGCTAGCATTACATCAGCTATTTATGGGTCAACAGCCAGAGCTGCATGCTGCTGTGTTAAAGTGATGTAGATTATAATATAAAGTAATGCGTTTTACAAAGCTCTTTTTTTAAATTGTTTTATTTTTGTTTAATTTTATACAAAAGCAGGGTCAGATGCACACACAGAAGCCATTACTGAGGAGGGGGGGGGTCCTCCATGCCAAAGGTTCCACCCATAACACAGAGGCAAATTGCTAATGACAACTTCCGCTCTTCTGAAACTATGCCCTAGTAAATGGCACAGGTTTTGTGATTTTGGCTAAAAACGGCATAATCATAATTTAAAGACCACTGAGAACACTTCAAAATAGCTCAAAAAGATGATCTGAGTGGGTCTTTAAACCGTCCCAATTTAATAAAATGCATGTGTGTTTGGAGGAAGGGTTTATTACTTACAGTTTGCTAATGCCTTCAGCTATAAGTTTTCACACCTAATGAACAGTCCAGTGCTCTGTACACAGTATGAGTGCCTCGAAATGGTCAAATAATTATTATGTCAATAAGTACACCATCAGTTAGAGCATTTCCAAGCAGCGTTGGTAAATCTTTATCAGCACAGACAGAGTATCTCCATACCATAGCATGAGATTAAATCAGTGTTTCTCAATTATTCTGTGTCATGCCCGTCCTAGGTCAAATAAATAAAATATTTTTTTCAGCCTGTTGATAAGTTTGAGCACTGTGGCCACCTAGTGACTGGAGGCTTGATCATTGTTCAAGCATGAATAAAGACAAAAATGTCCTCCTGTCTCTTGAGCCTGCCCTGGCTGCCTCACCACACCCCCAGGGGGCGCGTCCCACTATTTGAGAAACACTGGATTAAATTATGTTATTGCTGAGATATTTGAGTAGCAGTTGTGTAACTTCCAGTGATGCTTACGTAAGATAATAACGGTAACTCAGATTTATGATGTTCATGACGCATACATTTTCAAAATGTGTCAAAAAATCTGTGACGGTCTAACTTAGCTGCAGAATGATTTGTGAATGAAACAGTATTAGGCATATAGTAAGGTGACCCTGTAGCTCCATTTACTTAATGCTGTGTATCTTAATTTACCATTAAATGCTGTACTGTGATATTTTGAGTATGCTCCAGATGCCAATTAGTTGCACTACATAACTATCTGGCCTCATGCCAAACCACAATGCAGCACCTGTCAAACAACATAAAATGCTAAGAAATGTTGTTTAACATATCTACAAGTCTGCTCTGTGATGGAGTGGCGTCCTGTCCATGGTGTACCCCACCTGTCGTCCATAGACCCTTAGGGATAGGCACCAGTTCCCCCGCAACCCTACAAGGATAAGCAGGTATGGATAAAAGATAGATTGATTGATGTCTACAATGCATTCTGCATGTCTGGTGATCTTCACTCACCGTTTTGCCTTATGTGAGTATCTGGGGGTCTTGTTCACAAATGAGGGAAAAATTAAGCAGGAGATCGATAGGCGGACTGGTGGGGCGTCTGCAGTGATGCGGGCGCTATACCAGTCTGTCCTGGTTAAAAGAGAGCTGAACCGAAAGGCTAAGCTCTCGATTTACCAATCATCCTATGTTCCTACCCTCATCTATTGGTACTCTGGGTAGTGACCACATTTTGTGGTGGTGTCACATTTTGTGGTGGTGTACTTTACGTTTTGGGAACTCCTCGTGTTTCTCTTAGAAAGGCTTGAACATGTTGCAGGGATCAAAGGAACATCACTAGGCTGGTTTAAATCATATTTGTCTGATAGATTCCAGTTTGTTCATCTAAATGATAAATCATCTTCACTCTCAAGGGTTACTTGTGGAGTTCCACAGGGTTATGTCCTTGGACCAATTCTTTTCACCATATATATGCTTCCAATTGGTAGAATCATTAGACAGCATGGGATAAATTTCCACTGCTATGCCGATGATACACAACTATATTTATCCATAAATCCTGATGAACCCAGTCAGTTAGGTAGATTACAGGCATGTCTGGAAGACATAAAAGCATGGATGACCCTAAACTTTTTGCTTTTAAATTCTGACAAGACAGAAGTTGCTGTCTTTGGACCAGAAGTTCTTAAACAGAAACTGATTAGTCAATCACTTCATCTGGATGGCATTAAATTGGCCCCCAGTAATAACGTAAAGAACCTCTGCGTTATTTTTGACCAAAACTTGACATTTAAATCCCATATTAAACAGGTTTCTAGGATTTATTTCTTTCACCTCCGGAATATTGCTAAAATTAGAAACATCCTGTCCAGGAGTGATGCTGAGAAACTAGTCCATGCATTTGTTACCTCAAGGCTGGACTACTGTAATTCTTTACTATCAGGAAGTCCACAAAATGCCATTAAAAGCCTTCAGTTGATCCAAAATGCGGCAGCAAGAGTTCTGATGAATATTAAAAAGAGAGATCACATTTCTCCTGTTTTAGCTTCCCCTCATTGGCTCCCTGTTAAATCCAGAATAGAATTTAAGATCCTTCTTCTTACATACAAAGCCCTTAATAATCAAGCTCCATCATACATCAGAGATCTAATTGTTTCATATGTTCGCAACAGAGCACTTCGCTCTCAGACTGCAGGTTTGCTTGTAGTTCCTAGGATCTCTAAAAGTAGAATGGGAGGCAGATCTTTTAGTTATCAGGCTCCTCTTCTGTGGAACCAGCTCCCAGCTTTAGTCCGTGAGGCAGACACTCTGTTTACTTTTAAGGCCAGGCTTAAAACTTTCCTTTTTGATAAAACTTATAGTTAGAGTGGCTTAGGTCATCCTGAGCTATCTCTGTAGTTATGCTGCTATAGGTTTAGACTGCTGGAGGACAGACTTACCAATTTTCTTCACTCTGCTACTTCCTTTTCTCCTACGACTCTCCAGTTGTATTACAGTACATTCTGTTATTTCGACTGTTAACTTTGTTTTCTCTCAGTGTTTTTCTCCCCATAGAAGATATACCTGGTCTGGTATCCTGCTTGGCTGGAATGCCCTGTTGGACGGGGGGCATCGACTGGGATGATCCTCTCAGTAACTGAACATCCGCTGTGTCCTGTTATCAACTTTTTACTTTCTGTAACATAGAAATTACTCTTATAACAGATCTTCTGTTCCTTCTGTGTTCTGCTCTGTCTTCTCAAACCCCCAGACGGTCGTGGCAGATGGCCGCTCCTACTGAGCCTGGTTCTGTTGGAGGTTTCTTCCTGTTAAAGGGGAGTTTTTCCTCTCCACTGTCGCTAGGACAGTGGAGAGGAAAAACTCTCAGGGACAGGGAGCCAATGAAGGGAAGCTAAAACAGGAGAAATGTGATCTCTCTTTTTAATATTCATCAAAACTCTTGCTGCCGCATTTTGGATCAACTGAAGGCTTTTAATGGCATTTTGTGGACTACCTGATAGTAAAGAATTACAGTAGTCCAGCCTTGAGGTAACAAATGCATGGACTAGTTTCTCAGCATCACTCCTGGACAGGATGTTTCTAATTTTAGCAATATTCCGGAGGTGAAAGAAAGAAATCCTAGAAACCTGTTTAATATGGGATTTAAATGTCAAGTCTCGGTCAAAAATAACGCCGAGGTTCTTTACGTTATTACTGGGGGCCAATTTAATGCCATCCAGATGAAGTGATTGACTAATCAGTTTCTGTTTAAGAACTTCTGGTCCAAAGACAGCAACTTCTGTTTTGTCAGAATTTAAAAGCAAAAAGTTTAGGGTCATCCATGTTTTTATGTCTTCCAGACATGCCTGTAATCTACCTAACTGACTGGGTTCAGCAGGATTTATGGATAAATATAGTTGTGTATCATCTGCATAGCTGTGGAAATTTATCCCATGCTGTCTAATGATTCTACCAATTGGGAGCATATATATGGTGAACAGAATTGGTCCAAGCACAGAACCCTGTGGAACTCCACAAGTAACTCTTGAGAGTGAAGAAGATTTATCATTTAGATGAACAAACTGGAATCTATCAGACAAATATGATTTAAACCAGCCTAGTGCTGTTCCTTTGATCCCTGCAACATGTTCAAGCCTTTCTAAGAGAATATTATGATCGACTGTGTCAAAAGCAGCACTGAGATCTAACAAAACCAGAACAGACACAAGTCCATTATCTGAGGCCATGAGAATATCATTAGTAACCTTCACCAGTGCTGTTTCAGTGCTATGATGAGCTCTAAAACCTGTGTGTGAATGTGAGAATGAATGAATAATGGAGTTGTAAAGCGCTTTGAGAGTCTTGAAAAGCGCTATATAAATGCAAGCCATTATTATTATAATATAAAATAGTTTGTTTTTAGGCATATAGTTGAACTTCAATACAATCGGTAGATCAGGAGTTGAGAAATTGAAACTTTCACTGTTTGTGTCAAATTGTGCCAAAATGTGCCAAACTGTGCCAAACTGCAAATCTTTTTATTTTTTCACTAAAACCTCTGTAACTTTGCTCTACTTCACTTCAACAACATGAATCTTGGTACCGGTAATCTCCACATGTTGGTTTATGATTTTCTGCAGTTATTATTCTACTGGAGCATATTTTAAATGGTATTATATACTGGAACATGAGGATAGAATTAGGCGAGAATAAATAATCTTGTAATTTGTCTATGTTCCAGCTACAGTTACTTTGGCACAGTAACATGTGTTGTAATTGTTACACTCTGATTAAATCTCACAAACACTGGCTAGCACTTGGCTATACCAAGATTGTTTACACAGAGTTTGTCTTTGCAGAGAAAAACTAAATTAATGTTGGGCATGTCCTATTCGAGCTAGGAGCTTGGAGAGACCCTGGAGAGACTCTGGGGCTTTAGAGGGTAATTTGACTGGAGCCACAAACTGAGGAAACAAATTTGTTCCGAGCAATGGAGGAAATGATTAGAGACTGAGACTAAGAGTTTGATGAGGCAAAAAATACTGAAAAAATGTAAAAGAAGCTGATTTTAAACAATAAACCTGGACATGAAGAAGGGAAGAAACCCCCCCCAGCAAATTGAGCCCAAGAGTGTTACCATAAGCAAAGAACCTAGTAAATGACAGACGACAAAATATGAATTCGAAAGAACAAAGAGGAAAAGTTAAAGCCAAAAACAATAAAACCTACAAAATGTATGTGTAAGGATGTAAAAAAGATGTAAAAAGATTCCGTACTGGACTTACTGGTTCCTGGCCTGGCATCTGATACATCAACCAATGGACCAGTTGCTTGGGAGAGGGACTGGTAGTGGACAGTGTGGGTGACTGTGGACGACTTTTGTTTCTGCGTCTCCCCAAAGTCATTATCTGTCAGCAACACCGTGGATCTGTCGTCTGTGGGATGGCAACAAACACAAGGTCAAGGTGAAAACACCAACAATCGGGTTCATGATCTTTGTGTGCAGTGTCCTGACTATAGCAGCTGCACAGAGCCAGGTAGACGCTTACCAACAGTTTCCATGGTGTCCCTCTCCTCAATGAGAAGCTGGGCTCTGGGGATGTCTATGTGCATACGCAGCGTTTGTTGCTGTTTGTTAATTGGCTCTGCTGGACGCGTGTTTTTACTGAGGAACAGAAAAACAGAGAAAAATCTGAATATCTAAGGAACATCTTATTTGTTCTCATATTATACTATAGTTGACACCAAATATTAACATACCTAAAATAAAAAGACACGTATCCAATTTATTTCCCTCAGTGCCAGACAATAAATCAGACCAAACCTTACCTGTTTTACGTCAGTCACAATACCAAAACTATTTCTATTTGCTAAATTTTTGAATGAGGGGGCATTTTTAGCTACTTCTAGAACAATCCACGAACAAAAGCAATAGATATGTGAAGATGACTGAAGCTGGTAGGAGAGCAAACTTATCAGTTAAGAAAAATTAGCGAGACACAGTTGTAAGAAATGGTTATGTCTTTCTGTATAGTGTATGGAAGCATCTGGTTTCAACTGAATGTTAATACATATCTAAAGACAAAGATGTTCAACACTTACCTCATGAGCATTTCAGCCAAACTTTTGGCATCTGGAAGATGAGTAAAATTGCATTATATTTGTTAATATGTGTTACCAAATAAATTAATGTTAATGTTTATGTGTCAAATTGTGGCAAAGAAATGGGTAGTGAGAAACTTAAGCTCAATTTTATCTTACCTCTCAACCTCTTGAGCCTCTGTTCCCTCCTCCTCCTCCTCAGGACTAGCAGTCCAATGAAGAATACAACAATCCCCACCAACACGCAGGAAATGGTCACCATCATCTTCAAACCCCCGCCTCCCCCAGAGGGTTCCTCACTCACATTCGGTGCTTTCACCAGAGGAGCGATAGTACCTGTGGACAGGTCATGGTACAGTGTTAACCACAAAATGGTAAGCGAATTTAGTTTCAGAGGCTCTTTTTTGCAAACACTGGAAACAACGTACTGCCATCATAGCTAAGTGTTGCAAACTTGACTCTCTTCTCAGCGTAACCGGCACTGTTGGACACTTTCATCTGGAGCTCATACCAGGTGGCCTCCTGCAGGTCATATAGAATGTAGCTCTTTGTAAGTGATGTGCGCTGTGCTGTGGTCCAGGTGGGCAAGTCAACGGCCCGGTATTCCAGGGTGAAAGAGGTGATCGGACACCCGCCATTATTCCAACCGTTCAGGTTGAGCTTGACCCGGGTGGCGTTGATGCTGGTGAAAAGCTCCTGTTCTTTAGAGTATTGAGGTTCTGTTTCAAACACAATGAATAAAAAATGTTGTTTCTGTTCTCAACAAGAAGAACCTATCACTGATTTCTTTAGTAGATTGGTGAGAGTTCAAAAAGCAGAAGTTCATTCAGTAACATGATGACTAAGGCTTCAGATACACTTGGAAGAATAATACATTTTCCCCACTGTTTTTTTTTGTTGAAATTTGCATCTACACTAAATCCCAAACGAATTCAGCCAATGCTGCCAGCAGGTAGTGGAAGCATCAACATTAACCAACTTATCCATCCATCCATTTTATTTCGCTTATCCGGGGTCGGGTCGCGGGGGCAGCAGCCTAAGCAAAGAGACCCAGACTTCCCTCTCCCCAGCCACTTGTTCCAGCTCCTCGGGAGGAACCCCAAGGCGCTCCCAGGCCAGCCGAGAAACATAGTCCCTCCAGCGTGTCCTGGGCCTTCCCCTGGGCCTCCTCCTGGTGAGACGTGCCTGAAACACCTCACCGCTTGTATCCGTGATCTCGTTCTTTCAGTCACCACCCAGAGTTCGTGACCATAGATAAGGGTAGGAACGTAGATCGACCGGTAAATCAAGAGCTTCGCCTTTCGGCTCAGCTCTCTCTTCACCACGACAGACCGGTAAAGCGCCCGCAAAACTGCAGATGCCCTACCAATCCGTCTATCGATCTCCCGCTCCATTTTTCCCTCATTCGTGAACAAGACCCCCAGATACTTAAACTCCTCCACTTGGGGAAAGACCCCATCCCCGACCTAGAGAAGGCACCCCACCCTTTTCCGGCTCAAGACCATGGCCTCGGATTTGGAGGTGCTGATTCTCATCCCAGCCGCTTCACACTTGGCTGCGAACCGCTCCAGCAAAAGCTGTAGATCACGTTCCGATGAAGCCAACAGGACCACGTCATCTGCAAAAAGCAGAGACCCCATCCTGAGGCCACCAAAACGGATCCCCTCAACGCCTTGGCTGCGCCTAGAGATCCTGTCCATAAAAGTTAGGAACAGGATCGTGACAAAGGGCAACTTTGGCGGAGTCCAACTCTCACTGGAAACAAGCCCGACTTACTGCCAGCAATGCGAACCAAACTCTGGCACCGGCCGTACAGGGACCTAACAGCCCGTATCAATTAACCAAAAAAAAAAAAAAAAAAGATGGTTTAAAAGCTGATTATGTAATTAAAAGTTTCAACCATGGTTTAAATATACTGATTATTCTTAGTATAACATATCAACATGCAAATAATTGATAAAAAACTCAAGCAAAGTCAAATGTTTGTAGTAGAAATGTCCTAATAATGGCCTTTTAAAATGGATTTAGAGATTAATGATTTTTACTTCCTGGTATTGGAGTACCGGAAGAAACTCCTGATACCTGTTGTTGGTCTGTTGTCAGTGATTTTGTTTGCCAAATCTCCAGTAAGCCATGCAATCCCGTTTAGCAAAGTAAAACCCTTATTTTTATGTGTACCGCTTGCAAAAGTGTATTTTAGGCTTTTGTCATAATTTTTCTGATCTAACAAATCATACTGTTCAATGTTCAAGTTAAACTACTAAGTTTTGGAAGCCCAAGACCAACATTTTCTGTAGGTTTTGTCTGCCACACTGAAATATGCCACTAGCTGAATTGCTAATATAATCATCAAGAGTGAACATGCTAATGTAAGCCTAGCACTTCAGAAACTGCAAACATTATCAGAAGGAGCATGGTGAAGTTCGTGAAGTGTTTTTCATCAGATATGTCTCTAAAAACAAGCTATGAAGGGGTAGCTATCTGAGATAAACCTCACGCCAATGACTGACGCAATCTGCTGGGATTCCTTAAATAGGAAACTTTTTAACTGATTGGAATGTTTGTATACATGTATTGAAATGACTTCTTGTTAAGTGCCTTGAGATGACATCTGTTGTGTATCGGGGCTATATAAATAAACTGAATTGAAATTGAATTGAACTGCATTGAGATTATATGTTTAGGACCTTATTGTCGCTTGCTTAACTGGATAAAGTTTTTTAGATTAGGTGCAACAAAATATCAGTAGCAGTCAAAGAAAAGGATGCTATAACAGAATTTAGCATTCATAATGTAAATGGTCAGTAGATGTAGCTGTGATGAACTGTATCATGTTATTTTAATGCACTTTAGGACTACCAGGTTTTCACACATATACATGGTATTGAATAATAATGATTAATAACACAAGGCAATAATTTTAATTCAGTTCAACAAATACAATCCCATTCAATCCAGTTATCATACAATTTCATTCATTTCTAAGCATTTAGAATCCAATCCAATCTAACCCAACCTCTAACTAAAGCTAAAGTCCAAATCAGTAGAAATCATACATAAATTCCGTTAAAATAGTTTTAAGCCGTGAAGACTTCAATTTGATAAATTTTTCAACAATTGAAACTATTAAATGAATACAGTTCAATTCAATCCAGTTGTAAACTGGTTAATTAAAAGGTTTTCTTGCTATGGATCTCAACAGGTGTAATCAAATCCAGACTTCAGTTCAGCACTCTCCTATTATCTTGCAGGGTCACAGACGACAGCAACCTAACAGAATCAGATTCGATAGAGGGCGGTTGTTACCACTTTGGTGGATAATTGGTCCCAAACACAAGAAGCAGCAAAGCAGATACCTGCAAAAACCCAGAAATAAAACCATTGCTTGTACCTTTGCCATGGGTTTTTGCCTCTATGATCTCACTGATGCGACCAGGACCAACTGCGTTCTGGGCCGTGAGGGTGAACTTGTACCAGGTACCACACTTCAGGTTTTCCAGCCGATAGGAGCGTTCACTGGGACTGATGGCAAAGTTACCCCACTGTTCGCTGTTATCCTCAGAGTACTGCAGAATGTACCCTAAAAACAGCCGTGTTAGAACATGTTAACCACCTAGCTCAGTTCTATGAAACAGAAATGCTGAACTGCGTCGGACCTCGTATAGAGCTGCCTCCGTTGTCTCCTGGGATCCAGGAGAGGGTGATTGAGGTCGTGGTTGTCTTTGTGACGGTGAGGCGAGGCTGGTCAGGTGGAACTAGAGGAACCACAATTATTTATTTGATAAATAAAATCCATTTTCACAAGCACAGTTTGATTTACAGTGGATTGATGGATGTTTCAGATAAGTGACATCAATCTTTTTGCTCCCCGTAGTAAAGCTCACCTTGAACCTGAAGATGGAGGACGATCTTATCAGAACCAAAGCTGTTACTGCCCACACAAGTGTAATTCCCAGAATCCTCTGCTTTCACTGTGCGAATAACAAGGCTACCATTTCCATGGACATTGCGCCGGCTGTCTATTGCAACAGGAGCAGGGGTTCCATTGCTGGAACACAGATATATCCACAATTAATCTTCTGAATTCAGCAAAGATCTCCACCTTCATCACAACTTCATTTCTAATCTTTGTTCAGAGGTATTAGAGAAAAGGGGGAGAAGAGAATAGATGTACCATTTTTACCTTTTCAGTTCGCATAAACTCCCAATCCCACATTCAACATCACACATTTGAAGACTTCTGGGAACACGAATACTTTTTCAAGGCTATATGTATTCAAACCCAATCTGTTTTGTGTTCTTTTGTACAGCACTCACATCTCCTTCAGCCACTTGATGGTTGGGGATGGCTCACCGACTGCCTTACAGGGGAGCACAATGTCCCTCATCCAGGGGGTTGTGACTGTCCTGTTGAAGGTCAGAATTCGAGCCGGAGCTGCAAATACAAACATGCAATAATCTTGAACCTGGAAGAACGCATGAAACAACCTCAATACGCATGTGTCAGCGTCTGTGCAAATATTGTTTTATCTGGTTTTTAAAATAATTTTTCAATAAAAGACTAGGAAACATAGCTACACTTTGCTTTTTAACATCACTCTGTGAACTTTAATCATCAGATGCTTTTATTGGGGTGCAGTGTGTGGACTACTTCTCTCGACCCACCATGCCTTCACTTACTTGCAGCCCTGGGTGTGATCGCTGTGTCAAGCTCAGTCAGAAAGTTCTCAAGCTGGAGCAGAGGATTTCAACGCTGCACCAAATTCAGGAGCACAAGCATGATGTGGACATTATCCTGGGCCGGACTCTATCAGTGTGCCCCAGGGCAGCTGTGGCTAAAATGTAGTAGCTTGCCACCTTCAGCGTGTGAATGTGTGCGTGAATGGGTGAATGACTGAATGTAATGTAAAGCGCTTTGTGGTCCTCTGACTAAAAAAGCGCTATACAAATGCAGGCCATTTACTCTCGCTGCCGCCAATTATGGCTAAGCTGGCTGACACAATTCCCTACTATCCCAAAGAAGCTGTGGAGAAGAGGTCCATTGCTGGGTGTCCAAATGGACTCGGGGTGCCAAATGCCTGTGTGACATTTGCTGCAGAGGTTTCAGCAGAGGGCAATGCCAAAAGCCCCAATCAGTTCCACACCGGTCCGGCTGGGTATCGAGTCCACGGTTGGGTCCGGCTGCGGTGGGGGTGCACGGGGCAGTTGCCCCCGCTCTCCTCCCACCTGCCTGCCATTAACGAACAAATAAAGTGGCCTGGACCTGGACTTTCCTCCTCTGACATCACCTCGCCCCCGTCGCTCTGCAGGCTCACTGCTCAATCCCTCCCAGCAGTCTGACTTATGCTTTATTGCTGTTTTTACTGTATCCCCTAATCATGTATAGCACCTTGAATTACCTCGTTGTTGAAAGTGTGGTATACAAATAAAATTGTCTTGCCTTATCAACAGATTCTTTTTAATTTGCTGAATTATATGGATTTTAGTCAACATCTCACACAGCCGACTCACAACAGAGGACACACCCTGAACTTGTTCATCATGTGTGGCATGTCCACCAGTGTGTCCTCTGTTGTTAATCTGGCTGTCTCTGACCACTACTGTGTGTTTTTACAACATCATCAGTTTTATCCAGCAGGAAACCACTGTGAGAACTGTCAGGAAACGTCATCTAACCCCTGAAGTGGCTGCAGGTTTTCTTTCTTGCAGGTTTCCTATTGCTTTACCTGTCCCCTGTGATTTTATTGTGAATGATTTTAACAGTACTCCTCCCTGGGCTGCCACCTTATCGTGGTGGAGGGGTTTGAGTGTCCCAATGATCCTAAGAGCTATGTTGTCAGGGGCTTTTTGCTCCTGGTAGGGTCACACATGGCAATTTGGTTCTAGGTGAGGGATCAGAGAAAGTGCAGCCCAAAAGACCCCTATGTAGGAGTTTGGAGAGGCCAACAACTTCAGTATGGCTTCAAAGCAATTCTGGTCCGCCATCCGGCGTCTCGGGGGGGAAGCGCTCTGCAACCAACACTGTTTACAGTGGGGATGGTGTGCTGCTGATCTCAATGCGGGACGTTTTGGGTCGGTGGATGGAATACTTCGAAGACCTCCTCAATCCCACTGGCACGCCTTCCAATCTGGAAGTGGAGTCTAAGGACATTGGTTTGGGCTCTCCAATCACTGGTGCTGAGGTCACCGAGGTCGTCAAAAAGCTCCTCGGTGGCAAGGCTCCGGGGGTGGATGAGATTCGACCGGAGTTCCTCAAGGCTCTGGATGTTGTGGGGCTGTGGTTAATGCGGCTCTGTAGTATTGCGTGGACATCGGGGGCAGTTCCCTTGGATTGGCAGACCGGGGTGGTGGTCCGGCTGTTTAAAAAGGGGGACCACAGTGTGGGTTCCAACTACAGGGGGATCACACTTCTGAGCCTCCCTCGTAAGGTCTATTTAAGGGTTCTAGAGAGGAGGGTCCGACGGATAGTCGATCTTAGGATCCAGGAGGAACAATGCGGTTTTCGTCCTGGCCGTGGAACACTGAACCAGCTCTAAACACTCAGCAGGGTACTGGAGGGTGCGTGGGAGTTCGCCCAACCCATCTACATGTGTTTTGTGGACTTGGAGAAGGCATTCCACGCTGTCCCTCGGGGAGCCCTGTGAAGGGAACTCCGGGAGTATGGGGTACCGGGCCCCTTGTTACAGGCTGTTAGGTCCCTGTATGACCGGTGCCAGAGTTTGGTTCGCATTGCCAGCAGTAAGTCGGGCTTGTTTCCGGTGAGAGTTGGACTCCGCCAAAATTGCCCTTTGTCACGATCCTGTTCATAACTTTTGTGGACGGGATTTCTAGGCACGGCCAAAGTGTTGAGAGGATACGTTTTGGTGGCCTCAGGATCGGGTCTCGGCTTTTTGCAGATGACGTGCTCTTATTGGCTTCATCGGAACGTGATCTACAGCTTTCGCTGGAGCAGTTCGCAGCCGAGTGTGAATCGGCTGGGATTAGAATCAGCACCTCCAAATCTGAGGCCATGGTCTTGAGCCGGAAAAGGGTGGGGTGCATTCTCCGGGTCGGGGATGAGGTCCTTCCCCAAGTGGAGGAGTTTAAGTGGGGTCTTGTTCACGAATGAGGGAAAAATGGAGCGGGAGATCGATAGACGGATTGGTAGGGCATCTGCAGTTATGCGGGCACTGTACCGGTCTGTCGTGGTGAAGAGAGAGGTGAGCCTGTCGATCTACGTTCCTACCCTCATCTATGGTCACGAACTTTGGTTGGTGACCGAAAGAACGAGATCATGGATACAATCGGCTGAAATGAGTTTCCTCCGTAGAGTATCTGGGCTCTCCCTAAGAGATAGGGTGAGAAGCTCAGTCATCCGGAGGGGGCTCAGAGTAAAGCCGCTGCTCCTCCACATCGAGAGGAGTCAGTTGAAGTGGCTCGGGCATCTGGTCAGGTTGCCTCCTGGACGCCTCCCTGGTGAGGTTTTTCGGGCACGTCCTACTCGGAGGAGGTCCAGGGAAAGGCCCAGGACACACTGGAGGGACTATGTTTCTCGGCTGGCCTGGGAGCGCCTTGGGATTCCTCCCGAGGAGCTGGCCCACGTGGCTGGGGAGAGGGAAGTCTGGGTCTCTTTGCTTAAGCTGCTGCCCAAGCAATCCGACCCCAGATAAGCGGAAGAAAATGGATGGATGGATTTTAATAGTAGGCTTCAATCCACTCTCTACCTGCATGCTCCACTAAACGTTAAAAGTACACACTCAAAACTTGCATCACCGTGGAGAAATGAAAACCGTAAAAAACTAAAGAGAAATTGCAGGGTGGCAGAGAGAAATGGAGGAAAAATAAAACCATCAAATATACACAGAACTGCTCATAGCATACAATAACACAGTAAGAAATTTTCCAAAATAATTTCAGATCATATAAATAATCTCAAATTTATTTTTTCCACCATTGACACAATTTCTAACCGTGCTACTGATGCAATCTATAAAAAAATCTCAAACACTCTTTGTTTGCAGACCACTTCAGAGGAAGGTAGACACCATCAGATGCAATATTTTATTCTCTCTAGGTAACATGGTTTTAAACAAATCTGATTATGTGTCTTTAACAGAGTTGATAATTTTGTCCTTGTGGAAGCTGAGATTCTTGACAAGGTTTTCTCCTCAGTGAGGCCCATCACATGTTTTTTGGACCCAATTCCCACTTCATTTTTAAAACCATTTTAAGGATCTTTTAGAGATGAGATTTTAACCTTGATGAATTGCTCCCTTCAGACAGGGGTCTTTCCTGCTGCATTCAAGGGGGCGTTGGTGAGACCACTGTTGAGGAAGAGCAATTTAGATTTAAATGAAATGATTTTAATAATTTTTGACTGTTATCTAACTTACTTACTACTACTAGTTACTTAAATTTAAAAAAAGCTTGTTTTAATTCAACTTACTGATTTTACTAACATTCATAATGTCCTAAAGAACTTTTCATCTGGTTTTAGGGTGAACCACATTACAGAGACGATCCTTTTGAAGATTTTAAATGATTTCAGATTAAACTATGATGCACACAGTGTTGGTTCTACTGGATCTAAGCGCTGCCTTTGATACAGTCGACCACACTATTCTTTTAACCCGTTTAAAACAGATTGGCCTCTCTAGTGCTGTTCAGGCCGCTGGCTCAGGCCGCTGGCTCAGGCCGCTGGCTCAGGCCGCTGGCTCAGGCCGCTGAGTCAGCGCTGCCTGAGGCCGGTGGTGCTGCTGAGGCAGAGGGAGACTCGGGGTCGCTGGGCACCATAAAGCCTCCCTCTACCTCAGGTGACGACGGAGGAGATCCCCTGGCTCAGAGCTGCCTGAGGTCGGTGCAGCTGAGGCAGAGGGAGACAGGAGGAGTCCAGTCTCTGAGTGGTGATGCTAACATAGGCTAACGTTCAAAACAGATAAACGTCGATCAGATCGATCAGTCGCAAAACTGCCAACGTCGCTTTGGTCACTGTCCATGTTTCAGTGTCACATTAAGCTAGCTGTACCTGTCCTCCTGAACACACCCCCACATTCCCCCGTCCGCTCATCCTCCACACTTGACCACGCCTCTCCTTGCTTCCTGGCACCGCCCACTTTGTATTACTTTTCAAATGTTGTCTGGGGGAGGGGTTATGATTTTTCATGGGGTTCAGTTCCACTTTAAAGCCATCTGTGATACAGATTTACAGTATTTGCTGTCTATTTAATAGAATAGTTGGTGAAGTAAAGTGGTTTGAGAAATCTTTACTTGACTTTAAACATTAAGAGTGTTGAGTTATAAATATCAACATTTTTAAAATGTTTTTTTTTTTTTTTAAGGTTTAGGGTTAGGTTAGGGGTGGTTAGGGTAGTCTTTGTGTTAATATAATATAATGATAACCCTAACCCTAAGCCTGTGTCCCTGAGGTGGACTCATTCTAGTCCAGATGCAAGAAAAAGTGCTGAAATCGTCGTTTATTGAACTCTCACAAATCAAGTAAAAGTTCCAAAAATCCCAAACTGGGCTTCAAGCATTCTGCTATAAGTGTTAAATAATCTACTCCAGGTTTGAGGAATCAGGTATTTTAGTTTTTAAACTAGAGCAGAGTAAAGCTGCTCAATTTGGTGAAAAATTAGGTGGAATCTTTAGCCATTTTCTGAGTCGGAATACAATCGGAAGCCCAACTCAAGCTTCGTATCACCGTATTTATGCTTTTCTGAAAGGCCTCCTCGTTCTATTAAATAGACAGCATATAAATAATTATCATAGATGGCTTTAAAGCTGCTGTCCGGAGTTTTGAGGGAGAGAGAGATTTTTTGAATCCCACTACCAAGGCCCCTCCTAAAACAGAAAAAAGAATTTCAAGGGTTGTGGAGCACTAGCCTTTTATTATAGTATTGAACCCCACTATCATTCTAAAGATATATAAAACTTTGATACATAAATATATTCTCCAGACAGCAGCTTTAATGTTTCGTGTCTTGAGGAGTTTGCAGAATATTTTAGTGATTTAATCTGCTCTGAATGTCCAACGTTTTACAAATGGGATGCACGCATGCACTATACAAACTCAGTTTTAGCCCTGCTTCCGCTGGGACAAAATTATCTCTCACACACACTAGTACGAACCTCTCATTCACACTAATATTACCCCACACATATACGTGTGTGCAACCTTTTTGGTATGTGTGAGTAAAATTTTAGCAGTATGTATGTGTGATTTTATTAATTTGGACTATGTGAGAGAATGCTGCTTGTGGTGTATGCATACTTTTATTGTTATGAGTGACATGGAAACATACAGTGTGACCTATATAGCATCTCATAGCTCAGTGCAGGCTCATTTACATTCAGCTGAAGAAACAGAAATACGATTTCTATTTTCAATCACATCAGTCTGCTATAATGGATCATCTTTGAACCTCAGGCTGTGATAAAGAAATGTACATGTGTTTGGTGCTGAATGTGTAAACACTACTGACCCTCAGCCATGGGTTTGACAGTGATGATCTCGCTGGCATTTCCGCGGCCTGCAGCCGTGACGGCCACCACCCAGATACTGTACTGCCGGTTCCTGCTCAGGTTAGGGATGCGATAAAAGAAAACATCTGGGGCTGCTTCAAATTCGCTGCTTACCTACAGGAGGAAGATGGAAAAAAATTTAATTATTCTTAACCTACTGCGAATCCCATTTCTACACCACTCTTGAACACATCAAGTACTTCTAAAAACCTGAAGACTAACCAAAAACCAAAATAAGGAGGCAGGAACTTTATTGGACTCTGTTTTACCGTAGGGTGTGGGTTGGAACAGAAAACCGTGTATTTCCTGATGATGCCGTTCACTTTAAAAGGAGGAAGCCAGGACACAAAGACCACTGAGTTGGAAGCAGCTGCAGCTTTCACACCAGCTGGAGGACCAGGAACTGAAAGCAGAAGGGGATAAGTTATAGTGAAGATGGACCAAGCTTAATGAGGCCTGATCTGCGACCAGCCTGTCAGAAACCAAAAAATCCAGTTTTTTTAAATATGTGACTGCATCATACAAAGTGCTAACAGTCTTTGTTAGAGCACTTTTCTCTCAGACTACAGTCAGATCTTTTAGTTATCAGGCTCCTCTCCTGTGGAACCAGCTCCCAGCTTTAGTCCGTGAGGCAGACACTCTGTTTACTTTTGAGGCCAGGCTTAAAACTTTCCTTTTTGATAAAGCTTATAGTTAGAGTGGCTAAGGTCATCCTGAACTATCTCTGTAGTTATGCTGCTATAGGCTTAGAATGCTGGAGGACAGACTGACCAATTTTCTTCACTCTGCTACTTTTCTCTCCTACTACTCTCCAGTTGTATTATTTGCTGTTATTTAGACTGCTAACTTTGATTTCTCTCAGTGTTTTTCTCTCCATAAAAGCTACACCTAGTCTGGTAAGGAAAGATTACACAAAGTTATTTTTCACCATCGGTGAGATGTTTAAAACAAAGTTAGAAGAAGATACGAGGTGTAAGAAGCTATATTAATGAAAACATGTTCAGACATGTCTGCAAACATCTCTTTCAGCAGATAACAGGAAGGCTAAATGGTCGCTTTTTTATCTATTTGAGCTTTCAGTCTCTGTCCTGCTTTATCTCTGTCAATCCCAGAGATAAAGTGAGGTTCTATATTCTTCAGGACATGGAGACTGAGATACTGTTTTTGTACTTCCTGCTGTGCTAACTAGGGTAACTGCTAAATTAAGATACGGGGTGGCTAGAAAGACAAGATCTTCAGTGTTCTTTTTGTATCTTCTTACATTCTAGATCTCAAAGAAAAACAGTGCTGGTTACAATAGCTATTAGCAGGTCAAAGGTGCACAGAAACTGAAGATAGGAAATCGGCCCTCCAACTCCAGTTAAGCAAACATTCAGTATTATTATCTCATAAGGGCTAGGCGATAAACCAAAGATTTACGGATACTGAAATGTATTACTGTAACCGACGTCATTTTGCCCAAGTCAGTATATTCGGTGTTTTGAAAAACAAGGAACAGAGGTGAGTAGTTTGGCGATGCACATGTCCCTTTAAGATGCTGACTCCTGATGCTGAGGAGAAGAAGAGAAGCCACAGTCGCCTCTAGAGAAGAAAAAAAGGTTTTTGGCAATAGGGTAGTTATCGTCCATTTATTGTTATGGAGGTGAACTGCTCAAGATATCATGATATTGATTTGAGGCCATATCACCCAGTCCTACTCATAAGACATTTTATAAAACGTTAAAAAACTGGTGCCCAAAGATGCTGTAGTTCAATTTAGTCTACAAAACCTTGATGTATCCATTGATACATTGATATATTTGAGAAAATAGGTGTGTTCATCTTCCTACCATCCTCCTTTGTACGAGTGTAAATCTGTTCACTCCGGACACCATCTCCAGCTCTGGTGAAGGCCAACACCTGGATGCTGTAGTTGGTATATTTCTCCAGTCCATCCAGTTCCAGTGAAGGCTTGGAGGTTGTGACGTTCCTGATCTCACCAAGCTCTGAAGAGGCACAAGAGAAAACAAAGAGAAGGAGGTGACTGAGGTGAAGGAGAGCCATATGAAAACTATATTCTGATCAAGGCAAGCCAATTTTATTTGTATAGCACACTTTCAACAACAATGTAATTCAAGGTGCTTTACAAGATTAAGTGGTAAAATAGGGCAAGGCAAGGTAAGGCAATTTTATTTGTATAGCACACTTTCAACAACAGGGCAATTAAAGGTGCTTTACATGATTTGATGATTTAAAAAAACCAAAAAAACCAATGGAAATTAAAAGTAAAAGAAACACACATTACACATGATACACAATAAAGCAAGAGAAAGATAAAAAAAAGCAAGAGCATGAACACATTTCATATATATGACATCAAGCATTTACTCGAAGGCAATTCTAAACAGATGGGTTTTTAGTCTCGATTTAAAGCAGTTCAGAGTTTCAGCAGCTCTACACTCGTCAGGAAGTCTGTTCCAGATAAGGGGAGCATAGAAACTGAAAGCTGCTTCTCCATGTTTAGTTCTGAGTCTAGGGATGTTTAGTAGGCTAGAGTTGGAGGACCTGAGTGGTCTTGGTTGTTGGTACTGTGACAACAGTTCTTCAACATATTTTGGTGCTAAGCCATGTAATGATTTATAAACTAGTAGGAATATTTTGAAGTCTATTCTCTGAGCTACAGGGAGCCAGTGTAAGGACTTTAGAACTGGGGTGATGTGCTCTACTTTCCTGGTTCTAGTAAGGACGCGAGAGGCAGCGTTCTGGATCAGCTGCAGCTGTCTGATTGACTTTTTAGGCAGACCTGTGAACATGCTGTTGCAGTAATCAATCCGACTAAAGATAAACGCATGGATGAGTTTTTCTAGGTCGTGTTGCAACATCAGTTGTTTAATCCTAGAGATGTTCTTCAGGTGATAGAACGCTGACCTTGTTATTGCCTTTATGTGACCCTGGAGGTTCAGGTCTGAGTCCATTACTACACCTAGGTTTCGAGCCTGATCAGTAGTTCCTAGCTGTATTAACTGAAGCTGTGTGCTGACTCTTGATCGTTCCTCCTTGGGTCCAAAAATAATCACTTCAGTTTTGTTTCTATTCAGCTGCAGAAAGATATGGCACATCCAACCATTTATTTGGTCAATGCATTGATTTAGGGTTTGAATGGGTTCAGAGTCACCTGGTGACATTGTAATGTAGAGTTGAGTGTCATCCGCGTAGTTATGGTAGCTAATGTAATTGGTTGCTATAATCTTGCCTAGTGGGAGCATGTAGATATTAAATAAGAGGGGCCCCAGGATGGAGCCCTGGGCACCCCACATGTGATTTCTGTCCGTTCTGATGAAAAGTTTCCTATTGAAACATAGAAGTGTCAGGGTCTTTGGATTTTGTGTGGCAAGTTTGAGTTTTTCCTTCCACTTGGTTTTCTTCCCCTTTTTACCCCAAGGTGCCCTCTTGCTTTGTTTATCCTGTTTGTGTCTCAAGGTAGTAGTTTTTCTTGTTCAGTTTAATTATATTTTTGTATTCTGGCACTTCCTGGGTTCTGTAGATGTTTTTCACCTCTGTCTATGTCCACCTTCCCATTTGTGTTTCCTTTATCTCTTTATTTAATTCCTCCTTCTGTTCTCCAGTGTGTCCTTACGTTTCCCTTAGAGTTCTCTTTAGATAGTTTCTTAGGAATCCTTTCTAGTTTCTTTAGAGTCTTCTGTCTCCTAGCCATTCTACCTTCCATCCCAGCTGCTAATCAGTTCCACCTGCTCAATCCCCCTCAGCTGCAACCGCTTTTACTAATTGGTCTCCTGCTCCTCCCGTGTTCACTCTTCACTCTCCTTCTCAGTATATATTCGGTTCTCATTCATTCACTACTGGCTGGTTCGTCGTCATTCTTTCCTGTTTGGTCCGTCGTATTTCCCTGCCTGGTTCTCGTCTTCCTTGTTGCCCGTCTTTCTTCCCCGCCTGGTCCCTGCCTTCCTTGTTGCATGTCTGGTTCCTGTTTCCCCGTTTGCTGCCTTATATACCTGACTGAGTTCTGTAAGTTAATGTTCCTTGTGTTCATTAAACCATCCTTATTTGTACTTTGCTGCATTTGGGTCCTTATAACCGCAAAACATGACAAGAAGTCCCTGTTCTTTAGGTAAGATTCGAACCAGCCAAGTAGTGTACCAGAGAGTCCGACCCAGGTCTCCAGTCGTTCCAAAAAAATATCATGATCAACAGTGTCAAATGCTGCACTGAGGTCCAACGGAACCAGCACTGTGGTTCTTCCACAGTCTGTATTTATGCGGATGTCATTGAATACTTTGATGAGGGCAGTCTCGGTGCTGTGGTGAACACGGAAACCAGACTGAAAAACATCAAAGCGGTTTGTCATTGTTATGAAGCTATTCAATTGCTGAAACAAAGCTTTTTCAATAATCTTACTGATGAATGGAAGATTACAGATTGGCCTGTAGTTCTGCATTAACGTGTTGTCCAGATTTTCTTTCTTTTGCACTGGTTTAATAACTGCTGTTTTTAAAGCCTGAGGGAAGGCACCTGATAGCAGGGATGAGTTCACTATTTGAACAAGATCAGACCCAATAACAGGAAGAACTTTCTTTAGAAAAGCTGTGGGTAGGATATCAAGACAGCAGGAGGAGGAGCTTAATTGGATAATGATTTTTTTCAAGGCTGTTCTGGTTTAATTTGTGGAATTCAGACATTTTCTCTATATTGTTGTTGATTGGGGATGGCACTGGTTGTGGGTTCGATATTGAGGTACAGATTGACCGTCTAATTGTTAGAATCTTCAGTGAAAAAGCTGGCAAATTCATTGCAGGCCCTGGTAGAGTTTAGTTCAGGGGCTACTGTCACTAAAGGATTAGTTAGTCTTTCCACTGTTGCAAATAGGGTCCGTGCATTATTAATGTTTCTGTTGATGATTTCAGAAAAGAACGATTCCCCAGCATCTTTTATAGTTAGCTGATATCTATTCAGTCTCTCTTTGTAGATCTCACAGTGAACCTGGAGTCGAGTTTTCCGCCATTTTCTCTCGGCGCGTCGACACTCTCTTTTTTCACAACGTACCAGTGGATTACTTGCCCACGGAGACTTCTTTCTACCTGAGACTACTTTCACTTTAGTTGGAGCAATGGAATCCATGATGTCTGAGATTTTCGCAATTATCTACCAACTTATTTACTGAGTTTGAGTTGGGAGATTAGGGGGATGTAGTGGAAGGGTAAATGCGTTTAAAAATTTCAACTGAGCTGTCCCCTAGAAAACGCTTTTTTATAGTGGTCTTACTGTGGCTGGATAATTTAGCAGAGATGGTACTTTCAAAGAAAATACAGAAATGGTCAGATAACGCAATATTAATTACAGAGATGTTGGAAATCTTTAAACCTTTGTGGATAATTAAGTCCAGAGTGTGTCCTTTATTGTGTGTTGGTTGTTTGACATGCTGGATCAGGCCGTAGATGTGGAGAGTATCATCTAATGTTTTTGCTTGTCTATCTTGGGGGTTGTCGGTATGGATGTTAAAATCCCCCACAATGATTAGTTGGTCATAGTCGATACATATTACAGAAAGAAGGTCATTGAAATCATTAAAGAAGTTAGAGTTAAGTTTTGGTGGTTTATATAAACTTAGAAATAAAGCTTTGTTAGGCTCATTTATCTGGGTGGCTAGGTATTCAAAAGAATCAAATGTGCCCAGCGTTACCTTTTTTAAAGTTCATTGAGTTGTGAAAAATGGTGGCTGCACCTCCACCTCCTCTGTGCTTTCTGCTCTTGCTTAAGAAATTATAATTTGGAGGAGTAGATTCTATTAATGGAGTTGTTTCGTTATTTTCATCTAGCCAAGTTTCTGATAAAAAAAGGGCGTGTAAATTATGCTCAGTGATGAAGTCACTGATAAGAAAAGACTTCCCGGATAGAGATCTAATGTTTAATAAAGCTAACTTAAGTATTGTGATGATGGGCAGCTGAACCTACTGAACCTGAGAGCGTGTGGTTAACGATTTATGTTTCCTGCTGGTGATAATCACTGAAATCTTAGACTCTGGGGGGTGCCGGGCAAGTTCTGGGAGACGGTAGGGGTGGATTTATTGCCCGGTTCCCTCAAATATCAAATATCTGTAATAATCAGTGGGGGAAAGTTCCCTGACTTATTGACACTAGTCCCAGGCGTTTGGTGTAGTCTAAGTTTAGGTGTTAATTGTGTCCCAAATATGATTTGCTCGTTGTCTGTCTGTAAAGTTTCTAAATGGAGACTCATTTGATGTGGCTGAGTCACAGGAAGATGAAGACTTAATCTCTGATGGTTGTTTTTGCTTTCTGATTTTGCTAAGAAAAAATGTTTGCTGCTAACAGCCTTACTCCGGCCTTGTTAAGATAACGGCCTGCTTTGAACAGATGATTAGCACTTCCAAAAAGTTTGAAATTATTAATAAATGTGAACGACTTCTCAGCTGATTGTTTCTTCAACCATTTATGGAGCATGCGGAGTCTGCAAAATCTTTCATCATTCCCTTCAGGGACTGGTCTGCTGATGAGGATGTTTACGTTAAGTCCTTCAAGTCTCTGTAGGAGATCAGAAAAGTCTCTCTTCAGAATCTCTGATTGTCTCATCGGTATATCTGCTGATCCAGCGTGAATGATGAGCTTTTCCAAAGCAGGATGTTGGTCCAAGATTTTGGGGATTTTTTCTGATATTTCTCTCACTGTATTTTTGTAGCAGCTATAAATTCTGGTGTTCTTGCTACAAAAAGCCTCAATTCCATTAATTGATCCGTCTTGTATGATAACAATCTTTGCTGGGGGGTCTCTTACTTTGTTATGTGTCCGTTTGATGCGGCTGAGTATCTCCTGGTGGCTTTGACTGGTCCCGGGGGCTGCGTCATCTTTCGGGGAAGACAAGGTTGCGAATCTGTTTTTCAGTGGGATTCCAGGTGGAGAAATATCTCCTGTTTTTGTTTGAAACCTCTTTTGTTTACTTTTAGCAGAAGCGCGAGGTCTGGGTTCAGACCTTTCTCTGTGCCGGAGTTTCTTTTGTTTTTTCTTCCTCGGAGAACAGGCTGGGGTTGATTCCATGCGTTTAAAAGCTGGCCAGTCTTTATTAGAGTGCGGAGTTCTGCCGCTCAGGCGCCTGTAGGGAGTCTCTGTGACACGGTGAGACTGATGTAACACCGGGCTGTTTGTATTCAAAGGTAAAGTTGTGTCGTTTTCATAATCAGCGTGGAGATCAAAATTAATTTCCAGATGACGTAGCTTCATTTCAATGCCCTCAATTCTGTGGAGCAGTTTTTCAAAATCCTCAGCTGAGCAAAAAGCCATGTAATGTCCATAAAAAAGTAATCCAAGAAGAGATCTGGTCCAATACAGTAACTCCAGGGGCTGGGTAGATAAAGTAACTAAGAAAAAGTTAAGAAAGAAAACAAGAAAAGCAAACAGAAAAGAAAATAAAGTGAACGGATCTGGAGAGAGACAGAGAGCAGCTGAGAGCTCCTTCAGCAGACATATGTGAATAAAACTAGCAGTAAAACACACACAATGCATATAAAGTAAAAACAGCAATAAAGAATGAAGCACACACAGATTCATCAAAGCATTACAAAGTATATAATATAAACTGAATTGAATTGAATTCAGACAGACCAACCGTCTAATTGTTAGAATCTTTTTAGTGAAAAAGCTGCAAATTCATTGCAGGCCCTGGTAGAGTTTAGCTCTGGGGCTACTGTCACTAAAGGATTAGTTAGTCTTTCCACTGCTGCAAAAAGAGTCCGCGCATTATTAATGTTTCTGCAAATTTTTTGGGGAAAAGAACAATTCCCTACCTTCTTTTAAAGTTAACTGATATTTGTTCAGTCTCTCTTTGTAGATCTCACATTGAACCTGGAGTCGAGTTTTCCGCCATTTTGTCTCGCTCGTTGACACTCTCTTTTTTCACTACGTGCCAGTCGATCGCTTGTCCACAGAGACTTCTTTCTACCTGACACTACTTTGACTTTAGTTGGACCGATTTTCATGAGGAAATTATCCACCCGTTTTTACTGAGCTGGAGTTGGAAGATGAGGGGGGTGTGGTGGAAGGGTAAATACATTTAAAGATTTCAACTAAACTGTCCCCGAGAAAACACTTATTTTACAGTTATCTCACTATGGCTAGATATTTAGCAGAGATGGTACTTTCAAAGAAAACACAGAAATAGTCAGATAATGCAATATCAATTACCGAGATGCCAGCTATAGGTAAACCTTTGCTGATAATTAAGTCCAAAGTGTGTCCTTTATTGTGTGTTGGTTGTTTGACATGCTGGGTCAGGCCGAGGTTATGAAGAGTGTCACTTAATGTTTTTGCTCGTCTATCCTGGGGATTTTCAGTATGGATGTTGAAGTCCCCACAATGATTAATTGGTCATAGTCGACACATATTACGGAAAGAAGGTCACTGATCAAGACATCAAACTACTGCAAAGCTGATTTTGCAGGCTACAACAGATCCAAAAATGGTGTTTGTCAAGTCCCTCGGTTGTTTTTGACAAATTTTGTTCTCTAGCTACTATCTGTCTTTCAGTATCACTTCAGGTATCCACCACTTCTACCCTAAACTAAATGTTGTTATGTGAGTGTCTTTGCTTTTATCATAGTTTAAAACTGGATTCCATAATATTTCCCTCAATATGATGTGATTCCATAACTGTTTTTTTCTAATTAATCTGAAAGTAGATATAGTTTGCGAATCCAGGATGCTCATCTGTTAAATTAAATAAGTTGGTCATTTATGTGATTTTATTCTCTACAAAATTTTACACTAAGAATTTATTATTGAGACAGGAGGTGATCCTTGTCAGAGTTTTCCTGGTTCTAAGGGTTTGTTTAACAAGGTAAATGTTCTTTATGTAGTGAAGTTCTTGAGTATAATATGTATAATGCTATTATACAACTGTGTGGCAGGTTTTGGTGCTACAGAAGTATTGTTTGTTTGTGCTTTCACCCACTATAGCTTAGTGATTTGTATTGCCAAATTGTCCTTTTGATTGACAGGTCTCCAATGAGCCGTCAGCGCTAGCATTGGTGGCTAGCAGCTTGCGCCACCCCCCCACCCCCCCTCTATCCAGGGAAGGCTGGAGCCTCGGCGTCATGGTAAAAGTCTATGCCATTTCGTTTCTCTGAACTTGACTATCAGTTGCGTCTGCAATGTTTATTCATGTTAATTTTGCACTTATTGGACAAAGATTGCTTGCTGTGGTATTGATTCTACTATCAGACCTTCCAAGAAGTCTCTGCTCCATTTATTTCAAAAAGTAAAATAATATTTCTGCTGTGCATTTAAGATAATACTGCTTGGTCAAAAATAGGTTGAAGTGATCACATTTCTTCTTTACTGTACATATTGATTATTAAAACTTGTTTTAATTAAAATTCACATAGTTTTAGTGACAGTTATGGACCAACAAGGCATCATGCTTTTATTTAACAAAATCATTGAATCTGCCAAGATGGCAGAGGGGTAGAATAGAAAACTAGCTAAAACTTAAAACTAATTGGAATGTTTGTATGAATGTTTTGAAATGACTTCTCTTGTAAAGTGCCTTGAGATGACAACTCTAGTGAATCGGTGCTATATAGGTCAACTGAATTGAATTAAATATTTTTAAAATTGAGGTTATCCCAGTTACTTGCAACCTTTTCTATTTTATATCACACTTTTTCCTTCCACTGAACCTTCCAATACAATGCCTCCATATGGAACTCAGTGAACAGCCAGCTTCTTGACCATAACGTTTTTGTGGTTTACTGACCTTGTGGAGAGCTTCAATGTTTTTGTGTTTTTTTTGCTGGATAGCAGTCAAGTCTAAAACAATCTATTTTTCTGAGACACTGAATTTATTTGGTGTCAATAATCATCTAAATTAACACAAATAAATACTTATCTCTGTGTGAGGAATCTATATAACATACAAAATTATCTTCTTGAATTTAGTTATTGAACTAAATTACCTTTATGATGATATTCCAATTTATTGAGATGTTGTATTTTCATCTGATGGGAATTGATCATTTATTGTTGTATTGTTGGGATCTGGTCAGCTGGTCTCTTAATGCAGTTGATCATACTTTTTCTACCCAAAGAACGGCTAAGGGAGAGCTCTCCTGTCCTGACGGAACGCACGCTGCCGGTTACGTGATTCTTGGGGGGATTGGAAGATCATGTGTCTGTCGCTGCTGTTGGAGGACGTCGAATATATTTATTTGATTGTATTACTAATTACCGGGTTTCTGCTGTTTGGCATGGGTGGATTCCTGGTGTATTGCAATCTTCAAAAGCTGTAGGCAGCAATTGACAAGCTGTCGGAGCTCTACGAAGGGAGGTGCCATGCTGTAAACACTCAGACTAAACAAAGCAAGTTAGATGCTTTGTCCAGTAAGCTAGCTGCAGTTTAGGGACTCGTGCGTGGCGTTGAAACAACTTGGAGAAGTTCGCAGCCAACTGGATAGAATCTGACCCCCGATTCGGCTGTTTGGAGTCGCCATTGAGACAACTAAAGGACTTGAAGGCTGAAACAACAAGTTCAGTCTGAACTAAAACAATTGCTATTATCTGAATTGGCTCCCTGATGTTGGCCTTGGAAGGTCAGACATCTCAAACTCCCTTGGATGTTTATCAAATCAAATCAAACTTTATTTATAAAGCGCTTTTCATACAAGAAGTTGCATCACAAAGTGCTTTACAGATTAAAATGACCCCACATAAAACCACCTTCCCTTCCCTCCCCCACAGATTTAAAAGCATGGTCACAGTTATACCCCCCTCCCCCCAACCCAACTCCCATGAACACACAGTTAAGAGAAAAAGTAAAAAAGGACATTTGGCCAAGTGTAGATGAACCATGCAAGGAAACTCCATCAGAGGAGCCATCTCCCCCGGCAGCGGTAGACTAACAGCAGCAGCCGAGGCACCGACACAGGGCACCCAGTGGAGGCAAGGCCAAGACCCCCACCTCCAGTCAGCCACAGCCGACCACCGCTCCCGGGGCAGAGGGCTCCCACAGAGGAAACACTGGAACGGGGATTAAGATAAATTAAAGTATAAAAATAAACAGTAAATTAAGGTGCTAAGATTAAATTGTAAAACAGATAAAAATATAATCATATAAAACATGCAGAGCAATTAAACAAACAGTAATAAATAATAATCAGCCAAAAGCTAAGCTAAAAAGGTGAGTCTTGAGCCTGCTCTTAAAAACATGAACGTTCTCTCCAGCCCTGAGGTCCTCTGGCAGCCTGTTCCAGAGGTGAGGAACATAATAATGGAAAGACGCCTCACCATGCTTGTGTGTCCTGACTTTTGGGGTGACAAGGAGACGGCTGCCAGAGGAGAGCAGAGACCGCGAAGGTTTATATGGTAAAAGGAGTTCAGAGATATAAGAAGGCCCAAGACCATTAAGACACTTAAAAACCATTAAAAGAACCTTAAAGTCGATCCTGAAATGTACGGGGAGCCAATGCAATGATTTTATGTAGAAGGGCGCTCTGTTCTTTCCCACCCCCGCCTCACATGGGCCTGTGAGTTCCTGGATTCAGTCCTCTGTGAGGTCGTATATCCCATCTTGGCGACAGACACTGGGTTTGAACTGGGGGAGAGTTCGGGGACTCACTTACTTTCTGACGCACACACTCACCCACGTACGTTCATGCCACATCCACAGACATGCACACGGTCCTTTGAGTCAACGTCCTTCCCTACCCTGAATCTCCTTCCCACTCCTGTATAACGGGCTGTATGGGCACGCTGATTGGCTGCAACCTGGTTCTGGTGTGCAGGAGATTCCCCCCACCTTGTAACTGTGTGTTGTGTTTGTATTGTTTTGAACGGGTTGTACTGGAAACTGAATTTCCCCTTGTGGGATTAATAAAGTATTCATTCATTCATATACAGAATATTCCACCTGTCTGCTTAATGAGTCAAACAGCCATCTAAAAACATTGCAATTTGAGTGTTCCCCAATTGTTACTATGCAAACTGGTTCTGGCTGTCAACACCAACACATTCATGTTGTTCAGGCAGGCCAACATGATGTGACATTGCAGGGGCCAAAGGTAACCATGCTGTCACAACCAATCCCACCAGCACAAACCGTGCATGTGACAGTGCCATGCCATGCTGTCTGACATTCAGCAGAGGACATCTCAGACACACCAGTCCAACAAAATTAAGTAATTGAACGTTTTTTATTCACAGTTTAAAAATATTTCTTCTAAGCACAGTTGTGTCATATTTATCTGTCTTTAAACCCCCACTTTGACTGCGTACCTCCATCAGGCAGGTTGGCCCAGTAGATGACCCTGAAGCCAAGCAGGTTGCCATTCAGGGCATCTTTGGGAGGCGTCAGCCAGGACAGGGAGATGACCTCTGGAGACGTAGCCACGGCCTGGACATTCTCAGGAGGACGACTCGGCACTTAGGGAGGAGAAGCAGGACAGCTGAAAACACCTGACTCACATCAGACACTACAGAGCAGAAACACATGGCAGTACCTACTATTGCCCACAAGGCTGTGACAGATCCTCACACGTGTTTCTAACATTAAAACATTCTTCCTCTTGTTGTACACACGCTACATTTATCAGCAGTGTAAAACAAATGGATATGTCCTGCTAGGATTTTTCTTTGAATACATGGAAAAAATCTGGAAAAGTTTGGAATTTTCTTGGAACATTTCCAGGTCAGGATAAGTATGGAGAAAAATGATTTTAGAAATATGTTTTTAATATCCCAGACATTTAAGGACAATGACCTTTCAGTTTTCTAATGGACAACAATCTAATAATTTCATTTTGAAAAGTGTCTTACCATCCTCCAGCGTTGTAGCAGCCACCTCAGTGGAAGACGGCCCAGTCCCTGCGCTGTTGCTGGCCTGAACCACCACTCCGTATTGGGTGAACTTCTTCAGGTTGTCCAAGACTAGGCTTTCTGCATTGTCCCCTGTCGTCTCCACGCTGATCACGCTGAACTGGTAGTTTCCACCGGAACTGTACTCCCTGTAGCCCACCTGGTAGCCTCGGACGGCCCCGTTCTGGAGGTGCTTCTTGGGTGGCTGGCAAAAGAATCATAAAGGTGATTTGGAGCTCAGGGCTTATTGATTGTTTTTCACTCTCTGCTTTCTTGTGGCTCTTGTGATGTCAACAACCCAAATTCCCACTGCCCAGTCTTCCTCAGTGTGTAGCCTACTTTAAAAATGTTCGGTGGAAATCCATAGTTCATCACTGAGCTGTGTTTCATTCTCAGCATACATTTGTTTGAAGAAAATAAACATGCACCACTAGCTAGTACCATTGTTTGGCCACTTCAAGTTGAGTTACAAAGCCATTTCTGAGGATTTTAGAATCCATTCCATCCAGAACCGTTATCCACAAATGGAAATAAACACAGAGATCAGTGGGGAACCTTACCAGGAATGACTGGCCTACGAAACTGCAGGCCTAAATCTGTTGACTAAAGAGAACACAAAGGCCTGTTTCACATTTGAAAAAAACAAAAACATCTTGATGATAATCAAGAAATTTTGTGAACGCATTCTGTAGACAAAAACGAAACCTCCTGGAAGGTTTGTGTCTTGTTACATTTGGTATAAAACAAACACAGCATTTCAAAGACCTCAAACATGGTGTTGGGAGTAGTATGACTTTGGGCTTCTGTGCTTCTTCAGAAGCTGGACTACCTGGCGCAAATTATGGAACCATGAATTCTGTTCTCCAGCAGAAAATCCTAAAGGGGAAGGACGGTGATCCAAAGAACCCCAGCAAATCCATTTCTCAATGGTTAAAAAAGCAAAATGAAGGTTGCTAAATGTCCTTGTCAAAGTTTATGCTTAAATTAGATTAAGATGCTGTGGCATGGCCACTCATGCAGTAAAATACCCATCTATCCTATGCTGGGGGGGGTCTGGTGCCTATCTCTTGCATTCATCGGGCGAGAGGCGGGGTTCACAATGGACAGGTCGCCAGTCTATTCCAGTAAAAACCTCCAGTGCACCAAGATTCTTCCACAGTGATGTAAAATTGTGTTTAATGATCGGTCACATGTAATTAGCATTTTAAGCTTCTTCAGGTGAACAGTTGCATGAATGTTGGTGTCATATGTGAAAATAAAACAATTCAGACACCAGAAGAAAACTCTTTTGGACAAAGGTCCAAGAATAAAAAATTGACAAAAGTCTATACATGCATTATGAAGCCTAATCATCCAGCTATTTACATTCCTTAACATCAGAAAAATATAGCATGCTACAGTATCTTCAAATACTTTAGTCATGAACACAGGTCTTTTAAAACACCAGTTTTTTTTTGTTTTTTTTTGAAGAATCCAGGAAGTGAAATATTATTCTCAAAATCAATGAACAGCAAAGCCTTGAACATCCTCCCCAGTGTGGTGTGTCTGGACTACACAACTCTAACATGGTAGAAACCTGAAGAGAACTTACTCTCCATGTGACCCGGATGCTCTGAGAGGAGAGGGCTTCCAGCTGCACATCTTGAGGAGGTCCATCAGGAGCTGAGATCAGACCATCAATATAATTCAGATATGGAAAAAACACAGACACAGTATGAAGAGGGAACAGATCTAGGACTTGCTAGGACATCCTGACGGTGAGGTGAGGAGAAATGTCCTGCAGGGGCCTCAGAGGGGTGAGATGAAGGAATAAGGGGATCACAAGCAAAAGGACGTCCAGCCTCAGTCTATTGTCTGTGGTGTGACATTTACTACTGAGGCCGCTAATTGAAAAGTTCTGCTTTTAGCACAGAGTCAGCGTGTGTTCAATAATGCAACAGAGCCAACAGATTCCAGGTTGGAAATGTCCTCCCTTCTAGTCACTTAGATTCAATCCACAACACCCTCTCAAATCTGAATCCTGTACTTCTTAGATCATACAAACAAATTAGATCAATAATAATGGCACATTTTCTTAAAGAAGACCAAGTCTTTCAATTATTTGCGGTCCTTTCCAGCCTACCTGCTTCATCTGTGGTGATGGTGAGCTCATTGCTGGCCTCGCTCTTGCCAATGAGGTTCTTGGCAAACATGCGGATGTTGTAAGTGGAGGAGGGGTGAAGATCGATGATGGTGGCCTGATTCAGCTGAGGTGAGACATCTTTGGTCTTCTGAGCAGTGTCCCAGGAGGCTGATTGGGGAAACACAGAGGTTTTATTGGGGTGAATGCAGGCAGGTCAGAGCCAGATTAAAGTAAGAGCATCAGGACATGTGACATTGTGCTGTTAAATCCCAGCATTGACACTTAGTGATAGCAGGCAGGATCCAGACCCTAAAGACTTTCTATTACAGTTCAGGTTTACATTTATCAGGTTGCCGTACTAACAGTACATCCATATAGACTTTGTTGTACCTGATTTGTTTTTGCTCTCAATGTCAAAGCCTGTGATTGGACTGTTCCCATCAAACCCCATGGTCCATCGCAGAGCAATGGTTCTGTCCTTCACTTCTCTAATCTCCACCTCAGGAGGATCAGGCGGCTCTATAAAGCACAACGTTGTCCAACATGATTTACTGTAAATATGACAGAGCTTATTTTTTTAACAACAACCAACAGAATAAGTAAAAAACAATGTCTTAGTGTAGGATCTGAATTGAAGCGTTCTCAGAGCCCTTCAGTGGGTCGGTTATACCTTGCACTGTGAGTTGAATGATTCCTCTGTCTTCACCAAATGAGTTGATTGCATGGCAGGAGAAGAAGCCAGAGTCCTCCCTCACTGTGGGCATGATCTGCAGTAGATAGTGTAAGAGCAACACTGATGCTAAAAGCCTGGTTTTGTTCTGCAGAAACAGGCTTTCTTTAAGCCTTTTTTCCATTTGAAAAACCAGCCAAATGTATAATTTAAATGATTACCTTGAATTAAAAAATACAAGATCGACCGTGGAAGCCTAATGGTGATTAGTTTATTTAATCAATTTAATATAATTGTTAAAAACTCCAGGTTATTTCTCTGCCTCCTTAGCAGCTTTTCTTTTAAATGGTTTGTTTTGAGCTGAATGTGGAATACTGGGATGTATTTATGTTGGATGGAGCCTTTTTACAAACATTATTATATTTAAGCTTCCAAAAACAACACTCTGTATATTGTGTTTATTGTATTTTACTAATTTTATGTGGGACAAGGATGATAGAAAAATATGCAATGATGGAAAATAAACTGAACTCGTACAGTCATACTGACCACTCAAAGTGCTTCATCTCTGGAGCCGCATTCACCCAGCCGTACTCTATATACAGATCTGTAAGTCAGGAGTTAAGTGTGTTGCTCAGACAACAACTCTTCCCACTGAACCACAACAGTGTAAGAACACACAGTGACCATGGCGATTTATTTTGTGTGCAAGTTAACGTTTTGCCATTTTAGGTAACTACAACTGAAAAAAATGTTCAATCTGTCATCTACTGATATACCTAGACATGGCTGTAATTTAAGGCTCTTATATTTAATGTTTCTTCATCTGTAAAAATGTTCTAAGAAGAACAAAAATAAAGATATGAGGCCAAGAATTCAGATTAACGTAGATAAGGTTTGCGAGGAAACATCTGATGTGTCTTATCAAAGCGAAATCTATTGCTGCTAGTGTGTGATTTTGTGTGGTGAAGGAGGAGAATCCCAGATATTAAGGTAAGTCATTTAAGCTTAGCAAGCTGTATCAATGTTTGAGAATTTTATTTTGAAGTTACAAAGGAAGTGGTATTTAAGTTGATAAGGCTTTGTGTTGATAGATTCTGAGCAGACTTGTTTTTGTTTACAGAAGCTTATGTAGCAGCATTTTTTACATGTGAAAATTTTTATCAAACTTGAAATGCATTTGTCAAATGAGTTATTCTATTCTTATCCTAATAGAAAATAAATATATCATATTCCTATATTTAAATTATTTGAAATGGTATTAATATTTTACCTCATGGTTATTTGCTGAAGATATTATCATTTATTGTATCTCTCCACTTCAAATATCTAAATTCTAAATTTCTCTCAGAGGTGCTAAGGCTACTGTAGAAAAGTAGAGCTAGCCCCTCTGAGCTATTTTAGGGGATAGTTAGGGGTGATTTAGTGAGACACAGCTTCAAGATGAATTATTTCAGATCAACACAGCACAGCAGCAGCATCTCAACATTGTTCCCTGTCAGATAAAAAATAGGCTACTTTTGTTTTGTGTGGTCCCCATCTGATGACAATGACATTTTATGTTGTGTTTCCCTATTAGATTGATGATGAATATCATTTGCTGTTATTCAGTTTGGTATATTATAAGTTATATTGTTGTCGTATGTTTTGCTGTATGTGCCCTTTTTAACTTTGAGCACCGGCCCCTCCTAATGTCTCTGTACGGCCCTGTTTCTAGTTGCATCAAAGTAAACCTTTATTTCTCAGTGGTCAGCAACCTTTACAACTCCTAGAAGCATATTTACCTTCGGTCCACTCAAACAAAATTTGTTTAGAGCGACTTCTTCCCTTCATTGGCTCCCTTTAAAATCCAGAATAGAATCTAAGATCCTCCTTCTTCCATATATAGCCCATAATAATCAGCTCCATCATCCATCAGAAATCTGATTGTTTCACATGTTCTCAACAGAGCACTTTGCTCTCAGACTGCAGGTTTACTTGTAGTTCCTAGGATTTCTAAAAGTAGAATGGGAGGCAGATCTTTTAGTTATCAGGCTCCTCTCCAGTGGAACCAGCTCCCAGCTTTAGTCCGTGAGGCAGACACTCTGTTTACTTTTAAGGCCAGGCTTAAAACTTTCCTTTTTGATAAAGCTTATAGTTAGAGTGGCTAAGGTCATCCTGAGCTATCTCTGTAGTTATGCTGCTATAGGCTTAGACTGCTGGAGGACAGACTTACCAATTTCCTTCACTCTGCAACTTTTCTCTCCTACTACTCTCCAGTTGTATTACAGTACATTCTGTTATTTCGACTGTTAACTTTGTTTTCTCTCAGTGTTTTTCTCTCCATAGAAGATATACCTGGTCTGGTATCCATTGCTTGGCTGCAATGCCCTGTTGGACGGGGGGCATCGACTGGGATGATCCCCCCAGTAACTGAACATCCACTGTGTCCTGCTATCAACTTTTAACTTTCTTTAATATGCTACTCTTATATCCATTTTTTTTATTCTTTTTGTGTCTCTTCATCGATGACATCGGTGCTATATAAATAAACTGAATTGAATTGAATAAAAGCAGCATTATTCTTTGAAACAAAATAGATTGTTGTTCTAATATCCACTACAGGAGATATGTTTGGGTTTATACATTGAAATACAATAATTTTACTCTTTTTTAAGGCTTAAAACAATGTTTTCAAGGGGACATTGAAATTGATGTCAAAAAAGCATATAGTTTGCAAACTATTGACAAAGTATATTGACTTCCTAAAAAACAATATTCTTTACACTATTAGTCTCATTTTCATGGAAATGTTATGCACATATTGCATTAAGACACCTGAGTAAACTACAATTAAAGTTAAAAATTTTAAATCAACCTTTACATTTTAAAACATTCAGTGCAGTTATTTAGCATTTTTGGGTTAAGAGCCACATGCCTCTCCAGATCCAAAATCTGTAAAATGATAAACCCTCCGCTAGAAAGTTGTACACTTTATAGAAATTCTTGGACTTGGATTATTCTTTGTTGATCAAAGACTCTTTAAAATATGGTTTGTGATTTCTGAATCCTTCGCATCTACTATAGGGAGGGAAAAAAAGGAGGATTTTTTTTTCTGAAACTCGTTTTCATAAACCGTATTGTTTCATCTTTGAGCTGCTGTCATTCTTTTGTGACATTAATGTACATCTGAGTAGATTAATGTCATTTAATCCTCAGAGCTGTACATGATTACAGACTGTTTTAAAGCAGCTGAAGCACTTCAGTTATAATAAGGATAACACTTTTTTGTATAACACTTAAATGAATGCAGATGCAGCGGGGCTACTTACTCCTCTTATATGCAGCTATTTCACTGGTGTTTATATATATATATATATATATATATATATATATATTAGGGCTGTCCAAATTAACGTGTTAACCCTATGGAACAATTTGTAGAATTAATGCAAAAAAAAATTTGGGGACCCAATTAACACTGAACTGGTGACCTGCCCTGCGCAGTTCATGCGTTAATTATTTACACCGAAAAGTTTCGATTTTCAGTCATATTTAGGAATGTTAATTAATTGTGATTAATCATGATTAATTCACAGCAACCCTTTGATTAATTAGATTAAAATTTTAATTGTTTGACAGCGCTAATATATATATATTGGCTACTATACAGTATATTAGCTACTCTTAGCTGTGAATTAATCATGATTAATTAATATTCCTAAATATGACATTTTCAGTCTAAATAAGAAAAAAAAAACGAAACCTGTTGCTCTTTTTTTTAAAGGAAATACAGGAGAGATCCATGGAACTTTTGTTTTGAACTCCACTATCACATTTACATGTGGCCCTTTTAACATATTTATCTTTTAGCCAGTTGCTAAGGCAAACTAACTGGTTAACATTTTCTGAAGGTAAAGCTGACTATTTCTTATTAATATTGGACCACCCTCTTCATGGGACTATCCGTTCAACAACAGAGTGTTTTCAGTCAAAGGCCTCTTCAGTTTCGCTGTAACACAGACTGCTACAGGAGATCCTTCCTGCTCACAGCCATCAGAATCTACAACAACTCCTTGAATAATTAAATAGTATGAGCCACAACAACACTTAATTTCCTTCTGGGATCAATAAAGAATTTTTGAAATAGAGGGATTATTTTTTCATTAACACTGAGATACATATGCAAATGGTGTGACACTGAACCTTTACATAACTCCCTGGTTCCCACTGTTATTATTTGCAGTTATCTTGCAGCTGCAGTATTGGTTAGCTATGTTAGCTTGTTTGTTGGCCGAGGTTAACCTGATGTGAAGTGATCACTGCAGATTGTTTCATTTTTCATAATTTGCTCGTTCTAATTGCTTCTTCTTATCGCTTACAACCAAATACCTTTTTGCCGACTACACACACACACACACGCACACACACCCTCCCACACACACAAGTATATATATATATATATATATATATATATATATATATATATATATATATATATATATATGAGAACAGTCCCTTACCTGGAGGGTGGAGATGACTTCATCGCCGACTTCCTTAACCGAAACGACGTAGCGGCTGGTCTCCGGGTTGATAATCCGTTCCTCCTTCTCCCATCGCACCATGATGGGTTTCTCACCATGGGCAGTGCAGCTCATCTTCTTCTCCTCTCCTTGCGTGGCCAGTGTGGTATTTGGGTAGGATGTGATCATGGCAGGAACTGAAGAGACACACACACTTATCTATCAGAATTCCTTTGCAGGTAAATTTGGTGCAGATTGATTTGCTTCTTTTGCTTGCTTGGAAACAATAGGAACCAGCTGACATCCTAAAAGTCCTGTGCATAATTAATGAACTGTAAACTCACACGAGGTCCCACTTTAATTGTGACTTTAAGAAAGCATGTGCCCCTGCTGTGTATCTTGTATCAGAGGCTTCTTAATGGTGCAGAGATGCGGTAACAACTCTCTGAAGACACCACACTTAATGCACAATAACGACATGCATGGCTCATTACACCCACAGCAAAGTGTGTAACAAGCCTGTACTCCCAGATGCTCTCACACACAATCGCACAGACATGTATGCTCAGCCACATATTCAGTCTGCTGCGCACATGAACACACAAAGCATGACTGGGATGATGTGATGGAAAGTGTCAGGCAAAAGGTTGCAAACATTTAAGCCTCATCTGTTATTCACTCTGCTGCCATTTGGGGCTCAGCTACAGAAAAGAATGCTGATTTATTTTGCATGTCAAGTATGAATTTTTTGTGAGACACGTCAGGAAGAATTTCCGGGAAAGAAACAGCTGCATGAGCTTTCTATAAATATTTTCATTTTAGAGCACGGCTCCTTTGATTCCACCCTGAAAGAGGCTCAGAAGTGGCGTATTTGTTGACACCTCTGGCAGAGTGGTGTACCCTGCTAGTTGACAAAATATGAGGGCAGTGATACAAAGACTGATATATTTCCACCAATTAGGTTTAAAGAGGATATTTGGAGCGCAAACCTCACACGTTTTGACACTTTGGGGATTAAAAGGGAAAATCCATCTATCAAGGAACAGTCCTGATGTGTTACATAAGAGGAGATGATCAGATTGTAGAAGGAAATTAAAAACAAGCTTAAAAAAACCTGAGTCAAAAAGTGGAAGTAGCAGAAGAAGAGGGTGAAAAACTAATTAATTGTTCTATTTGTACTTAGAACTTTAAATTCCAAGTTAGAAAAATCAACTGGAACATCCCATGGAGTAAGAAATGTTGCTTCACAAACCCCAGCCTTACCATTCAATATGGCTGCCATAACAGTGTTATTGCCTTCTTATAGTTTATTTATCATTAAGTCAGTTAACATTAATAACTCTGTACAGTGTTTGATTGTTTTAAAAAACATACATAACATACCTATGTTGTGCCACAGATAGGTAGGATTTGGCTATGAATAAATATGAATAATTGCCTAGGGCAATTATTAATAAGATTAATAATTTTATGTAAAAACTACCAAATTTGGGGCCCCCACTGCTGGCTTCCATATATATATATATATATATATATATATATATATATATATATATATATATATCCAAATTGTTCAGTCTCAGGTTATGTTTATGATTACCTGCCTGATAAGGCTGAGATAATTAAACAATAGATGAAAGAATAAGTTCTTACGCTGTGGATATTAATTGTATGCATTACTCCAAGTAATCCCAGACAACTTATTTTTAAGATAAGGGGAATTTATTTAGAAAATAGATCAACCTTACAGCCAAACATTTAGTCAATAATTTACCTCATCTATTCTAAATATGCAACTACTACTACAGATCTTAGAAAACAATAATAGGTGAACATTAAACACATTTAACATGAAATGAATCATGGAGAACAGCTGATGTTCGGGTCAGAAAAGAAGGGGGGCCCTCACTCCAGGGGGCTCAAATCACAGATAGTCTAGGAGAGTCATAAACTAGTTCTGTGCCAAGATGGAGGACTGCACATGGAGTGTAAGAAAGGGTCATAAAACTAGCTTTGGCTAATGGAGCACATGGGGTGAAGCGTCCATGTGGAAGGCCTCTGCTTTAGCGACAGACTAAAGACATTGGAGTTAAACTTTTCAGCTAAGACCAGCTAACGCAGGTCGGACCGAGTCCGACTCTGCCGACCGGGTGATCAGGGAGCGAGAGAGAGAGAGGAAAAGAGAGGAAGGAAAAAGAAAGAAAATGGGATCCACTCAGGATAAAAAGAAACCGTTTCAAACACAGCAAACACAGCTCAAAGTTATGCGTGCAGTGACGCCAAAATGAGCAAAGAGGTACAGCGCTTAAAAATATTTTAAACCAACAATGAACGAGATCTAACTCGTAAAAATTTTATTTTCTCTATCTCCGCCAAGACACAATATTAGTATAAATGAACCGGTTCAGTCCTACTTTGCTTTGAAGGAGGTCCAGTCCACTAAGAGGAGAGCAAATTGTGTCTGTAGTTGAGCAAGAAAGAGAAGAGTTAAAATTCCTGCGCAGGACCGTGTGGCCTAACTGCAGGCTGGATGGCCTGGAGATTGACGTCGTAACGAACTGTCTTGGAACAGTCCTTATATCGCTCAACCTGGTAACGCGAACAGGATGAGCACTTCGAAGCTTTGAAATTAGTTCTTCCCGGTCCAGCGGGTCAGAACAAAAGCGAATCTTCACCGGTGAGCTGTCCTATGTTTCTGTTAAGACCCTCTGCTGAGAATGGTTTGAAATGGCAGCGGCTCCCCCTCTTATAGCCCTTTGGCCGTGATGTCATCGTTGATGTCACCACTGATGTCACCACTGATGTCACCATTGGTGGCCATGGACCAACAGGAGTGTGTTGGGGTTCACTGCAAGGATTGCGGGGAAATGTGGTCTGCTCAGTCCATCTTTGAAATGGCTTCCAGCCATCCAATAGTCTGTTCAGTTCATCTTATGAGAAATGGAATCACAACACCTACATATATTAATATGTAAGTATGTTATATACGCTAAGCTACAGACACAGCGCCCTAATGCATTTGTGGCAATATCTGGTGATTTTAAACATGCCTCACTCTCGTCTACACTTCCAACATTTCAACAGTTTGTCAGCTGCTCTACAAGAGAAAATAGGACCTTGGATTTGTTTTATGCAAATGTAAAGGATGCATACATGTTCAAACCCAGACCACCTCTGGGACAATCAGATCACAATTATATTTATTTCTGCTCAGAATATAAGCCACAAAAATAACTGCGAAAATGGTCACAGGAAGCTGAAGAATCCCTGTAGGGTTGTTTTGCGACCACAGACCGGATGACTATTTGCCAAACACATGTAGAGGACATCAATGTCATGACTGAGGGTGTGACTGCCTATATAAACTTCTGTGTGGACAACATCATCCCCAACAGAACAGTGAGATGCTTCCCTAATAACAAACCCTGGATCCCCAGTGACCTGAAGGAAATGCTAAACAAGAAAAAAAAGCCTTCAGGGAGGGAGACAGGGAATTACTGAGGAGTATACAGAAGCAACTTAAGGTCAATATCAGAAACAACAAAGAGGCATACAGGAAGAAGCTGGAGAACAAACTACAGAGGAACAACATCAGAGATGTCTGGTCAGGAAAGAAAAAGATCACAGGCTTTAAGCACAGAAAAGGGTTGAATACATGGAAGTCTGGACAGAGCCAATGAATTGAACACATTGTTCAACAGGTTCGGTTCAGGAACTAGCTCACCATCCTCCTCTCCTATCCCCAGCCAAACAGACATCCCACTCTCCTCTGACCCACAGCTTTACTGTCACATCTCAGATGTGTTATCCTTCACCTCAGTCATGGATTCTTCTGCTTCCACAAGTTTGTCTTCAACCAAGTCAGGAAATGCTAATACCCCCTTTGCCTTTCCCTCCCACTTGTCTGTCTCCAAAAGTCAGGTGAAGAGGCAGCTGGAGAAACTGAACCAGAACAAGGCTGCAGGTCCAGATGGTGTCAGCCCCAGAGTCCTGAAGGGCTGTGCAGAGCAGCTCTGTGGGATTCTGCAGCTCCTCTTCAACCTTTTCCTGACCCAGGAGAATGTCCGAGTGCTGTGGAAGACATCAGGCCTTGTTCCAGTACCAAAGAGAACTCACCCATCAGTCATTAATGTCTATAGACCTGTTCCCCTGACATCCCACATCATGAAGGTCCTGGAGAGACTCCTGTTGGCCCACCTGAATAAGCAAACAAGAACATATCACGACCTGCTACAGTTTGCTTATTGCCATGGAGTTGGAGTTGAAGATGCCATCATCCACCTGCTTCAACCAAACCACTGTCATCTGGAGCAATGAGAGGATCGTGTTCTTTGATTTGTCCAGTGCATTTTACACAATTCAGTCTGATCTGCTTTGTCAGAAACACCTGAAGACACAGGTGGAGCCCTCAACAATCGCCCGGATCAATGACTATCTGACAAACAGACCACAGTTTGTGAAACTGAAGAATTGTGTGTCAAACCAGGTGGTCAGCAGCACAGGAGCACCACAGGGGACCGTACTCTCACTATTCCTTTTCACTCTGTACACCTCAGACTTCCAGTACAAATCAGAGACCTGTCATCTGCAGAAATACCCAGGGGGTGGTGACAAGACGTTTTTCAGCAAAACTGAGGTTTTTCTCTCCGATTCGGCCTCTCGTTTACAAAACAACGGGAAAACGAATCTTTTGGGAAACGGCTTCCAGACTGGAGAGTTTTGAAAACACTGGGGGATTCGTTGTCGTGTGAACGCAAGCCGGAGAAGTTTGAAAACGATGACGTCACTGCCAGCCACCTACGGACGTGTTGCACTTGCGCACTCTGCCTTTCTACAGAAAAACAACAATGGCAGATCCAGGTATGCTGTTACTACTGATGCAGCTTCTGAAGTAATTTGGTCTCTGCAAGCAAAACTTAGAGATCATCAGGCTTCTATGCGATCGCCAACGGAAACGCATACAGTACGTGCGTCAAATAATTAATACGCCTTTATTTAAGCGGAGAACTACAAAAAGGCCGCCATTGTCAGTTATCATGAAATGTTTCTTTTCCGGGTTGTGGGGGGGAAACCTTGGAACACTGCATACATGGGGCACACTGCCATCTAAAGACCGGGCATATGTAATACATCGTTTTCCATCGCGCGCCCTGTCGTGTAAACGCAGTGCGTTTTCACCCGCGTATTCAAACAAAAACGGCAACGTTGTCGTGTAAACAGCCCCTCAGATAACACTGCAATTGTCGGGTGTATCAGAGATGGACAAAAAGCTGAATACAAAGAGCTGGTGGACCGCTTTGTGACATGGTGTGGAAACAATCATCTTACCTTGAATGTGAACAAAACAAAGGAGATGATTGTAGATTTGTAGACATTGTTTCCATCATAGGTGAAGAAGTGGAGGTGGTTGAGAAGTATAAATACCTCAGAATTCACCTGGACAACAGACTGGACTGGAGGTGCAACAGTGAAGCCGTCTAAAAGAAGAGACAGAGCAGACTGTACTTCTTGAGGGATCTTGACTTGCAGGCGGTTTTCAACCTTTAAATACTCCAAAAATCTCCATGGTAACATACCCACAAATGTTGCTCAGATTGAAGTTATAAATGTCTGCCATCTCTTGGTGTAAAGTAGTAACTACAAGAGGGATAATATTTGCAGCTGCGGCTTGTTAACTTCAGAAAAATTGCTTGTCACAATTTTGCAACTTTGGTGCACAAAGGGTTAACATAGAAAGTATTCTTACATCAGTTATTTTGTTCTTTCTGTGTCTCTGCTCTGTCTTCCCAGACTGTAGTGGCAGATGGCCACTCGTACTGAGCCAGGTTCTGGTTCTGCCGGAGGTTCCTTCCTGTTAAAGGGGAGTTTTTCCTCTCCATTGTCGCTACATGCTTGCTCAATATAAGGGATCGCTGTGAAGTCAACGACACAACGCAGGTGACTATCTACTGTTGCTACATGTTGGTCCAGGAGGAATGAATGCTGCAAATCAATGACTCGATGAAATCTGCTGTGATTCTTTAGATAGAAAAGTTTTAAAGTGATTGGAATAATGAACTGAAGGATTAATTGGAATGTATGGATGATTGAAGTGAAATGACTTTTCTTGTAAAAATGCTTTGAGATGACTTGTTTTGTGAATTGGCGCTAAATAAATGAACTGAATTGAATTGAGTTATTATGAATTTTACACACCTAAACATGATCAGCTAACCACCCATTTCAAGAGCAAGAATTTCCTGCTGGAAAATATTTCCTCCACTTTAATCTGTGTGTTGGTTAGTCATCACACTTAATATTTTATATATGAATCAATATATCTTCTTGAGCCCATGATCATGTTAAACCACCATTAAGGTGCTGTGGTTATTGCTCCTAGAGGAGCAGTAATAAGGTCAGCCCTGGTAGAAGTCCTTTATTTCTTGCTTGACAACTGTAACCTTATTCGGACCTCAAAGGTAGAAAAAACACTGCATAATTACACTTGACCTAGTAGTGGTGTTTAGAATTTCAACTATAATTTTTGTATTCATTATTTAGTGTGCTAGAAACTATAAATGCTGATGTCTGCATCTATTTGCTGGGATTTTCAGACTTTCGGAATTTTGAACACCCAGAAATTTCCCAGATGTTTTTGCTTGTTAAGTGGCTTATTTCCTTGTTCGCCAGAGGAAATTTGTTCCCGCAGTCTGGTTCAGAACTACTGTTATTGAGACCTGTCCAGGGTGTACCCAACCTCTCACCCAGTGAGTGCTGTAGATAGCCAACAGCCCTCCACCCTCTGTGACCCAGCAAAGGTTGAATGAAAGGATGTTATTGACAAAACAGAAAAAAGTGTAAAGGGTGATATCAGGTGTGTCAGAAAATGTAAGGTAAGCGGTAGTATTTAAGCCAACAAGGTAATTTGTTTTTAGAGAAAACCAGAAAATAAATACTTTCTATCACCTAAGATTAAGTAATGCATTAATAGCCCATAATTTAGCACAAATTGTTGAGCAATGGTGAGTAAATACAGTGGTGGTTTTTGATGTGGGCTTTGATGGGGCTTTATACCCAGGGTGGGCATACCTGGAGGGGAAAAGATGGAAATAAAATGACAATGCCCTAGTGAAAGTTCACAGGTTTTCAGTCAAAGGGAGCCTGTAATGCATTTATATCATATCAGCTTCACAACGTTGCATATTTTCACAGGAAAAACCTAAATTGAAGATTTGGAGCACAGAATGATTCAATAACTTAATAAATTCCTGAACAATAAACCAAAATGATACATTCCAAAGTATTTGGAAAATACTTTATAAACCTAACCTGAATAAAATGAAGCAACAGGATCTTTAAGATTATTGCTATTTTCTTCCCTCCTTTGCTTCTGTCAGTGTGCCCCATGGCAGCTGTGGCTACAATGTAGCTTGCCATCACCAGTGTGTGAATGTGTGTGTAAATGGGTGAATGACTGAATGTAGTGTGAAGCGCTTTGGGGTCCTCAAGGACTAAAATAAAATTGCTATACAAGCACAGGCCATTTACCATTTTACAATTTACTTGGCACTGTGGCACTACATAAGGAATGTTCCACAGCATATAATTATTAGATATATTATATTATATTCCCTTGGATTGCCAGACTGGGGTGGTAATCCCCCTCGTTAAAAAGGGGGACCACAGAGTGTGTTCTAACGATAGGAGGATCACACTTCTGAGCCTTCCTGGTAAGGTGTATTCTGCAAAGGAGGGTCAGAAGGACAGTAGAACCAACACAGTTTTCGTCCTGGCCGTGTATGACTGAATCAGCTCTACACCCTAAGCATGGAGCTTGCATGGGAATTCGCCCAACTAGGCTACATGTGATTTGTGGACTTGGAGAAAGCGTTCAACCATGTCCCTCGAGGAGTTCTGAGGGGGGTGCTCCGGGAGTATGGGAAAGCAGGCCCCTTAATACAGGTTGTTAGGTCCCTGTACACTGGTGTCAGAGCTTGGTTCACATTGCTGGCAGTAAGTCGGGCTCATTCAAGGTGAGAGTTGGACTCCTCCAAGGTTGCCCTTTGTCACAAATTCTGTTCATAACCTTTTTGCATAGGATTTCAAGGCATAACCAAGGTGTTGAGGGGATCGGTTTTGGTGGCCTCAGGATCGGGCCTCTGCTTTTTGCAGATGATGGGATTCATCAGAACGTGATCTACAGCTTTCGCTGGAGTAGTTCTCAGCCGAGTGTGAAGTGTCTGGGATGGGAATCAGCACTTCCAAATCTGAGACCATAATGTTGAGCTGGAAAACAGTAGAATGGATTCTCCGGGTCGGGGAGAAGGTCCTGCCCCAAGTGGAGGAGTTAAAGGCATATTCACACCAGTCTCTTTTAGTTTGCTTAAAACCAACTCAAATTCATTTCCTCCTATTGTACACCTCATGCTGCATCAAACGGTCTTGACGCTCAAATATTTCTGTTAAAATCTGTAGATGTAGAGGTCACGCTACCATCTTTTGTTGTTGGTTAATTTGAGTGATGGATGGATTGGATGATAATATATTCAGTAGTTTCTTTTCATTCATTTTATTTTATATTAAATCCAAACAAACTAAACAAAGAATCCACATCATGCAATCACACATCGAGCAGATTAATAAGATACATGTAATATGAACATTTCACCTACTGTGGCCTGAATGCTCCCCAGTAAGATGGACTGCTCCGCCTGTGCGTAATGGAGGCTGAAGAGCCACTTCAGCCATAGTTTTGAAATCAGGGAACATTTCTTCAATTGAAGTGATCAGAATACGGCAAAACTCTGAACAACTGGCTTTTCTGTTTGTTTCTGTGGGAGAAAATCCCCTTGGATGTGCTCTTTTTGCGTTAGTTAAACAGCAGAGAACTGTCACCGCTAGTTGGTGTCAGGTGTTTTGCCAACTGTGGAGCCACAGATGAGCTCCAAAGCCTCAGTAACTCTTCCAGCTCCCGGTCCACACCTTCAAACCGCCAGACTCCAACCTCCATCATGGCCAAGATCAGAAGGCTTTCCAAGGACACCAGGGACAAGATTGCACACCTGCACAAGACTGGGATGACTCAATACAATAGGCAAGCCGCTTGGTGAGAAGAGATCAACTGTTGGAGCAGTAATGTATAATGTAGAAAATGGAATAAATGCAAGATCACTGACAATCTCCCTCGACCTGGGGCTCCATGTTATATCTCACCTTATGGGGTACACGTGATCTAGAGAACGGTGAGGAAACAGCCCAGAACTACTGGGACCACAGTAACAAAGGTTACTATTAGTAACACACTATGTTGTCATGGATTAAAATCCTGCCGTGCTTGAAAGGTCCCCCTGCTTAACCAGTACATGTCCAGGCCCATCAGGCCCGTCTAAAGTTTACCAGATGGATGATCCGGTGGAGGATTGGGAGAATGTCATGTGGTCAGATGAGACCAAAATAGAACTCTTTGGTTTAAACACCACTGACCGTGTTTGGAGGGGAAAGAATGCTGGGTTGCATCCCAAGAACACCATACCCACTGTGAAGCATGGGGTTGGAAACATCATGATTTGGGGCTGTTTTCTGCAAGGGGGACAGGACGACTGATCTGTATTAAGGAAAGAATGAATGGGGCCATGTATCGTGACATTTTGGGCAAAAACCTCCTTCCATCAGTGAGAGCATTGAAGATGAAACATGGCTGGATCTTCCAGCATGTCAATGATCCCAAACACATCGCCCGGGCAACTAAGGACTGGCTACATAAATATGCTTTTCCAGGTTCTGGAGTGGCCTAGCCAGTCTCCAGACCTCAATCCAATAGAGTCTGGGGAGGAGGTTGAAAGTCCATGTTGCCCAGCGACAGCCCCAAAACCTCCCAGCTATAGCGAAGATCTGCATAGAAGATAGAAGCGTGCAAACATGGGGAAGACCTACAAGAAACATTTGACATCTGTCATTCCAAACCAAGGTTACATTAAAAAGGATTGAGGTGAACTTTTGTCATTGACAAAATACTTATTTTCTGCACATTATTTTCCTATACAAATAAATTCTTTAAAAATCATTTAATATCCGAGTAATCTTTATTATAAATTGCTGTGGGTTTTATTTTCTGAATTTATGGACATGGAAATGGAAAATAAAGGGGAAGAAAGAAATAAGATGAAGAAGAGAGATAGGAAAAAAGTGAGTTGAGTTGTGTTGTGTTGAGCTGTGTGTGAGCATGCGGGTGCATTTGTTTCTCCATACGAATGTTCGATAGCTGGTGTGAGAAGCCATCAATCCGTCTCCAAGGAATTGAAGCAGACATGAAGGAGATTGGAGCCAGAGACGTCCAAAGGACCCCCAGAGCCCAGGAGCACCAGGCGGACCAGCGGAGGACCAACCACATCCCCCAAGAGAGGAGCAGAGGAGAACCCCAGGGGAACATCCAGCAGCTACAATGCAGGGGCCCGGGGGGCCGTAGTGGCAAGCCCACGGGCTCCGCCGGAAACCGGCTATGTGAGGGCGGGCCCGGCCATGGACCCGGAGACCTGGGGCCCAGGGGCGCCCCACCCCCCAGCGGGGACCCGACCAAGGAACGGCCGACGAGGGGCACGCCCCGCCGCCACCCCAAGCCAATTCCCACTGCCGACACCCCAGCAGCCCACCCCTGCCCCACGTCGGGGCACCCCACCGGTAGCCGCAGCGGGCGGACGGCATCCCCAGGCCAAGCCCAGCCAGCACCTGGACACCTAGTTGTACCAGCTCCTGAATCCTGATCCCGTGCAAAGCAGAGCGCCGAGACCAGACATCCAACAAGAGCAAGGGCCAGTCGAACCCGCCAATGAACCGACCACACACGAAACACACACAACAGGTGATCGAACGAGCAGAGACGTCGGATCCATATCCACCCATGCCACCGAACAGACACTACCCAACAACCCCAATACTGGCACCCCCGAAAGAGGTGCCCCAACCAACAAAGGGAAGACATCAGCCCAGCACATCGGCCGACTGCCACAACAGTCCACCCAGGCCCGGCCAGGCACGCACCAGGTCCGAACCGGATTAACCACCAATGCACCAGCGGGCAGGGGCATCAGTCACTGGCAGGGAGTGACAGAGGGGAAATAGGTCCCCCATTAGATGTAAGGCCTGAGGTGTGCCAGGCAAGACCCACCCTGACCGGTAGACAGAGATATATAGACATAGTCATACATTCCCTCCCTCTTAAGCACATACACTCTTACTGACACACCAAGACACCCAATAAAGGACACTGTACCCTCACTCATACACCCTATACAGACTCTATATGTCCCGATGCCCCAGTAGAGCACCCAGCCCCCAGCCCCGAGAGTGGAGTACTATAGCAAAAGCTGTAGTGCTCCACTTGTGAAAGTAAATCTGTTGGGCTTCTACTTGGTACTCAGACACCAATTCGGCCACTTCGGTATGTCTTGCAACCGCAGGACCCACGCACCACCCCCTCAACGCCACCTCAACGCTTCCAATGAGCCTGCTGATCAAATCTGCATGAAAAAGTGTTCAAAAGGCACAAAATGGCAGCTGTGGACAAAAATGCCTGACTTCCTGTGGGGTATGAACCCTGGCTTCAAAAGACTTTAATAGGTTTTCATACACTGTATGTGTACTGATATTCAAATTCCCTGATGAAAGCATTGCTAGGGGATGGTAGTTTTAATAATTCTATCGGGCGCTGTGCAGAAATTAGGCCACACCCACCAAATATTTGCATACATATGGGCTAGGGGTTGGACAAATATCCATGTTTTTGAATTGGGTGCAGATCAGAATATGTATGTTGAAATTAGAGTTAAACGTATTTCCATGGCGTGACGCCATGATTCGCCATGCCGCCAGAGCCACACCCTCTTTTGAAAACTCCGTACCAGACAAGAAGTTACACCAAATTGTTATCAGTAACTGAGTACAGCCAGATGTTGATTAAGTAATATGAGGAAAGTACAGATTTTTCTATGTAAAACATTTTCCATCCTGTTCTCAGGGGGTGGGGCTTAAGTGACATGACCACATTACCCTATGATTGTGTTGAGTGGTAGTATGTTATGAGAACGAGGAAGTTTGGTACAGCTGTGACCTTGTATGTTGAAGTTAATACACCATGTCCGACAATTGCGAGAAGCCTTATTTTGAGGCTTAGCCACGCCCACATGCTTTGACACAGCAACATTCTTTTGATACCTTTTGATCCCCAATGCCTTAAAGACCTCATGACACAAAGTTGACATTTTTAAACATAACATAAAATAAAGAAATCTGAACCCAATGGACTATGTCAAAGTCATAAACACGCCTTGCATAATCCTCCTGAGAGCAAATAAACGCTGTGGTGACTAGTATTTTACTACTGTATCACTGCGCACTGAACAAGCCGAAAGCCGGAAGTGACTTTAGCGAGAGAACGCATTCTGTTTGTTGGCACATTTGACAGCGGCTTTTCACCTGTGACTGGGACCGCTATTTTCATTTTTTTGACAAAGAAAAGTGATCGCAATGCCTTCGTGTTGTGTTGGGGGATTTTGCTCAAATACACACAAGGACTGTATCAGTTTATTTAAGTTTCCCAAAGACCCAGAGTTACTGTCTACGTGGGTGAAACAGGTTAGACACATCCGTAAGAACTGGGCTCCCTCCTCCTCCTCTCTCCTCTGTTCGGAACATTTTGAGCAGAATGGTTTTGATTACTATGATCAAGGAATCCCTAGGTTGTTTAGTTCAACACAAGCATGTGTTGCTGCTGACAGCTGTAGGCCTACCTGCAGTCTTCCGCAGGAGTGTGACAGCGTGGCGGCGGTACCGTGGTGGTGCTCGTGGACTGCGATGCGACACTGACAGCGTCAGCATCGCTACTCCTACAAGCTTGACTTCCACCGACTGCCCAGTTAGATCTCGTGTTTCCAGAAGCATAGGCTCATTTTAGCTGAGGACACCGGGGACATGTCTCCACCACTTTTCTAAACCTGATGAATTTTTTACCAGCACAGATCTAACATCCACTTGTGCTCCCAGCACAATTTCTGCATAATCAGTATCAGAATGGACTATAACTTAAATGACTCCATTGCACGTTCTTATACAGTCATGGTTTCTTTCTACAGCATGCTTTGCAGTGGATACATCAAGGCTTTAAAAGACTAGTCCGTATGCAAACACGTTCAGAGCAGAGTCCCGTGCCGCTGGTTCCCGTTTCAAGAGGGAAAAATACACCAATTAAATTTTATGGCTCTGGCTGAAGTTTCTGTACTGCAGGTTAAAAAATATTAATTTAATACTTTTGTTTGTTTACGACTCCCAAAGAGAATGGTGTTGATATATTGTGTTTGTGGAGAGAACATGGCAGAATATTCCCCCAGCTTTGCGCTGACAGCAGAATGTTCCCGCTATCCTGCGCTGCCAGAGAGATTTTTCTGCGACTGAATTTGTGATTCAAGAACGGAGAGCGCAGATAAAGCCAGGGACTGTGGACAATGTTTTGTTTCTGCACAGAGATCTCTGCATTAAATTAATTTCAGATGTAGCCTACAATGTCTCAAAGAAATAAAAGGAACATGATTCTTTGTAATATAATTTACAATCACTTGGGGATTGTGTTATTTTCTGTCTTTGATCGGTTTTTTAAAACTGTAGCTTAATGGAAAAATGTAAAGGCCGTTGTTAAAGTGCGGCAGGAAAATCGAGTGAGAAAATGAAGCAGGACATCACACAAAAGTTGACTTTCTGACGGGCGGCTCAACCTCTCCACTACTCCATCAGGTAGCGAGTGCATTCACAGAAAGGAATAAGAATACCATCTGAAGAGTGTTTGTGTGATGAGCTTTTGCCGTCAGTTCATTATGACGCAACCTCTATTCATCAGTCAGTACAATAATCAGAAAAACCTGTGGACACGCAAACTAACAGACGTCCTTCATTGTGAAAGTTTACAATTTACGCCACTGACTTGATGCAAACGCACAGTCATTTTCAACTTTACGCAGAGAGTTTAGGAAACTGAATCAATCAAAAACGATTCTAATGAGAGCATCTGAGCATCATCTCAGACCTGGACACCGTACTTAATGCAACGCTATTTCCTCCTGCTGAGGCAATAAGAAAGTTGAGAAAGAGGTGGCGCTTGTTATTACAGTCTGCAAAGTGCGAGCGGAGCGGATTCAGCCTCCTTAACGCACAAGGTGCACAATTCACGTCTATAGACCATGAGAAAGTTGTGAGACTGCAGGTAAAATGTTCATATTTAGTACGTGTTTTCATCTGCTCCATGTGTGATGGCATGATGGAGATTCTTTGTTCAGATTGTTCGGGCTGAATATTAACTAAAATGAATGAAGAATTAAATAATGTTGAATGTTTCAGATTTTTTCAAAATGTAAAAAACAGACAAAGACAGAAAATAACGGGATCCCTGATTAAATATAAATCATACTATTAATAATTTCTCTTTTATTGCTTTGGAATATTCCACCCGCGGGTAGCCGGCCCATTGTAGGACTCTGAACTGTTAGTTAAAGTTTCCCCGCACAGAACGGCGAGGGTTGTAAAGGGAACGCGTTTTATTACTGCGCATATGGCCTATATAGCCAACTGCTGAATAATTATAGGCTATATGAATTATCAATAATTGTCCCCAGAAGTTTTCAAAACAAACTGACGCCCTTTTCCAGGAGAGACGGGAGCAGTTTTGCTATAATTATGAATAATTCAAACTCTATTTAGTGAGTCTGACAAAGAAATTAAATAAACGTGTTTCACCTGAAACTAATAAATTGGTACGATAATCATAAATAAGAATTCTAATGAAGTAAGTCGTAGGCTACTTGCTTTGTCGTTTGCCTTGAATGTCTGCCTACAATATGATTTTATTTTTCCGATATCAGTCTCAGACCTTATAAATAAGTACGTCTGGATTTGTTATTTTTAGTTTTAAAACTCATTTACCATATTTACATTATGTAGGCTAATGTTTATATTTCAGGTCACTACTAAAATCACTACACGTTAATATTATTATGCTCATTTATATCATTTTGCTAATTATTTGAAAAGAAAAGAGGCCACGATTAAGTTATTTCTAATCCTTACCAATCTGTGTTTCCCTGACGTCACTTCTCTCGCTAGCTTCTCTGACCCGCTTTCTTCTATCCTTCTCAGTCGTTGTGTACAGCTCATACCTGTATGGTACCACCTCTAGAAGCGCCAGAACCGGCTGCATTTTCCACCTCTAAAAACATCTCAACGCTAAAACTGGAGGAAGAATCTTCCGAGCTTTCAAACATGAGCGCCTCCATCAGGCCTGACAGCGGTAGTTTTCGGACTGTCCAGCCTGAGCGGTTCTGTCGCTGACGTCACATGGAGATGTAGCTTTGAAGCCGCGATTAAGCTAACATTTTTGAAACTCTAATTATCGTGTAAAATCAAGTCTGTTCGGCTCATAAATTTACACAACCACATACTTTGACAAGATGCATTATGTCATAATACATTTACACGAAGTCAGCTTCGTGTCATGAGATCTTTAAGTCTGTCCTTGCTTGTTTTTGAAGTATGCAAGTGAAAAGCTCTAGGAAGAGTTTGTCCAAATACGATGAATATACGTGGGACAAAAACGGCCAACTTTCTGTGGGGATTGGACCATGGCTCCTGGAGACTTTTTTGTAGGTCCTGACACACTCTATTGGTTTCCGGGATTTAATAATCCTCTGATGAAATATGGCTGGGGGCTGGCTGTTTCAGTGACTCTAGGGGGCGCGAAAAGCCTTAATTTGAGGCTTAGCCACGCCCATCTGCTTTGATGCAGCAAAATTATTTTGATAACTTTTGATCTCCTCATTCGTTTTGCAGACTGCAAGTGAAAAGCTCTAGGAGGAGTTCGTTCAAATACAATGTATACCAATAGGAAAAAATGGTGGGTTGGATTCAACATGGGCGACTTCCTGTGGGGTTTGGACCATGGCTTCAAGAGCCTTTTTTGTAGGTCCTGAGACACTCCATTGGTATCCAGGATTTAATAATCCTCTGATGAAATATGGCTGGGGGCTGGCTGTTTTAGTGATTCTAGGGGGCGCTGTGCAGAAATTAGACCACACCCACCGGAAGTTTACATAAATATTTTTCAGGGGTTGCACCAATAACCATCCTATGTAATATTGTGCAGATCAAATAAGTTTTGTGGAAATTAGAGCCAAACATGTGGCCATGGCGTGAATCCCAACTTTGCCACGCCGCCACAGCCCCTCCCATTTCGAAAACTCTCCGTACTGAATACAGACTTACACCAACTTGTTTGCAGTAACTGTGCACTGGATCAAGTTGATTAAGTCAAGGGTGTAAAATCTGGACCTTTCAGAGCAAAACATTACACTTCCTGTTCTGATGGTGCGGGGCTTAAGTGATATCAGCAAATCAGGATTTGTCATGGACGTGATGAACATCCACCACAGCAGTTTTCATCCTTCTGTGACTTTCTGAAAAAGAGATATAAGGACTTCAATGTTTTTGTCGTTTTGTCAAAATTTGAGGCCTGGCCCAGCCCCGTCAACATATACGAAAAGTCAATTTTTTTGACAACTTTTATTCCCCCATGCCTGAAGGCCAATCCTGACAAAGTTCCAAGTCGATCGATTCTACTTGTGTGCTGAAGGGCATGGCTCTACATTAAAAAAGGTCAATGGGGAGGGTGTTTTGAAGCATTGCAGGTGGCGCCACTAAGCCATTTCTATCAGGATTTTTTTGAACCCTTTAAAATATGTAAATTTCATGCATTCCTGACGCCACCACCAAATATGGTGAGTTTTTGGGTATGATTAGACCTCCAAAATGCCAATTCATTTGAAGAATAATGAGAAACGGGCAAAATACAATAGGCATTCCCAGCGCTTAGCTGCTGGGGCCTAATAAAAATAACAATCATTTAATGTGATTTCCTGGATTTTTATTTTACATTCTTACTTGAAAGTTTAGCTATGATAACAATTACAGACCTCTCTCATCTTTTTAAGTGGGACAACTTGCAGAATCGGTGGCTGCAAAATACATATATATAAAGGTGTCAAGTAACAAAGTACAAATACTTGGTTACCTTACTTAAGTAGAAACTTTGTGTATTTATACTTCACTGGAGTAATTATTGGCCTACTTTTTACTTCTACTCCTTACATTTTCAAGCAATTATCTTTACTTTCTACTCCTTACATTTAAAAAATAGCCTTGTTTCATTTAGACTTTTATTAAAAAGAAACACGCAATAAAAACCTATCCAAAAAATGCGCCAAATGGATAGAATTTGACTGCGGTTTGATTATATCCAGCCACAGTAAGACCACTATAAAAAAGCGTTTTCTAGGGGACAGTTCAGTAGAAACCTTTAAACGTATGTACGCTTCCACCACATCCCCCTCATCTCCCAACTCAAGCTCAATAAATAAGCTGGTAGATAATTTCCTTGCAAAAATCTCAGACATCATGGATTCCATTGCTCCAACTAAAAGGAAAGTAGTCTCAGGTAGAAAGAAGTCTCCGTGGACAAGCGATCCACTGGTACATAGTGGAAAAAGAGAGTGTCTGTCATGGTCTTTGGATTTTGTGTGGCAAGTTTGAGTTTTTCCTTCCACTTGGTTTTCTTCCCCTTTTTACCCCAAGGTGCCCTCTTGTTTTGTTCCTCCTGTTTGTGTCTCAAGGTAGTAGTTTTTCTTATTCAGTTTAATTATATTTTTGTATTCTGGCACTTCCTGGGTTCCGTAGGTGTTTTTCACCTCTGTCTATGTCCACCTTTCCATTTGTGTTTCCTTTATCTCTTTATTTAATTCCTCCTTCTGTTCTCCAGTGTTTCCTTAAGTTTCCCTTAGAGTTCTCCTTAGTCTTCTCTTTAGATAGTTTCTTAAGAATTTTCTAGTTTCTTAGTCTCCTGTCTCCCAGCCATTTTACCTCCTGTCCCAGTTGATTACTTCCACCTGCTCTCTCCCTCTCACCTGCATCTGCTCTCACTAATTGGTCATTGGTCTTCTCAGTCACTTCCTCATTTCCTCCCCAGTATATATTCACCTCTCCTTCAGTCATTACTCGCTGGTTCGTCGTCGCTCTTCCCCTGCCGTTACCTCTCCTCATTGTTGCCCGTTCTGGTTCCTGTTTTTCCCTGTTGCTGCTTGTACCCTCCTGAGTTCTGCAAGTTCCCGTTCCTGGTATTATTTTATTCTATTAAATCCTTGTTTGTGCTTTACTCTGCTGCATTTGGGTCCTCCTTAAAAACCCGTTTTAAATCATGACAGTGTCGAGGTTCACTATTAGCCCTTTTCCATTGCAAAGAACCGGGAGCCTGTTCGGAGCTGGAGCTGGTGCTGGAGCCAGAGCTTTCACAAAACCTCCTTCATTTTCCGTAACAAGGAGCCAACTTGGAGCCACCGTGAACTACGGTGTTGCGTCATTGAAGCGTCACTTCAGAAATCAGCCGCTCGGCAGAAATAAAGCTGACGCTTTACAAGCATTTGTTGCGATACAGCGGTAAAAGGCATTGCTGTTGCAGTTTCTGTCAACAAGGCAATGTCGTAGTAGGCGTGCGTCATAGTAGGTGATGCTATCCATGTTTTCAACAACAACAAAAAAACTTTCCTAGCAGTCTGGATTTAAATATGGCGGTCCTCCGTTGTGTAAGCTGTAAATCCCTCCCCCTTCCCCCATGACGTAGTGAGTGCTTGGATAGCTCCGCTTTTGGAGTGGTGCCAGAGTAGCACCCGTTTCTGGCTCTCGGAGCTGGTGCTCGCTGGAATCAAAAACGAAAACACCGGAGCTTAGTCAGCACGGGAGCCACGGGAGCTTCAGCTCCGCCTTAGTGGAAAAGGTCTAAGAGATCTACAAAGAGAGACTGAACAGATATTAATTAACTTTAAAATCAGTTAACTTTAAAAGAAGCTAGGGAATTGTTCTTTTCTAAAATAATTAACAGAAACATTAATAATGCACGGACTCTGTTTGCAATAGTGGAAAGACTAACTTATCCTCCAGTGACAGAAGCCCCTGAACTAAACTCAATCAGGGCCTGCAATGAATTTGCAGCTTTTTCACTGAAAAGATTCTAACAATTAGACAGTTGATCTGTAACGCAGCACCAAACCGATCACCAATGTTATACCCAAATAACAGCATTGTAGAAATTTTTTCCAAATTTCATGAATTAAACCAAAAGAAACTAGAAGAAATCATTAACCAATTAAGGTCCTCCTCTTGCTGTCTTCATATCCTACCCACAGCTTTCCTTAAAGTTTTCCCTGTCATTGGATCTGATATGATTCAAATCGTGAACTCATCCCTCCTGTCAGGTCTCTGCCCCCAGGCTTTAAAAACAGCAGTTATTAAACCACTGCTAAAAAAGAATAATCTGGAAATGTTAATAGAGAATGACAGGCCAATCTCTAATTTTTCATTCATCAGTAAAATTATTGAAAAAGCTGTTTCAGCAGTTAAATAGCTTCTTAACAATGACCAACCGCTTTGATGTTTTTCAGTCTGGTTTCCGTGGTAACCACAGCACTGAGACTGCCCTTGTCAAAGTTTTCAATGACATCCGCATAAATACAGACTGTGGTAGAACCACAGTGCTGGTTCTGTTGGACCTCAGTGTTGATCATTATATATTACTAGAATGACTGGAGAGCTGGGTCGGACTCTGTGCTACAGTACTTGGCTGGTCTTGGGCTGAGTCTTACCTAAAGAACAGGGACTTCTTTGTTTCAATAGGACACTTTTCATCAGAATGAACAGAAATCACATATGGGGTGCCCCAGGGCTCCATCCTGGGGCCCCTCTTATTTAATATCTACATGCTCCCACTAGCCCCAGATTATAACAACCAATAAGATTCGCTACCATAATAATGCAGATGATACTCAGCTCTACATTACGATGTCACCAGGAGACTTTGAACCCATCCAAACACTATGCATCGAGCAAATCAATGGATGGATGTGTCATAACTTCCTCCAAATGAACAGAAACAAAACTGAAGTAATTACTTTTGGACCTAAAGAGGGACGATCAACAGTCAGCACACAGCTTCAGTTATTACAGATAGAAACTACTAGCTGGGTCAGCCGATCAGGCCAGAAATCTAGGTGTAGTAATGGACTCAGACCTGAACCACCAGGGTCACATAAAGGCAATAACAAGGTCAGCGTTCTATCACCTGAAGAACATTTCTAGGATTAAAGGACTGATGTCGCAACAGGACCTAGAAAAACTCATCCATGCGTTTATCTTTAGTCAGATTGATTACTGCAACAGCATCTTCACAGGTCTGCCTAAAAATTAGACAGCTGCAGCTGATCCAGAACGCTGCCTCTCGCGTCCTCACTAGAACCAGGAAAGTAGAGCACATCACCCCAGTTCTAGAGTCCTTACACTGGCTCCCTGTAGCTCAGAGAATAGACTTCTAAATACTTTTATTAGTTTATAAATCACTGAATGGCTTAGCACCAAAATATGTTAAAGACCTGTTGTCACCGTAACAACCCCCCAGACCAGTCAGGTCCTCTAATTCCAGTCTACTCAACATCCCTAGAATCAGAACCAAACATGGAGAAGCAGCTTTCAGTTTCTATGCTCCTCTAATCTGGAACAAAATTCCAGAAAAGTGCAAAGCTGCTGAAACACTGAGTTCTTTTACATCACAACTAAAAGCGTATCTGTTTAGAGCTGCCTTTGAGTAATGCTTTTTTGTATCATGTTTTGTGTATTCTTGTTTTACTGCTGTTTTTAAATTATATACTTTGTAATGCTTTGATGATTCTGTGTGTGCTTCTTGATTTATTGCTTTTTTTACTTTAAATGCTTTGTCTGTGTTTTACTGCTATTTTTATTTTACCACTTAATCATGTAAAGCATCTTGAATTACCTTGTTGTTGAAAGTGTGCTATACAAATAAAATTGCCTTGCCTTATTATATTAATGCTCAGTAGTCCACTTATGGTTGTTTAATGTATTTGTATTCCACTAAAATGCATACATTTTAATGAACATATATGCAACTGAAACAGGCAGTATTTGATTTGTTTCAATATTAACATTTTTAAATAATATTCTAATTATTATGGCCTTAAGTAAAGGTTTTTTGGGGGGGAGGTGCGGCTTAGGCTTTGTTCTGTAATGTCATTTTTCTAACTTACATTACCGTTATTTTTGTTCTTTAAGTAGTTTTGAATCCAGTACTTTTTCACTGTTACTTGAGTAAAAAACTTAACTTGATACTTCAACTTCTACAGAAGTCTTTTGAAACCCTAGTATCTATACTTCTACTTGAGTATTGAATGTGACATCCATCTATCTATCTATCTATCTATCTATCTATCTATCTATCTATCTATCTATCTATCTATCTATCTATCTATCTATCTATCTCTATATATATCTATATATATATATTCGCAGAAAGCGAACAAAGACACCATAATGACAGTTTGTGTGGAACATGAAGAGGCCTCTGAGAAGCAATTTGTTTGAGCATGGAAATTCAGCATTTAGAGTGTGTATTCTCTGTGGCCCAGCTGAGACAGCCCTGAGGCACTCTTTGGATCCTCTGATTGTTCTGCTGATTTATTTCTTTAATATCTTGTGGAATTATTGTGATGAAAAGAAAGAAAAGTGGAGAGAAGAAAGACAGACAGAAAGAGGTGTGATGCAGGAAGATCAGAGGCCCTCGCACCAAAAGTTTGATTCTGCAATAAACATATCTTAATTATATTTAATATTTATATAAAATTATTAATATTATTATTTTATATTTATCTGTTCATGAAGACGTGCAGATAGAAGTGTTAATGTTCCTGTAAACATCTGGAAACCACTGAATGCCCTTAATGAACCAACAAGCAGTGTTGCGCTGCAGAGCAATACATCAGCAGTTTAGCTTCTTATGCAGTGAAGAAGAAACAGCAGAGCGTGCAGCATTCGTTTGCTGTGCAGTCTAAAGTGTCTATAATGTGGAGGTGAGGAGAGCCCTGTTCCTTCACAGCAACCCAGAGGGCAGTGATGATACGCTTAAGCCTGCAAGGGATTGTGGGGGATAGGCTGGCTGCTGATAGGCTGCTCCCCTGAGACAATCCCCCAACTACTCCCTCCCTTGCCAACACCCCCCCAGGCTCCTTTTCACCTGGCTAGGTTACCATGCCAACCATCTTTGGACAGTCTCTCCTCCTTTCTCCCCACCTCCTCCAGGCTCCCTCTCCACCTCCCTCTTTCTCAGTAGCCTCTACTCCTGGAGAAAAAAAGACAATTTCTAGTAGCCAGGAATAGAAAATGGACCTGCCATTGATTTCCACTGGAGTAGGATGATTGCACAATCTCATCCTGAAATGTCGCAGTGCAGAAATAAAAAACACCAGGAAAAGAACATGTTTCTAATGTGCAGGTGTTAGTGAAGTGGCACACAAAATTAGCAAGATGGGATAGTCAGGAGGATGATAATGACAGCTCATAATTACAGGTGGATGGCTAATTCAGGTACAGGATGTAAAGAAGTACAGGTGATGGGAAGAGATTATTGTCATTTTGAGCTTTATTTGAATTGCTTTTATTGCCACTGGTCACAAATTGACGAAAACATCCATCTCCAAATAGCTATTCTGTTGTTGTTTTTTTGCTCAATTGATGGTGGCATTTTCTGTCCACAAATGTCCTGATTCCCATCCATCCATCCATCCATCATCTATACCCGTCCATCCTCTGCAGTTTCGGAAGGCTGGTGCCTATCTCCAGCAGTCATCGGTCGAGAGGCAAGGTACACACTGGATAGGTTGCCTGACCAACGCAGATGTCCTGATTCATTTCAATTTATTTATATTGTACAAATTTACAACAAATGTCATCTCAAGACACTTTAGAAGGACAACCGATCCAGTGTATATCCACATATTGGAAAGCAGCCTCGGTAAATTTCCTCCTAAATCACGTTGCACCTGTGTTAATGACATATTTTTCACACATCTTTTCAGTTTGTCCACAATCTGCCTATCAGTCCCATTGTAAAGACAAAAAATTTTTGAAGGGAATGTAGATGTTATCGTACAGAAATGGTCAAATACAGTCAACACAAAGTACTTGTTATTTTTAAACAACAATCACAATGGGTAAATCCATACTGTATTTGAAAGCAGCATGTGATGAAAGTGTTTCATATGTTCCTGTTATCTTGTGTGTTATTACATGTTTACCGTCTCTTTGGCAATAAAGTACAAAATCATGACTGTTAAGTTAACTGATCTCTCTAACTTGTCCTTAGGTGAGAGTGTGTGAGCATGGTTATTTTCCCTGTGCTTTTCTGTGTTGCCCTGGCGATCCTTCGAGGATGTACTTGCCTCTTGACCAATGACTGCTGGAAAAAGGCAACAATTTTATACTCCAATTAAATTTTTCAAATTAGTTTATTTATATATCGCTGATTCACAACAGATGTCATATCAAGGCACTGTACAAGAAAAGTCATTTCAATACAATAATACAAAAATTCCAATTAGTTTAAAGTTTGAGTTAGTTTCCTATGTAAGGAATCCCAGCAGATTGCATCGAGTCATTGACTTGAGGTTGCGTCCCGTTGATGCAGACTTTCAACCACACCAATCCTTCAGCAATCCCTCATACTGAGCAAGCATGTAGCGACAGTGGAGAGGAAAAACTCCCCTTTAACAGGAAGAAACCTCCAACAGAACCAGGCTCAGTAGGAGCGGCCATCTGCCACGACCGTCTGGGGGTTTGAGAAGACAGAGCAGAGACACAGAAGGAACAGAAGATCTGATATAAGAGAACTTTCTATGTTACAGGAAGTAAAAAGTTGATAACAGGAGACGGGGGATCTTCAGCTGCCGAGAACATCATCCCAGTCGATGCCCCCCATCCAAATGTCATTGTAACTAAGCAGGATACCAGACCAGGTGTACTTTCTATGGAGAGAAAAACACTTAGAGAAACCAGATTTAACAGTCGAAATAACAATTGCAAATAATAATAATAATAATAATAATAATAACAATAGCAAATAATGCAACTGGAGCGTAGTAGTAGAAAAGGAAGTAGCAGAGTGAAGAAAATTGGTAAGTCTGTCCTCCAGCAGTCTAAGACTATAGCAGCATAACTACAGAGATAGCTCAGGATGACCTTAGCCACTCTAACTATAAGCTTTATGAAAAAGGAAAGTTTTAAGCCTGGCCTTAAAAGTAAACAGAGTGTCTGCCTCACGGACTAAAGCTGGGAGCTGGTTCCACAGGAGAGAAGCCTGATAACTAAAAGATCTGCCTCCCATTCTACTTTTAGAAATCCTAGGAACTACAAGTAAACCTGCAGTCTGAGAGCGAAGGGCTCTGTTAGGAACATATGGAACAATTAGATCTCTGATGTATGATGGAGCTTGATTATTAAGGGCTTTGTATGTAAGAAGAAGGATCTTAAATTCTATTCTGGATTTAAAAGGATATTACACCTCTAAGCCAAAATTTGTCTTTTGCCATATTTCCCAGATTTAGATAAGTGAGAAGCGCAGCTGTCCCTAAAGCCACCTGCTTTTGTAAACACACACACATGCATGGCTACTACCCGGTACAGCATAGTAAGTTGCAATAACAATGGCAGTGTACATGACAGACAAAGATGATAACATCTTTGAACCCATTTTTCTTGGGTTAAACTAAGCTAAAACTATGGAAATAAAAACATTGCACATTTGTGTTTATTTTATTTTGTGGACTTCCTGATAGTAATGAATTACAGTAGTAGTGCTAGACGAGAGAATATGAACATGCAGCTTTTTGCCCCAGGGGAAAGACTTTAAGTGGGTGCTGAAGCGGGGATGGTCTGGATCGGGGCAGGGAGAGGAAAAATGCACAAATATCGCACATCATTGACTGGTTCACTGGCTGTCTGCAATGTACTGAAATAATTCCCTTAGCTGCACAATTGGCTCAGACATGGAGCATGATAGGAGTAGTGCTGGACATAGCAGGGCTGGATACAAAAAGTTCTGAATCTCATAAAGGTCACAAGTAGAGGGGGCTTTCTTATACAGTGCTCTGAATAAATATTTAATATTCTTGAACCCACATAAGGCGGTGTATAATGATTAAGTGGAAAGAAAATAATGCATGGATTTCAAGGGTTTTGGCAAATAATGACAAAAAATGTATTTAACCTGATACTATTAAAACATCTAGTAGCTACAAACAACTGCCTACAGAAGTCTCCTTGTTAGAAAATGCATAGAATTTCATCTCAGTTTCTCAGCTGTTCTATAAAGAACTGAAAAGTTTGTTTGCATCATGAAGATCAAGGAACACAGCAGACAGGTTGGGAATACGAGTTGCAAGATGAAAACCATTGTTTTCCATAAGTCACGTAAGGAACACAGTAAACCTTTAGAAGAACGTGTTCTGGTCAGATGAGACTAAAATGTCTGTTTTGTGTGACGTGGAAAACAGATACTGCACATCATCCTGAGAACACAGTTCCCACAGTGAGACATGGTGATAGAAGCATCATGCTGTGGGGATGGATGGGGAAGCTGGTCTGAGTTGATGAGGAGATGGAGCTGAATCCAGGACAGTCCTGGAAGAAAACCTGTTAGAGGCTGCAAAAACGCTAAAGTTTAAGGTGGAGGTTCTCCTCCCAGCAGGATAACAACCATAAAAATACGGCCAGAGCTACAATCAGATAGTTTAGATTAAAGTATAAGAGGCCTTTTTATTATCTGAACTTCAGGGTAATCTTACCGAATCTTTTTCTGACGGGGTAATCTGTCAGCCCGCTCCTCTCAGCTGTCGTGTTTCCAAACAAAATCGACCCTTTAAGGAATCAGGTAAGAAGTGTGCATAACACGACTCTCTCACCAGTAAGATGTGTCACTTATCAGGGCCAAAAGGTGCCCAGAGCAGCCGAAATAACAAGAGATAGACACAGAAGACGCAGGGAATGCTTTTGTGTTTCTGGTTGCTGTGTTTTTATAAACTGCTTTGCCAGTAACTTCATATTTTACAAAGCGTGTTGTTTGGTGACATCTGTTTATTACCCTCTGAATTACAACCAATCAGCATGACTTAACCACAACTTCCACCCCACGACTCTACTGGGCCATTTCAAAGTACATGCCCCCATACAGGTAATCCGTTGGTTCCTGATGGAACCTGGAAACGGCCCTGTTGGCCGGGCCCGGTGTAGTGGAGACAAATGCAAACCATGAAGGTCCGGTAAAATTAAACTGAATTTCCGATAGTGGAAACACACCTATAATAGTATGTTAGAATGGCTTAGTCAAAGACTTGACTCACAGATGCTCCCCATCCAATCTGAGTGAGGCTGAACTATTTTGCAAAGAAGACTGAGCAAATTATCAAGTCTTTAGAAAATAAAAGTTGTGGAGATGTACCCCAAAAAAACCAGGGAAAGGTTGAATGATTAATACTCTTTTTAGATTTTTACTTTTAAAATTTTGAAATACTGTACTTCCACTTAATAAATCTGCTTTACTTTGTTTTGGTGTGTCCATTGACTGTATAAATAATGGACAGCGTTTCCGCACTCCTCCCCGTTTACCACAATGACCACGTTCATGGGGGAAATCATGGCGGATTTACAGACTCCTCCTCCCTGGTTCTGACGCAGAATGTTCCTAAAAAGGGCATAAGGGCGGGATCTTCACTGTAGACTCGGCCCTGCTTGGCCCTAGAGGGGCGTGTATTTCTGTTGTAGTCCCGCCCATTCTGCTCCCGCGCCTTTAGCTCTGATGCGAAACTTGGCTAGCTAAGCTAAAGGCTAATCCGCTCATTGACTATGTATAGAGCTCCCGCTTCATTCTACTGCAGCCATCTGTGCGCTTCCGACGGCTCTTTTCTCCCCAATCTCATAAGGTAAGAATTCATAACTTAAAATAAATATTAAGATGTAGTGTTACAGTCGAACGAAATACAGCAATTTAAACTGAATTATTACAACGTGATATCGAAGACAATTGGATAAAAAAAGTCTCGAGACAGATTGCTGTCAAAATGTATGTAAGGCAGAGTGGAGGATGTTTATTAGCCTAGTCTAATCTGCAATTTGTTTACATGTGTGTAACATTGACTGTATATATAGTGTATAATAATGTGTCAAGTATTAAATTCCCTGTATGAAAAGTGCGTGCACTGTATATGTGTTGAATGTGTGCGGATGAAAGTGCCTTGTGTGTGCTGCTATGAATGGATTAATACGGTAATAATTGTAATCTAATAATGATTTAAATTCTACTCCCCAGAAATAAAAACTAATAAGGCCACGGTCGACAATATCCTGATACAGCCGAGGGCTTGGAGTCAAGTCAGGAGCTTTTTGATGATTTGTTATTTCTTTTTATTCTTGAAAATAAAAGTTGTTAAAGATTGTAAACGACTTTCTGTTTCTCCTGCAAACATATGCTTCATTATCAGAACAAATAATACTGATCCTCAGAGAGTTTGCATCTTCATCCATCCATCCATTTTCCATACCCGTCCATCCTATGTAGGGTTGCGGGGCGGCTGGTGCCTATCTCCAGCAGTCAAGGGGCGAGAGGCAGGGTACACCCTGGACAGGTCGCCAGTCCATCGCAGGGCAAGTTTGCATCTTTGAATTGATAATAGGTTAAGGTAAGGTTAATTAAAGATTTATATTAAACAACATAGGTGAACACTTTCATAAAATAATGGCTGCAGTTTACACGTTCCGTCTCCGCAGCAGAGTTCAAGAGGGGATTCAGTGCAATCAACCCAGAATCTGTTTGACAGACTAGAGGAAGAATGATAAAAACACTCAACAATCTTCCCTTCATCTCTGCACCGAGCCCAGCAGGGGTCAGGTGCAGAAATAATGTTGAGGTTCATATGTACCCTCAGTTTAATAAAATCCATACGCACGTTTTATGTGCGCGCTGATTTGGGCATTGTCCTGGACCTTTTCAGAGCTTTAAATTGAAAAATGGGTATCATTCCTTTAACTTTTAAATACTACGACTAAAATGTTTGTTTCAATATGTATGCAATATTTGTTTTTATATGGCTTTGAAGACAAAACGATCGCAAAATTTGTGGAAATGGTCCAAAAAGCGCACAGTGTATGTCCGTCTTTCCTCTGGGAAGCATGGAGCTGGTAGCGCAGCATAATTAGAACACCTTGCATTAAAGATGATACTGAATAAATGAAAATTGCGCTGGTGGATGCACTAAAAAACAAACAACAAAAAGAACATCAGGTTTTTATGTGGTGGGGACAAAACTGTATTTGATCAATATTACCGCGGACATGGTCCCAGCTACAATGACTCAAATAGGCTATCTATACTTTCATGCAGGACCCCAAATCCGTGCGCATGGTTTAATAAACTGAGGGTATAGAGGGATTATTACATCTGAAAAGTGTTCATGCACCTGACCCCGGCTGGGTTCCAAGGTGATTTAATAATAATAATCTCACCTGCTATGAATGGATAAGTCAAGTGAATTCTTATCCTTAATTTTAATCATCTTAATATATTTGATCTTATCTTAATTTTTTATATCAACAATAATAATTTTAAAAAAAACCTCTGCTTTTTTCACAAATCGCACACTGCATATTAGCAGTAAAATGTTATAGTGGTCAAACAGACAAGAGGAAAAAAATTAAACTTACATTTTGTAATTACAAACATGTTTTACTTTGGCTCACACATTATTCAACAGTCTAATATATCAAAGTGAAAAGACTCAGACAGAATGCGTTAGGTTGAGCTCCGCTCCACAGCCAGATAGCCTCTGCTAGCTTCATGCGGCTGTGCAGCGAGCTATTAGCCTAGCCGATGGGCCAGGCAGCGACGTAAACGACCTGTCAATCAAAGTCCGGCCCTCATTAATTATGCAAGATTTAGAAAATGTATCCTATGTTAACCAGCCTGGTGCCTCTGGGTTTTTTTAACCCAGCGTAATCAAAGGAGCAATATGTAGCTGTAGACAGTTTAAAAAAAATAGGCACCGGGCATTAAAGTTGTTTTTAACGTGTCTAAAGTGCAATGTATTCCAATGGGGGCTATATGGCGGTACTACAGCAATGGCGGCCCCCAGTGTCGTAGTCAAGGTGTGTCACAGAAAATGCCAATAAAATACTTTAAATTTTGTGATTGTAATAGGAAAAGTTTTGGGGGATTAAATAGTTTTGCAATGCAATGGACAGTGTGTTTTAGAGACTGCTGAGTGACCATGAGACTATTTAGCACTGCTCTCCACTGAAGCCTCAAAATACACTCTGCCCTCATCCCCGTCTTCAATCATTATGATGTCTAGTAGGCTTGATTGGTCTTAATTGGCTCTGATAAACACTGAGTGGCTGCTGACTGACTCTGATATCATCCACTGTGCATTGGTAATGAATTGACTGAATTGCATCTGTTTTGGATCCATAGTAGGGATACTAGATTGAAAACCGCATTAAAATCATTAGTCCAAGCCTCCAGCTGCAGCCGGCGTGGGGGTGGCATTAGACTGGATCACTAGAACACAAAAAAGGAAGCTGATGGAGGATAAATAAACATGTACACAGGAGCTCATTCATGTGCTCACATGGTTTAATTCTGGTGCAGTGAGGGCAAGCTGTTTCTGCTGTGCAGCCGGCACATGATGCATGGTGTATTATGACGAGACATTAGCCCGTGCACGCACACCCATAACAATGAAAGTGCCAAGTTATGACATCAGAATAGCAACAATTCATTTCCTGGGTCCACAACAATAGCGTGACAGAGAGGGATCTATGGGAAGTGCTAGCTTGGTCGTCTGGGCCATTATCCCTTTGTAATGGCTGCAGCATGCTGCTCTGGATCTGGCTCTTTATGCTAGATGGTGCAGTCCTGTGTGAAATGGGCGCCTGTGTGTGTGCTTGTTTGCTCACCTGAGAGCATCTCTGCCATCCATGCATTTGTTCCATACATTTCAGATTTGCTCTATTGATTTTCTTCCTGTGTGTTTACTCACACATCAAGCTACATTTAGACAGCCAATAACCCATGGAGCACACCATACTATCCATCACATGAGCGCTTCAGCATACGTCAGCCTGCGTTCCACCCTAATTGGCTCCTAAGCCTCTTAAGATGCCACGACGGCCTGAGTAGTGTAACCTGGCCCAAATAAACAGCCCAGACCGTATTGAGCATCATAGCATAAGATGGTCTACATTATACCTAGAAAACATAGGGAGCAGCTTTAAAGGTTAATGAGCTCATTGTCTGAATTCACACAAATACAAAGATCTCCCACAGGGAAAATACAGCAACAAGGTGTGGCTCTCCTTGTGCCCAGGGGGCTCCCTACCACAGCGAGGAGACACAAATCATGTAGGGAAAAGTGCCACAACAGCAAGATGGCTCCGGAGCAGAGAATGCGCCCAAGGGATCGCAAACAGACACACAAAGGCTGAAAAACAAGAAACACAACAAAGGTCAATACTGTGGGATATGAAACCCAGGTTACAGGGTGGTTTTGACACATCATCAATAATTTGGGTTAATTGAAAAAAAGTCAAAGTTATGAAAGCAGCTCCAAGGTTCTATGAGATCTTTTACTAAAAAACAAACAAGCACGACAGTGCAGCCCCAGCAGTATCCACTGAGCGAGCAGTTAATGGGGGGTTGGTCTGCATATTTATACCCTTTAATCCTGATCAAATGTCTTCACAGTTTCTACTAAAACAATGCAAAGTAGAATTGTTTCCATGGTTAGAGTTTGCTTTGTGTTTCGCTATCTGCCTTGAATGTGTCCCCTCTTCAGTTTGCACCAGTTATACTCACTGCCTAAATTGATGACTAGCTGTATGTACTACAGTTAAACAGATTAACCATAAAAACATCACCTTTATGTTCATAACATAGTCCTTTCAGTGCAAACTCCAATAGATGAACACCTTCACCTACAGTGCCATGGAAATTATTCATACAGTTAAAGCCAAAGGTATTCATTCCCCTGACAGATTGTAAATTTATGTTTGTTTAATTAAGAAGTTTCTGTCTTTTTGAAAATGACTGAGACGTCTCCGTAAGGATAATAAAAAATGTAAAAAGAATAAAAGAATCTCAGTTTTCAAAAAGTTTCCCTAACCTTCCTAAAAACCAGTGGAAAATCCTTTATTGGCAATACAATCGTTAAGTCTTTCCCTTACGTTCTGAGCAGCTTTTTGCATGTTTCCACTGGGATTTTTTAACATTCAATTTATTCAAGTCCTTGAGGTTGGAGGGCCTCCTTTCCATCATCCTAATCTTTTTCTTTCTCCAAGGATCATTTTATTAGAGACTCTGCCTGGTGCAATATAGAATGGTAATATTATTTCCACAAACATGTTGGTTCAACTCTGAAAATGCATTTTTGTTCATTACCACATAAACTCCCTCTGTTTGCTTAGTACTGTAAATGCACCAGCAAACAGAAAATTCCTTGCTTTGCTATGTTGTTTAGTAACAATCAGTTAAATTCCACAACGAAGTTCAATCCCCTAACCGATTCAAAATGTCAATTTCAATCAGAAACCTGGACCTCAATTTGTTTTTCTTTTATGGTCAATACTTGTTACATTCATTATCTTGTTGAAATACAGTTTGCAGCGAGACTGATCAATGCAGTTAGGGTTTAGCCTAGAACTTGATTCTAAGAAAAGGTTGTAGACACAAACTATAAAAAAATACAAGGTAATTTCTTCTACATCTGCATTTTTGTCTATTTTTACAAATTAGTTCCAACCTAAGGATCCATTCCAATTGATTTTTCCAGCTGGGATCACATATATACAAACTTATAAGTAGAAATATAGAAACATGCCACTGATTCAGCAGTCTTTTATTTGGAGGACAGCTCACATGCAGAAATGGGCGATGGGTGCCCAGATGGGACTGACGTCTGTTAGAGAGGTCGGAGAGAAGGATGACCTCCGATCCCAGAGGTTCTGGATCGAAGGCTTCTTAGGGATTGAAATGAACAGACTGGAGCGACTTGCTCATTCGAGGTTAGGGCCAATGAGAAGAAAGTGGGTTAATGAGCACAGGTGGAGGTAGTTGGATGGAATGAGTTCCTGACAAACATTCCTAAATATGACTGAAAATTACCTTTTTTGTTGTAAATAAAGGACAAAACTGGATCATGTTGCTCTTTCTTTTACCCTTTTTATTTAGATTTTTGGTGACATTTATAGCCTTAAGACACATTAACCACAACATATAGGCACAGTAAAACAGTCCGATCTATCCCGGCTCAGGATAGCTCCCATCCACATCCTCTTTCACAAGTCCTTTATCTTCAGGTTTGGTGTTACAGCGGGTAGTCGACGTAGCCCTTTACAGTCCGTCCCTAATGATGCTAGGGAGGGCATTTTCAGTCTATCCTGTAGGATGTCTTATAATAATAATAATAATTAAAAGAAAAAAGAAAAAAAAGGTCCACATCCCTAGCAAGCTTTTCTTTTCCCAACTGTTATGTGAGAATAAACAGCTTCGCTCCGGTTATATAACCCATTGTCCACCCTCACCCTTTTCAACAAATCTCTCCCATTTACTCCAGTTTTTATGAAATTGTTCCATTTTAAGATAAAAAAAAAGATGTAAGTTTTTCCATTCTATATATTTCCTCCATTATTCCTATCCAATCTTTCTTTGCTGGGGGATCTTTCTCCAGCCATTTCCTAGTAAGAACCTTTTTACTAGCTCCTAACATGATATTTATCAAATATTTAAACTGTTGACGGTACATCACCCAAATACAAAGTACGGAAATACAAGTTTAATTTGAAACCAATCACCAAGAAAATTGATTCGGCCATCTCATTCCAGTATGGTTGGATTACTGGGCATTGCCAAAAAATGTGGAAGTGACCTGCCATACAGTTCCCACACAGTACCTCCAACAACCGTCTCTCGGTTCACCTTTCTGTTTCCATTTTATTTTGGGGGTTATAAAAAAATCGTATTGTAATAAAATTTTTCTAAATGAATTCCCTCCAGTAACCCAAACTAGCAGTTTTCATCTGTGTTCCGCATATATCTAACCAAATTTATTCTGATATATTGACATTAGCCTCCATTTCCTATTTAATTTTAATATAATTAGTTGATTGGTCTTTGAGTAATTGTAAGTTCTGATCAAGTTTGGCTATCAATTTATTTTTAATCTTACCTTTATAAGCTTCTACTATAAGGGGAATTAGGCCACCGCTATGTTCTTCTGTAGTTTTTATGTTACTAATAAAATAAGACCTGACTTGCAGATATCTGAAAAAGTCTTGGTTTTCCAAACCATAGCCATTTCTTAATTTTTCTAAACTATATAATCCATCTTTTCTTGACATTAAACAAAAGGGACCGATCCATTTTGTTAACCAGGTTGTATAACATTCCGAAATTGCGCCGCTCAAGGTGGCAGCATGTTGGAGTCGCTCTGTTACTTTGGTTCATATTTTTTTTCTTTTTTTAAACTTTAATTCTTCCATTTCTGGTAGAAACATCGTTTTTGTGGACAACTGTTCTCTCTGGTTTTGAATGCTGTGCAGCTGGAAGGATTTTTGCTGATACTTTTTATTTTTGGACATTTGTTGTGATGCGTAACCATGGCAACAAGGTGGTTTACAACTGGCAGCAGCTGATCAACATCACAAAAGCTCAAACAATACCTCAACTACAGCCACAAAACCCTGATGAGTTGAAAAGAAGACGCCATAGATCCAGAGCATCCTCTACATCAGACTGTCATACAACTACAGAGCGTCTTCAGTCAGAGGCTTCTTCAGATCTGCAGACTGCTACAGGAGATCATCCCTACCCACAGCCATCAGCATCTACAACAAATCTTTGAAGGAACTTGCATAATGAGTTACAACAACATTTAATTTCCCTTTGGGATTAATAAAGTAATTTTGAATTTGAATTGAATAACGTCCATCTATTTGTGCAGGGATGAATTACTTATCATGTGTGACCTCTCTAAGTTCTTTCATATCGGCTCCTAAGTTAAGTTTTTCACATTCATTGAACCAAATCTTTAAAGGGGTTTTTGTCTACTTGTTTAAATTGTTTTTCTGTTCCAAATATAATTTTTTATCTCCTACTATTGTCTGTAATTGCAATTTTAATTGGGTCACATCTAAATATTTCCATTTTGCCTAATACAACGGATCACACCAATAAATCAAATATCTTAGTTATATATATATATATATATATATATATATATATCCTATTATATAGATCAAGTGGCATTAGATTCCACCTTTGAATGTTTTCTTTTAATTCTCTTGTAATCTGTGAGTAATTTATTTCATAGATTTGTGTCATTTGTGGATCTTAATACCTAAATATTTAATTGTTTTGTTATTCTAGTTAAACTCAGATTTATTTTCATCTTTGTCGTAGGTATACAATTGTATGCAATTACTTGAGTTTTGTGAATATTAATTTTATATCCTGAAAGTTCTCCAAACATCTCAATATTTGACCATAGCTTTTTTCTGGGTCTGTGAGAGTTAACAAAATATCATTCGCATAAAGACCTGTTGTATATTCAGCATTCCGGATCCATATCCCTTTAATTTGTTTATCCTCCTTAATGGCTTGTGCAAGCAGTTCAATGAATATAGCGAACAGGGCTGGGCTGAGCGGACATCCCTGCCGATATCCTCTTTGCAGATATACTACTCCAGTTAAACTCCCATTTATTTTTATTCTTGCTAAGGGTAAGTAGTATAATTTTTAATCACTTGGATGAAAGGATCTCCGAAACCAAACCGCTCCATAGCCAAAAATAGATATTCCCACCGGACTGAGTCAAAAGCCTTTTCTGCGTCCAGGCTTAAGGCAATTGATTCACTTTGGATTCTATTCATATAATCCATCAAGTGTAAGGTACGCCTATACTGTCTTGAATCTGTCTGTTTTTAAGAAATCCTGTCTGGTCTTCATCAATAATGTCAGGTGTTATGTTTTTAAGTCTTTCTGCTATTATTGAGGTGAATAATCTGTAATCCGTATTCAAAATTGAAATTGGTCGATAAGAGCTACATTCCCTTTTGTCTTTACCCATCCTTGGGATTACTGAAATAATTGCTTGTCTCCAGGATACTGGTGACTCCCCTCCCTCCAATACATAGTTAAAACATTTCAATAATAACGGTGATAATAAATCCCGAAAGGTTTGGTAATATTCTGATGTAAAGCCGTCTGTACCTGGCATCTTATTTGTTTTTGAAATGGCTTTATCAAGTTGTTTAGTTATTTGTTGCATAAGTCTTTTATTTTGTTCCTGTCCAATATTAGGTAGGTCCAGAGAACGTAAAAAGTTTGTAATGTTTAGAGGCTCAACCCCTTGTGTCTGTGAATATAATTTTTTATAATAGTTTTCTAATGGGTTTTGTATTTCTTCAGCAGTGTAACACATTTTTTGGGTCTCTTCGTCTTCAATACCATAAATTCCCTTTTCTTCTTCCTGTTTTTTAATTCTCCAGGCCAATACTTTTTTGCCCTAGGGCCATTATCATAATATTTTTGCTTGACAAATTTTGATTTTATTTCTTCCTGTCCGTCATATATATCATTTAGTTTCCGTTTCGTTAAATTTATTTCTTCCAGTATTCGAGAATCTTCAGTAGTGGGGTGTTTAGTCTCTGAATTATTTAATGTGAGTAGTAACTCATTAATTTGTGTTTGTTTCTCTTTCAATTCAATTCAATTCAGTTTATTTATATAGCGCCGATTCACAACAGATGTCATCTCAAGGCACTTAACAAGAAGTCATTTCAATACATTTATACAAACATTCCAATCAGTTAAAAAGTTTCCTATTTAAGGAATCCCAGCAGATTGCGTCAGTCATTGGCGTGAGGTTGGGCCCCGTTGATGCAGACTTTCCAACCACAGCAATCCTTCAGCAATCCCTCATACTGAGCAAGCATGTATATGAGAACCACATGATCAATTTCCCTCTTATTACTGCCTTGGATGCATCCCATGTAACACTTGGGGACACCTCTTGCTTATCATTTAATACACAACAGTTTTTATACTAATTTTTTATTAATTGTATATATTGAGGGTCATTTAATAAGCTTGTATTTAGCCGCCAACTAGTCTGTTTAATTTCAGTCTCCAGATGTATAGTAAGGTACACACCTGCGTGGTCTGATATATCTTTTACTCCCAGGTTAAATTTAATAATTCTATGTCTATCAGTGTTAAACATGAAAAAATAATCCAATCTGGAGTATACTTTATGGAGATGTGAGAAAAATGTATAGCCCCTCTCCTTAGAATGTAACTCCCTCCAGATGTCTATCATAATTTCTTCTAACTGTTTTAGTATCGGGATTCATTGTTTTAGTTTTGTTGTTGGAATCTAATTGGGGATGTAAGTGTATATTCCAATCCCCGGCACAGACAAAGGTTCCTTTGGTCTGTTCTGTAATGAGATTAAATTATCTCTTAATAAATTCTTGATCATTACTTGGCGGCCTGTAAACGTTTAACAGAGTCACTGGTTTATGATCAATTTGACCCACTACCATAACATATCATTCTTTTCTATCCCTTATTTGTTGGATTAATTGAAAATTTATCTTATTTGTAATCAGTATTGCAACCCCTCTTGCATATCCTGGTCTATATGATGAATAATATATCACTCATTCTTGAGGGTCAGGACTAAACATGTCCTTCATACAAACGTGTAATTTATGTTTAAAATATAAATTTATCATCATGATTTGCTTACAATATTTTATCTAAAGTAAATCTGTATACTGTTATTATTAGTGCAAATTCCTTTCTCTTTTGTAAAAATATTGCTTAAATGTTTAGGTTGTGTTTAGAAGGTTCATGTTATTATATTTCACCATAAAGTCACAACATTCATCAGCTTCAAAAACTTGAAAAAGAGTGTAAAAAATGTGAATACATATATATCAAATAAAAAACAAAGATTTTAAGTATTTGAAGCATTGCTTGAAGTAAACATCAAACTATATTTTCCATAACAATCTTCATTTAATCAGGCAATAGCATGGTCAGTTATGTCACTGAGGACCCTTTGAGTTTCCCATGCTGTGCTGATAACAGCACTGGCACAATACTCTGGTAAGTTTTAAACTTTTAGATATTTTACACAAATGCTATGAATATTCCTATGGTCACAGCTGGATCATTTCAACACCGTCTTTCCGTTGTGATATATGTTTTAAAACAAAGTGGATTTAACTTAGGCATTTTAGTGAGGGGGCTGCACAGTGGCGCAGTTGGTAGCACTGTTGCCTTGCAGCAAGAAGGTCCTGGGTTCAAATCCCAGCCTGGGGTCTTTCTGCATGGAGTTTGCATGTTCTCCCTGTGCATGCGTGGGTTCTCTCCGGGTACTCCGGCTTCCTCCCACAGTCCAAAAACATGACTGTTAGGTGAATTGGTTGCTCTAAATTGCCCTTAGGTATGAGTGTGTGCATACATGGTTGTTTGTCCTGTATGTCTCTGTGTTGCCCTGCGATGGACTGGCGACCTGTCCAGGGTGTACCCTGCCTCTCGCCCCTTGACCGCTGGAGATAGGCACCAGCCGCCCCGCAACCCTACATAGGATGGACGGGTATGGAAAATGGATTTTAGTGAGGTTATTGAGACAGCTAGCAACCGAGGAAAAAACAGCTAGCTGCTGTGTACAATGCATCTTTTGGAAGGAAAATACATAGCCTTTCGTCAACTCCATCAGATGTCAACTCCGTCAGCTTTCACATCTGAGGAAGTTGACAAATAAACCTATAATGACCTAATGTGGCAATATAATATTTGAAAGAGCAACATGGAACTTCTTTCCCACTTCCCATGGTAAGGGCGCCCCAGATGGCATTGGTGGAACAGTGAAAAGAACTGCTGACAACCTGGTATTAAGAGGAAATGACTTGACAGACGGAAAGACATTCCTTGAAAAGGTTTCAAACAGTCTGAGGAGCTTACCTGATGTGAAGTTATTAATGGAGAATTTTGCATTTTTAATCATCTGCTCGTTCCAATCGTTTCTTCTTATCATTTACAACACCTAATTGGGTCTCTTTCAACAGACTAAATGCACATTAGAGCAGCGAGTAATGCAGTCCGATAATCCTTCCATCTGGCCTGCGACTGAAAAGAGACGTTCACATCGAACCTAGATGCAGTTCAGATCTGCCATGCTGTTTACGTGAGGAGCACTGAACATAGCGCGGGCTGAATTGTGGGATAAACAGGCTGGGTCATCCTGTGCATGCCTTAATAGCATTAAAAAAAATTAATCGCATTAATTCTACAATACAATACAATACAAAAGTCTTTCAATCTCAGCACAGACGAAATTGTGCAGATCCCTGCGGTCTCTAATGACCCTCTTGGGGCTTATGGACCTCAGCTTGGGAACCACTGTTCCCGAGGCTGAATCCGCACTCCACTGCCACACAAGTGACTGGAACTTGTACAAGCTCCACTTCAGCCAAAGTTTTGAAATCAGGGAACATTTCTCTAATTGAAGTAATCAGTCGGAAAGACTCTCTGAACCCAGCTTCCTACCAGTTCAGCACCAAAAAATGCTGTGGCATGCATTCCTTTTGCAAGAGTAGTTGGCATGACACCCAGCTCTTTGAAGTGTGTCTTTAACCTGCCCCACTGGTAACAGTCTCCCGGTTAGTGAGAAATATTGAGTACAGGGTCTCAGTCTGAGAAGATCCTCAGATGCCTTCATGGGAACCTTTTTGTTAATAATTTATTGATTCAGTTACCTGTACTCCGCGCGTAAAGTTACAAACATCTGCGCTTCTGCACCAAATGGTCAGCAGTGTCAGAATGGAAGATGTTCAAAATGATCAAACTGATACTTTTTTGTCTTTCTTTTTAACACAATGACAAGACTAAATGAAACACGAGTAACAAGTTTATTTTGAAAATGTAAAGAGTACAGATAATTGCGTGAAAATTTAAACAGTAGAAGTAAAAACGGGGCAAATAGATAATTACTTCAGGAAAGTATAAATACGCAAAATTTCTACTTAACTAAGGTAATGAAGTATTTGTACTTCCTTCCTTGACACCTTTGCTGGGTAAATACCCAGTTTTGTTAGTGTTTGAGAAAAAAAGCTATACAAAGAAACCTGACTCTGTACAAAATATAATTGTCTAACATCTTTTTTTGTTTTCTTGATAAGAGCCATATATGTAGAATCAAGAAGTCACTTAATTGAACCTGTTTGGTAACATGAAGTAGACTGCTTGCTGTTAAAAAGCTACACATCCTGCATCCATCAGAAGAAGTTCAGATACAGCTGACAAACAAACTCACTGACAACTATCAACCTGAAAGGGGCTACAAAACCATTTATAAGGTTTTGGAACTCCAGAGAACCACAGAGAGAACCATTATCCACAAATGGTGAAAACATAGAACGGGGACAACCTTCCCCGTAGTTACTGGCCTACCAAAATGACTCGAAGAGCTCATCAATGGCTTATCATTAGGTCAGAAAAGAATGCCAGACAGCATCTAAAGAAGTGCAGGCCTGACTTGCCTCAGTTGAAGTCAAAGTTCAGGATTCAACAACAACGAGACAAAAATGGCATCCATGGATGTTCAAAGGTCAAAAGCACAGCTGAACAAAATAACCAGCAGGACAATGAGCCAAAGGATCCCAGGTAGTCCTCTGAATGGCGAAAAGAAAAATAAATTAAAGGTTTTGGAATGGCCCAGTTAAAGTCTGGACTTACATCTCAATGAGAGGCTGTGGGGTGGCTTTTAACAGACGCCTGAAGCTTGAAAAACCTCTCATGATGCAGAATTAAAACAATTCTGCAAAGGAGACAAGGAAATGAATAACAGAAGAAATTTGTAAGGGGGAAGATACTTTTTTACAACACTGTATAAAACACCATAAAGTGTAACCCTATTCTAATTTATTAATCTACTTTTAGCTATTGACGTAGCTGTGGCTCTTCAGTAAGACAGAAGTGACACAGAGAAATTCAACATTTTGGCAGAGAGCAAAGATCTCTGCAGAGAGCTGCAGAGTCCTAAGCCTTATCATAAAGCTGGAGATGGCATACTGTGCCTGGATACAACTCTGATATTTCTGAAACATTTCTGATGTTCCTTATATGTTGAGGTACTGTTAGGTGGTTGTTTGGACCATGAAGTAATTGTTTTTGTCTTTTAGCAAATGCAAGGTGAAGAAATTCTCCATTGTCCTCTCAAAAGCCTGCTCCACACAAATTCCTCAGAACCACATTTCAATATTGCAGTTTCTGGCCATAAGCAGAATTCAGGGCTTAAAGAGGCTATATGCAACTGTTTCCCCAAAATAAACGTAACAATAGCCTTTTTATTTGACCATTTATGACTCAAACATCTCCTGATGAGCATACTGACACCTTGTCAGCTCACAGTGGGTGTTTATGTTAGATCTTTCTGATCATTCTGCCAACACTGCTAGTCAGCACTCGCAAGCAGTTCAATTGATTGTGCGAATACACAGAAGAGACCAAGGACAACTCTGACACCAACAGTGACTCCACATAAGACTAAAAAAGTTAAACCCCTGACAAGTGCCTGAAAAAGATCAAAGATTGAGAGCGACCGGCGTACGAGCGCGCGCTGCGAGAACGAGCAGAAAGGAAGAGCAGTTCTGTTTTTTGGCCACAGGTGTCAGTCGCGAGTTTAAATTTCAAAAAATTGCATATAGCCCCTTTAATCCAAAGTACATACAAAAATCTCACTTACTCACTCAGCAACTAAATTCTTTGCTTTCCTCAATGCAGTATCAGTAGTTAACAGAAAGCACAAAGCAATCAGGAGGATGATATCTCTTAGATAGCCAGAATCCACTTTATTTAGTCTCACCTATGAGTTTTAGCTGTAACTATAACCTAAATATTACCAGACATGGTCAAACTACCCAAAGGTATAAAATACACTCTCAAACAGGGGTATTTGAAGATGACACTTACTTTTGACATTCAGATACATGGACTTGCTGACATCGGCCCCAACATCGTTGCTGACCCTACAAAGGTAGAAGCCACTGTCCTCCTCCAGTACATGCTTGATAAGTAGAGAGCCGTTCACAAGAACTTCGATCCGAAAGCCTGAGTTGAGGGCGATGGGTTTGAACTGAGGGACCCCGGCGCCTGTCAAAGAAAACAGAGCAGGAGGGTGATTTAGGTTTAATTGTGATGAAGCCAATGCAAAAAAAAATAAAAAATAGATTAGTGAATTGAAAATAAAAAAAACAGGGTTTACCAATATTTTTACAGTTAGAAAAATCTGAAATATGTGATATGCATTTGTATTCCACTCCCCTGAGTCATTCTTTGTACCATCTACTCCTATAATTACAGCTTGAGGCACACCCCAGCAGGTCTCCGACTGTTCCTCTTCAAGCTTAGCACAATCTAGAGACATTTTTGCCCTTTTCTGCAGTACAGTTGAACCTTGGTCAGATTCAATTAAGAGTGTCTGTGAACAGCAATTTTCAAGCCATACCACAGATCCTTAATTGCATTTAGGTCTGGACTTTGACTATCACATTCTAACTCATGGATATGACTCAATCTAAACCCTTCTATTGTAGCTCTGGCTGTAGGTTTGGGGTCATTGTCCTGTTGGAAGGTGAACCTTCCCCTCAGTCTCAAGTCTTTTGCAGCCTTTGAGAAGTTTCCTTCCAGAATAGCCCTGTATTTAGCTTGATCCATATTCCCATTAACTCTGACCAGCTTCCCAGTCCCAAGTGAAGAATGGCATCACCACAGCATGATGCTACCACCACCATGTTTCACATGGTTGATGGGGTGTTCACGGTGATATGCTATCTTAGTTTTCAACCTTAGTATTTTACATCTAGATGATGTTGAGACCGATTTTCCACAAATTAACTGAACAGACTTCATTTCCCAGCATTCCTAGCTGTACCCCCAATGCATTCCCATTGGTCCGTGGCCAACGATAACATCACAAAGTTTATAAAAGGGGCAACAGCCATTATTTGTCTTCGCCTTTTTCCCTCCAATGGAAGGAGATACTCTCCACCGGTGAATCCCTTTATATTTGACCTGCTGGGTGGGAAAGAAATCCCCAGAACATCTTCAAGATGCCACTGTCTATCCAGCATCTGTATGTGCATTCAGTCCCTGGTTGACAGCAGGACTGTTCCAAGCCAGTTGTCCTTGACGTCGATTGGCAGCCTTCTGGCCTGCAACTTGAACCGTGGTTCCGAAGTCCTCAACCATGTGCATGGTTGATCTCTCTCTTTTGCCCAACTGCGGACACACTTTGCTACCCGCTTTGTGGATTGGACTCCCTCAATGCAAAGTTGGATTGAATTGGTTAATTTATTTTAATCTTGTGTCTGGGCAGATAAATGGGGACGCACTGTTGTTTGACATTGTTGGACAAAGCTAATTTTATTGTTCTTTGTTCCCTACGCGTGTTAGCCCCCTGGAGCGAGGGATTAAAACACCTCCCAGTGGCTACTGCCCTTTAGTATCCAGATCTGCACATGCCTTGGTTTCTACCTTCGGGAAGGGGGAAGCATGACTTCCCCCTTCCTTTTTATGAGAAACTGTGTTTTGAAGAGATTCTCTGATGCTTATTGCTGTTCCATCCACATTATTCATTTTCTAAGATCGGTAGTAGTTAGTTTGCATGCTTTAGAATAGATGGCAATTATTGATGAAACGCTTTGGGTTTAAAGTTTATCTATTTTCGTAATAAATTCCCCTTAGCTTAAAGAGAAGTTTTCCGTGATTACTTGGTATATGCATGCAATTATTTTCCAAGGCGTTTTGAATTTATACTTTTCTGAAGAGACTGTGTATCTGGGAATACGAGTGCTTCTCTTGGAGAAACTGGTGCCCCCATCTTTAATTAATTCAATTCAGTTTATTTATATAGCAGCGATTCACAACAGACGTCATCTCAAGGCACTTTACAAGAAAAGTCATTTCAATGCAATCATACAAACATTCCAATCAGTTTAAAGTTTGAGCTAGTTTCGTATGTAAGGAATTCCAGCAGATTGCATCGAGTCATTGACTGGCAGTTGTGCCCCGTTGATGCAGACTCCAACCACAGTAATCCCTCATACTGAGCAAACATGTAGCGACAGTGGAGAGGAAATATTCCTGTTTAACAGGAAGAATCCTCCAGCAGAACCAGAACCTGGCTCATTACAAGTGACCATCTGCCACGACCATCTGGGGGTTCGAGAAGACAGAGCAGAGACACAGAAAGAACAGAAGAATTGATGTAAGAGTACTGTACTTTCTATATTAACGAAAGTAAAAAGTTGATAACAGGGATGTTTAGGTACTGGGAGCATCATCCCAGTCGATGATTAAAATACAGATTAAAAACTTCATCAATAATTAGATTTAATATTAAATTATTTATCAGAATTATTGATGGTTATGTAAACCAGACATTGATTGCATTATCTGTGTCACAACAATGAAGTTCTTTGTATGAATAAGTCTCATGCCACCATCACTCTTCTCTACATGTTTGCTTTGTTCAGATAAGTGTCTGTTTACCTTTCGAGTACTCCCACTGGATGGTAGGAACTGGATAGCCTTCAGCTGAGCAGTTTAGGATCACTGCCTTTCCATAAATGGCATCCTGGTCCTTTGGTTGCACCACAAATTTAGGAGGAACTGCAAATTAAACAACCTTTAGGTCATTGATACTAAAGTGTGTTTTATCCTTGGATTCTGAGGCAAAAAAGCTAAATCTAAGCACTTTTAGTGCTTGCATCTTATCTTCATATCTGAACCTATGGCCCACTGCCTCACCTCGGACGATGAGCTGACTCTGGTGCTCCACAGCAGCAGCCTGGTTGCGAGCAATGCAGGTGTAGTTTCCATTGTGGGCCAGCGTCAGGTTGGAGATGCGAAGTGAGCTGGTGAAATCTATGTTGTCTATGGTGACGCCCAGGCTGGCTGGGATAGGCCGGCCATCTTTCTGCCAGGTGATGAAGACAGGCTGGTCGCCAGACATAACAACACAGGGGATGAAGACTCGCTGGCCGATGGAAAACCGTGGAAACTCAAATGGGTGGATGGTAGGTGGAACTGTAAAGGACACATGCAAATTTATTTCCCTGTACACATCTGGTTTACATGTTGTAAAGTTTAACATAAGCACATGTTCAAATTTCACTCTTTGTTCTAGGTTGGGATTTTGCAGGAATAAAAAATGTAGAAGAAATATTTTAGTGATTCTCTCCATGTGAATCAGCTGAAATTTCTCTAATAACACACAGACAACATTTACTCCCCTTTTTCCTCTCTGGGGACACTGTAGCCATCATGAGAACCAGATTCTTTGGAAAATTAATGATTTAAAATAAAATTGGAATAAGCAGCACTTGAGTGCTTATTTAATTCACAACAAAATAGGCATAATAGGCTCCTGGGGATTCCCTCTCAGAAGCGGAGGAATGCTAAGCAGCCGAGAGGCAAATTAGTCGACGTGGAATTGCAGTGTAGCTTTTGCCTACACTGTGTGATTTCCACCCTTCACACAATCGTTAGCTCGTCAAGGCCCACCAGACAGAGGGAGGGGTTGGATCTTCCCATCCGATGAAGCAAATTATGCAGCGTCATTGAGGAAAGAGAGCCGTCTGAGGTTATCATCATCTGGCTGTGCTCAGCACCGATGCATATTCAGATGAGCTTCAGATGAACTGGCTGGCTGGGATGAAGGAAATGGAACTATGCTATCAGCGATGCATGTGTGTTTTACTCAGAGGTTGTGTTTCATAGATCAACCACCGTATATCTCTTTATTCTATGTGAGCACTGTAAAATGCATAGTCTATTTTAAAATACTCCACGTTAGCCTGCATGGAAGTAAAAAAGAAATATGCTAAGTAAAATGCTATAGATGTATTCTTAGATCACAAATAAGCATATGGCAATACTGTTCATAAAATATGATAGGATAATGGCAAAGTTATGGTATAAGAGGAGTAGTATACTCTAGGTGAGTTTTATGTACAAATAAAAAAACGGAGAGTTACAATAATGTTTAACATGAAAGTTTTGTATGGTGTTCCACAAGGTGTAATCCTGGGACCAATGTTGTTACTTGTATGAATGTCAAATATTTTCCAAAACAAATTTTTTTCATTCATTTATTTCTTTATTATATAACCGTTACCTATTTATTTTGTTAATGTTATTAACAAATACTTATTTATATGTGTGTGAAAAAGGAAAGACTGAAAAATTTTACAAAACATTTAGAATATGAATATCATTGCTTTTTGGAAGGGGCTTATTCTGAAACACAGATAAAGACTTACAGACATGGAGAAACTTGTTAGAATGGATGTTTTTTTAAACTATTAACCCTTTTAGGCTGTGTGTAATTGCTGTACAGAGGGATCTCCACAGTTTGGGACATTGCTGATAGTGTACTTATTGTTTTTCTTCATCATTTCTGTAATGGATTGTAAACATGATATGTATGCACATAAGACTAATGTTGTATGTGGCACCACATATTGGCATTCATTATGATGCACAACTTTTAACTCTAACGTGTTGCTGCAACAAAACCAGCATTCACAAAATGTTGGTAATTCTTAGCCCAGCCTGACAATCCAACTGCGTGGCATGCATTACAACGGAAAACTGTTGAGACTGGGGACTTACCTTTTACAGTAACATAGACACTCTGGTGAGTGGACAGCTGAGGCTGCACCAGCACGTTACATGTGTATTCTCCTTCGTCCACATCCTTCTGCACATCAAATAGCTTCAGGGTGCCGTTGTTCTCAAAGGCTCGCTGCCGGTGGTTGTATGGCAGCAAATTGGAGTCCTTATACCACTTGATGGAATAGTAAGGGTAGCCAATGACGCGGCAGTGGATGTACATGTCCCGCCCAGCAATGGCAGTGAGATTTTTCATTGGTCTGATGCTGGCAGGCCCTTGAGGACACATTGGAGAGACAACTCTCTTAAAATGATTTTGAGGTTTTGGTGGTTGGCTGAATGATAGCTGTGCCGTGTTGTGTTTGTTATAAAGACAACACAAAGTTTACATGCCTTTTTTATTTTTGGAGCAAAAAAAGAGAATAAAAACCTCTAAGGAGGTTCCAGAATGCCTCACTAAATTTTCTTCAAGACTCTGAAAAAGTGTCAAGCCCAACAAAAGCCATAACCTCTCTCCCTTTCTTTCTTTATATAAAATGTTCTACCAGACCTCCCCCCAAACACTTTTACTAAAAGCCATAATGACTATAATGTTGATAAAAAATTTTAGTATTGAAAAATTTGGAAAACACTAGACTACCTGTTTCAGCTGCATATATGTCCATATTAATGCATTATAGTTGTTGAGGCTATCACCTTTTACTGAACGAACTGCACCTCCCAGCATCCTTTGCGTCACGCTCAACCCATTCTCATTGGTCTGTGGCCAGTGATGACATCACAGAGTTGATAAAGGGGTCGCGAACACTAAACTCATCGTCTTTTGGTTCCGGCTGTGAAACCGCAAGGAGACGCTTTACTTCACTGCTAGCAAACTTTGCCTTTTTTCGTTCAAACCTGCTGGACCAGGAAAGAACTTCTCTTTTTAAACTTCGAAGTGAACTGGCCAAGCAAACCGACTTCCCTTTTGTGCATCTAGGAAGTCCACTGGCTTCTGAGCTCAATTGAAAACAGTCCTGAGTCCCTTAGTGCCTGCAATCGGACAAGTCTGAGTCCTGACCTCGGTTGTGTGCAACTCTTCCTGCCAAAAAGGACATTCTCAGTGAAAATTCTACAGTTTTCGTCTTGGACTGGTGTGGACGGAAGAGAATCATTACCAAGTAGGATAAACCTGGTTTATTTCTGCTGAGTCTGGGTAGAGAAGTTAGGTCGAAAGGTTTAGATCCACCTTTCTGTTGTTTGATATAAGTTTGTGAACTTGTAAACTTGTTTTATTGTTATTTTATTTGTTGGTTGCAACCAGAAGCAGTATATTATAATATTTCACCAGCTTGATTGTATTGTCTGCTGTGGTTGGCGCGTGTCTGTTAAGGCAGGTCGCGTGGCCTTCCGTTGATCCCATTTACTGTTACCCCTTTCCTTTGTGCAAGCCACCATTGCTAATTGAAGCTAGCATATGGCGTCAGATTACTTTCTTTAATGTGAGGGAGCAATTAATAACAAAACGAACGTAAAACAGGCTGGGGAGAGGGTTAACTGAAACTTTGGCGAGTTAAACAGTTATCACGAGCACAGGAATTTTGTAACGGGGGCACACAATTACATTTTTTCCTCACATTTGAAAAATCTCTTCTCACTTTTGCAAGACGTTCTCTCCGTTTTCCTCTTGCTGCACTTATTTATTCCATCTGGGCCCTCTCGCTCCTGATGGCTGCGCTGTCTCGCTTCCAGAGTTCTCTGGCAGAAGACGATGCACGATTTGACTTTCCGTGTTTCTGGTCTGCTTTTACTGTGTTACATTAAAAAAGCATGCTATTTTTTCTGAATCTAATTTCAGATTTTTGTGTAATTTCTTACAAAGTGAGCTGTTATTGTCACAGTGTAATTTTCTAATACAGAACAGTAATTATTTATTTTAAAATATTTCTTTCCAGATATTTTTAAATCATTTTTGCAATGGTTGACCCATGCAAGGGTTACCTATCTGCAGTTTGTTAGTTAACTAGTCCATTTAACCACAGAGAGAAGGAACATTCTGAATATGTTAAAATCCAAAGTCTTATTTAAGTAAACAGAGTATGGGTGAATTGTTTCAGGACTGGACTAAGAGTGCTCAGTGTTGGAAATCAAAATATGATCATCCTAAAATAGGGTGTGATTGCATCAGTCCAAAATTTTACAGTCTAGTAATTAGTTGTTTGAAAAACTCATTTAGGCTGCATTGTTTCCAAGATATCATTGTTTTTGTATTGATCTAAATCTCATTTTTTCATTTCAGCAAGAGATTCCGTCACCATAGTGGTTTACGACTGGGATATCTCATTTATTCACAGGAAGGAATTTATTTTTTTATTTACATTTTATTTGTCAATATTACTGTGAACGAATGTAAAAAAAAACATTCTCAGAAATCCCATTGTATGATTTGTAATGAATTTATTTGTATGATGGTGCAGAAAATAAGTATTTAGAATCAACAAACAGCAAGAATTCTGGCCCTCACAGACCTGTGACTTCTTCTTTAAGAAGCTCTTCCATCCTCCTCTCATTTCCTGTATTATTGGCACCTGTTTGAACTTGTTATCAGTATAAAAGACACCTGTCCATAACTTCAAACAGTCACACTCCAAACTTCACTATGGCCAAGACCAAAGAGCTGTAAAAGGACACCAGAAACAAAACGGTAGACCTGCACCAGGGTGGGAAGACTGAATCTGCAATAGGTAAGCAGCTTGGTGTGAAGAAATAAACTGTGGGAGCAATTATTAGAAAATGGAAGACATACAAGACCACTGATAATCTCCCTCGATCTGGGGCTCCACGCCTGATCTCACCCAGTCGGGTCAAAATGATCACAAGAACAATAAGCTAAAATCCTTGAACCACACGGGGGGACCTTGTAAATGACCTGCAGTGAGCAGGTAACAAAGACTACCATCAGTAACACACTACCCTGTTGATATATATGATCTAGAGGAGGCTTGGTCAGATAGATAGATCGATCTATCTATATAGATTTACGCACACACAAAACACACACACACACACTGTGTGAGTGTGTGTGGGGCAGAAAAATATTTGGCAGCCACCGATCGTGCAAGTTGTCCCACTTAAAAGATGAGAAAGACCTGTTATTTTCATCATAAGTACACTTCAACTGTGAAAGACAGAATGTTACCCGAGCGATGTGTTTGGGATCATTGCCATGCTGGAAGATCCAGCCACGTTTCCTGATGGAAGGAGGTTTTTGCCCAAAATTTTCCCCATACACAGCCCCATTCATCCTTTCCTTAATACGGATCAGTCACCCTCTTCCCTCTGCAGAAAAGCAGCCCAAAGCATCATATTTACACCCCCATGTCTCACAGTAGGTATTGTTTTTTTGGGATGCAACTCAGCATTCTTCCCCCTCCAAACATGGCGAGTGGAGTTTATACCAAAGAGTTCTATTTTGGTCTCATCTGACCACATGACATTCCTCTGGATCATCCAGATGATCTCTGACAAACTTTAAACAGGCCTGGACATGTGATGGCTTAACCTCGAGCACTTTAGGATTTTAATCCATGACGATGTAGTGTGTTACCAATAGTAACTTTTGTTAATGTGGTCTGTTGTGTCAGAATGATCTTCTTTCTTCCATAAGGATGAGGCTAGTCTATGGGCTTTTTTTATTTTTATTTTTATTTATTTTTTACGTGTCCTGTTTGGCAGTGTGGAGCTCAGAATTGGTGTCCGAGTACCAAGTAGAAGCCCAACAGATTTACTTTCACAAGCGGAGCAGTACAGCTTTTGCTATAGTCCTCCACTTGATATATGTGTGAAACATCTTTATTATGAATTGTTGGGTTTTTTATTTCCTGATGTTATGGACACGGAGACGGACAATTAAGGGGAAGAAAGAAGGAAGATGAAGAAGAGAGGTAGGAAACAAAAAGTCAAAAGAGAGGGTGAGTTGAAAATACAAGAGAGGAAGGGGAACAAAGAAAACACAGGAAGACATTGAAGTCTGCCTCCATACCCACAGGACGGCAGAGAGAGGGGGAAAAACAAAACACGAAAAAGGAACATCGACAAAACCAACCAAACATTGTGAACTAAGAACTACACAACCACATCACACAAAAATAGATATAAAAATACAAGAACAATGTCACAGAAAAACTCATGGTACCGATTAATCAAGATCTAGTAATGATAACCTCAGCCCAAGAATATATCCTTAATCACCAGAGACCCCACATCTATGAGTGTGTGTTAGCATGCTGGTGCATATAAGGTTTCTCCATAAGAGTGTTCAATAGTTGGTGTGAGCAGACATCAATCCGTCTCCCAGGAATCGATGCAGACATGAAGGAGATCGGAGCAAAGACGTCCAAAGGACCCCCAGACCCCCCTATGGGCTTTTTTTTATATTTTATTATGGCCAGACCCTATACATGAGTCCCTTTGGGTAAGCTGGAGCTCTCCCACCTAGCAGGTCATGTCTGCCTGTCTGTGTGAGCTGCTAATGTCTTCTATGTTAATGTTATGTCTTCCTTACAAGTATGGAATTATATTTAAGTCAAAAATCCCGAGCGAGATTTTCAACCCTCACCTGCGCGTATTCAACAAGCCACGCACGTAATTGCTCATGCGCGCATATTTAACAACACGCACGTGTAGAATTCATCTCATGAGTATCCAACAACCCGCGCATGTGGAGTTCACCTCACACGCTCTCTATACGAAGCTTTCATACACGCATGAAGGTAAATCTTAGGCTGCGCCCTCAAAAGGAAATTCTGCGCGAGCGAGTAAAATACTTTTGACTGTTTGGAGGAGGAGCCTAAGTTCAGCACTGACCCTGTGTAATTGGTCTTTTGAAATCAGTAACGCCCACAGGATCAGTAGAGTTATATATTTTTTTCACAGTTTAACAATACAAGAAAATGGCATTTGTCAAACAAAGAAAACAAGACTTTAATGATGCCAGATAGCCAGGAAAATAGGGAAAGTACATTGGTGTAGCATTCAAGCAGAGAAAAAAAGAAAAACCAAAAACATAAATAAATGAAATGAAAAATACATTTTAAAAAGGGCTAGGGGTAAAAATATCACTATCAGTTCATTATATCCTTTCAAGCAATTGCAGTGCTTTTCTCCATTAAAGAAAGTGAAGCATAAGAAGAGTTTCAGTTCTTTCAGGAAGGTATAAAACAGAGGTTTGCATTTGAGAAATTTACATTTATGAATGATAAATTAACAACAGAATATAAATTATGACATTCAATATGAGTTTTTTTTTTCTTTTTGTCGGATACTAAAAGTGATGTGATGTTTGGTGAACTCTTATGAAAAAAATCACTGATCCTGATCCACAAAGCGCGTATCGAGGCCTGCTTCATTTAGGGGAGGAGCCAGAAACGATGACGTCTGAAGCCCCGCTGCCCGGCTGTACCACGTGACTGCTTCAGGAAGTGGTTCAGAGTTTGCGGAGTGGTTTGACAGCAATATAAATCCCCTCAGGCTCCATTCAAAATGTGGGTTTGTGTAGGAGAGTTGCAGTCAGTTTGGAGTTTGGATAGGAGAGTTTAGTTAGTGTTTCTATAGTTTGGAGATAGTTTGGAGAGTATAGAGACAGATAGTTTGAAGATTTAGGAGAGTGAGGAGAAAGAGATAAGTGAGAGGATGGAGCCAGCTAGGAAGAGGAGGATTTCCCCTGTGTGGGAGCCAAATATTAGCAGGCTGGTAACCCCCTGGAGTAATGGGGAAATCAAAAATGTATGTACCCAATTTATATAGTCTTAACACATCTTCTGTGTCATGTGAAAGAGTGTTTTCGAAGGGTGGTGAGGTGGTGTCAAGAAAAAGGAATCGCTTAAAACCTAAAACTGTTGAGAAACTGCTATTTTTGAATAAAAATGTTTTCCCCTGTTTTGTACATTATTGCCCAAAATACAATCATTTTCAGAGCCTTCTTCCTAGTTCCTCAAGCATTTTCACTTTCCTCTGCCTGCTTAAGCCTTTTGCCTCAAGTGACAGAAAAACATTATTACACAACCTGCCATAACATATGATACTACCGTTTTGGGATAATGTACAGACAGAGTACATTCAAAAATATTTTTATTATTCACATTTAGAATATTTTATGTATAGAAATTATTTTTTGGGAACTCATAGTCATTCCCAAGAACCATAGCAGACTTACAACTTTAATGCATCACACATTAAGTGGCTTAGAGCTACAGCTGCCTGTGATTATGTACCTGGCCAGTAGGGGGGTTTGTGTTCACATGAAGCCCCGTGAGCAGAACCCTTTCTTCAACCAATTGGCTCAAGTGGTTCAATGCCTCATGGGGCTTCATCTCACCATCACTACAAGGAGCCCCAGATAGAGGGAGATAGTCAGTGATCTTGTATTTATTCAATTTTCTAAAAATTGCTCCAACAGTTGATCTCTTCTCACCAAGCTGCTTACCTATTGTAGATTGGCTCATCCTAGTCTTGTACAGGTGTACAATCTTGTCCCTGGTGTCCTTGGACAGCTCTCTGGTCTTAGAGGTGGAGGTTGGAGTGTGACTGTTTGAAGGTGTGGACACGTGTCTTTTATACTGATAACAAGTTCAAACAGGTACCATTAATACAGGTAACAAGTGGAGGATGGAAGAGCTTCTTAAAGAAGTCACAGGTCTTTGAGGGCCAGAATTCTTGCTTTTTTGTTGATTCTAAATACTTATTTTCTGCACCATCATACAAATAAATTCATTAAAAATCATACAATGTGATTTCTGAGAATGTTTTTTTTACTTTCGTTCACAGTAATATTGATGAATAAAATGTAAATAAAAAAATAAATTCCTTCCTGTGAATAAATGAGATATCCCAGTTGTAAACCACTATGGTTACTAAATCTCTTGCTGAAATGAAAAAATGAGATTTAGATCAATCAATACAAAAACAATGATATCTTGGAAACAATGCAGCCTAAATGAGTTTTTCAAAGTTAGAAAACAACTAATTAATAGACTGTAAAGTTTTGGACTGATGCAATCACACCCTATTTTAGGATGATCATATTTTGATTTCGAAAACTGAACACTCTTAGTCCAGTCCTGAAATAATTCACCCATACTCTGTTTACTTAAAGACATTGGATTTTAACATATTCAGAATGTTCCTTCTCTCTGTGGTTAAATAGAATAGTTAACTAATAAACTGCAGATAGGCAACGATTGCATGGGTCAACCATTGCAAAAATGACTTAAAAATATCTGGAAATAAATATGTTAAAATAAATAATTACTGTTCTGTATTAGAAAATTACACTGAAACAATAACACCTCACTTTGTAAGAAATTACACAAAAATCTGAAATTAGATTCTGAAAAAATAGGATGCTTTTTTTAATGTAACACAGTAAAAGCAGACCAGAAACACGGAAAGTCAAATCGTGCATCGTCTAGTCTAGTTTGGATCTGTGATGTCACTCCCAGAGAAATCTGGAAGCGAGAGAGCGCAGCCATCAGGAGCGAGAGGGCACAGATGGGATAAGTAAGTGTAGCAAGAGGAAAATGGATAGAGTGTCTTGCAAAAGAGAGAAGAGATTTTTTAAATGTGAGGAAAAAATGTGATTGTGTGCCCCGTGTTAGAAAATTCCTGTGCTCGTGATAACTGTTTTACTCGCCACAGTTTCATTTTACCCTCTCCCCAGCCTGCTTTACGCTCGTTTTGTTATGAATGGCTCCCTCATATTAAAGAAAGTAATCTGACGCCATACTAGCCTTTGTTGAATCGCCACGTGGCTTTCCTATGTCTCCCTTTGTGAACCAATCGTGCCAATTGATAAGGTTTAGGTCAAAGTGATCTATGACAAGAGGGGGTGTAAGCTAAACCCCCCTCCCCCCTTTTCGCTCGCCGTCTCCCACACACACACACACACACACAAACCTAACTAGTAAAGTTTAATAGCTAGTTAAACATTTTGGGGACCAGGCAAAATGTCCTCACAACTACAAATGTCCACACACACACACACACACACACACACACACACACACACACACACACACACACACACACACACACACGCACGTCTTGCTGTACTTGTGTTGACATTGTATTGACTTCCATTGATTTTACTATGCCTAACCCAGACACTTTCCCTAAACCTAACCATTACTGATACATGCCTAACCCTAACCTTAACCTAAACCTAATTCACACCATACCTCTAAACCTAACTAGTAAAGTTTAATAGCTAGTTAAACATTGTGGGGACCAGGCAAAATGTCCTCACAACTACAAATGTCCACACAAGGGTGGTGGGCTGTCAAAGGTTGGTCCTCACAAGTATAGCTATACATTTACACACACACACACACACACACACACACACACACACACACACACACACACACACACACACACACACACACACACACACCGTAACCCCTCCCCTCAACATTAACTGTTTTTATTCTGTATTTTTGCATGTGTTGGGATAGATGGAAATTATAAATGAAATGTTTGGCTGTAAGGTTGATCTATTTTCTTAATAAATTTCCCTTACTTAACGAGAAGTTTCCTGTTTTTCTTCAGTGTGTGTACAGTTAATTATGTCCCCGCAGATGGACTCTGCTTTTCAGAAGAGACTGACGGTCTGGTTTATTTAAAAGAATCTCGAATCAAAGATTGGTGCCCCAATTATCTTTAATAAACAGATTAAACTCGAGCATCATCAATACTTATATTAATATTAATTTATTGATTATAATTATTGATGCTTAGATAAACAAGACACTTATTGCTTATGTTGAGTCAGTTACAACATAGTGCAATTTAAAAAGGCCATGAAGTGGAATATATGATGACTAGTTGCTTATAAGTATTGGTGCATTTGCCTCTACCACAGCCATCTTTGAACTCTGCAACATATATTAGCTTTGTCGTGGATGGAGTGTGAAGTGGTTTGTGTCATGCGCAGCCAGAGGTCAGCTACACACAAAACATCTGCATTTTTTTCATCAGGTATGTGCTTCACACACACTGTTACATTTTTAAAAATTCGGTTTTTATTTTTAATGAGTTTACCTCATTACAACAGACAGATAATGACTTGATATAGATCAGCACCTATACACTTTTTTTTCATTTTGTGTGTCACCAAGTGTAAAGAATATGAGGTATTTATGTTAAACTATTAAACATAGTATAATCAAAAGTCTGTCAGCACAGAAAATAGTGCAGACCCCTGCAATCTCTAATGACCCACTTGGGGCTCACGAACTCTAGCTTGCGAACCCTTGTTCTAGAGGCTGAATCCGCACTCTGCTGCCACACTGGAGACTGGAACTACAAGCTCCACTTCAGTCAAAGTTTTGAAGTCGGGGAACATTTTCTAATTGAAGTGATCAGAAGTCTAAAAGACTTTCTGAACCCAGCTTCATATCGCTTCAGGAGCAGAAAATGCCGTAGCATGCGCTCCCTTTGCAAGAGTAGTTGCTCTTTAAAGTGTGTCTATAACCTGCCCCACAGGTAACAGTCTCCCAGTTAGTGAGATATATTGAGTACAGGGTCCCAGTCTGAGAAGATCCTCAGATGTCTTCGTGGGAATCTTTTTATTAACATTTTATTGATTAAGTTTCCTGTGCTCCGCACGTAAAGTAACAAATGTCTGTGCATCTGCACCAAATGGTCAGGGGTGTGAATTGTAATCTGTCAAAATGACAAGCGGTCATCAGATTTTTCCGTCACCATTCTAAAAAACTGGATGAAAAATATTTTGCTAACACGACCCCTGTGTGCACAGTATGCGATGGATCGCATACAAGCAGGGTGTCAAAAGGGTAGATATTTAAAACTATCAAACCACAGTCAAATTCTATCCAGTTGGTGCAATGTTTGGATACATTTTTTTGTTTCTTTTTCACACAATGACAAGACTAAATGAAATTACCTTGTATAAGATTTAATTTATTGTTTGGATACAAACAGGCCAGTCGGCCTGGAGGTTTAAACAGTGATTTTCGAGGTTTCCGATGGAAAGTCGTTTTATATCCTGCCACCTGAGTGACTCAATCCGACAGTTTTCCTTTGTTTGATGTTTAATAAATGAACCAGAGCGCCTTTAATCAGCTCCACGTAAGGGAGCTGGTGGCTACATGCTCTAGCAAACCACGTTGGCCCGCCTTTGACTGCTCGGCTTCATGAACAATAAATTAATACCATTACAGGTATTCAAAATAGAGATCGACTTTAAAGCAGATAGTTTAAACACCAAAACTAATCTTTTAAATCGTTTTTGAAACCGCCTTCTTATTATGTCAAAATACAAAATTAGATCAATCACTGCAGTGATGGATCCATAAAATAGGATCAATTCTCTAAAGGTTGTTGATTTCTAATTCAGCAAATGGTTTAACGAAACATTGGTTCTTCCAAATACTGTTTTTTCTTCACTCTAGCTTTGCATTGTGAATTGGTGGTTGGGAAACAAACCAAAAGATGCTAATTAGTTTCAAACTAACCACAATTATTTTAAAACTAATTTAGCTTCATTCCCAAGCCTCTTCAATACAAACCTTGGTTTTAAGCAACATATTCATACTGAACTGTGACATCACTATCAATTTATTGGTTATTATTTCTACTTCTTTGCATATTTATCACTTTTACTGTTTACTTTACTTTTATTATTATTATTATTATTATTATTATTATTATTATTATTATTATTATTATTATTATTATTATTATTATTATTATTTTCCTTAGTAGTTTAGTTGTGTGTTACTACCATAGTGAGTTTGTTGATTAAAGAATTTTAACTGAAATTTGAATTCTTTTTGTAATAAACTCTTGTATTTTGGAAAACTGTTGTTGTTATTTCACCTACATGTGTAGTAACTTGCTGTTCAAAGAACGTCAATAACTTATTCCTTCCTCTATTGTTTAATTACCTCAGCCTTATCAGGCAGGTAATCATAAACATAAACTGAGGCTGAACAATTTGGCTAGTGATATTCCTGGATTCCAGGTGGTGGCCCAAATGTGGTAATTTTGACATAAAATTAATAACCATGAATAATTGTTATTCATAGCCAAATCCTACCTATCTGTGGCACAACACTAATGATATTCTCATTTCAATTCAATTCATTTTATTTATATAGCACCGATTCACAACGTCATCTCAAGGCACTTTAGAAGAAAGTAATTTCAATACAAACATTCCAGTCATTGTAAAGTTTTAGCTAGTTCTCTATTTAAGGAATCCCAGCAGATTGCATCGAGTCATTGACTGGCAGTTGAGCCCCGTTGATGCAGACTCCAACCACTCCCCTTTAACCAACTGTTAAAGGGGAGTCACTACATGACACTATGAGGGATTGCTGAGGGATTGCTGTGGTTGGAGTCTGCATGAATGGGGCACAACCTCAAGTCAATGACTTAATCTGCTGGGATTCCTTAAATAGAAAACTTAAAACTTAATAGAAAACTACTGATTGGAATGTATGGATGATTGAATTAGAATTACTTTTCTTGTAAATTCCCATGAGATGACATCTGTTGGGACTTAGCGCTATATAAAAAAACTGAATTTAATTGAATTGAATTCAAGGAGCTATCTCTAAAATTGTGGTCTAACCTTGAACAAAGATATTTAGGTCTAAAGAAAAACAGATTCAGTGTATAAATGAAGGCTATGGGTGACAAAGAAATCACATCAGTCACTCAAAGAGTTTGGTTTTTTACTGAGACGTGTAGGTTGATGTGTTTTGTACTGCAGTTATAACAACCTTTTGCTTCCTCTAAAAGAGTGCCTTCTACCCAAACCAATAGACTTTCCTACTTTGTATGAGTAAAGAGAAGCACAAATCTAGAACTCACAATTTAATTACACTAGTTCACATGTAACTCCTGCTTTGCTACTGATTTTTGGAACAATTGTGGGTCTAGGGATGCGAGAAACATTACACTTTCTCAGCACTCGCATCTAGGTCTTTCCTCAATAGTTGGCTCCACTCACCATCAATAGACACTTGTGTAAAAGTCAAATTATACCTATATAGCCAAATAAGTAACATAACTGTCAGTAACAGACAAATGAGACAACGAGCACTTTGGCTTTATCAAAACACCGCAAACAGTACATTGTCTCCAGTCAATAATTCATTCTAACAATAATTAAAAACTGCCAGTAGGTGTTTTTTTTATAAAGTATGGTGTTAGAAAAATTTCAGTTGAAACCCATATTCTTTCTTCTTCCAATAAATAAGTCAAATATGTGAATTACTTCAACAAACTTAGTGAGGCATTCCTTCTGAATCTGCACATCTGGGTGCTTATAAGGTTGCATCAAAACTGAACTTTTCAAGACATGTTGATGTGTGTATGTGATGGTGTGCTGGAAGAGTTGATCTGACAAGCACCTCTTACGTTTATTCGCGCCTGGTAGGAAACCGTCCCTGCCGAGTTGTTGCAGATGCAGCGGTACACCCCTCCGTCAGGGACCTGGGTCTGGGTGATGTTGAGATGGCTGACCACGTGGCCTTCAGCATTGGTGTAGTAGGAGATGCGGTGCCGGCTGTCCCGAATCACAGGTTCGTCATCTAGAGTCCATGTTACCCTAGGCTCCGGCGTACCCTTCACCATGCACGACAGTGATACAAACTCATTGACGTTGTAGACCTTCTCGCTGAATGATGCCAGAATCTTTGGGGTGCCATCTGGAAAGAGATGGGATTTAAATATAGTCATGTGGTCTCTACCCAGCTTTAAACATTAAGAAAAAATCTAATTTAATGCATTTATAGAACAAATGCTTTGAAAATTCAGGGGACTGGGCCCTACAATGCTGAACTACTTATTCAAAATAGCAAATTGTGATGGACAACATGATTAAAAATGTATAGAAGTTGCATACAGAGATCATACATTCACAAATTGAAACAAACTCTCAAGCACCCATTTATCACTGAGTTCTGACCTTCCAGTATCACTTGAACAAAGTCCTGGGCAGACATCTTGCCATGCCTTGCGAAGCATTGATAGGCTCCCCCGTCGCTCTTTGCCATGCCAGCCATAACCAGGTTCTCTCTATTTTGGCCTGTCATGCGGACACTGTTGCTGGGGTAAATGAGCTCTCCATTGCGGTACCAGGATAATTGATACTCCTCTGAGTCAGTTACACTGCAGGTCAGGGAAACCTGGCTTCCCACGCTGCCCTTCACCTTCCGTGGACTCACCGTCACTTTCAGAGGTTCTGTTTTTTTAGGGAGGTAAACAATAATCAGTGATTGATGGGTATACAAAGGTAGCAAAGTCAATAAGGAAAACTGTTTATGTTGTTATATGAAGCACCTTACATATCTGATAAAACTCCCCACACTGAGTAGGCACACGATGAGCACTGACCTTTTACCTGCAACCTGCCAACAACCTCAGCATTCCCGTAGCCATTCCACACTTCACAGACATATGTCCCTGTATCACCAGGCTGGGCTCTCTCTATTAGCAGGCCTGTCACACTCTGTCTAAAGCGAGTGTCTGTTTCCAGTGGTCGGTTGTCCTTTAGCCAACGGTATTTTGGTGCGGGGTGGCCTGAAGCCTTGCAGGGCAGCTCCACTCGATGATTCGTCATCACCTCGTGACGCTCAAAGCTGTCTAGTATGTGTGGTGCTGAATTAGTTGGATCTGCAGGGTAAAACAAATGGGTGTAAGGTCTACTGAAAATGTTTAGTAACTCATGATCAGTATCCCAGGAACTTCAAACTAAACTTATTCACAATGATCTGAGCCCTCTGTGGAGCAATGGACAAATATGGCCTCTGGCAAGCACAAGGCTACTCCTATTTTGTATCCCTGCATTACCATTTTATCACTTCTTACTTCCATTTTGTATCAGTAAACCAACAGACCATATTAGACCCATGTATTTAAAACAGAGCATCATCTTATTTTATTTTCTATTGAGGTATTTTCATGAATTATAAAGATAAAAAGTTCCACAAATGCATTCATTCATTTATGATTTTCTGAAGACCTTGTATTATACCCTGCTTCAGTGTATTTTTGTTGGACCATCTGACTCATATGAAAGTTCTGGGAGCTTATATGCTCCTGATCAAGCCAAAAATAATAGTAGATAACAGTTATTGTAGTCACAAAAAAGCATGTCCCTACAGTAGCCCATGAGCAGATTATTGAAAATGACTTTAAATTGTTGGTTGCCAAATCAGGAATTAAGTGTTCATGAATCATCCCATGGTAAATGGTGTTTTATTATACCCAATAATTTTGGGACCAAAACTATAAAGGAATGAAACAGTGAAGAGACAAAATAGTCACTGCCACCAACTGAAATGGATATCAGTGCATGGATTTGTATGCAGATGAGTTATTTGGTCTTGTGCGGTTTGAATAGTCAGTGTTACAGTCCAGGGGTCTCATTTATAAAACTGCGTAGAATCATTACTAAAACCGTACTTAAGCTCAGCAACTTTTTTTTACTTACGCCTAGTAAGTTTCAGACCTATTAAACTTGGGAGTACGCACAGCTGCATGCACTTTCCGCTTTATAAATCCCACTCTCCCTAGAAATGTGCGCAGATGTTTTTGGATCATATCCCGCCTCCTACACACCCACTTTCTACCATAAACGGTCAATGCAAAGTGTCTAGTGAATATTCTGCATCCACTTAAGCCAGCTAATATGGGGCGTTTCACAGGTAACCATGGCAACCGAGAGGCGGAGAAGGTAATTCCACAGAGACAGCTGCAGTCTCAGAGGCACAGAAAACCGTTTTATTTTAATCAATCACTCAATCAGTGCTTTACTCAGCCGAATGCAGCCAAAGTGCTTCACATTAAAAGACAAAAATACAGTTGCAAAAAGAAAATGTGTAACAAGAAGAGAGTAAAAAGATTTAAAAATGTAATAATAAAAGCTGCACAAGCAATAAAAAAAAGAACAATAAAGTTTCAATTAGGCCTATATGATTACTTCTTGTAGTAACAATAAGACTGGAATTTATTAAACCAAATAAAACTAGATATTTAAAGCCTGACAGAAAATGTGAGTTTTAAGTCTACATTAAAAAGTATCATCCTTGTAAAATTTTGATTTGGAGTCACAAACAAACGGAAAAGCTGCAAGTGATGCAGCGTTGATGCAGCAGCGTTCCTGACATAAAAAAGAAGAGTGGGGGACGGGGTGCATGGTTCCAGTGGGTCCAGTTCAGCTCATAGATCTAATAAGACTGCTTTAAGGAATCTACACCGTCCCTCATCCAGATGCTTCCAGTGGCATGATCTACAATGAGCGCCAGCATCCATTGTGCATCATTATGCTGGGGATGCTGCAGTATTCGTACTTCACACAATTAATACACCAATAAGTGCAATTTCTATATAAGCTGAAGACATAAATACATATGAACATACTGTGATATAATTCTTATGTGCAACATATTTTAATTCAGATTCTCATTTTTATTCTCAGTTCAGAGATGGGATGGGGGGGGGTGACTGCTGGTTGTGTGTCTATGTGCGCAACGCTCTACAAATTTGAAATTGTGGCTTTAATTTTCATTTTTGCCATCACTCCTGCTGCGCTGTCAGTGTCCTCTGTGTCCACAACGTGCGTAAGCAAGATCCGTAGTGTGCTTAAAGTTGCGCACATTTTTCCATCACGTTTTTTTCTATAAATCCCAAACTTTGCGTAGAAAGTTGCTTATGTAGTTTTCAGACCCCATTTTGTGCGTAAGCAAGCTTTATAAATGAGACCCCAGGGCTCTATGTATGTGTTGTGTTTTTGCCTTGCCTCCACCCCTCAGTTCATTAGCTGATGATGGACGCCACCTGACATCTGCTGATCCCCATAAAAGGGTGTCACCGTCTCAGGAGGGACAGGAGGGTGGCCAGTATGTCCCGTCCACTGCTGGAGCTCAGTTCTGTTCTGTTTAGTTAGTCCTGCCTTCTATGGGCAAAGCTTTGTGCACCTATACTATAAGAATAACTTTGTGCGATCAGACACTGAATTTGAATATGTTCTGTTTGAATGTGCATAACTCAGACTGGATCTGAAAAGCTCAACTTGAATAAATGCTTTTAAAAACTAAATCTGAATTAGGGTATTTTAAAATCCAATGAATTAGTTTGGAAAGGGTTGTCACTGAATTGAAATTGAAATGTTAAATTTCGAAAAATGAATTAATTTCCTTTGAAAATGAATTTTATGCTACTGCAAATTTAGCTCTCAAACTTTCAGTTTCATTTCTCACCATTTAGTTTCAGTTCTACAATGCAATTTCAATTCTCAAATTCTGTTTTTTAGGTCAGACATGCGGTTCCTCGAGACAGGTCTGGCACCATGGGCGTGGGGGGGCCGGGCCCGCCCATTCACGTATCGAGCCTACCCATGACAGATTACAACGCTTCATGCAAATGTATTGGCCCAAGACAACCAACAGAGTTATGCAATAAGTTACTAATCGGGAGTTTTGGATGCGGTAAAAGAAGACACTTTGGTACAGTAGTTTGCTAAAATTAGTCCCTTAAATTACATTCTGGTCCACACTTCTTACCAGTTGGTGGCAGTAACGCTCCTATTCGTTGTTTGCTAGCCGTGAATAATTATCAAGAAGAAGAAGGAGAAGCGTGCTATTTAGAGCATGCAAACTGGTAGTCATGATGTAAACATTCTGAAAAAATACACTCAAGAAAGTAATTTACAAAAGTTTTTAGAAGCAGAGTTGGATTGAGGAAGACTTGAAGACTAAGTACTTTATTGGAGTACATTAACTGGAAGTAAAAGGATTGTTTTTGTTTGCGATGATGGCTCTGTGGATGTGCAGCTAAGAACGGTAAGTTGGACATTACATTTTTTTTTTCTAGATGTATCAGGACAGTTTCAGCAGCGAGTAGCATCACTGATCAAAGCAGCAGAAAATTAAGAGAATCGACATGGAAGAAGCAAGGCTGGTCGCTGTGTTTTCTGATTGCTGTTGTTATTAACTGGTTTGCAAGCAACTCTTCTAAGTTTACAAAGCCGATTGTTTGGTGACGTCTGCTCATTTCCCTCTGAATCAGCGTGACTTGAGTGACAATGATCTTCTATAAAGGACGAAGGCTTACTCACATATAAAGTATGATCGTGACAGTGGCTCAACCGCGGCTCCTTTTGGAGAACATAAACGTTCTGACCACCGATCTAGAACAGAGCGATCTTTCAGAAAATCTCCAGAACCTACCTCAGCCAGTCCCTTTTTAAATTATGTATTATATGAATATGTACATAGAGTGTCAAAAAGGGCCGTTTTGACCTGGAAATATTTAACATACTACCAACGGGAGGTAAAAACATTAAGGGGTTAAATAAAGACTGGGCCCGCCCCAAAATATGCTGCGGCTCCCCCAGTTAAATTGCCCTGGTGCCGGGTCTGCCTCGAGAAGTAATCTTCTACGTACTTTAGCGAACCTACAGTATCCTGAGCAGAGCTGTCAAAAGTATTCACATTCAATACTAGAAGTATAGATAGTAGAAGTATAGATTCTATGGTTTAAAAAGACTTCTGTAGAAGTTGAAGTATCAAGTCAAGTTTTTTACTCAAGTAAAAGTAAAAAAAGTACTTGATTCAAAACTACTTAAAGTACAAAAGTAAAAGTAATGTATTTTAAAAAATGACCTTAAATAAAGTTTAAGCCGCTCCCAAAATAAAGAGCATAATTATTATAATGTTATATAAAAATGTTAATTTTGAAACATTTGGGACACACTAGGCTACCTGTTTCAGCTGCATATATGCCCATTAAAATGTATTAATTTTAGTGCAATGCAATTACATTACAGAACCATATGTGGACTACTGAGCTTTAATAAGTATATATATATATAAAAGTTCAATTCAATTCAATTCAGTTTATTTATATAGCGCCAATTCACAACAGATGTCATCTCAAGGCTCTTAACAAGAAGTCATTTCAATACATTTATACAAACATTCCAATCAGTTAAAAAGTTTCCTATCTAAGGAATCCCAGCAGATTGCGTCAGTCATTGGCGTGAGGTTGGGCCCCGTTGATGCAGACTTTCCAACCACAGCAATCCTTCAGCAATCCCTCATACTGAGCAAGCATGTAGCGACGGTGGAGAGGAAAAACTCCCCTTTAACAGGAAGAAACCTCCAACAGAACCAGGCTCAGTAGGAGCGGCCATCTGCCAAGACCGTCTGGGGGTTTGAGAAGACAGAGCAGAAACACAGAAGGAACAGAAGATCTGATATAAGAGAACTTGCTATGTTACAGAAAGTAAAAAGTTGATAACAGGACACAATGAAAGTTCAGTTACTGGGAGGATCATCCCAGTCGATGCCCCCCGTCCAACAGGGCATTGCAGCCAAGCAGGATACCAGACCAGGTATATCTTCTATGGAGAGAAAAACACTGAGAGAAAACAAAGTTAACAGTCGAAATAACAGAATGTACTGTAATACAACTGGAGATTAAGAATTAAGAATAGTATCACCATAAGTCTTACAACCTCAGCACAGACAAGATTGTGCAGACCGATGCAATCTCTAATGACCCCCTTGGGGCACACGAACCTCATGTTGGGAACCACTGTTCTAGAGGCTGAATCTGCGCTGACGCACTGGAGACTAAAAGCTCCACTTCAGCCAAAGTTTTGAAATCAGGGAACATTTCTCTGATTCAAGTGATCAGAGGTCGGAAAGACTCTCTGAACCAAGCTTCATGTCGCTTCAGCAGCAGAAAATGTCAGAGCATGCGCTATTTCGTGTTTGGCACGACACCGGGCTCTTTGAAGTGCATCTTTAACCAGCCGCACCTGTAACAGTCACGTTCCAAAGCCTCTCGCTCTGAGATGATGCTCAGATGGCTTCATGGGAATCCTCTTATTATTAATGTATTGATTCAGTTACTTGTACTCCGCGCTTCAACTCAAACTTAAAAATGTCCGCGCGTCTGCACCAAATGGTCAGGGGTGTGAATTATAATCTGTCAAAATGACAATGGCCTTTTGATTTTCCGTCACCGTTGTAAAAAAAAAAAAAAAAACTGACTAATATGGAAAATATTCGGTTAACGTGACCCCTGTGTGCACAGTATGCAATGGAGCGCATACAGCGGGGTGTCCGAATGGTAGATGTTTAAGATTATGATCAAACCACTGTGAAATTCTATCCAGTTGGCGCATTTTTAGATTGTTTTTTTGTGTGTCTTCTTAATAAAAGACTTAATGAAGCAGGAGTAACGAGGCTATTTTTTAAATGTAAGGAGTAGAAAGTACAGATAATTGCGTGAAAATGTAAGGAGTAGAAGTAAAAAGTAGGCCCATAGATAATTACTTCAGTAAAGTATAAATACTCAGAATTTCTACTTAAGTAAGATAACGAAGTATTTGTACTTCGTTACTTGACACCTTTGATCCTGAGCCAGAGAGGGTCACATATGAAATTGTCAGATGAGCTCTAAGTTAGCCTAGTGTTCTCACGGGTGTTTGTAGGGTTAGGGTGAGGGTTAGGGTTAGGGTTAACCCATGAGGCTAAAATCGGATGGGACAAAAACTAAAAGCTTAAAGTGGTTGTGTTTTTGGGCTTTTGCCATTTGCATATATTAGTTTTGTAGAAATCATCGTTCATAAATGAGCTCATATGGAGGTCCCATGTTTCATAATTCAATGGCACTTGTATAAAGCTAATTTTGAATTTTGCAAATTAAGCTTTTTGTCATGTGTTTTTAGAACCAAAGAGAAGATGACTTCTTTTTGGAGAAATCATCACCTTTACACAAGGGCAAAGCAAGACTGTAGCATTGAGGTAGTATAAATCCAGTTACACACCTTATGCTTATAGTACACTTATATTAATCCTCAAACACTAAAGAACCTGTGATCTCAGTAGAGTATAGTTCCTCTTGTGTTTTGCTGTGAAAACTATACTTTTGCATTCACGGATGAACACAGTTGCATGTTTCCCCTCTTTACTTGTTTTCTGTCTGTTTTGAGTAAAATTTTGAAGAAGATGGACTTGCAGTGGAAGGTCACCCTTTGCTGCCAAAAACAAATGAGATGATAAAAACTGACTGCATGTACATGCGTAAAGAACATATAACTTTTAACTGCTCAAGTTAAATGTAAATTTCCTGAAGATTTCTTCCGTTTAGGACATGATGGAGCAAAGGGAGGGTGAGGAGAGGAGAACCCAGGAGAGCAGGGACAAGATGGATAGACTGTTTTCTGTTTTTTTATTTATTTGTTCTTGTCACTTTTGTTGTTTTTGGTTGTTTTGAATAAACTGATTCGAAACAACTAGTCTCATTAACTCATTTTATCAACTGCTTTACTATTATTTACAGTTGTTTTTTAACAAATGAACATAAAGCTAATTTGGAACAATTTAAAATGATTAATAAATCAAAATAAAATGAAAAATACTTGTAAAAAACCAAAAATATTTACAGAAGGAAAAACATATGTAAAGTTATTGATAGTTTTTCATGCAGGATTAACCTGAATAGCCTCTTTTTTGGACCGTTCTTTAAACTTAATGAAAATAAACAAGTCTCTGGCAGCTTTGCTGGATCTGCTGAAGAAAGATCAGAGATGTAGATGAAGAGCTGCAAATAAGAGCTGGTCTTTTCTGCTTGATGAATAGTAGGTTCTGCAGAGAATGCTAAGGTTAGCTTCTTCATGCTGAAAACTGCATTGTCCACCAATTGGCTTTGCAGGGTTGGGTCAATTGACAGCTGCCAATCACTATGACACATATTTTATCCACTGCTGCATCATCCTCAAGCTCATCCTCAGGAGCCACAATGTCACCAGTATTCTTATTAAATACTAATTTCTTTATATAGTTCAATGTACTGACAGCAAAATCACACAAACATTATCAATGGAAATCGGATTTATCAACCCAGGAAGATCTGGATTTGGAATCACATGCAAAACTAAAGTAGAAAAACACACACTACAGGCAGATCCAACTTTGATGTAATCTCCTTCAAACAAGTCAAAATGAGGCTCAGTAGTTTGTGTGGCCTCCACGTGTCTGTATGACCTCCCTACAATGCCTGGGCTTGCTTCTGATGAGGTGGTGGATGATCTCCTGAGGGATCTCCTCCCAGACCTGGACTAAAGCGTGGTGCGATGGGGCATTGGTGGATGGAGCGAGACAATATGTCCCTGATGTGCTCAATTGGATTCAGGTCTAGGGAACGGGCTGGCCAGTCCATAGCATCAGTGCCTTCCTCTTGCAGGAACTGCTGACACACTCCAGCCACATGAAGTCAAGCATTGTCTTGCATTAGGAGGAACCCAGGGCCAACTGCACCAGCATATGGTCTCACAAGGGGTCTGAGGATCTCATCTCGGTACCTAATAGCAGTCAGGCTACCTTTAGTAAGCACATGGAGGGCTGTGCGGACCCCTAAAGAAATGCCACCCCAAACCATTACTGACCCAGTGCCAAACCGGTCATGCTGGACGATGTTGTGGGCAGCAGAACGTTCTCCACAGCGTCTCCAGACTCTGTCACGTCTGTCAAATGTGCTTAGTGTGAACCTGCTTTCAAATGTGAAGAGCACAGGGTACCAGTTGCCAATTTGCCAATCTTGGTGTTCTCTGGCAAATGCCAAACGTCCTACATGGTGTTGGGCTGTAAACACAATCCCCACCTGTGGACGTCGGGCCCTCATACCACCCTCATGGAATCTGTTTCTGAAAGTTTAAGCAGACACATAAACATTTGAAACCTGCTGGAGGTCATTTTGCAGGGCTCTGGCAGTTCCCCTCCTGTTCCTCCTTGCACAAAGACAGAGGTAGCGGTCCTGCTGCTGGGTCGTTAACCTCCTACGGCCTCCTTCACATTCGCTGATGTACTGGCCTGTCTCCTGGTAGTGCCTCCATGCTTTGTGCCTCCATGCTTTGGACACTATGCTGACAGACACAGCAAACCTTGCCACAGCTCGCATTGATGTGCCATCCTGGATGAGCTGCACTACATGAACCACTTGTGTGGGTTGTAGACTCCGTCTCATGCTACCACAAGAGTGAAAGCACCGCCAACATTCAAAAGTGACCAAAACATCAGCCAAAAAGCATAGGAACTGAGAAGTGGTCTGTGGTCACCACCTGTATAACCACTTCTTTATTGGAGATGTCTTGCTAATTGCCTATAATTTCCACCAGTTGCCTATTCCATTTGCACAACAGCATGTGAAATTGATTGTCAATCATTGACTACGTTTACATGCAGCCAATATTTGGGTTATGGTCAGGTTAAGGTCACTATTCGCCTTTTTGAAACATTCGGAATAACCTGTTTACATGCGTGAGCAGAGAGAGTTACTCCTGTATACATGGAATTTGTAATCAATTGGCATATCCCGATGTAAATGGCGAAGCACGGTTACTGTCAGGACGTAGGGACAAACTTAAGACGCAATATCCATCATTTCCGATTCTTCTTGTTTTTCTATGCGCATACAAGAAGTTCCTCTACACAAAAGACCAAGATTCCTTGCGAATAGAACATGTGCAGAACACAAATCAGTGTTCCTTTTGATGGGGATATGCCGATACATATTTACATGACCAAATATTCGGGTTAGAAAAGGGGTACCCCAGGGGTAATATTCTGGTTTTTAAAAACTCGAATATGAGCATATTCGTTTTTTTGTCAGTGTTTACATGGCCATTTGTAACCGGGTTATTGCTAATATTGCGGTTTTGAACGGGTTATTGGCTGCATGTAAACACACCCAGTGTTGCTTCCTAATTGAACAGTTTGATTTCACAGAAGTGTGACTGACTTGGAGTTACATTGTGTTGTTTAAGTTTTCCTTTATTTTTTTTCAGCAGTGTATATACTGCATATAAGATCAAATTAATATTAGAAAATGTTTCAGTGTATTCTAAATTTGAAAAATATTTCGTTTATGTACATAGATACTAGTTATTTTTGCCACAGTGAATGTTTAAATTTAACCACCAGTCATTCAGTCACTGGGCCTAACTAGCTGAGGTTACCATGGTATTCCTGAAAACATGTAGATTAAATAACTTTACTTTACCTGGATATGATTATCTCTCAGCCGGAGATATAAAACTATAAAACTATGGCGATACAGCTGCTGTAGCTCCTTGAGGTCCCCCAATGCAGCTCAGCGTGTCATAGGTTCACTGAAGTACAATCAATCAATTAATCAATCAATCAATCAATCAATCAAACTTTATTTATTAAGCAATTTTCATACAAACTTTGCAACTCAAAGTGCTTTACAGATTAAAATGACCCCACATAAACAACATTCCCATCCCTCCCCCGGAGATTTAAAAGCATGATCACAATTGTACCCCCCTCCCCCTAACCCAACTCCCACGCACGCACACACGCACTTAAGAACAATAAAAAGGACATTGAGCCGACTACAGATGATCAAGTGAGAAAACGCCATAAAAGGAGCCATCTGCACTGGCAGCAGCAGATCAACAGCAGCAGCCGAGGCACTGACACAGGACGCCCAACGGAGGCATGACCGAGACCCCCACCACCACCCAAAAGCTACAATGCAGTTCTATTCCTCTAAGTTCTATTACTTCTCGAGGACCCGGATGTCCGATCAAAAAACTGAATTTAGGCATTGAAATTGAATTGTAGAACTGAAACTGGATGGTGAGAATTGAAACTGAAAGTTTGAGAGCTCTTGCAGTAGGATAAAATACTTTTCAAAGCAAATTAATTCATTTTCAAAATAAAAAATGTATTTTCAATTTAGTAAGGCGTCGCACCAGCCCAAGACAGATTAAAACACCCGTGTAATTAGTGTAATCTGGCTTCTAATGGTAAGTAGGCATGTATTTGCTTTCTGAGGCCTGGTTCAAACTGGCCACGGAAGTATCGCGGAGCGGAGACCGCTTCCATTCGGCACCCTTGTTAACCTATGTTCTAGTTCACACCAGACGCGAAGCACCGTGATTCTCCACGACCGGGTCGCGCCGTGAAGCGATCGTTTTGCCGTCTGGTCTATTTTTTTTGCAATTCTGGCAAGAAGTCATACCAAGACATACGAGACAATCCGGTCAATTTTCAAAATAAAAGCTATTTTTCAAAATAAAATACTGCGATTGACGAATGCGATCATATTTGTGTATCTAAACAGACTGTAGAGATGAAAATAAACAAACAAACAAACACACACACACACACACAGAGACACAGTTTATGAGGTGATTTACTTACCCATGATGAAAAAAATGGCTCTGAAAAAACAACAGCTGAGCAGAAGCGCTTGTCGGCCGTGGCGGAGAAATACGCATCTGGTGTGAACAGGGGGGCAGCGGATAGTGCGCAATTTTTGTGAGCGTGCCGCTTCGCTGCACTTCTGCAGCCAGTGTGAACCAGGCATGAGGGATTTGACAAAAGCGTGTACTGGGTCTGTAGTTATAATTGTATCATTGATTGGCATACATCATTGGAATCAGAAGCAGGTGTGCTGGTGTTGAAAATCACTGTGGGAGCTAGGAAGTTTCTTTACCTTTGGTGGGTCAAGGATAAGAATTTATTTTTATTTTTATGAATATCTCAGATTTTCTGGGACCGGGGCGACCTATATTTGGAACCACTGTGAGGTTAAGCGGCCTTCCTTTAAAAGCAGAAGAGAGCTACTGACTTCTGCTAGATGCTCGCAAACAATATCAACATAGCTGACAGGAGAATGGAGAACAGCACCTAGAAGTACGAATCCCTCGCAGCTGTAGCACCACCAGTAGCGCTTACAAAGATATTCTATGAAGGAAGATGCCTCACTCATGCACACAAGCAGAAACACAGCAGGATCATGACAGTGGCTCAACCGCGGCTGCTTTTGGAGTACAAAAACAAACATTCTGACCACCGTCTAGAACAGACGGGCCATTTGGGAAAACTTCCGAACCTCCCTCTGGCCAGCCAACCCTGAAAAATCTCAGCTTTCAAATGATGTATCATAATATGAATATGTACATAGAAAGGGTGTTAAAAAGGGCAGATTTGACCCAGAAGTGTGTAACACGCTAACAAAGGGAAGTTAAAACGCAAAGGGGTTCAATAAAAACTTGGCCCCCACAAAATAAGCCATGACCTCCCCCCCAGCTAAATTGCACTGGAATGTGTGAATTTATGGACAGTAAATTCCAAACTAATCCATTGGATTTCAAATTAGGCTAATTCAGATTTAGTTTTTAAAAGCATTTATTCAAGTTGAGCATTTCAGATTCAATCTGAGAGATACAAACTCAAATAAATTCAGTTTCTGAAGGCACAACATTCTGCCAGTGTTCCCCAATGTTTTTTCCCCTCGTATGTTTTTCTAATCAACAGCAAAGTTACTTTTTATCCCAACAACCACTCTCCATGTATCTTTGTCCACACCTGGGAAACAACCGTTATTAAGCATCCGTAGCAGTCAGACCAAAGAGGTAATATTTGAACTTTTCACTGAAATTGGTCCAGGATTCCACAAGTGTAAAATTTACCCACCTGTGAAAATTCATTTAATCTGAGACTAAAGAAATTGAGAGGCTAAGTAATTTACAAATATTTCCACTATAAATGTGATATATATCCTCTAAACGTTTTTTTTGCACTTGCAAACATGTTCAGATGAACTTGATCATTAGTGGAGCTCACATTATTAAGATGTTTGAACTAAACTAAGCTGTACTTCACTTGACGAACAAGAAACAAGCTCAACTTATCTTGATGTCATCCAACAGCACTCTATTTGGGGATGAAAGAAAGATTTACACAGTTTTCTTTGGGGCAAGCTTTGGATATTTCAGACAGGAAAGACCTGCAACAACATTTTCCCTCAAAGCGAGCTGGTTGCTCTGTGTCTGTGGATGTGCATGCGCGCAGCAAAAACACAGTTCAGGGGTGCACGGTGGCGCAGCCGGTAGAGCAGCTCACCTCACAGCAAGAAGGTCCCGGGTTCGATTACCGCCGGGGATGCTGTGGGTGCTGAGGGTGTGTTTGTTCCCCCGCATCATCGGCACCCACAACCTGGGTGGGGTTGGCGAAAGAGCCTTTCTGTGGAGTTTTCATGTTCTCCACGTGTTCCCTTGAGCAGCTAATGTGAGCTACTCCCACAAAAACATGCACTAGTCCTGGGCACCCACAACCATGTTGCTGGGGCTGTATACTGCCTCCTCCTGGCTGGCCGGGGGTGCCTGAAGGGTTGGGGAGGATCTGGCTGGAATAACATGATCCTTCCATCCTCCATCAGGTAAAAAGGAAGGCCCAAGCATGAAGGAGGCTTGGGTTTCAGTGCAGGGCCCTCCCGGGGCTGGCAGAGGGAGAGCAGAACCCCAGGACTAGAACTAGGTAGGAGCACTGGGTGATAAATAATGGGGGGGGGAAACGTGGGATAAAAAAAACAAAAACAAAAAAACAGTTCAGCTGTTTTGTACAGTTTTTTGCAATCTTTGTGACTGCTATGGCAAATCTGCAAAACACGTTAGCTTAAAACATTTTTTTTCATGCCTCTTAACAAAGTTCTAAGCTCTAAATATTTTGTGGAGATAAAAAAAAATTAAAGGGGTCATCACCTGAAATTTTCATTTTTTCCATGTGGTTTCCTAATGATTTTACACGGCAGTAAGCCAATATTCAAAAGTGCAGCATTTGTTTACCATTGGCTTCTCTAACCACCCCACGTGCACTTCACGTGCATGCGCCCTCAAAAACGTGGTTTTGATTTCTGTGCCGCTTTTACGTCAAAACGGCAGGATTTTACCGTTTATGAACATAGCAGACCTCAGCCAAAACCTCAGCCAATAACATGGCTTGGTCCGAAACCAACAATTGGACGATCCAGTTGTTGTCTCACAGGACAAGTACTTCAGCATTCACCTGGCTCCTCCACTCATTATGCACTGCCGTATTTTGCGAAGGACAAACAGCCAGCTAGCACTTCAACTTGAAGACAAACTACAAGAGTCCCAAAAAGAAAAAAAACAATTTGAAGTCCCGGAAAACAAAAGACGTTTCTGCCATGTTGCTTCACAAAAACGGTGACTGGTGTTTTGCGCTCTCCTGTTTACAGTGGCAATGCTGTTCCCATTTAAGGGGGGCGTGGCCTAGGGATTATAGCCAAAAGGAGGGGTGAGAGTTCTGTAACTTTGCTTATGTTGAAAAGCTAGCTTGTTCTGCAGATTCAGTACAGCACCTGTAATTTACATGACTGAACATTTTGTCAGATAATTTAAACAGAATTATGATTTTATAATAGATTAATGTTGTAGTGGTTAATTTCCCAAATGACCACACACTATATTTCACATTCACAGTTGAAAAGGTTGAAGTTAAGAGCAGTGTGTTGACTTTTTAGAACAACAGTAGGTACCCATCCCTCTTCTTTCTGTTTATGGTAATCACACTTCAGCAAAATATCTTGGATTGCCCTTTCATATTCCTGAAGAGGGGGGAAAGTGACTCTCCCCCAAATTCAAAATATATTTATGCCATGTCATCTTCCATTTATTCAAGTGTTTTTTTTCTTGTCTTTATTTCCATTTAGACGACAAACAGGATTTGTCACAAGCACAATTTAACAGACATATGTTTCTTTATCATATGTGTATATTTTTGAACTATTATTTGTTTTATGGCAAAAAATGTCCTTCAGAATGGTGTTTTCATCTTAACAAAATAAATTTGACAGAAATTCATAGAGTACATTTAGAAATGCTGGCAGTCAATCTGATGTACAACTCTGGGTACTTACCTGAGACAATGAGACGGGCACTATTGCTCTGTCGGGTCTCTCCTGTGTACCGATGTCGTGTCATACACCTGTAGTTATAAAGCCCGTCTTCCATTTGCACATCCAGGATATACAGGGCACCCGTGGATGTAATTAGAAACCGTGACACTGAGAAGAAACACATTCAGAAAGCAATATAAGAACACTATAAAGCATTTCTAAGAGTAGATGTATCTTAATAAAAACATAAAACCAGTGAAACATAGTAAATTACACCATAAACACTTTAAATGTTTATGGGACAGCCATTACCACAAATGACACATTTATGTCACCTACAAGGTAAGTGCACCACATTGCACTGTGGTGAATGAATGAATGAATAAATGGCCTTTATTGTCAGCATACTCAAAAAGAGCACCACAAAATTTCGTTCCAGCGCAAGCAATCCAAGAACAAGAACATACAACAACACATATTTACACTAAACAGGATTGGAAGACTGAAGTTGCAGCCAGTTACAGCGCACCTTATGCAGATGAGAATGGTTACAATAGATCGGGTAAGGGAGGAGGGGAGAAAGATGTATCTAAGCCCTGTCCCCAATGGAGGACACAGCTTAGTTGCTAAAAAACCCCACCTCAATACATAAAAGCACATATATCATTCACAAAACTTTATAACACAAGGCAGGAAGGGTGGTTCTGGGAACCCCCACTTGGCAGACTGGGTTCATAGCTTAGCGCACTCCACTTGCCAACTTTGCGGGAGTGGGAGCGAGAGTCTTAGGGTATTGCGAGCATGTCGAGATCCAGGAGCCCGTGCATGTCTGTAGCTGTGGCGTGAGCGTGCGTGCATGTATGTGTGTGTGCATTAATGTGAGACCATGAAACTCCTCTCAGTTCAATCTCAGAGTCCGTCGCCTGTGTTGTAATATACAACCTTGGGGCTGAGTCAGGGAGCCCACAGGCTCATGTGGGGGATGGAGGAGTGGGGTGGGATGGAGCGTCCTTGCGCACACACATCCAAGGGAGTTTTTTGTTTGGTCTACCAAGACCAGGGAGTCGAATTCCAGTAGATAAGAAATTGTTTTAGAAACAGACAAAGATCACTTTTTTTTGACTCAGAGTCCGTCAGTGGTCCGAATTCAGTCCAAACAGCCAAATCGTGGGTCAGATTACCTTCCAGCTGGCTGAGAATTTCTCCAAGTTATTACCCACGCAGTGAAACGAGTCCAATTTTGCTCACACATCACAAATAGTCTGAGTGTTGACAGCACAGCAACCTTCATGTAGCCTGGGCAGCCTGCCAGTTGCTGCCTTTAAGCTTGAAGTTTACGAAACCCACTTGCGTTAATCAGCAGATATCCAGTTATCATGAATCCAACTATATAAATGTTTCCAACAACCTCGATGGTCAGAAGCGAGAGACACAAGATCCTCCACGATGTTCCATCAGAACAACTTGGCTCTCTCTTTTAGCCATTCTCCAGGGAAAATTTTGATTAATTGTATTAAGAGACCAGCTGACCAGAACCAGATCCAGAACCATGGTTGTTCTTTCCGGAGGAGAATGCAGAGAGAGGCTCTAAATAGAATAGTTGACAAGACAAAAAAATGCAGAAGTAGGCAACAAAAGTTGGTGTACTTTTGGAAAAGCAATTTTTTCCATGAAGCATCTTTTTTTAATTCATTGGTTACTGCTGAGCTCCTACTCAGCTTAATTGTCTTGTGCAACGAACATCTCATTAAAAGAAATAATAAACCACTGTATTATACAAGACAAATACAACTACACTCTGTTATGTGGTTTGGCTCATTGTTGTCACTCAAAGAAACATAAACATAAAACCACTATGAATTAAAGATTCACCTCTATAGGTGATTACTAGGGGTAAACCCAACTAACAATATTTATCATAAAAGTAGAAGTCTGTCTCACAAACTGCTAATCCATCAGATGTCATCATGTGACTTAATCTGGAGAACTAAACCAAGGATCATTAAATAATATACCCCTGACTCGTACTTGGCTGGGGTCCTGGGTTTCCTGGGCCGCAGAGTAAACATGAAATCTGTGTGGTATTGTAGAGCAAAGCATGTTTGCCTTGCTCTTAGGAAACAACTGACAACCACAACCCACCAGCAATGCAGCAGACCCCAAACGTTTTTTAAGAAGGGTGAGTCAGGTCCATTGTGAGCAAAAGGTTGGGGAAAACAGAACTTAGTTTTTACTATCTATCCTGGATAGGAAGATATGTGATTTGAGTGGGACATCTTTTATCTCTGTCTGAGACTCTTTTTTTCAAAATTAAATCAAATCAAGCTTTATTTATAAAGCACTTTTAATACACAAATTACAGTTCAGAGTGCTTTACAGAATTAAAATGAACCCACATAAACCAGATTCCCATCCCTCCCCCACAGATTTAAAAGCATGATCATAGTTGTACCCTCCTCCCCCCAACCCAACCCTCATGCAAGCACACACTTAAAAGTAAGAGTAAAAAGGACAATGGACTGAGTACAGATGAGCCAGGTAAGGAAGCCCCATCAAGGGAGCCATCAGCACCGGCAGCAGCAGATCAACAGCAGCCGCCGAGGCACTGACCCAGGACGCCCAGAGGAGGCAAGGCCGAGACCCCCAACTCCACCAAGCGCTACCTGGTAAGCACCCAGGCAGCCACAGCCAACCACCGCTCCCGAGGCAGGGGGCTCCCACAGATGAAACACTGGAAGGAAGTTAAAAATAACAAGTTAAAGAATAAAATAAACACAGAATAAGTATGGTAAGATTAAGCATTTAAAACACAGATAGAACTTATGAGGTAAAACATGCAGAGCAATTAAACAAACAATAATAAATAATAATCAGTTAAAAGCAAGGCAAAAAGGTGAGTCTTGAGTCTGCTCTTAAAAATATGAACGTTCTCCGCGGCCCTGAGGTTCTCCAGCAGCCTGTTTCTGAGGTGAGCGCCATAATAATAGAAAGATTAGCCATGAGTGTGTGTCCTGACTGTAGGGATGACAAGGAGACGGCTGCCAGAGAAGTGTAGAGAACGCAAAGGTTTATATGGTAAAAGCAGTTCTGAAAGATAAGAAGGCCCAAGACCATTAAGACACTTAAAAACCATTAAAAGAACCTTAAAATCGATCCTAAAACATTGAGAGCCAATACAATGAGTTCAAAACATGTGTAATGTATTCCCGCCTCCTGGTCTTCGTCAGGACACGTGCTGCTGAATTTTGTAGAAGTTGTAAACCAGATATACTCTTTTTGGGAAGACCAGAAAGCAGGGCATTACAGTAGTCAATTTTACTGGTGATAAAAGCATCAATGTCTCTGTGTTGGCCCGAGAGAGAATGGGGCGGACTCTGGCAATGATCTTTAGATGATAAAAACCTATTTTAGTAATATTTTTAATGTGAGGGATAAAAGCCAGCTCAGAGTCAAAAAGCACGCCCGGATCTTTCACTTGTAAGGAAGGATTAAAAGACAGTGAATGTAATTTCGGTAAACGTTTCTCTCTCTGAGCCTCAGGACCGATGACTAAAACTTCCGTTTTGTCCTGGTTGAGCTGGAGAACATTTTCTGCCATCCAGGATTTGATGTCTAATATGTAGTTAAAAAGTTAATCCATTGGCCTGGTGTAATTGGGAGACACATAGATGTACAACTGTGTATCATCGGCATAACTGTGAAAGTTAACTCCATGTCTTCCGATGACACTGCCAAGAGGGAGCATATAAAGGTTAAAAAGCACTGGGCCTAAAATTGAACCCTGGGACACACCGCATGTAATCTTGTGGACCTTAGAGGAACGGGTATCTAAATTCATGAAGAAGTAGTTCTTAAGCTGTCCTCTTGTGTTGACAGGCTTGACTAATAAAAACTACTTCAGGCCAGGGGCGGAGTGGCAATCGGGATGACCGGGACTTTTCCCGGTCGGCCGGCTGAAGGACTTACACAGTGGATCACAATTTAAGCGGCCGCGAGGCAAACGCGACCGGCCTGACTCTGAGCTTATCAAAATCATTAAACTCACCGCGAGTAGCAGCCATATACTCCCAATTAAGATACCTGAAATGCAGTGGCGGCTGGTGAAAAATATTCTTGGTGGGGCTGTGCTTTTTATTTTTTTATTTTTAAATCAAACTTGTGCTTTCTGAGCTGTTTGCACAACTCCACTATTTCCTGAACTAAGTACAGCTCTTTTATTTCCTGTCTTACATCATTGGACAAACTGATTAATTCAGGTGTGTCTGACCATTGTTGTTGTGACTACTGAGGTCAGACACACCTGGATTGATCAGTTTGTCCAATACAGACAGGAAATAAAAGGGCTGTACTTAGTGCAGGAAGTAGTGGAGCTGTGCATATAGCTTATCACGTCATTTTCAAAAAATATTTCAAAACAATTGAACATAAATGGCTGGATACCAGTACTATGTGAAATACTGATTATTTTAATTCCAATATTAACAACGTGAAGCATTGTTATTGCAAACATAAATACAATATTGCTCAAACAAGTTTAGAACAAAACTGGAAACAAATAACTTATTAGGTTTACACAAAAATTGTACATACACAGCGTACAGCAGCGCCCCCTTGTGGCAGAGAAATCACACTGCCAATGTCACCACCAGATATCTTGCCCGCCCTCACACCAGCCTTGGGGCGATTTCTCTATCGCCCTTCATGTGGCCGAATCAACGACGCAGATTGGATAAACTTCTGTTGCTAGGTGCGAATTTCTTGTCAGTGATTGGCTGGCTGCTGCATTGCTTGGGGCGATCTTTCTGTCGCCCCAAGCAATGCACCGGGAGCTTTTTCTCCGGAAATGATATACATTTTTATATATGATACTTTGTCACGAATTTAAACACACAATTAACTCAGAATATGTGATTATTGGTAATTAAAATAAATAAATAAAAAACAGTTTGGAAACACTGGGGGGGGCAACGCCCTTTCGCCCTCTATTGGCCAGCCGCCACTGCTGAAATGTCCAACCAGTATTTATATCAGTTGTTCACTCTCTATATCTTAGACATAGTTTTATCATGCAGAACATTCATGGTCACAGATAAAAAAACACAAAAAACATTTGATTTGTTTGTTTGTTCTTGAATTTCCTCTTGGGGATCAAAAAAGTATATATCTATCTGTATATCTAATGTAGAATGGAGCAAAGCCTCTTGGGAATTGGGAATGCGTTTATCCAATGAACCGATTGCGCTTGTGGATCTGCGCATGTGTACGCAGCATGATCAGACTATGTCCACTGACCAATCATAAACCTTTTTCGGTTCATTTCATCCACTCACAAACGAAATTTTTTGGTAGTTAATGTTAATTCAAAAGTAAAAAATAAACATGCTTGTATATAAGACCGATCTTTCAACGGGAATTAAGGCAGAAGCTTGTCTGTACTACGCTGCATCTCACACCTGTGGTGCATTCAAGGAACGTTCGAAATGTAAGGTGAGTTCAAAAACGTACGACATTTAATATTTAAGAAAAAAATCCCTCACTGAAAATAATACCATAAGCAATAAACTTCTGTTTAATGGCAGTTGGCAAGAAACATTTGATGCATGCTAAATATGCCCTACTTATTTTTACAAAGTACTAAAAAACAAGTATATTCTCTGTATTATCCAAATTGAGGTGTTTATGTCATTGTGTGGATGTCGATTGGGGTATAGCCCTGTGAGTGAGACTGTTTCACCCTGATTTGGTTGAATGCACTGTACAGAATGATAGTGGAGACAGGGCCGGCTCTACGGGTGGGCAAGGGTAGGCAATGCCCACCCAAACAGAGTGCCTTCCCACCCAGTAAAGACAGAATTTTCCCTGTGGATTTTAATGCCCCACTCCCCCCCTGCTTCAGGCTGGGGGACAACATTCGCTTCCAAAAGCATTAAATAAGTTAAAGTTTAGGGCGGCCATAGTTTGAGTACCTGGTCGAACCATCAAGGTCAAACACTAACAGAAAAGATAAAAACTCACAAACCCTTGATTCCATTGCTCCAACTAAAGTGAAAGTAGTCTCAGGTAGAAAGAAGTGTCCGTGAATAAGCGAACTACTGGTACGTGGGGAAAAAAGGGAGTGTCAACGAGCCGAGAGAAAACTGTGAAATCTACAAAGAGAGACTGAACATATATCAGATAACTTTAAAAGATGTTAGGGAAACTTTCTTCTCTGAAATAATTAACAGAAACATTAATAATGCAAGGACTCTGTTGGCAACAGTAAAAAGACTAACTAATCCTCCAGTGACAGTAGCGCCTGAACTAAATTATACAGGGCCTGCAATGAATTTGCCAACTTTTTCACTGTAAAGATTTTAACAATTAGGTGGTCGGTCTGTACCGCAGTACCAAACCGACTACCAATGTTATATCCAACACCAATGAAGAGAAAATGTAAGAAAAAAAACAAACAAAAGCAACAACCTTGAAGGAATCATTAACTAATTACGCTCCTCTTGCTGTCTTGATATCCAACCCAGAACATTCCTTAATTTTTTTTTTCTGTCATTGGGTCTGATCTGATTCATATAGCGAACTCATCGTTCCTGTCAGGTCTCTTCCCCCAGGCATTAAAAACAGAAGTTATTACACCACTACTAAAAAAGAATAATCTGGACATGTTAATGCAGAACTACAGGCCAATTTCTAATCTTCCATTCAGCAGTAAAATTATTGATAAACTCTTTCAGCAGTTAAATAGCTTTCTAATAATGACCAACTGCTTTGATGTTTTTCAGTCTGGTTTCCGTGCTCACCACAGCACTGAGACTGTATGTATTTAATTGATTAAACAGGAAAAGATTAAACCAATCTGGCCTGACTCAGTTTAAAACTGTTTTTCAGCAGGTTCCTGTTCTGCAGGACATATAACACAGACACACAATCATAAATACCAAAACAAGAATGAACAATATTACAATCACATACAATACAAACCGAAGCTTATGTGACACTGTCAATCATCATGTCCTGCTCGACAGGTTAAATAACTGGGTTGGGGTATCAGGGTCTGCACTGAATTGGTTTTCCTCTTATCTATCAGGAAGATCCTTTTCTGTTGCTGTCGCTAAATTCAAGTCCTCCTCTTCTTCTCCACCTACTTTTGGTGTGCCACAAGGATCTGTTTTGGGGTTTATTTTATATCTGCTCCCTCTGTACCATATTCTAGGCTCTTTTAATGATATTTCTTATCGTTGCTATGCTGATGATATTCAGCTATATATTTCTTTTAAACCACGGGATGTTTTTAAGGTACGGATCTTGCTTCAGTGTTTGGATTCTGTCAGGAGTTGGCTAAATGATAACTTTCTTCAACTAAATGACTCAAAAACTGAAGTTCTGGTTTGTGCCCCTGACAAATTTGTCCCTGATATAATAGAGTCTCAGTCCACTTGCCTCGTTTATTAAGCCATCAGTTAGGAACCTTGGGGTAACTCTTGACCCTGCGCTGTCTTTGGACTCACATGTTAAATCATTGGTTAGTTCTTGTTTTTATCATTTGAAAAATATCGCGAAGCTGAGTCCAATTGTGTTACAATCTGAGATGGAGATGATCATTCATGCCTTCATCTCATCATGTATTGATTACTGTAACTCTGTTTTTACCTGTCTAAGTAAAAAATCCCTGGAACTGTAATGGCAAAAAATAGTATCTCAGGGTTTCCATTATAAAGAAGACTTGAGTCCAAGAAGGCGTTTAAGTATTTAATTCAAACATGTCTGGCCAGAACACGGAGGGGACAGAGTTACCCTAACCAACCTTACTAACTAACCGCTTAAATAGTATTCAGCAATCATTGTTTATCTCTGTAGATGTCTTCTCCATCCTTCACGCCCCGCCTCCAGAGTAACCGCTTCACGCGAGTCATAGCAACGCATAAAGCAGCTCATCCGAAGGCCAGACTGTTATCTTACTGCCCCGGCGTCTGTCTCTCTGGTGACCTGACACATATATCTGCAGGTTGTCCAGAACGCTGCTGCAAGGTTAATCACTAGGTCACCTAAATATTCACATATCACCCCTTTATTAATCCAGCTACACTGGCTCTCCATTCACTACAGAGTACATATTAAAATTCTGGTTTTAACATAAAGAGCTCTGAACGATCAAGCCCCATTTTATATTGGAGAGCTTCTGCAGTCATATGTGCCCAGCAGGTCCCTGAGATCCAGTGATCAGGCCCTGCTGGTTACAAAGAAAACTGGTCTGAAAACAAAAGGTGACAGAGCCTTTGCAGCAGTGGCCCCCTCCTTGTGGAACTCCCTTCCTCTCAGCCTGAGATCTGTGGACTCTGTGATCTCTTTTAAATAGCAGCTAAAAACGCATCTTTTTAAACTTGCCTTTGAATAGTTTTATTTTGTTTTTCTGTCTCCTGTGTTGTGTTTTATTGGAAAGCACTTTGTGATTTTTATCTTGAAAGGTGCTATATAAATAAAGTTTTACTTACTTACTTAGTTACTTACTAGAAGAAATTATGAAGCCACCTTCTTCAGTGGTTGCAAGTGTATCTGTCCATTAAATGAACACATTTTTCTTTTAAATAGGCTTAGGGATGATATAGTCTTGATGTCTTCTGGGGTCTCATTCCAGACTTTAGTTAGTAAATAAAAGCCTTCACACATGGCCTGAAGGCATGGAGATTGGGGATTTATTGCGAGAAACATCCTTATGGTGGCCCTGAAGTGCAAACCACATTAACAAATCAAAAAACACTACAACAAATTCAAAAACACTTCAACAAAATCAAAATTTCAACAACAAATTCAAAAACACTACAACAAATTCAAAACTTCAACAACAAATTCAAAACCACTACAACATTAACAAACCGGAAGAGGTAGGTACCACTGTGTCCAACATGAGGCATCACTGATAGGATGATGGAGCCGCTCATCTTTTCAAACAGAAGTTAGCTGTGTCCAAATTCAGGGGCTGCATCCTTCGAAGGACCCATCCTCCTCGGTCTACAGAGGACGGGTCCTTCATAGACCGGGTAGACTGGATGTTAACGGCTGTGAATTTGGACGGTCTACCCTTCAAATTAATTCCTGCCCCTACCTCAGCGAATGTCCTGTCGCCTAGCAACGGTGACAACGCTACACACAAGCTGGTAAAAATGGAGAAAGAAATCTTCCAGAGTTATTTTAATCACTTTTTTAAATTCTACATAATACAGCAGTTTTACCGTTTGCGGCATGTTTTATATCTCTGGCTGAGAGGTAATCATATCCAGGTAAAGTTCTTTTATTTACTTCTACAGAATTACAAGTTAATTTCAGCTAGCTTCATGGATATGAACTGAATGACTGGTGGTCAAATGTACACACTTATATACTATATTATAACATATTTCTAGTATTCAGTTGATTTTAAAAATTCTATGTGCAGAAATTGGATATATACATATATATATATATATATATATATATATATATATATATATATATATATATATATATATATATATATATATACAGTGGCTTGCAAAAGTATTCGGCCCCCTGGAACTTTTCCACATTTTGTGACATTACAGCCACAAACATGAATACATTTTATTGGAATTCCACGTAAAAGACCAATACAAAGTGGTGTACACGTGAGAAGTGGAACGAAAATCATACATGATTCCAAACATTTTTTACAAATAAATAAGTGAAAAGTGGGGTGTGTGTGATTTTTCAGCCCCCTTTGGTCTGAGTGCAGTCAGTTGCCCATAGACATTGTCTGATGAGTGCTAATGACTAAATAGAGTGCATGTGTGTGTAATCTAATGTCAGTACAAATACAGCTGCCCTGTGACGGCCTCAGAGGTTGTCTAAGAGAATGTTGGGAGTAACAACACCATGAAGTCCAAAGAACACACCAGACAGGTCAGGGATAAAGTTACTGAGACATGTAAAGCAGGCTTAGGCTAGAGATCTACAGCTCAGGTGGGGGAATCTGTCCATAGGACAACTATTAGTGGTGCACTGCACAAAGTTGGCCTTTATGGAAGAGTGGCAAAAAGAAAGCCATTGTGAAAGGAAAACCATGAGAAGTCCTGTTTGCAGTTTGCCACAAGCCATGTGGGGGACACAGCAAACATGTGGAAGAAGGTGATCTGGTCAGATGAGAACAAAATGAAACTTTTTGGCCAAAATGCAAAACGCTATGTGTGGCGGAAAACTAACACTGCACATCACTCTGAACACACCATCCACACTGTCAAATATGGTGGTGGCAGCATCATGCTCTGGGGGTGCTTCTCTTCAGCAGGGACAGGGAGGCTGGTCAGAGTTGATGGGAAGATGGATGGAGCCAAATACAGGGCAATCTTGGAAGAAAACCTCTTGGAGTCTGCAAAAGACTTGAGACTGGGGCGGAGGTTCACCTTCCAGCAGGACAACGACCCTAAACATAAAGCCAGGGCAACAATGGAATGGTTTAAAACAAAACATATCCATGTGTTAGAATGGCCCAGTCAAAGTCCAGATCTAAATCCAATCGAGAATCTGTAGCAAGATCTGAAAGCTGCTGTTCACAAACGCTGTCCATCTAATCTGACTGAGCTGGAGCTGTTTTGCAAAGAAGAATGGGCAAGAATTTCAGTCTCTAGATGTGCAAAGCTGGTAGAGACATACCCTAAAAGACTGGCAGCTGGAATTGCAGCAAAAGGTGGTTCTACAAAGTTTTGATTTAGGGGGCTGAATAATTATGCACACCCCACTTTTCAGTTATTTATTTGTAAAAAATGTTCTCACGTGTAGACCACTTTGTATTGGTCTTTTACGTGGAATTCCAATAAAATGTATTCATGTTTGTGGCTGTAATGTGACAAAATGTGGAAAAGTTCCAGGGGGCCGAATACTTTTGCAAGCCCCTGTATATATATATATATATATATATATATATATATATATATATATATATATATATATATATATATATATATCCAATTTCTGCACATAGAATTTTTAAAATCAACTGAATACTAGAAATATGTTATAATATAGTATATAAGTGTGTACATTTGACCACCAGTCATTCAGTTCATATCCATGAAGCTAGCTGAAATTAACTTGTAATGTGACAAAATGTGGAAAAGTTCAAGGGGGCCGAATACTTTTGCAATCCACTATATATATATATATATATAAATATATATATATATATATATATATATATATATATATATATATATATATATATATATCTGTGAGCATTTAAACAATAATGAGCTGTTTGAAGAGTTTCAGTCAGGTTTTAGAGCTCATCATTGCACTGAAAGAGCACTGGTGAAGGTTACTAATGATATTCTCATGGCCTCAGATAATGGACTTGTGTCTGTTCTGGTTTTGTTAGATCTCAGTGCTGCTTTTGACACAGTCGATCATAATATTCTCTTAGAAAGGCTTGAACATGTTGCAGGGATCAAAGGAACAGCACTAGGCTGGTTTAAATCATATTTGTCTGATAGATTCCAGTTTGTTCATCTAAATGATAAATCTTCTTCACTCTCAAGGGTTACCTGTGGAGTTCCACAGGGTTCTGTGCTTGGACCAATTCTGTTCACCATATATATGCTCCCAATTGGTAGAATCATTAGACAGCATGGGATAAATTTCCACAGCTATGCAGATGATACACAACTATATTTATCCATAAATCCTGATGAACCCAGTCAGTTAGGTAGATTACAGGCATGTCTGGAAGACATAAAAACATGGATGACCCTAAACTTTTTGCTTTTAAATTCTGACAAAACAGAAGTTGCCGTCTTTGGACCAGAAGTTCTTAAACAGAAACTGATTAGTCAATCACTTCATCTGGATGGCATTAAATTGGCCCCCAGTAATAACGTAAAGAACCTCGGCGTTATTTTTGACCGAGACTTGACATTTAAATCCCATATTAAACAGGTTTCTAGGATTTCTTTCTTTCACCTCCGGAATATTGCTAAAATTAGAAACATCCTGTCCAGGAGTGATGCTGAGAAACTAGTCCATGCATTTGTTACCTCAAGGCTGGACTACTGTAATTCTTTACTATCAGGAAGTCCACAAAATGCCATTAAAAGCCTTCAGTTGATCCAAAATGCGGCAGCAAGAGTTCTGATGAATATTAAAAAGAGAGATCACATTTCTCCTGTTTTAGCTTCCCTTCATTGGCTCCCTGTTAAATCCAGAATAGAATTTAAGATCCTTCTTCTTACATACAAAGCCCTTAATAATCAAGGTCCATCATACATCAGAGATCTAATTGTTCCTTATGTTCCTAACAGAGCCCTTCACTCTCAGACTGCAGGTTTACTTGTAGTTCCTAGGATTTCTAAAAGTAGAATGGGAGGCAGATCTTTTAGTTATCAGACTCCTCTCCTGTGGAACCAGCTCCCAGCTTTAGTCCGTGAGGCAGACACTCTGTTTACTTTTAAGGCCAGGCTTAAAACTTTCCTTTTTGATAAAGCTTATAGTTAGAATGGCTTAGGTCATCCTGAGCTATCTCTGTAGTTATGCTGCTATAGGCTTAGACTGCTGGAGGACAGACTTACCAATTTTCTTCACTCTGCTACTTCCTTTTCTCCTACGACTCTCCAGTTGTATTACAGTACATTCTGTTATTTCGACTGTTAACTTTGTTTTCTCTCAGTGTTTTTCTCTCCATAGAAGATATACCTGGTCTGGTATCCTGCTTGGCTGCAATGCCCTGTTGGACGGGGGGCATCGACTGGGATGATCCTCCCATTAACTGAACATCCACTGTGTCCTGTTATCAACTTTTTACTTTCTGTAACATAGAAAGTTCTCTTATATCAGATCTTCTGTTCCTTCTGTGTTTCTGCTCTGTCTTCTCAAACCCCCAGACGGTCGTGGCAGATGGCCGCTCCTACTGAGCCTGGTTCTGTTGGAGGTTTCTTCCTGTTAAAGGGGAGTTTTTCCTCTCCACCGTCGCTACATGCTTGTTCAGTATGAGGGATTGCTGAAGGATTGCTGTGGTTGGAAAGTCTGCATCAACGGGGCCCAACCTCACGCCAATGACTGACGCAATCTGCTGGGATTCCTTAAATAGGAAACTTTTTAACTGATTGGAATGTTTGTATAAATGTATTGAAATGACTTCTTGTTAAGTGCCTTGAGATGACATCTGTTGTGAATTGGCGCTATATAAATAAACTGAATTGAATTGAATTGAATTGAATTGAATGCCGATCATTGAATGCTGAATCAGAATAAATCTGCAAAAATCTGGAAATGCCACCGAAAAGGTTGGGAGCCGATGTAAAAATGTAGAACGACCTGGAAGAAATCCGTAAGTCGCTTAATTTCATGTCAGAGGAGCTAACCAGAGTAACTCAGAAGCTGATTAAGTTAACACGGCTTTTTGAGGAGGTGAAACAACTAAAGGACACTATAAAAGAAAGAGACAAAACTATTAATGAACTGGAGAAAAGGATCGATAATCTTGAACAAAATTCCAGAATGGATAATATAATCATCACTGGTTTGAAAATCAAACCTCGGTCATATGCAAAAGCTGTCGCTAATGGCGGAAAGGTATTTGAGGACTCCAACGGAAACGATTTTTAAACACTGGAAAAACAAGTGGCTCAGTTTCTGGCACGAAAGGATATCCACCTGGACTTGAATAACATCTCGGCGTCCCATACCCTACTCAGAAAAGACAACCCCGCTATTATCCTGCGATTTGCAAACCGCAAATATAAAATTGATATACTGCGACAAGGAAAGAAGTTGAGAGGATCAGAAGTTTATTTAAATGAACACCTCACAAAGAAAACAGCTGACAAGAGCGGCTCGGATCCTGAGGAGAATTGGCAAGATTAAATCAATGTGGACGAGGAACTGTAAAGTATTCATTCAGCTTAAAGGGGCTATAGGCAATTTCCAGAAATTTAAACTCGCGACTGACCCCATGTGGCCAAAAACGGAACTGCTCTTCCTTTCTGCTCGCTCTCGCAGCGCGCACTCGTGTGCCGGTCGCTCTCAATCTTCTATCTTTTTTGGGCACTTGTCAGGGGTTTAACTTTTTTAGTCTTATGTGGAGTTGCTGTTGGTGTCAGAGTTGTCCTGGGTCTCTTCTGTGTATTCGCACAATCCATTTAAATGCTTGCGAGTGCTGACTAGCGGTAGTGGCAGAGTGATCTGAAACATTTAACATGAACGCGCTTGACGTCACATCCGCAGACAGCGCGGGAAAAATCCGACCCGACATAAAATAGAAAAAATTGGATACAGGCTTATAGGTGCACCCACTGGTGCCAGTGTGCTCATCAGGAGATGTTTGAGTCATAAATGGTCAAATAAAAAGGCTATTGTTAAGTTTATTTTGGGGGAAAAGTTGCATATAGCCTCTTTAATGGTTATACTCCGGCACAAGTTAGAATCATTCAAGTTAAAGAAATAAACGAACTCAGTCAGTTCAGATAAACTCTTTAATGGATCTGGTAGATAATCTTGTCTGGAGGGGATGTTTGTGTAGTTACAGCAGGACCCTTATAAAAATACTGGGTTATAAAATGCTTAACTATGTAAAACAGAGGAGACATGAATTGCAATTGCAATGAATTGAAGCACATTTTTAAATGGAACTTCTTTTGGACAGAACTATTAGCTAAATGGAACACCTGACCAGTGGATCTGCATTTGATGTTTGGCCATATATATGACTTTTTTTTTTATTTAATTATAAATGTTTGGTCTTATGCTCGGTCAGATGTGGGACTAAAGAATGAGAGAGACAGACTTAAGTTATATCCTGCCATCTGACAGCGAGGATGGTTGTGAGTGGGAGACTTTTGAAAAATTTGATTGTAAATGTCCTCAAAATGTGTTGAATGAAACTGACCCTGATAATTATTTTCTCTATGAAATTGTAAAAGGGTTAGAACAATAAATACTCAAAACTTAAACAAAACTTTATCAATAATACATATAAATAGCAGGAGCCTGAATGCTGACTCTGAGCAACTTAAAAGTTATTTGATAATGTACATTCTATTTTGCAAAATTATGTAATGTACCATACTAACAGGGAAAATAAAATTGGTGGAGGAGTGGCAATATTTGTACATGAAAGTCTCTAACGAATGTTAGCATGTCAGTAGCTATAAGTAGTATAATGGAATGTATCACTGTCGACATCGAACTTGAAAGAAATTTACATTTAAGTATTAGCTGTATATACAGGGCTCCTGATTCAAATATAGAACTTTTTATAGATACAATGGAAAATTTGTTTAGTAATTCAATTAAATTCAAATTCAAAAATACTTTATTGATCCCAGAGGGAAATTAAGTGTTGGTATAGCTCATATAATACATCATTATGGCTGTGGCCAGGAAGCCGTCTGTATTGGTGTGATTCTGAAAAACCCTTCGACTGAAGACGCTGTTGTTGTATGAGTCTCATGAAGAGGATGCTCAGGGTTGTCCATAATGTTTTTTGATTTTATGAAGAATCCTTCTTTGCATCATCATCTCCAGATGTTCCACAGTTGTGCTTAGAACAGAACCAGCCTTCTTTATCAGGTTGTTTAGCTTTTTTAAATCCCTGGCTTTGATGCTGCTACCCCAGCAGATGATGGCTGAAGAGATTACACTCTCCACAATAGACTTGTAGAAGATTTGCAGCATCTTGCTACAAACCTTGAAGGACCTAAGCTTCCTCAAGAAGTACAGTCTGCTCTGTCCCATCTTGTAGATGGTTTCACTGTTGCGCCTCCAGTCCAGTCTGTTGTCCAGGTGAACTCCGAGGTATTTATACTACTCAACCACCTCCACTTCTTCTCCCATGATGGAAACAGTGTTTGACTTATGCCTGTTTCTTCTGAAATCTACAATCATCTCCTTTGTTTTGTTCACATTCAAGGTGAGACAATTGTTTCCACACCATGTCTCAAAGCGGTCCACCAGCTCTCTGTATTCAGCTTCTTGTCCATCTCTGATACACCCGACAATTGCAGAGTCATCTGAGTATTTCTGCAGATGACAGGTCTCTGATTTGTACTGGAAGTCTGAGGTGCACAGAGTGAAAAGGAATGGTGAGAGTACGGTCCCCTGTGGTGCTCCTGTGCTGCTGACCACCTGGTTTGACACACAATTCTTCAGTTTCACAAACTGTGGTCTGTTGGTCAGGTAGTCATTGATCCAGGCGATTGTTGAGGGCTCCACCTGTGTCTTCAGGAGTTTCTGACAAAGCAAATCAGGCTGAATTGTGTTAAATGCACTGGAGAAATCAAAGAACATAATCCTCACAGTGCTGCTTGCTTTGTCCAGATAACAGTGGGTTGGTTGAAGCAGGTGGATGATGGCATCTTCAACTCCAACTCCACAGCAATAAGCAAACTGCAGCGGGTTTTGATATGTTCTTGTTTGCTTACTCAGGGGTGCCAACAGGAGTCTCTCTAGACCTTCATGATGTGGGATGTCAGGGCAACAGGTCTATAGTCATTGATGACTGATGGGTGAGTTCTCCTTGGTACTGGAACAAGGCACGATGTCTTTCACAACACTGGAACCTTCTCCTGAGTTAGGCTAAGGTTGAAGAGGTGCTGCAGAATCCCACAGAGCTGCTCTGCACACGCCTTCAGGACTCTGGGGCTGACACCATCTGGACCTGTAGCCTTGTTCCGGCTCAGTTTTTCCAGCTGCCTCTTCACCTGACTTGAGACAGACAAGTGGTAGAGATAGGGAAAGGGGGTGGCATCATTTTGTGACTTGGTTGAAGTCAAATTTGTGGAATCAGAAGAGTCCATGGCTCAGGTGAAGGATTAAACATCAACAACATAATCTGGCTGAGTCCTTGTAAGGGCTTGGAGTTAATTCATCTTGTTAGCTAGTGATCTCACGTTGCCCATTATGATCGATGGAAGAGATGGCTTGAAGTTCCTCCTTCTCTGTCTCCTTTTTGCTCCTGCTCTGCATCCACGTCTTCTCATTATCAACTGATCAGGGATTTGTGGCTTCAGTTTAGGAATTTTTTCAGCATTTGCAATGTTAATCAGCTGCTCCCGGCTGTAAACCACATTATTGTCATGGTTACGGATCACAACAAGCAGTGGCGAGTTGTAAAAAAAATTCAGGGGGGATGGTCATTCTTTTCGCCTAGATTCAATATTTAGCATGGCGATGTACCCAAGAGTTACAAAACCAACAAGAGAGTTAGGGTTAGGGTTATACATAGCTCCACTATAATTGATAATTTTTTCACTAATCTTATTACTGAAAACATTATCAGTGAAATCTTACTTTCTGATATTATGGATCACTTACCTATTTTTATGTTTTTGGAGGGCAAAAAGCAAAAAATATATAATGATAATTTAAAAGTAATAAAATATAAAAGATTATTAACTACTAAATCAAATGTGCTCTAAAAAAAGCCTAGAATCTCTATACTTTTACAATGTAACGTCTGAAACTGATGTTAATATCGCATATAATAACTTTTTTGTCTATTTTTGAATCCTGCATTAATATTATTTGCCCAGTTATAAAACAAAGTATAACAAATCTTTTAAAAAAATGAAAACCCATTGATGACAAATGGATTATTAAATCCATGTTAAAAGAAAAATACTTTATATAAAAAGTTTCAGAGTAGAACAAGTAAGACTGAAAAAAAGTACAAAAAATATAAAAATAAATTTACTGATATATTAAGGAAATGTAACAAAGATTATTATAGAGATTTGCTTGAGGGTAATAAAACTTATATTAAAGGTCTTTGGAAAGTTTTGAATTAAATAATTAAATGAAAGCCTGAGACAGATAATGTGGTACATATTTATATAGAAATAACATTTTGGATAATATGTAGGAAGTAATGCCAGACCAATTTCTTTGTAGAAATTGGTCTGGAACTTGCAAAGTCATTTACACAACAGACGGTACGAGAACATTTTGAAACTCATGGAAATGAAAATGTTAGTTCCTTCTTTTTGAGGCCTGTAGATGAAAGAGATTTTGCAGATAGTAAAAACGTAAAAAATCACTTGATTGTGATAGTTTGGATATGAGTTTAAATAAGACTGTAATTAATGAAATAATAAAATAAATTATAATTAAACCCATGAAGCATATATTTAATTTGTCTTTCTCCACAGCAACATTTATTTGTGCAATAAACATAGCAAGTTATCCCAATATATAAAAATGGAGATAGACTTAGTAATTATAGACCAATTTCACTTCTGCCGCAGTTCTCTAAAATATTGGAGAAACATTTTTTTGTTCGTCTAAATAATTATATAAAAGAATAATTTGTTTTGCTTTACTGGCACTATTGGATTTAGTAGAGATGGTAATCAGTTGCATTGAGAAAAAAAGAGTATCTAATAGCTATATTTATAGATCTAACGAAAGCATTTGATACAATTGATTAGTTAGAAGATAGAAAAAGAGGGTATTAGAGGTTGGCCATTACAGTGGTTGAGATCATATCTATCCAATAGGCAACACTTTGTTCAGTTAAATGAATATAAGTCTTCACTGAGATATATCTCTTGTTGGGTACCCCAGGGATCTGTGCTGGGGCCGATTCTCTTTTCACTTTATATAAATGACTTATGTCTAATCGCAAATAAATTTACATTGGTTTTGTATGCAGATGACGCAACAGTTCTGAACTTGCAACAGTTGTTGCTCAAAATATCAATGGAAATGGGTAAATTACAAGATTGGTTTAATAGCAATAAACTGTCGCTAAATTTGAAAAGAACAAAATGATGTTTGGCAATAAGAAAAGTGATACAGAGTTGAAAATAGTATTAAATAAAGAGGTGCTTGAACATGCTGATAAATTTAACCATCTTGGTATCTTTCTTGATCGTAACTTAAGCTGGAAACCACATTTGGGTTATGTTAAAAGTAAAATTGCTAAATGCATTGCAGTAATTGGGCACAAGGAGGAACAGGAGGATCACTGCCAGAGCCCTGCAAAATGACCTCCAGCAGGACACAAATGTGCATGTGTCTGCTTAAACGGTCAGAAACAGACCCCGTGAGGGTTGAATGAGGGCTCGACGTCCACAGGTGGGGGTTGTGCTTACAGTCCAACACCGTGCAGGATGTTTGGCACTTGCCAGATAACACCAAGATTGGCAAATTGGCCACTGGCACCCTGTGCTCTTCACAGATGAAAGCAGGTTGACAATGAGCACATTTCACAGACGTGACAGTGTCTGGAGACGCCGTGGAGAATGTTCTGCTGCCTACAACATCCTCCAGCATGACCGGTTTGGCAGTGGGGCACTAACGATGTGGGGTTGGCATTTCTTTGAGGGGCCGGACAGCCCTCCATGTGCTCACTAAAGGTAGCCTGACTGCCATTGGGTACTGAGATGAGCTCCTCAGACCCCCTTGTGAGACCATATGGTGGTGTGGTTGGCCCTGGGTTCCTCCTAATGCCAGACAATGCTAGACTTCATGTGGCCGGAGTGTGTCAGCAGTTCCTGCAAGAGGAAGGCACTGATGCTATGGACTGTCCCGCCCGTTCCCCAAACCTGAATCCAAATGAGCACATCTGGGACATACTCTCTCGCTCCATCTACCAATGCCACATTGCACCACAGACGGTCCAGGAGTTGGCGGATGCTTTAGTCCAGGTGTGGGAGGAGATCCCTCAGGAGACCATCCACCACCTCATCAGGAGCATGCCCAGGCATTATAGGGAGGTCATACATGCATGTGGAGGCCACACACACCTCATTTTGACTTGTTTTAAGCACATTACTTAAAAGTTGGATGAGCCTGTAGTGTGTTTTTCCACTTTTTCAAAAGGTATTTTGGGCCAGAGTGGCCTTTATTGACAGTGGACAGTGTTTTGATGGGGGAGAGAGGTGGGGGAAGACATGTGGCAAAGGTTGCCTGGGATGGGACTCGAACTGGGAATGGCCGCGTTGAGGACTGAGGCCTCTGCACATGGGGCCCCCACTCTAACCACTGTGCCACGCGACGCCCCGTGTTCTTCTACTTTAATTATGAGTGTGACTCTAACTCCAGACCTCCATGGGTTAACACATTTGATTTCCATTGATATTTCTTGTGTGATTTTGTTGTCAGCACATTCAGCTATGTAAAGAACAAAGTATTTAATAAGAATATAGCATTCATTCAGACATTCAGAGCTAGATTGTGTTATTTTAGTGTTCCCAATATTTTTTGAGCAATGTATACAGATATATATATATTTGAAAACAAAGTTATGTATCAGAAAAAGTCAGATTTTGATGTAATTCGGTACATATGCATACCACTAGTGGTGGGCAACATAAAAGGTATAAGGTAGAAAAGACATAAATTAAGCCAAAGGTAGAGATTTTGACTGTTTGTTGTTTTCCATTTAATGGAAAAGAAACCTGTTGAACTTTAAGCACTTTGAATTCAAATGTGTGCAGGTTTATTTTTGTGCAATGTTAATTCAAAAACAACAACATATGACCATTCATAACATTTAGCTTTTCATCTATATGAAATATCTGTCAGGGGTGTGTGTGGAGTATGGACCTATACGCAGAAGCGGAGGAAGTGCAGGATGTTTATTAAAGGTGATGATGAAGACGACGGCAAGGAACGGAGATACTGGACATCGGGCAGGACCGGAGAGACGGGAAGACGACACACCATGGAGGTAGAGACAACAATAGTTACTAATGATCCGGCACTGAGTGGAGAGAAGTGATGGGTTATAAAGACAGGAGGTGAGTAGGATCCGGTGTGAATGATTTCGGAGACACAGGTGAGGACAATGAGGAGGAGTGAATGGGGCAGCGTGACAATATCTTCTTTCTTTTTTTAAGTTATGAACATTTTTGTTTTGGATTTTTTGGATCTACAAAGGCCTGGTATCCAGCGTTTCATTTGATACAGGTGTGGGGGGAGGGGGTTCTTCTCAAAGTTGGAGTATAGTAGTTCTCGGGGATTGGTCTTGGTCACCCCTGCTCTACTGTCTTTCTTTTTTTTCTTTTTCCACAATCTGTTTATTGTTTTTGTTCCAGAATCAATACAAATAAATCCACCACATGACATAGACCAAGGACAAAACAGCGAAAGCAATAAATAGCAATAATATATAAAAATAACATATGACTAAAAAAACAGACAAACACATTTGAGATAAAATAAGATAAGTAATCAATAAAATGAAGACAGAAAAAAGACGAAAAAAACCCAAAACATGCTAAAGAACGCTGCTGCAGCCGTGAGATCATCGCAGCTAAAGACAGGTTAAGCACCGACCAGTGATCAAAGTCCTCCTGAACACGGCTAAACAGAGAGAGAAAACGAGTTTTAAAGAGGTCTTTGAACTTTTCAGTCACATGAATCCCTAGGTAAGTGAAATTGTGTGTTGCAATTTTAAAAGGAAAGTTATGGAGAGGGTATTCGTGAGCAGTCTTATTTAACGGAAATAACCCACTTTTATTCAAATTAAGTTTGTAGCTTGATATGGTACCAAATTAGTTTAGTATAGTGAGGGCTGCAGGAATAGAGACAGAGAAATCTGAAATTTAAAGCAGAAGATCATCCACATAGAGAGAGACTCATTGTTCCATACCATTCCTGAAAATGCTGGTTACGCATGAATCAGAGAAAAGCGCAATGGATAGGGTTCAATAGCTAGAGCCGTGCAAGGGAAAGTATACTGAATGTGTACTATTTGTCTTTACCGAGGCAACAGGGGAGGAGTACAGTAGTTATACCCATGCAATAAAATTATTACCGAAGCCAAAACCCTCTAAGGTGTAAAATAAGAACCCCCACTCTACACCGTCAAAAGCCTTTTCTGCATCCAATGCTACAACAACCTTAGGTATAGAGGTATTAGGATGAATGTAGATTGCGTTGAACAGACGTCTAAAGTTGGAAAAGGGGTGTCTATGTTTAATGAACCCAATGTGGTTGGGGGAGATTATTGTAGGCAGCACAGTTTCCAAGCATGAGGCAAGCATTTTAGATACCAACTTAAAATCTACATTTAACAAGCTAATTGGAAAAGCAGGAAAGATGATCCTTATTTTCTTTTAAGAGTAAGGGAGATAGAGGCTTGATTCAGTGTTGGGGGAGATTAGGAGAGCTAAATGATTCATTAAACATATCTATCGAAAAAGGCGCTAATTTGTGTTGAATTTTCCTGTAAAACTCAATTGGATAACCATCTGGCCCAGGACATTTACCGCTTTGCATATAAGAGATAGCAGTAGAAAGTTCCTCAATGGTTATAGGCATCTCCAATTTTTCCATCATGTCAGGGTGAATTGAAGGAATCTTAAGTCCAGAGAAAAAGTTGTCAAAGTCTTGCTTATCTCAAGAGATTTCAGATGTATATAATATAGTGTAGTCATTTTTGAATTGGTCGTTGATCTCTTTGGCGTTTATCAAAATTGAATTTTACAGTCTCCTCTGCTTGAGGAGCACGTGTTTCTATTTACATTCAACTGTATAAACTCCTGTAGTGGGGGCGGAGCAAATCCATTTAAGATTTTGTAGATCATAATTACATCCAAGTACATTATCAATTTTTCCCATTTTAAAAGATTATATTTGGTAAAGACTTTACAATAGTGATATGAATTGTTCTTTTCATCTAATGTTTTTACTGTCTGCTTATAAAGTCTTTCTATGGGTAACAATGTGGTCTTTTTGGCCTGAGACCAACTCGTCAAACAGTAAATAATATGCGAAAGAATTGTGCCGTTAAGATACAGTTCCGAAGCCTCAGTTGTAAATTTATTTCTAATGGGTTTGAAATTCACTAAATTGAATTTGGTTTTGTTCCTCAATTTCTTAGCATGTATTTTAAATCATAATTGAGAATCCATGGTGACACCTAAATACTTGTACTCTTGCACCACTTGTAGTGCTTGCCCATTCACCAGAACTATTGGATCGTTCTCTTTGGTTGCCAACTTAGAAAAGAATATACACACAGTTTTACTAGCATTTAAGTGTAATTATGAATGTTTTAACCAATCACAGACTGACACCATTACAAATGACAGCTTCTCTGCTGCCAATTGTTTCGTTTTTGCATGGACATAAATAATGGTGTCGTCAGCATATGACTGACATGATGCTTCAGAACACACGTCAGGTAGGTCATTGATAAATAAACTGAATAGTAGAGGGCCAAGGGTTGAGCCCTTGGGCACACCTATATGATTATACATGACCTCAGATGTCTTATTGTTAATCCTAACACACTGTTTCCTATCTTTTAAATATGATGCCACCCATTGAAGAGCCTTTGGTGAAAAGTTGAATTTAGATAATTTAGCAAGTAATATGTCTGAATTGACAGTATCAAAGGCTTTTCTTAAGTCAAGGTAGATTGCCCCAACTATACCCACTCTATCCAATTTTGACTTGATATTCTCTGTAAGATAAATGTTTGCAGTATCGGTAGAATGAAATTTACGAAATCCAAATTGCATTGGATGCAACTTAAATGGTGAATGATTTAAATGAGAAATGATTTGCTCTGAAATACATTTTTCCAATACTTTTGATATTGTCGGGAGAATGCTTATTGGTCTATAATTGTTTATATTCATTTGTTCCTCTCCACCGTTGCTGTGGTTGGAAAGTCTGCATCAACGAGGCCCAACCTCACGCCAATGACTGATGCAATCTGCTGGGATTCCTTAAATAGGAAACTTCTTAACTGATTGGAATGTTTGTATAAATGCATTGAAATGACTTCCTGTTAAGTGCCTTGAGATGACATTTGTTGTGAATCAGCGCTATATAAATAAACAAAATTGAATTGAATTGAAATTGAAAATACCAGAGAGTTTACAATTCCGGCTAATGAACTTAAATGTACCTCCATCAGGGTCTTGTATTAGTCTTGATCGGACCATTTAAAGGTAAGTGTGAAGAGTACAGGTCGAAATAAAATTGACAGGCAGACCGATCCCACAGCTAACTTAAAAATTATGTTGGAAACCACACAAAAAACAAACAAACACCACAACAACACAAAACAAAGATACCCAAGAGGAAGGACCCCCAAAATTCACCTTCTAACCCGCACAATCATCCCCCCATCACCAACAGAAAAACTCCAAAATGCTCCATAGTACCACCATTCAAAAACTCAGCAGTGCTCTCTGAGATTAAATGCGACTCAAAAAAGTTATACTAAAAATTTAATTTGCAAATGTGCACTTGCAAATTGTTAAGGACCTATCACTGAGTAGTTGGCCAAACAAGGTGTTGTGCCGCAGATAGATAGGATTTGGCTATGAATAATTATGAATAATTGCTTAGGGCAATTATTAATAAGAATAATAATTTTATGTAAAAATTACCAAGTTTAGGGGCACCATCCTGTTGGATTCCAGGAACATTTATATATATATAGCCAAATTGTTCAGTCTCAGTTTATGTTTATGTTTACCAGCCTGATAAGGCTGAGATAATTAAACAATAGGTGAAGGAATAAGTTCTTACGCTGTGGACATTGATTGTACGCATCACTCCAAGTAATCCCAGACAACTGCTCTTTAAGTTAAGGGGACTTTATTTAGAAAATAGAAAATCCCATCTATTCTAAAGCATGCAAAAATTACTACAGATCTTAGACAATAATAATAGGTGAACATTAAACACAATTAACATGAAATGAAATCAGTGAGACAGCTGAGGTTTGGGTCAGAAAAGGAGGGGGGAACTCACTCAAGGGAGCCTGAGTCACAGATAGCCTGTGGGACAAAAGTCATAAATCTCAGCTCTGTGCCAAGATGGAGATCAGCACATGGAGTCTAAGAAAGAGTCAGAAAACTAGCTTTGGCTAAAGGAGCACATGGGTAGGCCTCTGCTTTAGCAATAGACTAAAGACAACGGAGTTAAACTTTTCAGCTAAGACCAGCTGACGCAGGCCGGACCGAGCCCGAGAGAGAGAGGGAGAACAAGAGGAAGGAAAAAGAAAGAAAGGTGTAATCTGCTCAGGATAAAACAGACAGTTTCAAAGACAGCAATTATACTTATGCGTGCAGCGATGCAAAAATGAGCAAACAGGTACAGCGCTTAAAAACACTTTAAACCAGCAATGAATGAGATCTAACTCGTTAAAACTCTATTTTCTCTATTTATCTCCGCCCAGACACAATATTAGTATAAATGAACCAGTTCAGTCCTACTTTGCTTTGAAGGAGGTCCAGTCCACTAGGAGGAGAGCAAATTGTGAGTTAGAAAAAAAAAACCTGTACAGGATTTAAGGACCGTGTTGCCCAAATGCAGGCTGGGCCAGCAGGTCGACGTCTAACGAACTGTCTTGGAACAGTTCTGATATAGCTCAGACGAGATACACAAACCGTATGAGCACTTCAAAGCTTTGAAATGAGTTCTTCCCTGGTCCAGCGGGTCAGAACAAAAGAGAATCTTCACCGGTGAGATGTCCTCTGTTCAGCAGTAGTTCATCCAAGAACTTCTGACTGAAGAACAGTTTGAAAATGGGCGCGACTCCACTCTTATAGCCCCCTTTGGCCGTGATGTCATCGCTGATGTCACCATGGGTGGTCACGGACCAGTAGGAGAGTGTTGGGGGTCACTGCTAGAATTGCTGGGAAATGTGGTCTTCCAACAGTCTGTTCAGTTCATCTTATGATAAATGCAATCACAACAAAGGCATAAACATTATAAAAGGAAAAAGAAAATAGAATAAATCAAATCTCCTACAAAAGAATAATATACATCATTGAGACTTTATCAGGCAAGAGCCGCACACCGCCACACTTGTTAATCCCTGTGACAATAATACTTTAAAAAATTGTCTGTTTACAATTTTTATTGATAAACTCAGTGGCCATGAAAGGATCTTCAAACCTTTGCACCGTCCTGTCTGGCATGAGGAATCTCAGCACCACTGGATAGAGGAGGCGGAACTTAAGCTCCGGGTGGGAGCGGAGGACCCGTTTCACTGTAGGGAACGCTGCTCGTTTCTTGGCAATGGGGGGGGGGGGCATTGTTAGCCACCTCTGTAGCCATCGGACTTGGCCCTACGGTCTGCGGTGTCTTGCGGCCTCCCTTTGAGGACTCTTTCAGACGGGAACTGAACATCGCAGATGGTCAGAAGTCGAAATAAGTCAGCCAAAAGTCAAAAAGTGTATCAAATGAATCAGCTGTGGCTATTAATGTTTCTAAGTGCACAGAAAAAAACAGTTATTTGAGTCGCATTTCCTCGGAGCCCAAGGGGACAGGTCTGCTCGCTTTCGCGATTCACCCCCCCCCCCTTCCTCTACTATCTTTCTAAACATGCCAAATTCTTCCAAACTGAACTTCCAAATCTTAAAATCAGATCATTTCTTTAGGGTGCTTAGCTTGGTGCATCACTAGTCACAGAGACTCCCTACAGGCGTCTGAGCGGCAGAACTCCGCACTATAATGAAAACTGGCCAGCTTTAAAACGCTTGAAATCAACCCCAGCCTGTTCTCCGAGGAAGAAAAAACAAAAGAAACTCCGGCACAGAGAAACTCTGAACCCAGAACTGCCGCTTCTGCTAAAAGTAAACAAAGAGGTTTCAGCCAAAAACAAGAGATATTTTTCCACCTGGAATCCCGCTGAAAAACAGATTCGCAGCCTTGAGTTCCCCGAAAGATGACACAGCCCCCAGGACCAGTCAAAGCCACCAGGAGAAACCCAGCCGCATCAAACGGACACATAACAAAGTAAGAGCCCCCCCAGCAAAGATTGTTATCATACAAGACGGATCAATTAATGGAACTGAGGCTTTTTGTAGCAAGAATACCAAAGTTTATAGCTGCTACAAAAATACAGTGAGTGATATATCAGAAAAAATCCCTAAAATCTTGGACCAACATCCTGCTTTGGAAAAGCTTGTCATTCACGCTGGATCAGCAGATATCGCGACGAGACAGTCAGAGATTCTGAAGAGAGACTTTTCTGATCTCCTACAGAGACTTGATGGACTTAACGTAAACATCCTCATCAGCAGACCAGTCCCTGAAGGGAATGATGAAAGATTTAGCAGACTCCGCATGCTCCATAAATGGTTGAAGAAACAATCAGCTGAGAAGTCGTTCACATTTATTAATAATTTCAAAGTATTTGGAAGTGCTAATCATCTGTTCAAAGAAGGGATGCGCTATTTGAACAAGGCTGGAGTAAGGCTCTTAGCAGCAAACATTTTTTCTTATCAAAATCAGAAAGCAAAACACTTGCTCCCAAAAGCTGACCTTGAGGCGCCCATGGATATCAGAGAACAAAAACAGCAAGTCATGATGACACCACAGGACCGAACAGATAAACAACCATCAGAGATCAAGTCTTCATCTTCCTGTGACTCAGCCACATCAAATGAGTCTCCATTTAGAAACTTTACAGACAGACTGAACGAGCAAATCAAATTTGGGACACAATTAACACCTAAACTTAGACTACACCAAACGCCTGGGACTAGTGTCAATAAGCCTGGGAGCTTCCCCCCACTGATTATTACAGATATCTGATATTTGAGGGAACCGGGCAATAAATCCACCCCTACCATCTCCCAGAATTCACCCGGCACCCCTGAGGCTATATCAGTGATTATCAGCAGCAGGAAACATAAACCGTTAACCACACGCTCTCATATTAAACAAAATCTCAAATTGATAACCTGTCAGAAGGTTCAGCTGCCCATCATCACAATACTTAAGTTAGCTTTATTAAACATTAGATCTCTATCCGGGAAGTCTTTTCTTATCAATGACTTCATCACTGAGCATAATTTACACGCCCTTTTTTTATCAGAAACTTGGCTAGATGAAAATAACGAAACAACTTCATTAATAGAATCTAGTCCTCCAAATTATAATTTCTTAAGCGAGAACAGAAAACACAGACGAGGCGGAGGTGTAGCCACCATCTTTCACAACTCAATGAACTTTAAAAAGGTAACTCTGGGCACGTTTGATTCTTTTGAAACGTTTATCTGTGAATAGCCACCCAGATAAACGAGCCTAACAAAGCTTTATTTCTAAGTTTATATAAACCACCAAAACTTAAATCTAACTTCTTTAATGATTTCAATGACCTTCTTTCTGTAATATGTATCGACTATGACCAACTAATCATCGTGGGGGACTTTAACATCCATACCGACAACCCCCAAGATAGACAAGCAAAAACGTTAGATGATACTCTCCACATCTACGGCCTGACCCAGCATGTCAAACAACCAACACACAATAAAGGACACACTCTGGACTTAATTATCAGCAAAAGTTTAAATATTTCTGACATCTCTGTAATTAATATTGCATTATCTGACCATTTCTGTATTTTCTTTGAAAGTACCATCTCTGCTAAATTATCCAGCCACAGTAAGACCACTATAAAAAAGCGTTTTCTAGGGGACAGTTCAGTAGAAACCTTTAAACGTATTTATCCTTCCACCACATCCCCCTCATCTCCCAACTCAAACTCAGTAAATAAGTTGGTAGATCATTTCCTTGCGAAAATCTCAGACATCATGGATTCCATTGCTCCAACTAAAGTGAAAGTAGTCTCAGGTAGAAAGAAGTCTCCGTGGACAAGTAATCCACTGGTACGTAGTGAAAAAAGAGAGTGTCGACGAGCGGAGAGAAAATGGCGGAAAACTCGACTCCAGGTTCACTGTGAGATCTACAAAGAGAGACTGAATAGATATCAGCTAACTATAAAAGATGCTAGGGAATCGTTCTTTTCTGAAATCATCAACAGAAACATTAATAATGCACGGACTCTATTTGCAACAGTGGAAAGACTAACTAATCCTTTAGTGACAGTAGCCCCTGAACTAAACTCTACCAGGGCCTGCAATGAATTTGCCAGCTTTTTCACTGAAAAGATTCTAACAATTAGACGGTCAATCTGTACCTCAATATCGAACTCACAACCAGTGCCATCCCCAATCAACAACAATGTAGACAAAATGTCTGAATTCCACGAATTAAACCAGAACAGCCTTGAAAAAATCATTATCCAATTAACCTCCTGCTGTCTTGATATCCTACCCACAGCTTTTCTAAAGAAGGTTCTTCCTGTTATTGGTTCTGATCTTGTTCAAATAGTGAACTCATCACTGCTATCAGGTGTCTTCCCTCAGGCTTTAAAAACAGCAGTTATTAAACCACTGCTAAGGAAGAAAAATCTGGACAACACGTTAATGCAGAACTACAGGCCAATCTCTAATCTCCCATTCATCAGTAAGATTATTGAAAAAGCTGTGTTTCAGCAGTTAAATGGCTTCATAACAATGACAAACCGTTTTGATGCTTTTCAGTCGGGTTTCCGCGCTCACCACAGCACTGAGACTGTCCTCGTCAAAGTATTTAATGACATCCGCATAAATACAGACTGTGGAAGAACCACAGTGCTGGTTCTGTTGGACCTCAGTGCAGCATTTGACACTGTTGATCATGATATTTTATTGGAACGACTGGAGAGCTGGGTCGGACTCTCTGGTACAGTACTTGGCTGGTTCGAGTCTTACCTAAAGAACAGGGACTTCTATGTTTCAATAGGAAACTTTTCATCAGAACGAACAGAAATCACATGTGGGGTGCCCCAGGGCTCCATCCTGGGGCCCCTCTTATTTAATATCTACATGCTCCCACTAGGCAAGATTATAGCAACCAATAACATTAGCTACCATAACTACGCAGATGACACTCAACTCTACATTACAATGTCACCAGGTGACTCTGAACCCATTCAAACCCTAAATCAATGCATTGACCAAATAAATGGATGGATGTGCCATAACTTTCTCCAGCTGAGTAGAAACAAAACTGAAGTGATTATTTTTGGACCCAAGGAGGAACGATTAAGAGTCACCACACAGCTTCAATTAATACAGCTAGAAACTACTGATCAGGTTTCGTAACCTAGGTGTAGTAATGGACTCAGACCTGAACCTCCAGGGTCACATAAAGGCAATAACAAGGTCAGCGTTCTATCACCTGAAGAACATCTCTAGGATTAAAGGACTGATTTTGCAACACGACCTAGAAAAACTCATCCATGCGTTTATCTTTAGTCGGATTGATTACTGCAACAGCATCTTCACAAGTCTGCCTAAAAAGTCAATCAGACAGCTGCAGCTGATCCAGAACGCTGCCGCTCGCGTCCTCACTAGAACCAGGAAAGTAGAGCACATCACCCCAGTTCTAAAGTCCTTACACTGGCTCCCTGTAGCTCAGAGAATAGACTTTAAAATACTTTTACTAGTTTATAAATCATTACATGGCTTAGCACCAAAATATGTTGAAGACCTGTTGTCATGGTACCAACCACCAAGACCACTCAGGTCCTCCAACTCTAGCCTACTAAACATCCCTAGACTCAGAACTAAACATGGAGAAGCAGCTTTCACTTTTTATGCTCCCCTTATCTGGAACAGACTTCCTAACGAGTGTAGAGCTGCTGAAACTCTGAACTGCTTTTAATCGAGACTAAAAACCCATCTGTTTAGAATTGCCTTTGAGTAAATGCTTGATGTCATATGTATGAAATGTGTTCATGCTCTCTTGCTTTTTTTTATTTTTCTCTTGCTTTATTGTGTATCATGTGTAATGTGTGTTTCTTTTATGTGTTTCTTTTAAATCACCAAATCATGTAAAGCACCTTGAATTGCCCTGCTGTTGAAAGTGTGCTATACAAGTAAAATTGCCTTGCCTTGCCTTGCCTAGTCAATGGCTGTATTATGAGTTGGAGAATGCCAAAACACATTTGAAAAAAACTGCTTTATTTCTTCATCTACTGCCTTCTTTTGGAGTCAAAAAACGGTGATTGACATATGAAAGGAATATATGAAGGACCAGGGCCGCTTCCGGGGAGGAAGTCCGAGCTGTCCGCTCGCCTCCGGTCCTCCCTGCAGCGATCTGCACACCGGCTTCGCCCAGTCCCTCGGCTCTCGTCAGCCCATCGAGACCAGCTTTCCCTGTCTCACCGCCGGCTCTAGCTCTGACCTGCCCCCTAGCTTCAGCCTGGTCGATCCCCAAGTCAGCCTCTGCCTGTTCAATCCCAAAGTCAGCCTCTGCCTGTGAGCCAGTCAGCCAGCCAGTTCCAGTCCCAGAGACAGTCCCAATTCCTGTGGTCTTCCTGGCCATCGCATTGGCTGCTCTCCAGCATCTGGCATCTCCCCTTGGGTCCCCAGAGTCCCCGGAGAGGGTCAGGGAGGACCCTTCTCCGCCACTAGAGCTCCCAGGGAGGGTCAAGCAGGACCCGTCCCCGTCGCTGGAGCCTCTTTGCCGCCAATTGCTTTCATTCGAGCCTCCAGACTCTTCTCAGCCAAACTCCGTCCTGCCAGACTCTTCTCAGCTGGCCAGGCCTCTTTATCGCCGCTGACCTGTCAAGCTCCTCAGCGGCTGCCTGGTCCTCAGATGAGAACCACCAGAACTCAGCCCAGCAACGGGAGGTCCATCCGGCTAGCCGCCGGATCTCCAGGTCCTCATAAGATGCCCAACGCCGTCCAGCAAGGGGACGCCACCCGGGCTGTCCGGCCGACCGTCGTCCTGTCTTTGGACGCCATCTCCAGGTCCTCACGGGAGGATTGCCAGGTCGTCCACCCGACCGCCGTCCAGCCAGGGAACGCCACCCAGCCCGTCCGCCTGATCGCCGTCCAGCCAGGGGTCGCCACCCAGCCCATTCGCCCGCCGGCGTACACCAGGGGACGCCACCCAGGCCGTCCGCCCGACCGCCATCCAGCTAAGGGACGCCACCCGGGCCGTCTGCCCGACAGCCAACCTGTCAGGGGGCGCCACCCGACCTCCAGGTCCTCAGGGGCCGCCCTCCTGGCTGTCCACCTGACTTCCAGGGACATACCCACAGAGACTCAGACTTATAACCCATCACTTCCCCTCACTCAGCGCCGGATCACTGTATTATTGATGTCTCCCTGGTGTGTTTTCCTGCTGTATCCTATCCTGCTCGTCCAATGCCCTGTTTCCGTTCCTGCCATCATCATCACCTCCTCCACCAGCAGCAGCACCATCTAATAAATATCCTGCACCTTTCCTCAACGTCTGCGTTTGGGTCCATGCACCACAATGCATACCCCTGACAGAAGGTTGGCTTTTTATGATAATAATAATAAAAGAGGACATGACAGTCACAGATAGCAGCCGAAAAAGACAGCTGTGTGTGTTCGTTTCATCTTATACATCCTAGAAGCAGAGAATACAGAAGATCCAATATTGAAGTCACTTGGCAAATATTTGCAAGTCAAGTAAGGTACGCAGCCCTGTGTGATTGTAGTCACCAAACATCTGCTGCAGCCCATTTAGCCTTGAACAGCTCTGAGGTGCAGTGACAAGACTGTGTGTTGTGTAGCAGTGTAACACAGCTCGTTATCATGTAGCTCATCGCTCTTCTCTCTCTCCTGGGGGAAACTCTCACACACAGGTCTGCTCTTCTTTTTTCCTTCCCACTCCAGACTAAAGTGCAAGAAGCCTAGGATCACAGAGCTCTTGGATAAGGCATGGCTGCGCAGGTCGGATCACAGTAATGTAATGCTAATTTGCATGAACACGTGGAAGGAGATAAAGTTAGTAAATATTTATGAGGGGCAATGTGCGCCGTAGCTGGTGGCTGCCAGAGTATTTTATGCCACAAATGATTGAGAGGCCTATCAGGGAAGGTGATCAAATGAAGCTGGCACATGGTGGGGGATTCTGGAGGTACTTTGAGACACATCATGATGCAGACTTTATGGGGTGTTGAATTACCCTCATTTAGTGCTGTCATGCCAGTTTAACATTAAGACTGCTGGGGGAGACTCTTACAGAGCACATGCTTAAAATAAGGGAATATAAGCCCTTTTCCTCTACGGTCTGCTCAGTCTGGCCCGGTGTGGCTCAGCCCACCCTAGCAAGGCCTGTTTGTGTTTCCACTGCCATCTCAGGAACGCGGATGTGGGCGAGGACATGGGCGGGCTCAGCGTAGCAAAGTGGCACGAAATGTCCGTGATGTCTGATTCTTCCGCATGGATACCTCAAAAGACTGCAATGAAGTAAAAATAATAGCGTGCCATCATTGCCGGCTGTTTATTTGGGGTCGGTCAGGCATCACTTCACACGCACACCCCCTGGCTTTGGACTGAGCCCCTAGTGGAAAAGGGGCAATAGATCACCAAACACATCACATATCAACATCTATTTTGAGTTTGTTGGCGAATTAGTTACGACACAAATCAGAGAAAAAGAAAAAACTGGTGGAAGAGATGAAGGAATACACAATAAAGAGTAGTGACTATGCTACTGTAAACAAGTGTCAACCTAGTTAGAAACAGGAGACCATGGATATGACACCCTAAGGGGAAATTTTTTAGCTAGTTGATCCGATGCTCTAAAAGTGTAAGAAACAAATATAATGGAATTAAAATGAAGATACAATAAATAGATAATTACATACTTTATTAATCCCCAAAAAGGGGGAATATATACAAAACACGTGTTTATGTGTTGTTTTCATTCATATATATATATATATATATATATATAAATAAATAAAGGAAGGAAGAAAAAGAAAAAGATGAAAAGGACCCATACATGCGTGCATGCACAAACATGAGCACGCAAGTGCAGGGATCATGAGAACAATATGGAGAGAAGCAAACAAAAACAAAAAACAAACCCTTCCCTGCTTTGTCACTGCCATCAATCCGTAAGTACAAACAAACATGTTATTACAAAGCATGAACAATCCATGGACGATCACCAGCTCATGCTGGAGACATTATGAAGCTGTCCGATTAACCCCGCACCCATAGCTTATGGAATGTAACTAAGAAAAGGCCCCACATCTTCTGAAACTTTCCGCTCTTCTGCTGGAGTGAATACCTGATCTTTTCAAGTTTCAAACAGGACATAATTTCTGCCAACCACTGTCTGTGAGTTGGTGGGACGGTGTCCCTCCCTTTAAGCAGAATGACACGTCTAGCCAAGAGGGAAGCACAGGACAGGGTGCGACATCTTTCTGGAGATAGGGACATCCCCTACTCAGTGACCCCAAACAGGGCAGGCAGGGGGTTCGGCTGCAGTCTAACTTTTAATATCAAGGATAGAGTTGAGAAAACCTCTGTCCAAAACCTATTAAGGGTAGGACATGACCAGTACATATGGATGAGTGTGGCTTCAGAAGTTCTACATTTATCACATTAAGGGTTTATGTTAGGATAAAAATGTGATCATTTAGATTTGGAAGTGTGTGACCTGTGTGCCACTTTAAACTGGATTAAACAGTGACGGGCGCAGAAAGAGGATGAATTGATTTGTTTAAGTATTGAATCCCAGGTTTACTGTAATAAGGACATGCCTAGCTCCTCCTCCCATGCTGCTCTGAGCCGAGCCACGGGGGGGAGATTTTAGGTCTGACAAAAGGCTATAGAGGATCGAGATGGGTCTTTTTTGGGACGGGTCAAAAGAAAGAACTGTTTCAATAATTGTCGGTTCTGGAAGAGCAACGAGGCCAGGCTTAAAGGAGTGGACATAGTGTCTTGCTTGTAGGCATCTAAAAAAATCTGATTTTGGTAGACCAAATGTTCTGCGCAACTGTTCAAATGAAGCCAAGGTATTGTCTATGTATAGATTTTTTAAGCTTATAATGCCCTTTCTGTGCCACTCCAAAAAGCCAGAGTCATGGAGAAAAGGTATAAAAAGATGGTCAGATGCAATAGGGCTTAACAGGGAAAAATCACGTAAGCCAAAATACGTCCTGAACTGAACCCATATTCAGGGTTGTTTCAATGAATTTAGGGGCCCCAAGCAAAATGGTTGGTATTCTTTCTCCTCCAAACACGACAAGTAGCGTTTTTACCAAAAAATTCTATTTTGGTTTCATCCTACAATATGACATTCTCCCAATCCTCTTCTGGATCATCCAAATGCTCTAGCACACTTCAGACACACCTGGACATGTACTGGCTTAAGCAGGGGGACATGTCTGGCACTGCAGGATTTTAGTCCCTAGTGGTGTAGTGTGTTACTGATGGTAGCCTTTGTTAATTTGGTCCCAGCTCTCTGCAGGTCATTCACTAGTTCCCCCATGTTGTTCTGGGAGTTTTGCTCACTGTTCTTGTGATCATTTTGACCCATGAGGTGAGATCTTGTGTGGAGCACCAGATCGAAGGAGATTATCAGTGGTCTTGTATGTCTTCCATTTTCTAATAATTGCTCCCACAGTTGATTTCTTCACATCAATCTGCTTATCTATTGCACATTCAGTCTTCCCAGCCTGGTGCAGGTCTACAATTTTGTTTCTGGTGTCCTTTGACAGCTCTTTGGTCTTGGCCATAGTGGAGTTAGGAGTGTGACTGTTTGACTCTCTCTTACAGAAGTTACAGGTCTGTGAAAGCCAAAAACCTTGTTTGTTTTTAGGTGACCAAATAGTTATTTTCCACCATAATTTGCAAATAAATTCTTTAAAAATCAGACCATGTGATATCAAGGATTTTTGTTCTCATTTTTTATCTCATGAGGCATACCTATGATAAAAATTACAGGCCTCTCTCATCTTTTTAAGTGGGAGAAATTGCACTTTATATATATATATATATATATATATATATATATATATATATATATATATATATATATATATATATATATATATATATATTCTTTTCTTCTACTGATATTCACCCCGAGCTATACGACACCAGTTGCTTTCTCTACAGAGACAGAAATAAAAAGGCCCTCACTTTGAGGAATATAAGTGAGGAGATAGGGCAACCTGGTAAGTTAATTTCACTTTTGAAAGTTTTCATGTTGCTGACCCTGCGAACCTGCCTAGGTACTCTCCACAGTAAATAGAGAATGGAGACTCTCTCTTCCAACGCTAGATCGACAGCTTCCATCTTGCAAAAACACCGTCTGGCACCAGGTCCTCCCACAAGTTGCGTATTTCCGGCTTAACGAATGTCAAAATTGTATATTTTGACATGCGTTTTTTGCTTCCACCAGTGCGGGCCGCGCCATCTTGGTATCTCTTACTGATTATTTTGAGCTTTAATACACTGAAGAATAATGGTGCTTTTATGAGCTATGCTGCAACTATATTGTTATGTTTTCACCAGGGTTAGTTTGTTTGTTTGTTAGCAACATAACTCAAAAAGTTGTTGATAGATTTTGATGTAATTTTCAGGAAATCTCCACAGTGGAAGCAGGAACACGTGACTAAATATTGTGGGGTGATCACCGCATTGGGGGAGGGGAGGGACTGAGTGCTTTTCTAGTTATATTTGTTTTACAGATCTTTTGATCCTTTGCTCGTATTGTTTTCTTTCCTGATCTTTCTCCTTCTCATCCTCCTCCCTACACTTTGGAGGGGTGTGCATTTCTCCCCAGCTCAGCAATATTTCAAAGGAAACCCAGCACATGACAATCTATATGTGAAATACACTAGTGCAATTTCTCGGTTTGTCCAGGACATGACAATCCTAAGGGCTTAAGTTGATGGCAACTCGATTTTTTCTCATTTCTTGAGGACGTTTCACAACAAGTGAAATGAGTCTAGTGGCCTTCTAGGTTTATTGGTGTGGAAATTGTGTTTTCTTTGTTTTTTTTTTAGCTCCTTGGTTGTTGCAATCAGAGTAGCAAATGGGGCAATGTACACAATAGACCTGAGAGAGTAACCAGCCCGGCGTGGGTATAACAGGGTTGTGACTTTGGCATTTTCACTGACAAAATCTTCTAACTATGGAAACTGTTGAGTACAACAGTACAAGTTTCTTCTTTGCAAACATCAGACTCTGTTGGTTGCAATAAAAATAGTTTGTTTAGTACATTGTTAAGCAGGAAAAATAAAGAACGTAACACTAAAATTATTGTTGCTTAAGAAAAAACAGCATTTATTTTTGTTGCCAGCAAGTACTTTTTACATGAGAGTTCTGGCCCTTGTGGCAGAAAGTTTGGACACCCCTGGGTAGAGTGCCTTATTTTATTAGTAGCACATTAATCTTTTTGCTCAATTATGTCAAATTTTACATTGTCATTAAAACTAACATAATATAACAAACAGATGTGTTACAGTTTCCATTGTCTGTTTATGATGTTTTTGTGTACTTACAAGCTTCTATGAGTATGTGCATGCAAGTATGTATTAATGTGCTAAAGCCTCCTGCAGCAGCAGGTAGCAACGGTCAATAAAAACTGAAGGTGCTTGGCAATGGTTCTCTCTGCTCCACCCATGGCATACTAACAGAGCCTGAGAGACAACCTACCCTGCTGCAGCAGTCTGCATTAGAATATGTCAGACGTATGAGTAAGTGTTTTTGTTCACACCTGCGTGTATATGTTGTATATTATGGCTTCATTTCAGCCCAGGTGGCTCGTAGGAGCATCAGTTGTCTCCTTTTCCCTTCCTTTGGCCCACCCAGCTGCTTTGGCATCACTGGTGCTGCAAACACAAGTCCCTTTCTGTGGTTCCTCACTAAATAGCTTCAATTAATCCCTGTTTAAGCCATGCTGAGCCTGCAAGTTGATGTTTTGTTCTCTAGGACACTTTGCAGTTTGCCACTGAATCCCTAATTGCTTGTGCAACATAATAGAAAGAGTGAAAATCATGCCTTGCTATTGGAGCACTTTTCACCAAGAACAGTTGGCACCGGGGTACATATGTCATTAGAAGACACAAAGGTTAATGTGCACCAAGGACTAAGAGAGCAGGATTTCCATTGAAGTGGAACACAATGACACATGGTGGCATAGCTGAGCACTTTGACCTGAGCTTGCTGGGCGACCATCTGCCTTGAACCGCCCGCTTTAACAGAAAGAATCAGCTTAAGGCATTTCACTGCAGTTATAATTGAGACATGAGATGAAGAAGGATGAGATGGGAGGGAGGAGGTGAAGACACACTGAAGGAGAGAGACAAAAAATTAAAGATCAAGAGGAAAAGAGCACCTCTGGGATACAACCACTTTCTGTCATCTTAAATGACTTACAAATTGGCTTACAGCTATGCGCTTCCAGAGAGGGGAGGGGAAAAAAGGAACAACTTTCATATGCTAATTCAGATCATGGCTAGGCAGAGCAATTATCAACAAAAGTGTCGGGCCTGTCTGTCTGACAGATCGCAACAGGAACCCAGCACCTCTATCTCTCTGAGTTCTACCCTGAATGTTGCAGATAAAATATGCTGTTGAGAAGGCAACTGCTCAGTGTTCTCTAACTATGAGGTATATATAAAAAGAAAACACATGGTAAATTGGAAAAGGTCTATTTTTAAAATTGTAATTGTATTTGCAAAAACACATGGTTAATAATAAGCTGTAGTAAGCCATTTTCCCCGAGTACCTCAAAAGTTTGACTTTAACTTGATCAACCACCGTCTGGATCCTACTGACAGGAGACCAGAGCAGTCAGCTAAATAATGTAGATAAAAAGTGCCTCCTCATCACTCTGCTGGCAAAGTCCCTGCTGTGCAGCTGTCTTTGAGTATATTAGTGAGTGGACCATGGTCCCAGGAGACAGCCCAGGGTCACCTTAACCTTGACCACTGAAAGTCAGTAATTCTCAGCACTTTTGAAGCTTGCGGCCAACATACAGCAAATGCTTTCATTTGTTCTTACTATTTAGAGACAGGATTTGCAAGGTGTGTGCTAGAAAATTTTAATTACAAAGATCGGAATACAAGATGTTTTAAACATAATCCCTAATTTTTTTCTGTATAGGTCAACAACTCTGACCTGAGTCCATTGCTTTTTCACTGAACTGGAAAAATTTAATATTTTCCTGATCAGTGAAAGAGACATATCTTAGTGCTACCAGTCCATGCTACACTGTCACAATGCAGTTTAACACACCACTAAAACCTAGTATAGACTCTCTGTTTAGAACAGGAGTACATCAGAAGTGACACACAAACCTGAAAGAAGCAGCAGGAGTTGATATGCTATAACTAGGAAAGCACTCGGAAAGCGCACGCCCCCACCCCCAAGATCTAATTACTTGTTCCTGATATTTCCCTAAAATTTCATTAAAATCCATCTATAACTTTTTGAGCTATGTTGCTGACAGACAGACATACAAACAAACCCTGGCAAAGACATAACATCCTTGGGGAAGGTAGAAATACACTTCATTTCCTCACGTTTACATCAATGTGACAGGCTGTTCAATACACCAACACACAAGGCCAGCTGTGTGACAGCAGGTTAAGGATCTGCATTCTTGATTAAATACACACTGATGTTTACAGTCGGTCGTGCTAGACTCTAATATTTAAAAGTTTTGAGAGCTAGCTTTCTTTAAAAATAGTAAAACGCTGTTTGATATTGACTGATCTCACACACAACATTCTGCCTAATAGACATATAAAAATGGCAGTTCACTGTAGGTATGCTAAAGATATTTTAAATTCTGCTAATTATAATGAGTATAAGCATAATGTAGTACTGTGTAGAATAGTATAAGTATAATTCCTTAATGGTATAATAACCATTTACAAGCATTTTTCCTTTCAACAATCTGAAATTGGTGCTATAATATTACAATATGGGATGCCACATTGTTTCCCAGTATGAGAATGTGACACGGGGACTGGTGCCAGAGGTACCAGACTGGTCTATGTGTAATCATGAGTGGACTGTGAGCATGGGCTCTAATCAGACCTGATTTCAATCTGGAATTTTAAGTGGGATTTTATCAGGCTGGCATAATAATAATAATAATAATAATAATAATAATAATAATAATAATAATAATAATAATAATAATAATAATAATAATATATGCCTATGGAAGAAAGGGGGCCCCACTAGTGTTTGCAGTAGTAAAAATCATCTGTCACTCTGACAGCTGCTGGGGTTGCCATGACAACACAATGGCTTGGTGTACAGTATTCCCAGCACTGCAGTACGAGGGAGACCTGGAATCAGGCTTGTCCAGTCTAATATTTGAGTGGACAGATGCACACATCAATAATCAATTATTCCTTCTTCTTTATTTACAGGATATTGGAAATGCAATGGTGATTTGCTATGATGTGTATGGTGTTTCTTTTTTTGCAAACGTAAACTTATATGATGGAATTCTGTACAAAATACACAAAAACACAGATTTTAATTAAATTGAAACTCTCCCTATCTTTCTGAGTATTTCCTTTTCTCAGTCAAAGGCATCACAGAGGAGAGGGATCTTTGACCATTTTGACCATTCCTCTTGGGTCAGTCTCTAAAGGTCATTCAGAGTCCTAACTGGTGTAACTGGTAAAACATTTCTGGGTTGACTTGTCCAAATAAAATAGATCATTACCATGTAGAATGTCTGATGTTTTAGTTTTGTTGCAAAGTTTATAATTTTTTTATTTAAAGCCTTAAAATGTTTAAAGAAGTTCATAACATCAAGCACCTTAACAAAGGTCCCCCTTAGGCTTTGGAAACCAACCAAGCCCTCAGAGTTACTTAACAATTCAATTCAAATCAAATTCAAAAATACTTTATTGATCCCAGAGGGAAATTAAGAAAAAAAGTAACGGTGGACATCAGGTGTTTTTCCAGGTGTTTTTCCACATTTTCCTCATCCTTTATTTTAAATGCCTAATCCATCTGTGGAGCAACTTTTATTCACTTTGATTTGAAGGGTCCCAACAGTTATGCCATTTAAATAAATTATTTCTTAGAATGGGATGTTCTCCACACTGTTTAAGTGTGCTAACATTTAAAGTTGTTGAAATATTTTAAGGGTTTTTACACAGCTCTACCAGGAGTGCCATTATATCTACAGTAGATCTCTTTAATTCAGTTACAGTAACTATAATTTTTATAATTGATAAATCCAAACATTTATTAACAATTGCAAATTCCATCTTAAATTATTTTCTCTATCATGTGACAAGTTCTCATTTCAGAATCAATGAAAAACTGAAATACAAAAGAATCTCCTGGGTAAAGTCCCCCACTACCAGGGCTGTAACTGTCTGGCTCTGGGCCGTTTTATTTCTTCTCTGGAGTTGAGTCAGTCTAGGAGGCTGAGGGTTTTTTATTGCCGCCCCTAATCAGCAGCAGCATCCCTCTGCTCATTAAGTAGACACATGCTAGCCTCAGGCACACAGCCTCATGTGTCAACCACAGATAAAGATGTCATCTTCTGCTTCACTGAGTAAACTGCTATTAAAACTAGATGCAAATAGACGCTGAATGATATTCAAATCAGTAGGCTGAAAGAAAGCTTGAACCCGGAGGCCACATCGTTGCCCCAAATTCCCGTATCAAGTTAAAAGGCTGAAGGAGCTGAGATATCTGTTATCTTTACAGCTTTACCCAAGACGGAAGACATTTAAGGGTTTCTGTCCAGGTATTTACTCATATAAAATGTTTAATGTCTAATGAATCGCCAGTTATATATGTTGCTTTTGCTAATCTGTATACAAAGTAGGTTAGAAATTTACATACATAAATGACACATTAAATTCAATAATAATGCATTTTATTTAAAAGCGCCATTCTGAACACTCAAGGTCACTGTACAGAATAAAAACACAATACAAATTAAATAAATAGATCAAATCTAGATAGAAAAGATAGTGTGCTATCGAGGTTAACACCCAGACTCTTGACCTGAGGACAGAGGAAAACTGAAGAATTATCAAATATGTGAGGAAAACTGTCAAATTTAGAAAAGCTGTTTTTGGTACCAACAAGAAGAAGTTCTATTTTATCTGTATTAAATTTTAAGAAATTTGGGCCTTAAATGATTTTTTTTAAACAATGCTTGGGTTGTATTTTGATTTAAACTATTTTGAATACAAGGAACATGTCACGCTGCCCTATTCCTGCCTCATTGTCTTCACCTGTCTGTCTCATCAACCACACCTGATCCCACTCACCTCCTGCCTTTAAGACCCCTCACTTCCTTTCACACCCGGCTGGATCATTAGTAATTGTCAATCCGCATGGTGTGTCGTCTTCCTGCTGTCTTCCTTCCCTGCCCGATGTCCAGTGTCTCGGTTCCTGCCATCTTCACCACCATCATCACCACCTCCTCACGGTAATAAACATCCTGCACCTTCCTTCAGCGAGTGCGTTTGGGTCCATTCTCCACACACCTCGTGACAGAATGATCCGGCCGCAAACATGGACCCAGCACTCGCCCGGGAGATCGCTGCCCTCCGCCAGGACGTCTGGGCCAACCTGGCCAGACTCGCTGCCTCTCCTCACCTTCCTGTGTGGGTCTCCGGAGCTGAGGAAATCCTCGGAGTGCTCCCTCACTTCAGGAGAGTGTTCTCTGCTCCGGATCTCGCCGCGCTGCGGAGCAAGGCGGAGAGGGTTCGCAGGGAGGCGTTGGATCAGATCATCGGTCCGCCCTCCCCGTCTCCACCATCTGTCCACCGGCATAGGTCCCGCTGCGCCGCCGGGACTGTTTCCCGGGAGCGGGGAGTGGAGCGCCGCACCTTCACCATCCGCATTCGTCGGTACAAGGTTGGCCTTCTGTTCCCCGGGGACTGGTCCTCGACGGCATGAGCCTCTTCTGCTGACTCACCGCAGACAGCGACGCCGCTGAGGTGGGGCGGCTTCCGGGCCAGCTCCGGTCCGTGAGCCCGTTCCAGCTCCGGTCGTTGAGCCCGTTCCAGCTCCGGTCCGTGAGCCCGTTCCAGCTCCAGAGCCCGTTCCAGCTCCAGAGCCCGCCGTTGTTGTGGCTGCCGTGTTTCTGGCGGTCACAGCGGCGGCTCTCCAGTGATGGACATTTCCCCATGCGTCGCTGAAGCTCCCAGGGAGGGTCAGGGAGGACCCGTCCCCGTCACTGGAGCCTCCAGAACCTTCGTCTCAGCAGGCGTCCGAGCCTCCAGAACGGTCGTCTCAGCAGGCCTCCGAGCCTCCAGAACCTTCGTCTCAGCAGGCGTCCGAGCCTCCAGAACCTTCGTCTCAGCAGGCGTCCGAGCCTCCAGACTCTTCGTCTCAGCAGGCCTCCGAGCCTCCAGAACCTTCGTCTCAGCAGGCGTCCGAGCCTCCAGAACCTTCGTCTCAGCAGGCGTCCGAGCCTCCAGACTCTTCGTCTCAGCAGGCGTCCGAGCCTCCAGACTCTTCGTCTCAGCAGGTGTCCGAGCCTCCAGACTCCTTTGTCTCGGCCGACCTTTACCGGCCAGGCATCTTTGAAGAATCGCTACCTGACCCTCAGAAGAGGACCTAAGGGCCGTCCGCCCGACCTCCGTCCAGCCAGAGGACGCCACCGGGGCCGTCCGCCCGACCTCCGTCCAGCCAGAGGAGGCTTGTTTTTTTCTCTTCCCTTTCTTTTTCACTCTCTCCACGGCATCTAGAATCCACCTTTAAAGGGGGGGGGGGGTCCTGTCACGCTGCCCTATTCCTGCCTCATTGTCTTCACCTGTCTGTCTCATCAACCACACCTGATCCCACTCACCTCCTGCCTTTAAGACCCCTCACTTCCTTTCACTCCCGGCCGGATCATTAGTAATTGTCAATCCCCATGGTGTGTCGTCTTCCTGCTGTCTTCCTTCCCTGCCCGATGTCCAGTGTCTCGGTTCCTGCCATCTTCACCACCACCATCATCACCACCTCCTCACGGTAATAAACATCCTGCACTTTCCTTCAGCGAGTGCGTTTGGGTCCATTCTCCACACACCTCGTGACAGAACATTTGGAAAAGTTTTAATTTAGCTTGGATTTTCTCCAGTCTATGCATAATAAAATTATACATTTAGGTTGTAGTGGACTTTAGGGACATAATTCACCAGACAGCACTAGCCTTCTGTGTTCTTGCCTTTTTGGATTACTTTATAGTCATATTCCTTGTAGCTGCACATTCTGTTATGCACCCTGTATTTGAGAACACTGTCTCTTTAAGCAGGGGCTTTTCCCCAGAGTAGCTAGAGAGAGAGGCGGAGCTACGCGATATTGGTTGTGTTGTTGTTGTTTTACCTTCTGTTGTGGAGAAGAGAAAAAAGGATTAAACAACCCACCATTGCGTTGTGAGGAATCGCTTCTTCTTTCTTTCATCGCAATTCCCACAAGGTTCAGGTATATACACTTGGACCGGCGCTAATTCAATTCAATTAAATTCAAAATACTTTATTGATCCCAGAGGGGAATTAAGTGTTGGTATAGCTCATATAATTAATTCTTTAAGAAGTTGTTGTAGATGATGATGGCTGTGGGCAGGAAAGATTTCCTGTAGCGGTCTGTATTGCAGCGGGACTGAGGAAGCCTCTAACTGAAGACGCTCTGTTGTTGTATGACTGTCTCATGAAGAGGATGCTCAGGGTTGTCCATAATTTTTTTTATTTTATGAAGAATCCTTCTTTGCATTATCATCTCCAGTGGTTCCACAGTTATCCCAAGAACAGAACCAGCCTTCTTTATCAGGTTGTTGAGCCTTTTTAAGTCCCTGGCTCTGATGCTGCTACCCCAACAGATGACGGCTGAAGAGATTACACTCTCCACAACAGACTTGTAGAAGATCTGCAGCATCTTGCTGCAAACCTTGAAGGACCTGAGCTTCCTCAAGAAGTCCAGTCTGCTCTGTCCTATCTTGTAGACGGCTTCACTGTTCAGTCTCCAGTCCAGTCTGTTGTCCAGGTGAACTCCGAGGTATTTATACTCCTCAACCACCTCCACTTCTTCTCCCATGATGGAAACAGTGTTTGACTTATCACTGTTTCTTCTGAAATCTACAATCATCTCCTTTGTTTTGTTCACATCCAAGGTGAGACGATTGTTTCCACACCATGTCACAAAGCGGTCCACCAGCTCTCTGGATTCAGCTTCTTGTCCATCTCTGATACATCTGAGTATTTCTGCAGATGATAGGTCTCTGATTTGTACTGGAAGTCTCAGGTGTACAGAGTGAAAAGGAATGGTGAGAGTACGGTCCCCTGATATTTTCTTAAGTGTCCTTTAAAAAGTTTAACTTTATACACAACCTTGTTATAGCTAACAACAAGCCTCTGGCATTTTTTCGACTAGGTTTTTACTAGAACTTCTAACGTTTTTTTTTATTGTTTTGTTTTAAGACAAACCCAGCTGTTAAGCATAGTCAATATATTTCTAATAGGGTAGAGGTCAGGGCTTTGTTGAGAAAGTTCAAAACTTTTAATATTATCCATTTCAAAAGCATCCTTATGTTTGGGATCATTGTACTTCTGGAACGACCAATTGTGTCAAAAATTCAACTAATTAGATGTTGATCTGAGGTGAGGTGGAATAATTTGGAAGTAGAGCTTCTTTTTTATACTGTTATGTTTGTGCAGTGCAACAGGACTGCTGGCAGCAAAACAGAACCCCAGCATGATGCTACCACCACCATGTTGGATGGCTGGAACAGTAATTTGGGATTTCAAAACCATAGCTCGACTCATCAAAACATACTTCTTGTCACTGTACATATCAACAAATCAATTTTTGTCTCATCTGGCAAGTTCAGAAGATAATCAGCTTGTCTTTGTGGGCAACTGCAAACTTCAGTTGAACTTGAAGTTGTTTACTTAAGAGCAGAGGCAGAGGTCAGAGGTCAGTCCATGTTAATGTTAAACTGTTTTCACTGAGGAAATTTTCAGTAGTTTCTGGTTTGTGCCAGGACTGAGCAATTAAATCTGCTGTTGTCTAGAAATAGATTTAAAAGACTTTCTCATAGTTCTGAGTATTGGTCAATCCAATGAGTGCTGTAAACCAAAAGGTTTATAGGCTTTAGCCTTCTGATAACAAGACATTCTATAAGGTTCAGCACGACTTATTGAAAGATGCAGCTGAATGTTCGTATATTTTTGAACCTGTGAAAATAATTTAGACCCTTTAAGAAAATTCACAATAAATTCAAACATTTGCATCTAATTCCTGTTTCTAAAACTCCATCAATCCATCAATCTATCCATTTTCTTCCGCTTAATCCAGGGTCGGGTCGCGGGGGCAGCAGCTTAAGCAAGGACACCCAGACTTCCCTCTCCCCAGCCACTTGTTCCACCTCCTCGGGAGGAATCCCAAGGCGTTCTCAGACCAGCCGAGAAACATAGTCTCTCCAGCGTGTCCTGGGCCTTCCCCTGGGCCTCCTCCCAGTAGGACGTGCCAAAAACCCCCCTCCGGATGACTGAGCTTCTCACCCTATCTCTAAGGGAGAGCCCAGACACTCTACGGAGGAAACTCATTTCAGCCGCTTGTATCCGTGATATCGTTCTTTCGGTCACCAACCAGAGTTCGTGACCACAGATGAGGGTAGGAACATAGATCGACCGGTAAATCGAGAGCTTCGCCTTTCGGCTCAGCTCTCTCTTCACCACGACAGACCGGTAAAGCGCCCGCATCACTGCAGATGCCCTACCAATCTGTCTATCGATCTCCCGCTCCATTTTTCCCAAATTCGTGAACAAAACCCCCAGATACTTAAACTCCTCCACTTGGGGAAGGACCTCATCCCCGACCAGGTGAAGGCACCCCACCCTTTTCCGCCTCAAGACCATGGCCTCGGATTTGGAGGTGCTGATTTTCATCAGTTTCTAAAACTCATTTAAGTAAAATATTGTTAAGTGGTTCCAACAAATGAATTAAAAATCAAAAAATTTAACATTCACACCTCAGTCATGTCCATAATGACCAGATACAAACTGCTCTCTGCAACTGTAAGCCACTCTGACATAAAACCCACACTATCTTTGTAAGATACTTTGTCCATTGTGTTGCACACAATCAAATTATATTTGTAAAAACAAAGAATCAGTTTGTGCGGAACTCATTAGGAAGCTCTGATAAAGGATCTTTCATCTCCCTCAGACTGAGAGAGGCAACTGGATCCTTGCCTTGTTAAGAGGGGCGGACTATAAAAAGTTTGCCTATCCTAGTCAAAATTGAGAGAGGAAATCTCATCACAATAGTTCCCAAATCTTTTCTGTCTGTCTCTCTTCGAAGGACTGTGCAGGGTAATTAGCCACCACAAGAGTCCATCTATTAAACCCTGTGTGTTTCATGTGTTTACAATGCCATCATTGGCCTCTCTGTGGCCAAAACTAAATGAGCCAGTGTTGAGCCTCAGCTGTACAATCATGAATATTCATCTCTCTGTGCTCTGAAAACCTCCCTCTCTGTGTGTGTGTGTGTGTGTGTTTGCGCGTTTTTCGTGCGCACGCGTGTGCGTGTCTGGCAGACACTAAGGAGGCTCAACTGTCTGCTCCATCATGATCCATCACTTTATCCAGAAAATAACTCAAGCTTATTGGGAAAGTCAAACAAACTCTGCTTTGTTGGAGGATGAACAGTTTTTTCTCCACTCCTTCAAACAACACAACGGCAGGTCAAAGTTGCCTTTCTACATTGCTTTGACTTCTGCTTGATGAAAGAAGATTAGCTTGAATAGCCTTTATGCCACCTGGGGAAAAGATATATTGACTTTACTCAACACTCTCTTCAACTGACACACTTATCTGATTGCAGAAAATGTCAATTTTGTAACCAAGTAACACATTTTCTCTATGCAATTGTGCACCTTCCAACATCATAATAATTACATTTGCTAAGTGTGAACATGAGAGGAATGCCCTGGAAGACTGAAAGCAGTACTGGGATAACCTAAAAGCAAAGGAGCTAACCTATATATGGATACTCCCTTTGGGATTTCCTGGCACAACATTCCTGCTCATGAAAATGGGTTTAAACACAGAGCTCATTGGCGTTTCATGGTAATTTGTGGTGGCAAGTGGAGCAAGGCGACGCTGCTCTGTGAGTAAAGCAGAGGGGGCACAAGGAGGATTAGATAATCAAACAGTGTGCCACTTTAAATAATCTCTGGCTCCTCTGGGGGAGGTGAGACTTAAAGCCAAAGCCCTTCTGCTTTAATTGTCTGATTTTCCCATCATTACAGTTGAGGGCCTCAGTAATTCAAACTTATTAAATATTCAGGAACCACACTGAGGAGGGAGGGGGAGAGAGGGGCATGGAGGGAGGGTGAGTGCAGAAAGAAGAGGCTGAAGAGCTGAGGTGGAGAGAGAAGGTGAATTGATGCTGAGGTAACAGCAGTCAAACATGGTCAGTATGATATGTTTTATCCCAGCTGTGTACAAGAAATAATTTGTGATGAAGTGTTTGTGATTTAAATTTCACACCTAATGATTGCATTTAGAAAAGCTACACAATCTGGTTTTATCTTCAAATGTAATTTCATACAGACACAGCTGCCTTGTTTTGCCCTACATGGCTTGTAGCAAACTGAAAACGGGACTTCATGGCTTCCTTTACTAGCTTTGTTCTTGCTTTTTTTTTCAGTAAAGGCCAGATTTGTGGTGTTGTGCAACAATAAGTCTGGTTTAGCTATGAATAACAAATAACAAAAAATTATTGCTGAGGCCCCTGTGATGGATTGTCGACCTGTCCAGGGAGTACCCTGCCTCTCGCCCAATGACCGCTGGAGATAGGCACTAGCCCCCCTCCCCCTCAGTGACCCCAGTGAAAGTAATGCTGCTTTAAATAATTGGCTAAATTAGAAACAAAACAACTTTTGGACAATTGATTCTTAATTTATTGATCAGTCACCACAGTGATGGAATTAATTTAGTATTTTGGGATGCCAAGAAGGAGGATTTAGATGTGCTGTTGCCTCTATCAAAATGGTAGCTTAAACGGACCTACAGAAACTAGTTTTACGGTTTTCATCTCTTTAAGGTCTGATATGTACTTTTAATACTGTAAATTGTCAAGTTGTTGTGTTTTTCCTGTGTCTGTCAGTCTCCATGTCCCTAATTGCTGTCAGCTGCCCCTTGTTTCCCTAATTGTCTCCTCTGAGTGTTTATTCCCCTCTGTTTCCTCTGTCCTTTGTCGGGTCATCTAGCCATTTGGCGTTGAGCAGGGCTTAATTTGAGCTAGATCCTGCTGGAACAGGATCCGGGAACCGTTTTATTTTGAAACCAGGCATTCCGGTATCTATTAACTCTCAGCACCAATTTGTGAAAATTACAAATACATCAAAATGTCAAAAAGGGGGCGTCGCGTGGCGCAGTGGGTTAAGACGGGCGCCCCATGTTCAGAGGCCTTAGTCCTCGATGCGGTTGTCCCGGGTTCAATTCCAACCTGAGGACATTTGCCGAATGTCTCTCCCCTGCTTCTCTCCCCTTTCTATAAGCCTGTCCACTTTCAATAAAAGGCCACTGTGGCCACAAAAACCTTTAAAAAAAAAATTCAAAAAGACCGTTTAACATACCTTCATTTTTTACAAAAAAATCTCCTGATTGCTCAACTAAACAACTGACGGCATTGGAGCGACTACTGGAGCAAGTACAAGTCGTGTGAGTGCCAAGCTAACCACCAGGCTGTCGTATCAATGGAGAAGCTCACAGCTAGCTGCAACCACCAGCCAGAGGAGCCTTTTGCATATGAAGGAGGAAAATAACGAAGACAAGGAGATTGAATTCAGTGTAGAAGAGGCAGGCTCTGAACCAGCAAGCGGTACGCAATATGGACAGCTGCTCAGTTCAAAGCCAAGCAGACCTACTATCCATGTCTTTTAATGTGAAAATCAGGTTTGGGTTGCTCGACATGCAAGGCAGTTAGGAGTTTAGGACCAGACAGGCTGGTGGAAAGGTGGTCCAGTTCGCCTTTTTGTCTGTTTCCATTGTAAAAGCGGCCCATACAGCAGGCCCATACAGGTCCATTAATGGTCCCCCTTCAGGTGTAGGTCCACACGACAATGGTCCAATACGGTTAGGGCGGAGCTACTGGCGTCACATAACACAGTCCTTTGGTTGGGTGAAATCATAAACACTGCAGTAAGTTTAAACGTCACCCCTGTGACAACTTTACACACCGGTCCTCTGTTCTGCATGGAGCCTTTTATTAAACACAGCGGTCGTATTTGTGTAAAGAAAAAAACAGAAAGCAAGAAAGACAACCATGAGCTGCTCCATTCTTGTTGTTTCTTCCTCCTCCTTTTCTTCTGTGTTTTTCAGGTGTCACCCACTTCCTCATCCCTCCAGTATGACGCCACGCAAGTGTTCAGGGTAAACCCCGCCTGCTCAAGGAGAGTTCAGTAGGCAGTGGAAACACTTCCATGAAAAGTCAGAATTACGCAATAGCGGACGGGACCGGACCGAGCTGCACAGTTCCACTCAGTGGAAACGAGGCTAAACTGGCTAAAAATGGGTGTTGTGTTTAATAACCTCAGACCTCAGCCAGGGCCAGTCATTCCTCCCCATCCCCATGTTGTCATCTAATTCTAACTTTCGGTACTTTTCCAATAAAAGTCTCTTAATGAGATGCGTGAATGTGTTCTTCCAGTGAAGAGTGGAGATTCGGGGCTGCTGCGCGAGGGTAGCCGCTTGTGAGCTCTGCAACACGGGAGAGGAGTGTAGGTTAACACCGCTGGTCAGTGTGTGGATACGTGCTTCATGTCGGATAAACCCCAAAATTTTAAGCTAATCACTGCAGACATTTCCTGAAAATGTCATCAAAATCCATCTATAACTTTTTGAGTTATCTTTCTAACAGACAGACAAGCAAACAGACAGACAGATGGTACGAAAACATTACGTCCTGGCGGAAGCAATAAAACAAATATTTCTGTGTAAATATCTCATTTTACAACAGCCCGGCTTATATTAAGGTGCTTATAATAGTCTAAAAATTATGGTAAGGAGGCTTATTGGCTAAATGAACAATTAATGCATGTGTCTCTGCAGACAGACATTAAGACAGGTGGAATCACACTAAGGAGTGAGGGAGGGAGAGATGAGCAGGGAGATGTACTGGTTAATCTTTAATGATTCACTTTATTCACTGAAAAACATCAGCAAAAATCACTACAGTGAAGCAAATGGTAACAACACCCTCACCAATCTTATCTCAAAAGTGGACCAGTCTGCCTACAGGAGAGAGGTGGACCGTCCTGCGGTGTCCTGATGCAATGACAACAACCTGGAACTGAATGCCAAGAAGACAGAGGAGGAGATTAGTGTAGACTTTAGGCCATCTGCTAGGATTCCTTAAATAGGAAACTTCTTAACTGATTGGAATGTTTGTATAAATGTATTGAAATAACTTCTTGTTAAGTGCCTTGAGATGACATCTGTTGAGAATCGGCGCTATATAAATAAACTGAATTGAATTGAAAAAGATTACCGAGTCGAAATTGTTGTGGCAAAACTTACACACCGAAACAACACTGACCTCCAATTGGCGTAACTGGGTGTCATTACCGCCAGTGTGAATAATAATGTTACTGTATTTACATTTATCCTTAGCCAGCAGTTTTAGGTAGGATTTAAAGTCGCCCGTTCTGGCCCCTGGCAAGCATTTACTGGTTATATGGTGTCTCTAATGCCACATTTCTGACTATGGAGCTGCCAATTACCAGGATCGGCTTCTCAGTGGGTGTGTTGCTGAGGAAGGAAAATCTGTTAGAAACACAGACGGGTTGCTGGTGACCCATGGGCTTATTTCTGGGACTATGCCTTCTGCGTACCGTCACCCAGCCGTCCTGGGATCCCAGCTATGTGGGTTTTGTTGGAGGACCTCGAGGTGGTTCTGTCCTTGTTGGCTCTGCGCTGGCTAATGGGCCTCTGCTATCTGCTGGGGTATTTTCAACAGAGCAGAGCTGGGTCTCTAATTCCAACACCCTCACCTCCGAAGCTACAAAAATACTACATTTATTACACATACTATTGTCACTAAAGGAGGCAGGGAAGTAACTAAACATCTAACACAGAGAGCAAGAGATAGTAAAAGACGGAGATTAAGAGATAGAAGGAGAGAGGAGTAGCCATAGCCTCAATGAAGCTAAGCTAACTAAGCTAGCAAGACCTTACCAAGAGAGATTGTGTGAAACACAAAGAGTTCCCAAAACGTAAAGTACACCAACAGAATATTTGTGTTTTAGTGTGCGTGTGTTAAAATAACTTAGAAAGGTCTCAGCACAGAGAAAACTAGATCAATTCAAGAGAGCCTGAACACTAAACAGCTCCACGGAGCACAACAGTGACAACAGGAAATCATATTTGATTACGGTTATGAAATGCTCCTACACTTTTAGAAAGACTCACATTCACAGTTAAAGAATATTTGTTCTTCCATTTTACTGCAGGTTCTCTCTGTTCCCTCCCCTTTTAATTTTTTTTTCTTTTTCTCTGCTTCCCCTCCCTTCCCTTGCTCTCTGTACCCCCACAATAGCATTAGCTTGGTCAGGTCGCTCCACAGTTGCTCCACCCGAATAATATCAATCAACGTTGCTGTGGTGACCGATTCTGACTCCTCCTTCTTTCTTTACCGATATTCATCTTACCGTGCCTCCATTGAGCTGTTTACAGGCAAAATGCAATCCAGAGTGTGTTTACCTCTCTAAAGTATAAATAAGTCATCAGGCTCATAAAGGCTAGAAATGTTTACACAGAGTTTAACTTCTAACAGCCTTTTGCCACATCCAGTTGCTAATTTCTTTGAGGTGTGACTGATGGAGCTGCAGATGCAACCCGAGGAGGTTTCAGACCAACATTCAGGATGAGCCACACAGACAGCCATGGGATGGAAGTGTCTGTCACTGCTAACTCATTACAGAAAGCCGACTGTGGTTAAAAATATTGCAGCCAGATGTAGAAGCATGCTAATTGTAAAAACTGTTCACCATTTAGGACTTTTCTGTTACTTTGAACAGACAAAAAGAGGTGAACGCCTTGACAAACCTTTTTTCTTTCTGTTTATTTGTCAAACCCAGGTTGTGTGCTTTTAAATGTGTTGTCATTGCATTACCTGGCAACCATTCCTCATAGTAATATTCTCTGGGGACCAATCACATTCTTCCAGTAATTGCTCTAATCTAACGCCCTTACACTCCCACTCTGAGCCTGTCCCTGTGTGCAGCCCCAGCCAGGCTGCTGTACAAAGCACTCAGTGGTAAAACGACTCCCCGCAGACCCATCAGCAGCAGTACAAGTGCCAGGCCCGCCAGCAGAGGGTTAAGTAAATATTGGGCAAAGCAGCTGCTCTCAGAGTGCCATCATCTGCCTATGTTCCAACTTGGTATAAATCACACAGTGCAATTAGTGCCACTCTGTCCCTCTGTCCTCGTTAAACAACTCCGCCCACTGAGGAAGCCCATGAACTCTACACACAAGGCTGCATGGATGGATGGATGAGTGAGGCAGACACTCCTTCTACTTTTGAGGCCAGGCTTAAAACTTTCCTTTTTTGATAAAGCTTATAGTTAGAGTGGCTAAGGTCATCCTGAGCTATCTCTGTAGTTATGCTGCTATAGGCTTAGACTGCTAGAGGACAGACTTACCACTTTTCTTCTACTACTCTCCAGTTGCATTATTTGCTGTTGTTTTGACTGTTAACTTTGTTTGTTTCTCAGTGTTTTTCTATCCATAGAAGCTCCACCTGGTCTGGTATCCTGCTTAGCTACAATGCCCTGTTAGACAGGGGGGCACCGACTGGGATGATGCTCCTAGTAACTGAACATCCTCCGTGTCATGTTATCAACTTTTTACTTTCTTTAATGAAAGTACTCTTACATAAATTATTTTCTTGTCTCTGCTCCGTCTTATCAAACCCCCAGACGGTCGTGACAGATGTCCACTTGTACTGAGCCAGGTTCTGGTTCTGCTGGAGGTTTCTTCCTGTTAAAGGGGAGTTTTTCCTCACCACTGTCACTACATGATTGCTCAGTATGAGGAATTGCTGTGAAGTCAACGACACAACACAACACTGTCTACTGTTGGTACATGTCAGTCCAGGAGGCTTTAATGCTGCAACTCAATGACTCGATACAATCTGCTGGGATTCCTTAAATAGAAAACTTTTAAACTGAAGAATTAATTGGAATGTTTGTATGATTGAATTAAAAAGACTTTTTTTGTAAAGTGCCTTGAGATGACATATGTTATGAATTGGCGCTATATAAACTGAATTGAATTGAACTAAATAGTTTGATGGACGGACGGAAATATTTTACTTCCTCCGGACTTTTCCAATCCTGTCTTCTCACCCCAACAGTACCAAAGTCTCTGCATTAGGCAGACACTTTAGACCAGGCGTGCCCAATCTTGGTCCTAGAGATCTACCATCCTACAAATTTTAGATATATCCCAGCTCCAACATACCTGAATCAAATTGTTCATCATCAGTCTGTCAGCTCTGCAAAGGCCTTGTAACGAGGCCTTGATTTAATTCAGCTGTGATGAGAAGGGATGCACCAAAAAGTTGCTGGATGGTAGATCTCGAGGACCAGGTTTGGGCACCCCTGCTTTAGACTGAAAATATCAGGAAAACTAGATGCAGAATTCAGGGTTTTATTTCATTTTATCTTGTGTTTTTTTTACCAAACAGCAGTGATCCATGACTTACATAAACTAGAAATCAATATTTCTTAGTAAACATTTGTTTGGTTAAGTTTCTTGTCACTGTGTTTCTGAAGTACATTTTATTGCGTCTGAATGTTTATTCAAGGCATACATATCAGTATTAAACCATCAGATTTGAAGAAACAAAACAAAGCCACATAGTAAATCCTCACTTGTTTATCTTAGTATTATGTTTAAATATTTAGTATTACTAATTAAAGCAATAAATAACAACTTGTAAAATACCTTTTATCAGCTTTTTATTTATGTTTACTATCAGTACGAATGTACACAATTCATAAACAAATCCAAACAGGAGGTATGTCAGCTGTGCAACAACAGCCTCCAGATGAAAGATCGTCTCCTTAACAATGGGAGAGCTGTGCTATTTCTCTTTAGCTTATATGCAAATGAATCTGCTTGAGTAAATGATGGCCTAATTTATGATGCAAGCCCTGCAAAGTGATAATCAATGATGACTGAGCTGATTTCTATTATTCATCAGCTGCGATTTGAAATACCCAATTATATCTTCAATGTAATCTGGCCATCAACAGCTCACAAAAGGACAAATCCGGGAGCTGGTAAGTAAAGAAATAGGCATCAGCACCCCATATTACCGTATTGCACTAAATTACCACAATCACTGGGGGAGCATTTAAAATGCCACTACCCAGCCGAGGAAGAAAATCTGCAAATAATATTGTCTAAATGAATGTGAGTGATTTGCATTCTGCTCTCTTTGTGATTGTGCCACCAGTTGCTGTTGTGTCCAGGGTAATAAGGAGGTAATAGGGCTGTAATTGGGCAGAGGGCTTATTTAGAGATGGAGAAATGGAAGCAGAAGAGCACACTAAATGACATAGAGAGTGCTCAGGTGCTCAACATGTCTGAAGCTCAATGCTGCTAGGGGAGGAGACCATTTCCTCCAACTGACAGGCCACAGGGGTAACAGGGGGGAGGGATGGGTGAGGTAGTTGGGTGGCCTCATGGTAGAGGGGGATGGGTCAGAGTGGATGGAGCAGGTGGAGGATGCTGTCTAGCCACAGTGCTACAGTAGCTGTAAAATATGGTTGTCACTCCCATATTGCTTACTTTGTTCTCATGTGGCTTTCCAGTCTCTTTTCAGTCTCCTGTTTTATCCCCCCTATTTTGACTGTTCCCTTTATATTTTTCCTACTACCTTTCTTTGTCTGCTCTGTGGCATATGCGTGGATGAGAACGGAAGATAGGAAGACAACTGCACAACAGCCATCTATCTGAAATATGCCTCCCTCCAATTTCCTTGTCTATGTCTGTCAGGTTGAGACAGATTGTCTGGTTTAAGTGTATTGTGAGAGGAAAGAAGACAGAGATGGGGAGAGAGGTGAGCTGGTTACTGTGGCAACCAGGAGAGTGACTCTAGGCAATGGCATAAGCATAGGGATTCGAGATAGAGGGGGTGGGGGGGGGGGGGGGGGGGGCAGAGCTGTGGAGGGAGAGGTGGAGGTGAGGCTGGAGTGCTGGTGAAGGGATGCAGTAGAGGGAGGAGGCAGATCAGAGGGAAGTGTCAGTGGCTTACAGCACACTGAGATTCATCCTCTTTTTTTTCTACGCTACCAGAAGAAGGGGGGGCAAAAACAAAAGGAGCTGTCTTTTGAATGGCCACAGCGCTGGATTGGACTGTCAGTGCTGCTTCTTAACAACCTCACTTAGCTCCCACTCCCCGACACTCCCTAACTCAGTGTTTCTCTCCCTCTCTCTTACTCTGCTTCTATTTTACAGAAGCAAGACACAAAACTACACACGTGTCTGATCTTTGGTTCAGATTTTATCATATTATCAGTTTCTGTAACGTATACATTTATTTATGGATTTGGACTACTGGAGGACATATTAAATGTGTAGTATCTTGCATCCAATCCTCCCTAACACATTTTGTCATTTTAAAACCAAAACACAACAAAGTAATACATAACTCTAAAGTAGATAGAAAAGGATGCAGGGCTTTTAACATTTTTTGTTTGTTTTTTACAATAAAAAATCTGAAAAATGTTGCATGCATTTGTTTTTAGCCCCTCTGAGTCACTATGTTTTACAACTATATTTCACTTAAATGGAGCTGCAGGTGTTTTGGAGTATGTCCAATTCAAGCTTTGCTTATCTAGAGACCCTGTTGTGATGTGTTTTTCCCTGTGTCTGTCAGTCTGTGCATCCTTAATTGTCCCCAGTTGATAGGATGACATTTAGGGGCTGTTTACACGACAACGTTTTTCAGCAAAACTGAGGTTTTTCTCTCCGATTCGGCCTCTCGTTTACACGACAACGGGAAAACGGGGGGCAAAAACGCAGCTTTTGGGAAACGGCTTCCAGAGTGGAGAGTTTTGAAAACGCTGAGGGATTCGTTGTCGTGTAAACGCAAGCCGGAGACTTTTGAAAACGATGACGTCACTGGCAGCCACCTACGGACATGTTGCACTTGCACACTCCGCCTTTCTACAGAAAAACAACAACAATGGCGGATCCAGGTATGCGGTCACTGCTGATGCAGCTTCTGAAGTTATTTGGTCACATAAAGTACGTGCGTCAAATAATCAATATGCCTTTATTTGAGCGGAGAACTACAAGAAGACCGCCATTGTTGGGTATCATGAAATGTTTCTTTTCCGGGTTGTGAGGGGGAAACCTTGGAAAACTGCATACACGGGGCACACTGCCATCTAAAGGCCGGGCATATGTACTACATCGTTTTCCATCGCGTGCCCTGTCGTGTAAACGCAGTGCGTTTTCACCCGCGTATTCAAACAAAAATGGCAACGTTGTCGTGTAAACAGCCCCTTAAAACGGCCTGGTGGACACAGACACCCACATGAATTGGGAGACCCCTTGCATAAGACCCAAAGAGAGTAGCAGTCCAAGACAAGAGGCAAAAAATGCTATCCTTCCATGACTTATCACATTTGGTAACCAGCTACTTTACTATATGCCTCTTAACGGTTTCTCAATAAAATGATTAGTTTAACCTTAACATTGACATCACATATCACAGCTATAACCAATTCTGCCCCAGTTCCGAAGCCAACCTTGATGTTCAGTTTTGATTATAATAATACATCATTTCACTACTTCTGATTTACCTGGCCCACTGTGAAACATAATGAGGGTGACAGTAAGAAGTACCTGACCTTATGACAGAAACCCACAGAGAAACAGGCTGCCAAAGACAAACAGAAGCATGGGGTGGGTGTAATGAATATGCCCCCCCATGGTGGCAATGACCTTATAAACAACAACATTCTGTCGCTGTAGCCAAGCCTGCTGGGAGATGACCTCTGAGGAAGGCAGAATGGCCTGAAGTTCACTGGACAGGACAGACACTGCTCAGACAAGACATAATATAAGACAAGATAAGCTGTTGGTCAGTCATGTTTTAGTGTTAGTCACCCTCACCTACAGATGATTCTTTATATATACTCTGTAGGACATTACACACATCAGTCACCCTTCATTTTTACAATTCAGAGTATTAAACATTACTATTATAATCAGTTATTTGTTCCACTTTATTCAACTAGATAAATGATCAAGAGTCTCATAGATACTGCTGCCACACTACTACGTGGTGTAGCTCTAAGCGATAGCTTTTATTCTACAAGACAAGCTATTGCATTTACTGTGATCTCAACCCTCCGTCCTGAATCAAACGACAGAGGAGACACATTCTCATATTTCAAGGAGGGTTTTCATGACACCATGAAGGAGAGAGAAAAAGAGGGGGAGCTGAGGATTGGAAGTCAAAGTGAGGCATATGGTTTCTTGAATTTCAGACAAAGCAAACTGACAGGTTAACTGAACACTTGGATATGGATATCCTGAGTCTCTGTGTTTTGGTAGGTGGGTAAGGTTGCTAAACACTCCCATCTGTTCCTGTCCCAAGGCACTTTTAGACCTACTATCTTATGGAGATGAGGTGTTGCTGTTCCAGCTCCTTCAACTTGCAGCAGATTAAGAATAATTTAAATGTATAAATGTTTGAGTAATAGCAATGTCAAGAAGGGGAAACAAGGAGCATTGAGATCAGGCTGTTTCCTAGGGAGACTTTACTCCAGCTGATGATCACAGCTCCTCCAAGATATGTGAGTGCCCTAACTAACTATGTGCTTATTAGAAGTTGCTACTGCCTTTTGGAACACGGGACCAGGTCTACACCCTCAGCAGGGTGCTGGAGGGTGCGTTGGAGTTCGCCCAACCGGTCTACATGTGTTTTGCGGACTTGGAGAAGGCGTTCGACGGTGTCCGTCGGGGAGTCCTGAGGGGAGGTACTCCGGGAGTATGGGGTACAGGGCCCCTTGATACGGGCTGTTAGGTCCCTGTACAACCAGTGTCAGAGCTTGGTTCGCATTGCCCGCAGTAATTAGGGCTCGTTTCCGGTGAGAGTTGGACTCCCCCAAGGTTGCCCTTTGTTGCCGATCCTGTTCATAACTTTTATGGACAGGATTTCTAGGTGCAGCAAAGGTGTTGAGGGGATCCGTTTTGGTGGATGATGTGGTCCTGTTGGCTTCATCAGAACATGATCTACAGCTTTCGCTGGAGTGGTTCGTAGCCGAGTGTGAAGCAGCTGGGATGAGAATCAGCACCTCCAAATCCAAGACCATGGTCTTGAGCCAGAAAAATGTAGGGTGTATTTTCCAGGTCGAGGATGAGGTCCTTCCTCATGTGGAGGAGTATAAGTATCTAGGGATCTTGTTCACGAATGAGGGGAAAAATAGAGCGGGAAATCGATAGACGGACTGGTGAGATCACAGATACAAGCGGCTGAAATGAGTTTCCTCCGCAGAGGGTCTGGGCTCTCCCTTAGAGATAGGGTGAGAAGCTCAGTCATCGGGAGGGGGCTCAGAGTAGAGCCGCTGCTCCTCTACATCGAGAGGAGTCAGTTGATGTGGTTCTGGCATCTGGTCAGGATAACTTCTGGACGCCTCCCTGGTGAGGTGTTCCAGGCACGTCCCACCGGGAGGAGGCCCAGAGGAAGTCCCAGGACATGCTGGAGGGAATATGTTTTTTATCGACTGGCCTGGGAACGCCTTTGGATTCCTCCCAGGGAGCCGGCCCAAGTGGCTGGGGAGAGGGAAGTCTGGGTATCTTTGCTTAAGCTGCTGCCCTCGCGACCCGACCCCGGATAAGCGGAAGATGATGGATGGATGGATGGATGGATGGGTCAAAGCTTTTCAAAAACCGAAGATGTATTTACTGTAGGCACATGTTGCTAAATGTCAAATGCAGTACATCCTTATTAGAACTGTCCAAACTCTGTCTATCTTCTACACTTTCAGAGTCTTGTTAAATATTTTTTAATTTGTACTGTAAATGATTGAATGATTCCATACTACACTCTGGCCTTGGCACAAGGAGTTTGACTTAGAAGAGAATCCTGCATTGACCCTGTCCTGTTAGGTGCAAACGTATGGTGTGTGTGTGTCAAAAGATAGTAAATTCAAATGAAGATAAGGAGCTTTAGACAAAATAAGGGAGGGGTGTGAAGAGAGAAAAATGATTGAAGAAATGGAGCAAAGCCTGAACTGATTTAAATCTGGTAAACTGTCAGAGAGAGGGATTACTCCACCAAATCCTTGGCGAAAATAGGGACACAAGTTATTTACTAGCCTTACAACCAACTGAAAACCATCTGTACTTAATTGTAAGACCCAAACTTTATGAAGATCAACGGGGGATTTGGCCACAAAGCCTCTTACGCCACTGAATTGGTGTTTATGCTTCGAGGGAGAGTAGGACGGCTGCTCAAAACTTGTTACATGTGTGTTGGAGGACATGGGCTCCCCTGCTGTTTATAGTCTCCCTCGGGGTCCTGTCCTACTGAATACACAGACAAATGTTGTATATCAAAGTACAGTATATGTAGAGTCCAGAGTGCATGCTCTAAAGAACAATACAGTAAATGCTTGCTTTTAAAAAGAAGCAAGACAAGATCAATGAACACACACCCAAATTTACACGAGTGATCAAGGCGAGCATCAAACATTTAATTGGCTTGAGCCTCTGTCCATTTTAGCAAGAGCCCATCGATTAGGTCTCAGTTAGGCATGTAAGTGGCCTAGTAACCTACACTTACTCATGAAAAATTAGAAACAGGAAGACAATACCTACACTGGCAGTGAGATATAGGCCTTTTACAAAAGCTGCATGAGGTATTGTTTAATGTAGGTCATTGTACATTACGTCTCCTAGGCAGCCATCTGAAGACAGGAGATAAGAGGTCCAGTCCAAGTTACTCAGTGGCAGGTAGCCAGCCTAATCCTATTTAAAAAGATCTGGGCTGAAACTGGGCTGAGGCGAGATACAGGGTTATATGAGGAGCCCGTTGGGCTAAAGCTGTTAGTTTGTGGGTAACACCAAAAACAGTGTTTATTTCAAAACCAGTGTATCTTTGCCTGGGCTATGTCCCTAATAAGAATACATATACACAGAAATATTACTGAATTATTAAATCAGTAATATTGTTTGTTAACGGATTTTGAATATGTTTTAAAGTGATATGTTTCCACAAGGAGCATGCAGTACACTGCAGCCTTCCACGACTGCATTACTTCTAAGAAATCAAAGACGGGTCAACCAGGAATGGATATTGAGGGATCTAAGCTGCTGGCCTCTTAACTAATTTATTTTCTTCTACTGCACTAATTCTCCCCATCTCCATATGTTAGGGGATGAAGAGAGGGAAGGAGTGTGTATGTGTAAGGCGTTAGGGGGTGGCTGGGGTGGAAGGTTTAGGGATTAGGCCATCCAGGACATATGGCCTTCCAGTGTAATTACAGTCTGAAAGGCCAGGTTTTGTGGCTCTTTAACCAGTTTTGGGACATTGGACACTCCACTAACACTGGAGAGGTCAACACAAACAAAAAACCTTCCTTTAGCTTAGTACTGCTATGACATCCAACTATATATACTTTAAAATAGGGATATTTGGTGATGCTGCTATTTACCAACAAAGCAATCTGTATTGTGTAAAGCAACAACCAGTTATCAATGAATACTGCGGACATTTGAACCACACCCTAAAGTTGTGTGGATATCCCCTATTACAGGACATGTTAGTGTTTATTTGTTATGGTTTATCACCAGTCATGTCCTAGTATTTACTTTGGGTTGTTACTTCATTTGAGGCATATTGATCTGTGTAGAGTTGGGATGTTATGAGTCAACACCCGCACATGCGGTTTACCCACCGGATCTTCTTTTTACGAATATTGCTGTTTGACTGGTGAAGCTGAGCTGGTAAGCAACAATATGTTAATATTAAAGGAACATGGGGCAGGATTTGTAAATAAAATAAACATCCATGTCCAGTTTTTTAATGCTGTTGGGTGATGAAACGTTATAAACCAAAAAGAATGAGCCCACCCACGTATCGCTCCATTTTCTTCAACTGGCTGTGTGCTGTGAAATGTGCTGCAGTTCGAGGACCGAATTTCCCGCGCTGTCCTACGGCTGTGACGTCAATTGACGCGGCTTGTGCGTTCTCGACAGCTTTAAAAGAGGAAGAAAAATGGTCGCAGACCTCCATTGATTTAATTGTGAGAATGGATTCTTCTCTTTTGCAACTGGGAAATGACCAAGGACGACTCACAGCCCACTAAAAAGTGGCACTAAGAAAAAGACGTATGTCACTGTGAAGAGGTATGTTTTATCGTGAAGCGTTTGTGGGCGCTCCCGTGCGGCTGGCTGCAGTTACTTGCAGCGCCGGCCACTTCACTCGTGAGCTTCGTTTCATCATTCTGCCCCATGCTCCTTTAATAACCATGGTAGTTCCATAAATGTGTTCATGTATACGCAGGGCCGGCCGTGGCATAGGATGTATAGGCAAATGCTAAGGGCGCAATACACCCTGGGGGCGCCAGAGCCGCGTTAAGAATTTCTGTTTTAATTATACTTCGTTGACAGTGCAACGAGTGGCCCAACATTGGGCTTAACATGGCATTAACCTTCGTTTACAAGTTCTAACTATAACTCTACCAGGGAGTACTGGAAGGGATCACACATACTTTTAGCTCCCGGTGCAGAACAAAACATGAGGCGCCGCAAAGCAGGATGGGAAATCACCTCCACCAATCAGACTTCTTTTACCCGCCATTCGGTTTTTTTATTGCTTCAAAAAAAAGTTTATATGTCAAAGAGTCCCAAATTATCTGATGCCCAGGGGAGGAAAGAAAGAAAAGAAGAAGAGGAAAGACAAATGTGTAAATATTAGATCTAATCAGCAGGTTCATTAATGTTTATTTCATTGGCATCATTATCTCACATTTTCCCACTTTGTAATAATTAATCAAAATACCATTAATAATCATAATAATGATTCCATAGTTGTAACGCCAGCTGTTAACTGTGTTACAGCTCATATTGTCTATAAAGTGTGTTTATTATGTTAAACTTTACACCTGTGTTAAAGTGCACATCATTAATGTTAGAGCATAACTTTGCATTCCCACATGCAATATTATACTACAGTTTACTGATTCTTTTGCTTTCTGCTAATTAGAATTTCATTGTAATGATAACATTTAATTAATTTAATTAATATGAATTACTAATATAATTTGTATCTAAAAAAAAAACATTGTATATTATACACTATGGTCTACATCATGTATTTATCTCTAGGTTTCTCATTTATATTATTTAATTTTATTGTATTTTTTAAATCATGTGTTTATTATTAGACTGGTGTCAGATACTCCTCTTCCTTCTGTCGCCTCCACCTCAGCAGCACAACCTAGCAGGTATGCAGCAGCATCAAGCGGACTTTCTGTTGCTCTAATAGACCCAGCTGACTGGCTTTGAATGTGCAGTTGTTTTATTTAAATAAAACAATGTCTAAAACAAAGCTAGTTTCTTGTGAGTATATGTACACTAGCAGTGCAAGTACTGTACTGTGATGCAAGGGGGCGCCACTTAAAATCTTGCCTAAGGCACCAAATTGGTTAGGGTCCGGGCCTGTGTATACGGATTATACAGTAATTAATAGGTCCGTGTCATTAATGTTGTGTGGTTGTTTACCTTTGTGTCATTTCAGTTGATTACCAAGCAAACAACACTGTTGGTGTACTGGTTGCTAGTTTTAGTTGGCATAGAATGTGTGTCATGTGTGAATGCTGGTGTGAATAAAACTTATAAAAGTCAGTAATCAGATGTCCGAGCTTGAGTAAGACACTGTGTCATCAGTTAAAACAAAGCCTTACGGTGGGATTTATTGAATTAATGGTAGTTCATTTAATAAAACCGTACAAACGTCCATATCATTAATTCTAAAGAAGGACCTGTAGTTCTGTCAACTGCTTGTATTTAGCATGGTTGTAACTTGGTGTAAACCCTAACTTTACCCCCCTAATCTACACCACCCACTCCCCTTCACATCTCTATAGCGGGTATAATCCCTGGTGGCCTATCTGCTAGACGATAAGCCCACAAAAACGTTGTGCAAACAAGACTGGAAAGAGGTGGCCATCAGGAGGCCTCAATGAATGGAGCAATGGAGACTTCCATTGATGGTGTGTTTGCTCAGGCAGACATTCAATACTGCTATTACAGCACTGCTAGTCTCAGTCAGATCAATGCACTTTTTGAATTAACGGAAAGTGACTTGTCAGTAATGAGCACTGCACCTGCTGTTGGAGAGCATAGATGTGTGCGTGTGTGGGGTGGGGGGGTGGATGGGTTATGGGCAGCAGTGATAACACAACCTCTTGACTGCTGCTCAGGACGGAGCTTGATGTTTGATAGAGGCACAACCAAATTATTTTCTCTACCTTTGAACTTTTTACAATTTATTTAAGTTACAGTTCATGTTTTTGTCAGGAATTGACTAATAAATTCTGCAGTGTGTTTTCAATGTTTTTTTCCTATTGTTTGTTAATATGAGCTTAGAATTACACTGAACAACATAGCCTTGACTGACATAAAATGGCTGCTATGGAGCTGCGGCAAAGGCTGACGAGTGGAGTTTATTTTCAGAGTTAAAGGCGAATTATAATGGTAGGAATTACCATGGCCTTTTCTGATTTTGCAACGTGTACAGACAATATATCTGTTTTGGCTATGAATAAATATGAATAATTGCTTAGGGAAATTGTTAATAACATTTGAAACTCAGATAAAAATGACCAAGGTGGGGCACCATCTGGAATTTCAAAAAATAAGAATAATAGCCAAATAGTTCAGTCTCAGTTAATGTTAATGCACACCTGCCTGATAAGGCTGAGGTATTAAAATAATAATAGATGAAGGATAAAGTTCAGCACTGGCGTTTTTTGAACAAGTTACTACACATGTATATGGAATAATGGTTTTACAAAATACAGGAGGTTAATAACAAAACTAATTTAACTTCCCAGTTAAAATACAAACTCACTGAGCTAGTAACACACAACTTAACTACTAAGTAAAAGAAGAATGACTAATTAACTTCCAAAAATAAAACAATAAAAATTCACCAATATGTAAATAAGTAGAAACAAAAACCAGTAAATTGATAGTGATGTCACAGTCCAGGATTAATATGTACTATGTCTTAATGAAATAACTGACACTGGTTCAGGCAGCAACTACAGACAATGGATAACGGTTTTAAAGTGTTTATTGAAGGTTTTTGGAGCGGGGTGGAGATGCCGTCAGGGAATGGATCCGAACAGAGCTTTGACACTGAGGAGGACAGGTAAGTTTGTGACTCAGAATCTTCAGATGTTTGGTGGTGCTTATTTTCCAGAGCAGCGAGGAGACCCAGGAGGAGGTAGGAAGACAGTTACTGCGGCTGGCTGGGAGTGGGTGGACTGAGAGGTGAATGATCCGGAGTATGTTTGTTGCAGGTGGAATGGCTTTGAAAGGTGGACCGGCATGATATTGGCTTGAGCGTTTACAGGTTAGTTTCTTTCTGTGGAAGCTGATCAAAAAGAATCCAGGAGTTGAACCAAACTAGTAGGATCTAGATGAAAACGAGAAATGAGGACATGGAATGAACATCCAAGAATCTACGGGTGGAGCACAGGGAAGATAAGTAAGGTTTCACGCATATAATTCTTTAGCGCACAAAGGATAGTCACTAAAGTGGCCTGTTACCACGCTATGTGAATACAACATATGGCATCAGCCTCAGGGAACCGCTCCTCTCTTGAGCTCCAGTGCTGATGAGAATGATGAGGATCAGCTGGTGCAGCTCCTGCCAGACACAACCTGCACAGAGCTAGAGAGACAAACACAGACACACCCACATTCTCAGCACACAACAACTGAATCCTAACAGTACCACCCCACCCACAATGGACGCTACATGGTGGACGACCAGAGCAAGAAGCTGCAGAGAACTTGAATCCAGAAAGGAGAGTTGGATCCAAAAAAATGACTGGCGAACCCAAGAGCGTTCCTAGTTACTGATGACCATGGCCCCGAGGACGCACAATGTAAACGGGGTGACCATCAATGACTCAGGCGGGTGGATGGGGTTTACCAGGAGGGCACAATGGACTGGAAATAACCGGCTGGGAATTGATCTGGGAAATGTGTAAAACTGGATGGATGCGAAGACGAGACAGGAGCTTGAGCTTGAGTCTGACGGCTGAGGGGCTGATGATGGAATTGATAGTGAATAGGGCGAGGAACCAGGGAGAGAGTTTCTTGGTGCACAATTTTAGGGGGAAATCCTTGAAAGATAACCAAGCTTTTAGACCTGGGGAGTATAAAGGTGCTGTCCATGATTTTTTTGATTTTATGAAAATCAAAACTTTATCCAAGGGAGATGAAGGCTCGATGATGTGGAGTTGGATGAACAGACACAGCAGAGAGCGTTTTCAATTTCCTGGTTTAATCGTTCACATTGACCGTTGGTTTGGGGTTGGAAAGCGGATGAGAGTCGGGATTTGGCCACCAGCGTTGAACAACAAACTTTAGATATGAACTGGGGGCCTCTGTTGGAGATGATCTCTGATGATATCATGAAGAGGTAACACATGAGGGAAAAAAGTTTGGCTGTTTCAGAAGCAGGGGAAAGTTTGGAGGGCGACCAGATTATAGGCTTTGGAAAAACATTCAATAATTGCAAGAATGATGGTTTTACCCTCGGAGATGGGGAGTCCGGTGACAAAGTCTAAGTCGATGTGTGACCATGGGCAACTGTGAATGGGTAAGGCTTGAAGAAGGCCAGATGGGGGTTTGTAGGAACTCTTATTTTGGGTGCAAATGGAACAGGCTGAGATGTAATCAATTACGTATTTGTCTATAGATGGCAACCATAAGTAACTTGAAGAAAACCTATAACCTGACTGATTCCAGGATGGCCTGATAACTTTCATGCATGATCCCACTACATAGTTGGGGATCAGACTGAGGCAGGAACATAAATCTGGTTGGGGGGTCCACCTGCTGGGTCCAGCTCGGAGCGCTGGGCCTCACGGATTGTGCACTCCAGTTCCCAGGTAAGGGATCCGATTAAGCAGGGGGGAGGAATGATGGGTTTGGTGGTCTCGGGGAGGTAGTCATTGTAATATTGCATGGAGTGCGCGTTGTGTTTTTGGTTCTTGGATCCAGGTTGCAAGTTATGGTGAGCTTGAATCTGGAGAAGTAGAGTGAACACTGGTACTATTGTGGGTTTAGGGACTTGGCTGACTGTAGGTATGAAAGATTCTTGTGATCTGTCCAGATGACGACCGGGAGCTCAGTGCCTTCCAACCAGTGTCTCTATTCCTTGAGAGTTAATTTAATGGCGAGGAGCTCACAGTCACCAATGTTATCGTTTTTCTTGGCTGGGGTGAATCTCTCTGAGAAGTCGGCACACGGATGAAGTTTGTGGTGTTCGCAGCGCTGAGAAAGGACAGCACCCACGCCAATTTCCGAGACATCAACTTCGACTATGAACTGAGCAGAGGGATCAGGGTGAATGAGAATGGGTGCTTCCACGAACATTTTCTTTATAGTGTCGAATGCCTGGTCAGCCTCCGGTGTCTACAGGAAGGGTTGTTTGACTGAGTTGAGGGCTGTAAGAGGGACAGCAATGGTGCTGAAGTCACGGATGAATCTTTGATAAAAGTTGGCGAACAGAAAAACCCACATTCCCAGCACACAGGAAGTGAATCCTAACAATGAATGCTTAAAGACAAAGACTTGTATTGAAGAGTTTGGAAGAGAGGCTAAGTTAGTTTTAAAATAATTGTGATTAGTTTAAGAGTAATTGACACCATTTTCTTTGTGTTCAACCAACCAATTCACAATGCAAAGCAGAAGTGAAGATAACACATTATTTGGAGAAAGAGCTGTTTCATTAAATAATGTACTGAATTAGAAATCAATAACCTTTTGGACAATTGATGTTAATTTATGGATCAGTCACTGCAGTGATGGCTCTATGCTTAGTATTTTGGTATACTAAGATGATAAACAGACCTTATAAAACTAGCTTTTGATGTTTTAAGGTCGATATGTATTTTTAATACCATAAATAATAATCCTAATTGTTTATGAGAGCCAGTTGTCTGTTGTGGCAGAATGCACAAATATATAAGCTATGTTTATCAGTACTATTGCACATATCTATTGTTAGCATCTAGCGAAGGCTAGTGAATCACTTTGTGTAGCTTAGTGGACCAGAGAACAAAAAACGATTCCGGCAGAACAGAGTAAGCTCATGTTGCATGATAATATTGACTTCTTGTATCGGTCATTGACCTTATAAAACACTGTTTATACCACAGCCCAAGCAGTTGAAGAATGAAATCTGACAAATGTAGCAAAAACACAGTGATATAAACAATGAAAACAATTTTTAAATTGTTTATCCTAAGTTAATTTTATCTTTGCCCAGACATAACTCTTTAAGATGTCTGTTAAACAAGGGAATTCATGGTCTGGTCTGGGAGGATTCTCTGCATTACTGCTGGGGGCACCAGCTGTGTTTTGCTGGGGTTTTGCCTAGCCCATGTTAGCTTAGAACGTGGTTGGAATCTCAGCTCAAGGACTGGGCAAACAGTCAGCCTTCGGCTCGGCAGCTTCAGCAAAACTGTGTATCTTCTCCCACAGCAGGGTGTCAGCAACATAAAGGATGTGTCTCTTTGGTGGTATCTGTAATTGAGAGAGTCCTTCTGCAGAGTATTGAATAAGTCAGGTTCAGCACTTATTCCATCGGCCGCAATACAGTTACCTGATCCACGATCAGCAGACTGTACATATACTTTTTGGATCCAAGAAGCTTCTTCCAGAAGCTTGATTCCCCCCTTGCCTGCGAAGGATGGAGGTTTAAAAATAATCTTTAGTGCAGCAATTGATCTAAAGAGAATAATATCTGGGGTGATGATGTCACATATTCACACAGTGGAATTCATCCTCTTGCTGTTGAAACTAAAGGTGGGTTTAATGTGGTGCGTTGTGGGATTATTAGTTCTTACATCAGACTGTGTAGTCCAGTTCTGTCATCATGGGTGGTGGCACATCACATGGAACCAAGAAACTTGTACTGATTAGTATAAATGACTACAAATAACTCAGCAGATTCCATATAACTTAATGAAATGTTCCATCTTTATGAAATTTAAGCAAATCGTTCAGCATAATTCAAATTTTTCAGTTTTAACCAATTTAATGCCCAAACAACAAAAGACTTACTCTCGAATATTGTGAAAACATTTTATGAATAGTCTTCAAAGTAAAGTTCAGCTGCATCATTCCTACCAGAGAGTAGCTGATAGACTTAATTTTAGGCAGAGGCACAGTTTGCACATTTTTAAAATTATTTTACTGAGGTGCATGCCTCTTTGAACTTATGTTATGTATGCTACATTTGAACTATGTAGTTTTTAATTATATGTTTTTATGTAAATGTATACTTGGCCTACTGTATAGTCTCTTATTTCTTATTTTTTGTTATACTGTTTTGTCTTTGTGTGAATCTGCCTGCTACAATTTTACCTTTCTTATTGCTTCTAGAACACCTGAATCTCCCCACTAAGGGACCTTAAAAGATATTTCCCTTTTATAATAAATACATTTAAAAGAACAGGTATCAAATTATAATTAAGTTGTTCTAAATACCTAAATACTGAGGTGGATTTATTTTAAATGAAATGTATAACCAAATTAATCTTTAAATCAAGCAGTCATGATTGTTAATTTTTATTCCATCTTTCAAAGAAAGGAATCTTGTCCCCACACCAGGATATTTCAGGCATTTAAGTGTGACCTCCTCAGGCCACCAAACCAGGATTAGATTGTGGAGATGTAATCCTCAAATGAGGGTTGAGGTTGAGGAGAATGAAGAGGCTGAAGGCACCAAAATGATACAATGTAAGATGAGGAGGAGGATCTGCAGCCCTAGAATAAGAACATAGGACAAATTCAAGCAGAAGTTTAACTGCAATGTTAACTGGGACTAAAGGAGGTCACACATCCATTTGAGTTTTCTATTTTGACTTTTTATTTATTCAAAGATCAAATTTTGTAATATTTGCTAAAAACAGTAATAATAAAAAGGATGAGGAGATAATATTTTGACTCTGAGCTGACTTTTGTCCCTCACATTAAAAATATTACTAAAACAGGTTTTTATCATCTAAAGATCATTGCCAGAGTCCGCCCCATTCTCTCTCGGACCAACACGGAGACACTGATGCTTTTATCACCAGTAGGATTGACTACTGTAATGCCCTGCTTTCTGGTCCTCCCAAAAAAAGTATATCCAGTTTACAACTTCAACAAAATTCAGCAGCATGTGTCCTGACTAAGACCAGGAGGCGGGAACACATTACACCGGTCTTAAACTCATTGGATTGGATCCCCGTCTATGTTTTAGAATCTTGAGGTTCTTTTAATGGTTTTTAAGTGTCTTAATGGTCTTAATGGTCTTGGGCCTTCTTATCTTTCAGAACTGCTTTTACCATATGAACCTTCGTGGTCTCTTATTATTTATTATTGTCTGTCAAATTGCTCTACATGTTTTACATGATTATAATTTATCAGTGTTTTACTATTTAATCTCATATTTATCTACTCTTTATTTTAATATTTTAACCTGTTATTTTAATCTTCCTTCCAGTGTTTTCTCTGTGGGAGCCCTCTGCCCTGGGAGCAGTGGTCGGCTGTAGCTGCCTGGGTGCTCTCCAGGTGGAGCTTGGGTGGAGGTGGGGGTCTTGGCCTTCCCTCCTCTGGGCGCCCGGTGTCTGTGCCTCGGCTGCTGCTGTTGATGTACTGTTGTCGGTGCAGATGGCTCCTCTGGCGTTTCAATTCAGTTTTCAATTCAGTTTATTTATATAGGGCCAATTCACAACAGATGTCATCTCAAGGCTCTTAACAAGAAGTCATTTCAATACATTTATACAAACATTCCAGTCAGTTAAAAAGTTTCCTATTTAAGGAATCCCAGCAGATTGCGTCAGTCATTGGTGTGAGGTTGGGCCCCGTTGATGAAGACTTTCCAACCACAGCAATCCTTCAGCAATCCCTCATACTGAGCAAGCATGTAGCGACGGTGGAGAGGAAAAACTCCCCTTTAACAGGAAGAAACCTCCAACAGAACCAGGCTCAGTAGGAGCGGCCATCTGCCACGACCGTCTGGGGGTTTGAGAAGACAGAGCAGAAACACAGAAGGAACAGAAGATCCGATATAAGAGAACTTTCTATGTTACAGAAAGTAAAAAGTTAATAACAGGACACAGTGGATGTTCAGTTACTGGGAGGATCATCCCAGTCGATGCCCCCCGTCCAACAGGGCATTGCAGCCAAGCAGGATACCAGACCAGGTATATCTTCTATGGAGAGAAAAACACTGAGAGAAAACAAAGTTAACAGTCGAAATAACAAAATGTACTGTAACACAACTGGAGAGTAGTAGGAGAAAAGGAAGTAGCAGAGTGAAGAAAATTGGTAAGTCTGTCCTCCAGCAGTCTAAGCCTATAGCAGCATAACTACAGAGATAGCTCAGGATGACCTTAGCCACTCTAACTATAAGCTTTATCAAAAAGGAAAGTTTTAACCCTAACCCTTAAAAGTAAACAGTGTCTGCCTCACGGACTAAAGCTGGGAGCTGGTTCCACAGGAGAGGAGCCTGATAACTAAAAGATCTGCCTCCCATTCTACTTTTAGAAATCCTAGGAACTACAAGTAAACCTGCAGTCTGAGAGCGAAGGGCTCTGTTAGGAACATATGGAACAATTAGATCTCTGATGTATGATGGAGCTTGATTATTAAGGGCTTTGTATGTAAGAAGAAGGATCTTAAATTCTATTCTGGATTTAACAGGGAGCCAATGAAAGGAAGCTAAAACAGGAGAAATGTGATCTCTCTTTTTAATATTCATCAGAACTCTTGCTGCCGCATTTTGGATCAACTGAAGGCTTTTAATGGCATTTTGTGGACTACCTGATAGTAAAGAATTACAGTAGTCCAGCCTTGAGGTAACAAATGCATGGACTAGTTTCTCAGCATCACTCCTGGACAGGATGTTTCTAATTTTAGCAATATTCCGGAGGTGAAAGAAAGAAATCCTAGAAACCTGTTTAATATGGGATTTAAATGTCAAGTCTCGGTCAAAAATAACGCCGAGGTTCTTTACGTTATTACTGGGGGCCAATTTAATGCCATCCAGATGAAGTGATTGACTAATCAGTTTCTGTTTAAGAACTTCTGGTCCAAAGACAGCAACTTCTGTTTTGTCAGAATTTAAAAGCAAAAAGTTTAGGGTCATCCATGTTTTCATGTCTTCCAGACATGCCTGTAATCTACCTAACTGACTGGGTTCATCAGGATATATGGATAAATATAGTTGTGTATCATCTGCATAGGTGTGGAAATTTATCCCATGCTGTCTAATGATTCTACCAATTGGGAGCATATATATGGTGAACAGAATTGGTCCAAGCACAGAACCCTGTGGAACTCCACAAGTAACCCTTGAGAGTGAAGAAGATTTATCATTTAGATGAACAAACTGGAATCTATCAGACAAATATGATTTAAACCAGCCTAGTGCTGTTCCTTTGATCCCTGCAACATGTTCAAGCCTTTCTAAGAGAATATTATGATCGACTGTGTCAAAAGTAGCACTGAGATCTAACAAAACCAGAACAGACACAAGTCCATTATCTGAGGCCATGAGAATATCATTAGTAACCTTCACCAGTGCTGTTTCAGTGCTATGATGAGCTCTAAAACCTGACTGAAACTCTTCAAACAGCTTGTTATTGTTTAAATGCTCACAGACTTGATTAGCAACAATTTTCTCAAGGACTTTGGATAAGAAAGGAAGGTTAGATATAGGTCTGTAATTCACTAAGTCATCTTGATCAAGGGAAGGATTCTTGAGTAAAGGTTTAATTACAGCTATTTTAAATTCCTGTGGTACGTATCTGTTTACTAAGGATAGATTCATCATATCCAAAATGGGGCCAGGAACCAAATGGAACACTTCTTTAAATAATTTGGTTGGAATTGGGTCCAACATACAAGTTGAAGGTTTAGATGAGGCTAATATTTTTGATAATTCCGAAAGCTCGACTGAATCAAAACAGCCTAAGCACAACTGAGGATCTACAGTTCTTTCCGATACTGCCTCATTTACTAAGGAAGAAGTAATCATGTTTGGGAGGATGCCAATGATTTTATTTTTAATAGAATTAATTTTATTTACAAAGAATCCCATAAAATCATCACTGCTAAGAGCTGGGGGAATAGTTGGCTCAACAGAGCTATGACTCTGTGTAAGTTTGGCAACTGTACTAAAAAGAAACCTAGGATTGTTTTTATTCGCCTCTATTAATGATGAAAAATATGCTGTTCTAGCTTGTCGAAGGGTCTTTTTATACAGCAGTAGACTGTTATTCCAGGTTAAATAGGAATCCTCTAGGTGTGTAGAGCGCCATTTTCTCTCCAACTTCCTAGTATTCTGCTTTAAAGTACGCAACTCTGCGTTGAACCAAGGAGTCAGCCTCCTATGGCTAGCCACTTTCTTTTTTAAGGGGGCTACACTATCTAATGCCAAACGCAATGAGGACGTAACGCTGTGAACCAGATCATCAATTTCTGAAGGGTTAGAGATAGAATTGCTGCCATCCACTGTGTTACCCTGAGACACTAAGGAAAGTAAGAATGGAACAGATTCTTTAAAAATTGTTACAGCATTGTCTGATAAAGCTCTACTATAATGAAATTTTCTTTCAGATTTAAAATGGTCAGTTAAAGTAAATTCAAAAGTGGACTGTTATTTCCTCACACTCAATACCGTATGTCAGTACAAGGTCCAAAGTGTGTTTACCCGAGTGGGTCGATCCCTGTACTTTTTGAGGAAAGCTAATTGAGTCTAAAATAGCATTAAAGGCTGCATTTAGGCTATCACTATCAGTATCCACATGAATATTAAAGTCCCCCACTATAATAACCCTATCAGTATTTAATACTAAATCAGATAAAAAATGTGAGATCTGATCCAAGAATTGAGAGTAAGGGGCTGGTGGACGATACAAAACCACAAACAAAAATGGTCTTAATGTTTTGCAACTTGGATGAGGAAAATTAAGGGTTAGATGTTCAAAAGAACTGTAGCTATCAATTGGTCTGGGACTAATTAGTAAATCAGAACGAAAAATGGTTGCAACTCCTCCTCCTCGCCCAGTATTTCTAGGAATGTGAAAATTTAAATGACTGGAAGGAGTTGACTCATTTATACTGACATAATCCTCCTGCTGCAACCAGGTTTCTGTGAGACAAAGGAAATCAATGTGATTATCACAAATCAAGTCATTTACTAACAAAGTCTTTGAGGAGAGAGATCTTATGTTTAATAAACCACATTTAATAGATTTATTTTTCTGTTCAGTCAAGGTTGTATTTATTTTTATGAGACTTCCATAATTTGCTTTTGTTGGCTTAACTTTTAATCCATTTAATTTTGGCCGTGGGCAAGACACTGTTTCTATAGAGTAATGGGTGGGTAACAGTACAGAAGCACCAGAGAGGTGGGTTAAACTACGACTCTGCTTCCTGGTCTGGACCCTGGGTTGTCAGTGTTTTGGAGGACTAATAAATTCGGCCATATTCCTAGAAAGAAGAGCTGCTCCATCCAAAGTGGGATGGATGCCGTCTCTCCGGATCAGACCAGGTTTTTCCCAAAATGTTTTCCAGTTATCAATGTAGCCCACATCGTTTGCAGGACACCACCTAGACAACCATTGATGGAATGACAGCATGCGGCTAAACATGTCGTCACTGGTCCGATCAGGCAGGGGACCAGAAAAGATTACAGAGTCTGACATTGTTTTAGCAAACTTACACACCAAAGCAAAACTAATTTTAGTGACCTCCGATTGGCGTAACCGGGTGTCATTACCGCCAGCGTGAATAACAATCTTACTGTATTTACGCTTATCTTTAGCCAGCAGTTTCAGGTAGGATTTGATGTCGCCCGTTCTGGCCCCTGGCAAACATTTGACTATGGTCAATGGTGTCTCTAATGCCACGTTTCTGACTATGGAGCTGCCAATTACCAGGGTCGGCTTCTCAGCGGGTGTGTCGCTGAGCGGGGAAAATCTGTTAGAAACGCGAACCGGTTGGTGGTGGCCCGGGGGCTGGGTCCTAGAACTATGCTTCCTACGTACAGTCACCCAACCAGCCTGAGGTCCCGGCTGCGCGGGCTCTACTGGAGGACAGCTAGGGGGTTCTATCCTTGTTGGCTCCGCGCTGGCTAATGGGCTTCGGCTATCTGCTGGTTTTTCAACAGCGCGGAGCCGTGCTTCTAATTCTGATACCCTCGCCTCCAAAGCTACAAAAATATTACATTTATTACAGTTACCATTATCACTAAAGGAGGCAGGGAAGTAACTAAACATCTGACAGAGAGAGCAAGAGAGAAGAGAAGAGTTAGAGACAGGAGAGAGAAGAGTAGCCATAGCCGCAATGACGCTAAGCTAACTGAGCTAGCGAGACCTTACCACCCCAAGAAAAGCTGTGTGAAACACAAGGAGTTCCCAAAACGTGTGTTTTAGTGTGCTTGTGTGTTAAAATAACTTAGAAAGGGCTCAGCAGAGAGAAAATAAGATCAATTCAAGAGACTCTGAACACCAAACAGTTTACAGGGAGCGCAACAGTGACAACAGGAAATGACGCAATACGGCTTACCCCCGTCGAATCAGCTGGCAGCTAACAGACATCAGCTAACAGACATGAATTTAAGGCCTCAAAGAACTTCGCTGTTTCCTTGCATGGTTCATCTGCACTCTGCCCAATGTCCTTTTTTACTGTTGCTTTTAACTGTGTGTGTAGGTTGGAGGGAGGAGGGTATAGGTGTGACCATGCTTTTAAATCTGTGGGATGGTAATGTTGTTTTATGTGGGGTCATTTTAATCTGTAAAGCACTTTGTGATGCAATTGTTGTATGAAAAGCGCTTTATAAATAAAGTTCGATTTGATATGAATATTTCTTCACTCTGCTACTTTTCTCTCCTACTACTCTCTCAGTGTTTTTTTCTCCATAGAAGATACATCTGGTCTGGTATCCTGCTTAGCTACAGTGCCCTGTTGGACGGGGGGCATCGACTGGGATGATAATGCAGGACATCCTCCATGTCCTGTTATCAACTTGTTACTTTCTATAATATAGAAAGTACTCTTATATCAGTTCTTTTTGTTCTTTATGTGTCTCTGCTCTGTCTTCTTGAACCCCCAGACGGTCATGGCAGATGGCCGCTCCTACTGAGCCAGGTTTTGGTTCTGGTTCTGTTGGAGATCTCTTCCTGTTAAAGGGGAGTTTTTCCTCTCCACTGTCGCTACATGCTTGCTCAGTACGAGGGATTGCTGAGGTTGGTGTATGCATCAATGGGGTGCAACCTCAAGTCAGTGACTCGCTGCAGTCTGCTGGGATTCATCAAATAGCAAACTTTTAAATTGATTGGGATGTTTGTATGATTGAATTCAAATAACTTTTCCTGTAAAGTGTCTTGAGATTACATGTGTTGTGAATCAGGGCTTAACAAATACCATTTCCATTTTGGAGCGTTGCAGCAGTAGGCAGGTACAGTGGCCTGCCAGACTAACCTGGGACATCCAAAGATGCCTATCAGTAAACTACATATGCAACTTCAAATCAGTAGCACCCTTGTCACAGATAGCAGAGAGCTGGTAGCTCCAAAATGAAACTCACATGAAAGAAGAAGAACCTGGCAAACCTACAGCAAGCATAATAGCTGCTGAGAGAGAGCAGCTTATCTTCCCAGCACAGCTAAAATTAGCTTCTCAATTAGACGAAAGCCCCTCTCCTTTTCTCTATTTTTTTAGGTTAAATTTCTCCAGGCAAATTATTTAGTGTGCATGTCTGAGTGTGTGTGTAAGTGGTGGTGGAGGGGGGGGGTTTGTTAGAGCAAACCGTATTGGCCAAGAACATGACGAGTCATAGTGTGCTACGGCCAATCAGGTAAAGCTGTCAGTGTCAACTCAGGTCCTCAGCAACATTATGACTATTTACTGTATTCAAGAGGAAAATCTATTTGGGGTCCCATCAGTGCTCATCTAGCAAATCCCAGTCAAAATGAGAAGAAATTAGAAAAGGAAAAAAAAGCACAGAAAGGGAAGAGAACAGATTAATTTTATTGCAGTCTAAGATTTCTGCCCTCCTCTTCCCGCTGAATGAGGAACAATGCGAGCGAAGGGACAGACCTGAGAATACTAACAGTATTATCAATGGCTGCAGAAAGAGCAGTAGCTCCTGACGTGCTAATTAAACATCTCTCCATCACTTTTTGCAGGCAGTAGAAGATGCTTTTTTTTATGAACACTCTTTCCTGCATTTTGGATTAAGACAGATTATGCAAACAACCTTTCATGCACTTGCTTACCCGTTCAGTGTGTTCAGTGTTCAGTGTTATAAAGGATTATGCAAGCATTTTCACAAATATTAGCTTTTCTCAATTTAAAGGAGTCATAACCTTGTATTACCTTGGATACCCACGCTCTGTTATAGTTATTCAGACCCTTCTAAAAACAAAAAGTTGAAAAAAACAGAAAAAAATAAACACAGAGCTCCTCTGACCCTTCTTTCTGAAGGCATTATTGTCTCACGAGATCTGATGCGATAATTTGGTTGTCGTGGACGTCATTGTAATAATGCAAATGAGGGGCGCGTTGATTGGTGGCAGGAAGGAGGGGGGTTGACACCGCAGGTAACACTTTAGCATATCTAACCCATTTCTACTAATACATTAGCAGTTAGCTGCTGTTTGTTACACACAGCAGAGCAATAAAAACACAGCCTTACCGTTTCAATTGCAGGAAAGTCTCTGATTGTTGGAATGGCCCCTTTTTCCAAAAGCCAACTTCGCCTGATATTGTCCCAAATTCGTAAAGGATTCCGGCATAAAAAAAAAATAGAAAAAATATGTCCATGTTGATTCTGGCAGTCAACAACAGAGCAACTCACCCTTGCACTACGTTTCTGCATCTTTCACAGTGGAGTTCGTACTTCGAATCGGTGATGTGTCGGTTGTGAACGAACCGGCTCTAAGAGCTAACTCTTTGAAGTGAACGATGGGAGCGATTTTTTTATTTTTTCATTCCCCCCCCGCTGGTTTTGGTACATTTGGTACACATCGTTTTGCATTAATCTTGGTGATAAATACACTTTAAGCAACAGAAAATCTGAGGAGCCACTTGGGAGCAGAAAGAGCCGGCTATTTATGGTGAGCCAAGCCAAAAGAACTGGTTCTCCAAAAAGAGCTGGAATTCCCATCACTAGAATTCAGTAATGGCGGCGCTCGACTGAATATGAGGGGGAGAGGGGCGATGGGGAGGGCGGGCTTCCTGCAGCATAGGTCTGCGATGTCTATATATGGTATATCCTGCGCCGACTTGTCGTCAAGTCGGCCAGAAATTAAAACCACGTATTTGCGCGTCCACGTGGGCTGGTTGACGAACCCAGGGGTAAACAAACGCTTCACTTTTAAATATCTGCTTCCCAGCCAGTGTGTAATCGTTAGGCAATAATAACATACATTTTTTCTCGTGGAAAAGTGAAAATTACAGGTCATGACTCCTTTAAAGTAATATCGTTTGTTGGCAGGGCCGAGAAAAATGATCCCAGTTCAAAGTCCCTCAGATCAAACAATTATTTGCATTTATTTATTATTATTATTATTTATGGAGAAATAAACTAAAAACTAAATTTAAGGATATCAGGATGTAGCAACCGAGCCAAGGTTTTCCAGCAGGACACTGTATTGAAATGAATTATTTGCTTTAATTTGCCTGTCAGTCGTTTTAATGACATGGCTAATGGGTGTATTCTCACCAAGCCCGTAAAAAAAGTCCACGTTTGTCCTCCATGAACTCTAACTTCCAGCTTTTGCTCCTTAATTGAAATGTTTGGCAGTTCCTTTCAAATCTGAAGCCTTACTGTTAAATATTTAATTAAAATTGTGAAGGAAGGAATGAATCCCAACATCTAAAAAAAAATCTGATAAATTCGGGTATGAATTTGAGACAACTCATTCTGTCCATGTAAACTTTGGTAAACTGTTGATTTTTGTTGGTAAGATGTCCTCCATTGACTTTGGATCTGGTTTTGAACATAAATGCTGAATGTTCCCATCTTTAATATTGAGATGGAACCTGAAAGTTATTCAGATTAAGCACCAGCAGATTTTGCGGTTATTTTAGATGCTTGTGTCCGTAATTCATTTTATTGTAAGACAAGAAAAATGCAAAAGTACATCATAATAATTTGTGAATATCTCTTTGCTCCTTGAAATAATCCCCACCCAAAGCCTAATTTATTTTATTTTTCGCTTGTCAGTTTTTGAGGTAGTACTTTTTGGGAGACTGTGGGGGAAGTTTTACAGAAACCAGAACGAACACAGCATGCACCACACACTTAGCCTGCCAAGCCATACGACCAACAGACAAGCTCGTCACATAACTGGACAGCTCTAGGACCAATCAGAACTTTGAAGAACGTGACGTATTCATAGCGATGGAAATCAATCAGTCAGCAGGGCAGTTCTCCATACACCGTCAAAGAACAACGGGGCAGTAATGGGGTCCAACCACAACATCAACAACTTCTGTCGTTTTTGTCAGAAAAACATGAGAATATCTATTGTACTGACAATAGGCCGTTCCATCTTTGTTATTTTGTTCAGTCGCAGCTCTGCTGTAATGGTGTTAAGCCCATCCAATGTCTCTCTACAAACAGAGCTCTGTGATTGGCTGGGCCTACTCTTAGCCGAGCCAATGGTAGGCCTGGTGAGACTACAATGGAGCGTGGCTAGACCAACCTGCAGAGCTACATTTTTGCTACTGCTACTGTTTGTCAAGAAGACTATCAAGTTCATTTCCTGTGGTGTTTCACCTCCTTGTTAGTATCTTTAACTCATTTTTTTATTTTCTATTTCTCTCTCTTTGCCTTGGTCTGTGGCAAATCTCTCAGCAGACTTCTGCAATGCCCTCCCCACTTCAGTATCATCTGAAGATTTCCTCTATTGAAGAAAATCTATAAATACAATAATTAGACAGATGTGCTGCATGCAAGGCAGAACAAGTATTTCCATGACCATATACCACTAAAATGTCTGTGTCAAGGGGGCTCGCAGTCACACATCAGATTCAGAGGAGGTGATGCGTTGATGTCTGGTGACATTTAATTTCTTGCCTGTCCCTTATCGTGACAATCATTGCTGGCCTGCTAGATGTGAGTCTGCATTAAAGCCGTGTTTGCTTTTTTTCCTGCTCTTCATCTTTCTTTTGTGTACCTCCCTGCCATAAAATGCAGCACTGAGGGGGACAGAGATGGAGAGAGGCTGAGGGACACAGGGAGGGAAGAAGGCTGTGAATAGGCAGAGTGAGTGGCATGCATGGACAGCCCCTCTGTCTCTCAAAGACACTGCAGCAGCTGCATGTGCGCGATAAGAGCAGCCATTCACAGCCAAGTCCCCCTCTTCCTCCTCCTCTTCCTCCTCCTCCTCCTCCTCCTCCTCCTCCTCCTCCTCCTCCTCCTCCTCCTCGACACAAACACACACAGTTCCACACAGAATGAAACACACATCAGCAGGTTCCTCCACGGTACTGGCTACTCCAAGCTGCCTTTGCCATCAATCGATGGAGTCACAGAAAATCATTTTGTTTTGTTTAGCTAAAAATAAAAGAGTAATGACCAGCATAAAGTCAGCACCTATCCAGGCTTCAGACTGAGCAAATGTTCTCTAATACGTCTGTAATATATTCCAGTTGAAGCAATAGCTTACTCAAGACATAATGCTAAAATAAAACTAAACTAAATTAATTAAAATCAAAGAAAATAGCAACATAGAATTGACCTCAAATTTGAAATAGGATACACTAATATACAAATAGAAATATAGAGTCACTGGTCATTACTAACATTTTTTGTAGGGTTGGGCTTTGTTTTGTGAACTTTCTTAAAAAGTCTTTAAATTCTTTGAATTTCACATGTAGTTCAATTAATGAATAGATCTTTTTGTTCATTGTGGGGAGACTGACATGTATCCTAAGATAACAGGCATACAGTATGTATGCAGTTTAGGGCCCTCTGGAGCCATTTCAATATGGATATCTCTATGTCCTGCAACATACAGAAATATTCACCACGTATATGCAATTTGTTTCACTTTCTTAATTTTTTGTGCCCCCAAATAGGTAATTAAAAATAAAATAATAATAAGCCCTAAAGTGTAACACCACATTCAGTGCTCGAGATAAAAATAAAAATTCCTGCTTCAGGTTCTGCTGTCGTAGATTTTTTTTTAAATGAATACACATATAAAAGGAAATTATGAACAAAGATTACCCCAAATTACCACAAAAAGATTTTTGATCCATTGATGTTTTAAAAAATAAATAATTAGCAGAAGCATATGTGTTCGTAACTGCAGCTTCTGTACCATCAGAGGCTTTCAGCGGCAGGTAAAACTCTCGTATCATATATACCATCAGAATGTTGTTTTGAGGATTAGCTTAATCTTACTCTGAGAAATGCAAATATTGAATGTCCATAAGCATGAGTGTAATTTGTTTCACAACTGTACTTTTTCCTTAAACTAGGTGCAAAAATGTAAATATTGGGAACTGTGAGTAAAGCTACAAGTGGAAAAGTGTCCTGACAATTTTTGTTGTTTTTGTTTACTTTCTCTTATGTAAAATGACAGCATACAAACTTGTTGCTACTTCCAGTCGAAAATAAAAGTATTTGAAATTTTTAAACAAATCGTGATTTTTGACCCTTTATAATTGACCTGGTAGACTTGGTCAAATAAAACACAGGTAAAACATTCAGTAGTTAGAACAGGTTACACGAACTCCAGAGCAGGACACAAAATGTGCATTCAGGGAATGATTATCAATCAATCAATCAAATTTTATTTATATAGCGCCTTACAACAGCCAAAAGGTGCCCAGGGCACTTTCCAGAGTTCAAACACAAATAAAACAAGAGCTTTTGAAAGCAGATACTAACCACAACACTTTCACAAGAGACCATTGAGTTCGGCAAGTTACATTTTAATACACTTAGGGTACATTAGCGATGCCTGGGAACTATATTTTTCCTTCTAATCAGCTGATCATGAGTTTGCCAGGATAATATCCCAACAACTACGACACCAGGAAAAGCACAGGAACACATCAACATCGATAGTGTTGAACAACTGAAAGCCTAAAGTCCAAAGGTTTACACTGGTCTTGGGGGATAGACACACTGAAGCCGATCGGCTAAATGATTTATATAATATGTAATTTGAAGACTTTCTGACTTTCTTTAACCTCATTCCAAAATGTAATCTTTCTGCTACATGATAAAGATGTTATTACTGACAACTTCACGACACCACACTTCCAAATATCCAAACTATTCATTCAACCCAGAATTCATTCTATATAAAAATATATTTATTTAAAATATATTAAACCTGCACTTTTCTTACATGTGACAAGAGAATATGTCTAGAAACCAAAGGCATCCATGGTCCAGTTGATAGTACGTAGTCCAGAGTCCACATAATCCACAGAATGTCTAAGTGCCAATTAATCGGTAGCTCCTTCCTCTGTTAGTTCAAATTACACTTCTAGCCAATCTGTACTCTGGCGTGGAGCCACACATGACCTGGCTCACATCCTGGTAGAGGAGCTGTGGAGGCAGCAGCCATGAGTTAGTCCAGCACAGCGCTGAGCAGCATGGAGAAGAAGATGTGCCAAACTGCAGCAGCACAAAGCAGACCATACTGTTTATCAAAGATTAAACAGTGTTTAGCTTCTTCCCCCAACCCTCCTCCTCCTGTATATGCTCCAATATATGCACACACACACGCACGCACACACACACACACACACACACACACACACACGTTCCATCACCTCAAGCTCACACCCTAATTGTTCACAGCCCCAAGAGTTTAATAAAGAAACAATTGTGGTTATTGGCGAGCAAACAGCACAGTACGAAGGTGGGAGCGTGATCATTGCACCAGTGAGGAGAGAGAGGGGGGAGAGGGGGGGTGGTGGTTTGGGGGGGGGGGGGAATCAGCCAATTCAATTAATATCTCTGTCAGTCTCAGGCTACGACTGGAGCAGCAAGCTGTGTGGAGAAGAGTCATGTGAAAAGCACAGTTACAGACTTACTCATGTATTCCACCAAGAACGAAGGCTGTTAAAACACAGCTACACTGTAAAGCAGTTTATCACCAAATCACTGAAACAAATTATATTTCTGAAATGACTGTAGCTGTCTGGATACCAAAACAGTCAGAGTTCTAATCTATACATGTCTTCTCTGTAGGTTTTGGGTCCTGATTTTGTGTTTCTCGTGCTGCCCGCACACTGCCCAGCCCCACCGTATCTAACCGTCATGTTCCCATAATCCTTTGTGGCAGCTGCAGCCAGATTTATGCACACAGGTATTGATTTTCTTCCCAGCGTTTTTCTCTCCTTCAGTGCTACCCTGTATTTATCTTGCCAAGCTCCGGCCAATGGGTGTGAGGAGAGAACCAACCTGCAGCTTTGTGAGAAGATGCATAGAATTCGAGAAGAGCAGCTTCCCAACACAAGCTGGATTTATTTTATTTATCTCACACCTAAAGCTGCTCTGCTGCATTGTGCAGTCCCACCCTGAGTGGGATGCATATGTACATATGTTTTCCACAGGCCGCCTGACCCATTTTTCTCAGTGAATAACAATGCTCCGGTCAGTCACAGCAGGCGGATTGACGACTGCTAAAGATGGATGACATCCAGCCTGTCACACGTCACATTACAACCCTGCCTGTCAACACTGGAAGGCAGTAGAAGAAGAAGACAAAAGGGAGCACGAAGGAGTTGGTTATCCTTTTTCTTCCTCTCCCTTCCACACTGGGACCAGTAAAGCCATTACACACCTTCTCCAGCTCCGAGCTCAAGGTTGTGCTCATCCAATAGTGATGCTTCTTACATGAATTCTAAGAAAAGGGCAAAACTGACAGCAAGTGAACTGCAATGCTTCCTTCAACAATGCTACCTGTGGACTGAGGATTACCTCCAGTCCTACTTTCTATATAAATGTCTACTGCTGTGTAACAGTGATACCCCTGAAAGAAACCATGTATGTCAGTGGTTGTTGTATTAGTAGCGTTTGTGGTATAATTATTATTTATGCTCACCCTCAGATTGGTCTGTAATCCTACACCTTGAGTTCCTTCACTGAAAAAAGAGAATCGGTGATCCAACTTAAATTAATTGTGTTAATTGGTCACATTTAATTGAATTAAGTTTATCCAAGTAAATTTATTAAGTTGTCAATTTAAACAAATATAAATAAATTAAGTTGGATGAACTTAATTTAATTAAATGTGAGCAATTATCGAAATTTATTTAAGTTGGAGCTGCATTCTCTTTTTTTCAATGAATTCCTCCAATCAATAATTATTATATAAAATTAGCTGCAATAAGTACAGCTAAGATTTTATGGTTGAAATTAAGTTTTTCTGTATTTACAATGGTTAATACCAAAGCACTTCACAAGCATTTTAGTAAAGTTGTTGGAGATTTTGTCAACTACGTAATAATGGCAAATGTGTTACCAAAAGATGGCTAAACACATGTTTTTTCAAGAACGTCTCAAGCTTAAAAGATCATTTCTTAAAAGATAATTTCTACATGGAGAAAAGCCCAAAGGTTCCACTCAACATGCAAACATTAAAACAGTGTAACTATATGTCTGCAGGCCATCCTGGTTTTAGTAGTTGGTTCAAGGATTGGAGTTGGAACCAATGCAGTCCAGTCACTGTATCAGTCTTCAATACTGATGTGTTTCTTAAAACTCATATCAGATCTGACCTACTAACCAATAGAGTGCACAAAAACATGCATGTTAAAGGGTAAATGGCCTGTACTTGTATAGCACTTTATCTAGTCCTGAGGACCGCAAAGCGTTTCACCCTACATTGAGTCCTTCACCCATTCACGTACACATTCGCACACTGATGATGGTAAGATGTTAGTTTAATTGGTCTCTCTACATTGCCCCTCTGAATAAATATGTTTCTCCATAGCTGTTTCTCCTGCGTGTCTCTGTGTTGCCCTGACATGGAGTTGCAACCTGTCCAGGATGGACTTTCGCCCAGAGACCACAGGAGACAGGCACCCGCCACCACAGTATTAGTATCACTTTATTATCATCCCTGTAGGTGAAAAACACAAGCACAGAGACAATAACTCTACAAGCCCACAACTCTGCAAGGAATATCTAAGATTGACATGGGATAGATAGTTGTTTAAGATTAACTCTATGAAGTTACTGCATAATTAGAAGGAGGGTCATGATACAAAACAAGATGATACACAAGATTCGGTTCACAAGATTCTAGTAATATTTTGGGGATCTAAGAATCTCCTTTTTCATTTTCAAGAAAAAAATAAAAGTTTGTCAAAATTTCAAACATTGATTTAAATAATCCATACAAAATTCCAGTCCAGGTCAGACTAGTTCATACAGTCTACTGCAATTTTATGCTTGTCTAATACAAACAACAAAATGTGCTTATAAATATCATATTGTGTTTTAAAGAATCTCTGTTCAGTGTTTGCTCAGGTTTCATTAGTCTGAGTATTTAGATTTTGAACTAAAGATGATCAAAAGCATCCCAGACTCCCAGAAAATACATTTCTTAAATATTAACCAGCATGAAAGAAACTGTAAAACATCCAAGTAGGCTCCAGACTGAAAGAGCTGAAGCAATGTGCTGATCCACCTGTGAGCCAGCAAATTGGCAGTGATTATAAGATACCAAATAAGCCTCATGATTTTATTTGACAATACGTAGAAGTGGATGTTAGAGCAAAGTTTACTCATGTAATAATTTATGAGTTTGACCAAGCTGGAGAAACAGTAATAAATTCAGGCCTGAACAATGAAACTAAAGGAAGTTAAGGCGAGCTGAGCCGATCAAAGAGGATCTCTGTGATGGCCACCGGCTCCTGTGTTTTGCTCGTGTGCTGAATGAAAAGAAGCCCCCTTGTGTGTGTGTCTGCAGTATACTGCTGAGGGACTGGCCCCTTCTTGGCCCGATGGGTCCTGAATGCAGAGCAGACAGGATCAGGCCGGGGCAAACGACTACAAGGCCTCCTCAGTGACTGCAGCAAAGACTGCACCTGGGGGAATGGCCCTGCTCAGCAGCTCAGTCACAGCCATACACATCATCCCATACATCCAGAGAACTAACCCTGCAGACAAGGCACACAGCTTTACCAGGTACAATCTACATTAAGGTGTTTTTTCTCAATTCTACATCCAACAAATGATTCTAAAGTGGTATTTGGTGCACTTTCACACTAACCTACATATGCACACAAGTTTCCAGTGCTTTACTACCATGTTGCCAGGAACCAGCCATTTCACATATAGCTGATGACATCATGATTTTAAAAATCCATATTATTGTTCCTGATCCTGGTCTACCGTTCTGTTCTGCATGACAAGGTAGCAGCCCCTAAGTTGATTGTCATTGAGAATCAGAATTTGAATCAGAAAGGGTTTTATTGCCAAATGTTGGGTAGGTTTACAACATTAGGAATATTGCTGCGGTACTTTGTCCAAACATACAAGAACAAACAGACAAACACTTATAAATATAATATATTATAAATATAAAATATAATATGCTAAACAGATTGATATATACATGAGTGCAGGTAACGATCGGTGCAAATCAGACAGGTGCAAAAAACCGAGCGGGTGGTGGGAACAGTCTTAGGGTTATTGTTCATGAGTCCAACAGCAGAGGGGAAGAAACTGTTCTTATGGCGAGAGGTTCTGGTCCGAATGGACCGGAGCCTCCTGCCCGAGGGGAGCCGGTCAAACAGTTTGTGTCCAGGGTGAGAAGGGTCGGCTGTGATCCGACCTGCACGCCCAAGTGTCCTGGAGGTGTACAGGTCCTGCAGAGATGGGAGTCTGCAGCCAATCACCTTCTCAGCAGAGCGCACCACATGCTGCAGTCTCTGTTTGTCCCTTATGGTGGTGCCAGCATACCACACGGTGATGGAGGAGGTGAGGATGGACTCATCATCCGTGTTGGCAGGTTGAATTTCTTCAGCCACCTCAGGATGTACTTCCAGAAGGTCTGGGAGGATGGTGTTGAAGGCAGAGCTGAAGTCCACAAACAGGATCCTGGCGTAGGTTCCCGGGAAGTCCAGATGCTGCAGGATGAAGTGAAGAGCTATGTTGATGGCATCATCTACAGACCTGTTGGCTCTGTAGGTAAACTCCAGAGGGTCCAGGATGGGGGCCGTAAGGGTCTTGAGATAGGACAGAACCAGGCGCTCAAATGACTTCATGACCACAGATGTCAGAGCCACAGGTCTGTAGTCATTAAGTCCAGTGATCCTTGGCTTCTTGGGGACAGGGACTGTGGTGGACGTCTTGAACCAGGCAGGCACATGACATGCCTGCAGTGAGTGAAAATGCCAGAGAACACTGGGGCCAGCTCATTTGCACAGTGTCTGAGAGTGGCAGGAGACACACCGTCTGGGCCGGGAGCTTTTCTAGCATTTAGGCTCTTAAACTGTTTCCTCACATCTGCTTCATGAATATGAAGGGTTTAAGTTGGAGTTGATGTGAGTTCGTCATAGGTGAGGGGTGAGGAAGGGGTTGCTTTGGGTGAAGTCTTTGATGGTGTTAATTGCTCTGTGGTGGGGGTGGGGGGATGAGTGTCCAAAGTTTCTCTATTGTTGGGACTGGTGGAGGTGTGAGGGCTGCTTGGTGGGTGGTCAAAACAGCAGTAAAGTCGTTGAGGGTGTTGGCCAACAACAAGTCATCAGTGGAGTGGGGAGTTTCAGGCTTGTAGTTGGTAATGATCCTAAAACTTTTCCACACAGAGGCCAAGTCGTTCTCTGAGATCTGCTGCTGAATATTCTCAGAGTGCTGGTGTTTAGCAGTGTTCACTTCTTTTCTGAACCTGTACTTGGCCTCTCTGTAGCAGTCCCTGTCTCCGCTTCTGAATGCCTTTCTCTTTTCTAGCCACAGCTGTTTGAGTTTAGGAGTAAGCCAGGGTTTGTCATTATTATAACTCACCCTGGTTCGTGATGGCACAATGTTGTCCTCACAGAAGTGTATATAGGAGGTGACAGTATCCGTAAACTCATCCAAGCTGTTAGAAGCAGCCCTCATTGTGTCCCAATCTGTAGTTACTAAACACGTGCGAAGCTCCTCCACAGCCTCGTTGCTCCACAGTTTTTTAGTCCTCACGACAGGTTTGGAGAGCTTACCCATGTGCAGTATCTGCTCCGCGAGGGCGCACTGAGCTGCGCGCACGTCCGCGTCTGGCGGGATGTGAACAGCGGCCAGAATGAATGAAGCGAACTCCCGTGGAGAATAAAACGGTTTGCAGTGAATGAAAAGATATTCCAGAGAGGGAGAGCAGTGCTGAGCAATCTCTGTCACATCTGTACACCAGCCACTATTAATGTAGAAGCAGACACCTCCACCTGTAGTCTTACTGGAGAGAGTGGCCTGCCGGTCCGCGCGGAGCAGATGAAAGCCCTCCAGCTGGAGCGCACAATCCGGGACGTCCTCACAGAGCCACGACTCCGTAAAACATAAGACACAAGATGAGGCAAAGTCTCTGTTCATGCTTCTCATCAGGGCCAGTTCGTCCATTTTATTCCGGAGTGAGTGTACGTTGGAGAGGAAGATCCCAGGTAGAGCAGTCCGAAGTCCGCGTCTCCTCAGACGCACGAGCGCGCCAGCTCGCTTTCCTCTCCTTCGGCGTCTCACTTTTCTGATCAGAGTTTGTAGTAAATCTGCCGCAGATGGGACAAATACTGGAAAAAAATCCACAGGCTTTGTAGTCCTGTAGTTAAGGAGCCCTTCTCTGGAGTAAGAATACCCAGAGGAGTGACCGGAAACACAAAATACGCACAAAAACAATACAGAAATAACGCACTGAAGTACCACGGCATCCATTCGCGGCGACATCTTGGATAGAATTGAGACGATACCAAGACGATTGTTTCTGAACTGAGCTGGCTTCTCCAATAAGGCCAATAAAACAATGTAAAAGGAGTATCCTTTATGAAAGCAACAATATCTGTTTTATTTGCATTAATTACCAGTTTATTTTTTATTTTTTTGCATATTCCCCCTGGTTTCTTGACAATTTTTGTAATTTTTGGTGATGAGCTCAGACTTTTTAAGGCTGGAAGACCTTATTCCCATCACAATACATTTTTAGCTCCTTCCATAGATTTTCTATCAGATTCAAGTTGGTGATCTGGCTGGGTAACTCCAAAATGCTAGGGGGAAGAGTGAAACACCTTCCTGCCCTCTTTGCTCTGGAAGAAGCTCCTTAGAACATCTCCTCAGCAGCTGCCCAGAGGTGCTAGCTAATGGTCGCTATCGCTGGCGCCACGACCAGGTGCTTAAGGCAATTGCTGAGAGTGTAGCCTTAGCCATCAGCACTAGCAAACGCCATCCTGCTCCAAAGAAGGCAGCCCTCTTCATCAAAGCAGGAGAGAAACTGATGCAATCTGCTTAGATTCCTTAAATAAAAACCTTTAAACTGATTGGAATGGTTGAATTGAAATGACTTTTCTTGTAAAGTGCCTTGAGATGACATCTGTTGTGAATCGGCGTTATATAAATAAAATAAACTGGATTGAATTGATCTAATCTGTTAAAACTTGCCAATGTTTCACTCTTCAACAGATGAAAGTGTTCTTTTTCCAAAAGGGACTTTTCCATGAGTTCTTTGTAGCAAACATTGTGGAGAGTGAGGTGAACAATACCAGTTGTTTTGCCAGTATGCGATGACCCAAAACTGTTTTCATCATAACTTTAAAGTCTTTTCAAATGGACAAATGGGTCCTTGCATAAGTCTTCTGTTTGTCTGCCCTGCAACAGCTCAAACATGTCCAGTCCAGTAAGACCGACAGTCAGAACATCTAACCATTGCAGTATACCAGGCTGTACCTCCTAAAGTGAAGTCATAGTTAATTATTCATACCAGAGACAGAAAAGCTTTATTTCCTAAAGCTTTTTTTGTCTTTGTCAAAGTGTTGATATGATTTTAAATAATTGAATTGTGAAATGCCCTAAATTGGTCTTAAGGTTGAGGGGTTGAGCCATCTCATGTTAAGCTGTCACTCACACACACATGCATGCACGCACGCACGCACCCTCCACACAAACACACACAGAAAGTGCACTTAAAAATGGTGTAGTAGAGGATGAGGGAAATGGACAATGCATCGCAGGGTGTGTGCATTGAGACGTGAATAAAGACCACTTGCTCATGGATTCATAGGCTTCTGTCATCCATTATTTAGCATGCAGGAGAGCAGTGGATTGGTGGCTGGGTGATTTTTTTGACATGGCTGGTGTCCTCAGATGCGAGGATTTTTAATAGTAGAGAACAGCACCTTGTTATAATTTGCAGAAACTTTCTCTGTAAAAGTATTGGGCAAAAGAGGTTTCAAATGCTCAGGGTCAAAAATGCCCATTTTGAGTTTCCATAAGGCATTGGGGTGGTATGAGTTTCTCGCAATTAGACAACCTCAAGTGGGAAAAAATACCACAGTTTCACTGTAACACTGTTCTTACACAAGTGTTTAAAAGCACATTCACCCTTTTTGGTGTTGTGCTTTCTATAGGGTAAAGCTGCTGTCACACAAGACCCTACCTGGCCATGTATGCTGGTGTTTTGAAAAACACAGCTGATGTGGATCCAACTGTGAGAAAATGGTGGTGATTTTGTGGAACATCAAGCTCTGTCACACCTTTCAAGTATTTCTGTCCCTTTTAATGCACTCCTATTCTGCTTATTGCATGTGTAGTGGGATCAATATTGTGAAATGCACCTAGTTGTGTTGCATGATAATGGGGTACATAGCTTTACACTTAGTCAATTTTCCTTTTTTAGATAATAAAGGACCAAATTATCATTTTGAAATGACATTTCACTGCTCTATGAGTGGTCCCTTAACTCAGATAATTGATGCCTAATCAGGTATCAAGAAAAAGCACAAGTTGCACTTTCAGCTTCAAGCATCCAGGATTGTGAGGGGCGTAAAGCTTCTGCATTACATAGTGTTAGACTAAGTGAATTTATTTTTGGCCGAATCTTTTGGGTCACAGTTTTGCTGATTCTGTAGCATACAGTGGGGCAAAAAAAAATTTTCCGGCAGCCAACGATTGTGCAAGTTGTCCAACTTAAAACTCAGCAGCAGCTGGACTAATTTTATAAATAACCTGTGTATGCTACAGGGGCAAATGCATTGAAAGGGCATTATATTTCTTCTTTTTTTCCAAAATCATTGAAATTAAAGGCTGATAATAAGTGTGATGGAGGTATAACACTGGGAGTATCTCAAGCTGGTATTGGCTGATTAAGTATTCAGTCTGTCGGCCCCAGTAACCAGCCATTGGTCAACAAACACATCACTTTTAGCTTGCTAGCTGTAACCTTGAGACATTACTTGAATAAAAGTGATCAGTGTCACTCCTTTTGTTTCCACCCATGAGTGTTCATGTTCAGAAAGATTCCTAAACATCCAATGTTATACTACCTGTCAGTAATAACAAACTCCCGTATTCTTCCTTTAGTCATCATATGAGTGGTATGCAGCAACAAATGGGAAGGTGGAACACTCTTAACACATCTGTGCTACATACAGCCAGAAACAACTCTCATCACGCAGGCACATTATCTGGCATCTAAATAAAAGGCCTTAAAACCATGGGTGGTATAATGGAAAATTGTTGAAAAAACAATAGCCATTTTTTTAATACCATGCCATACCTTTATACCTATAAATGGCTAGTTTTAGTTCATATTATATCTGCAACCAAAGTACAAGTGTGACAAGCAGTGTTGTGGCAAATTTAGACTTTGCCCCAGCAAACCTATTGCAATGGGACAACCAACCAATGGGACATCTCAAAGTATGAAAGCGAAAAAAAATCTATTTGTGTACAGTTAAGAGATTGATATAGATTTCAACATGGCCAATTCTGCCTTAGTGGACAAATCTGAAACGTCAACAAAAAAAGAAAAGCAATGGCTAGCCAGCACTCGCCCGCCATCCAAAAGCAAAATGGCATTAGTACTCGTCTATTGAGTTTGCTAAATGCCCCACATAAAGTGAATTTTCCCCCAGGGCTGGGAAACAATCACGCAGAAGAGCGTTCCATTTAAGTGATTTGAATGATTGGAGCACCGCAATGCATCCCATCAGCCAGAGAAATGGGTCAATACACTGAGACTAACTGACATGGCTGGCCGCCTGCACTCTTGTGGAAGACCCAGGAAAAGGAGGACAAGCAGGACCCCATCATCATTAGGCACAACATTTATAGACAGAGCAGGCCTTGCTCAGATATGCACCTTGTATTTAGAACCACAGTGTAAATACGGTCTACAGAAGTAGTTATTAAAGGAGAATTTCTCAAAACCAAAAGCCAAATATTAATATCAGCATGCACAAGTGGCCCGTTCCTGGTCCAAGCAACCTGCAATGTGACTATACTTCACCAGGCATTCCTAACAGCATGCACACCACTGTCTGAGCATGTCATAAGCTACAAAACATCCTTACATTTGGTTATTATAGAAGAAAGATGCCTTACTTTCAGCATTGATTGACATTGTGTCTTTCTCCCAGGACACAACAGTGATGTAGGCCTCCACTGAGGCAGGGATAATGCACTTGAAGACCGCCACATTGCCTCTCATGGCTTTCTGGTCCTCCACCCGGACAGTGTATGGCTCTCGTAGAACTACAGGTAGAAGAAAAAGAGGTGTGCAGTGTTTAAACTGAAAAACGGACTCATTTAGAGGTCAGACAAACAATTTCTCTTACTGTATGTTAATTTCCAGGGATCGAACAAATCATCAGTGGCAGAGACATTTAAGAGGGGTATAAAAAACTGACCAGCCTTGATGTGTACATCTTGGCTCCTGATTCTCCCTGAGGGGTTCTCCGCCGTGCAATAGTAAGTGTTGTCATGGATGAGTTTGCTGAAGCTGGAAGGGGGAATGTGGAAGATCTGAAGAGTGCCATTGGGGTGCACATGGCGGATCCCTGGCACATCATAGATCTCCTCGCCGGTGGCCAGGTACCAGCGCAGTGAGACAGGGGGCACGCCTGCAGCGGGACAGGGCACTGACGTCCCTGTGGTGCTGGCAAACACTACCTCTTGCACAGATGCATTGACAAAATATAAGCTGGAACGTAGGTCTTCACAGAAAACTGCAAAGAGAAAAGAAAAACAAGATTATTAAATTATAAGTAAACACAATTATAATTCTAATCCTGCTTTTTAGGACCAAAAATGAAATTTCATGGATAGTTCGTTTTGTGCTAACTGCAGAGGGAGAAAACTGCAGGATTAGGTACCGTGTTGACTAAGTACAAGGACTGCAATAAAGCTTAACAACAAAGGTAGTGGATTTTAGAAATAATAGAAGTAGAATGTTATGTAGAAATCACATTTCTGCAACCATCCCTTTTCGAATAAAAGGATCCTTGTGATGAACAACTTTAAATGTGCAATCATCTGAGCAAAACTTATCTACAACCAAAAGTCTTAATGTAATAATAATACTTTTCTAGTTTTCACTGTATCAACTAGAGCTTCTGTAAATCCCCACCTTCTTCACAAGGGAATCTAAGGGAATCAGCTAGAAACTACTGATCAGGCCCGAAATCTAGGTGTAGTAATGTACTCAGACCTGAACCTCCAGGGTCACATAAAGGCAATAACAAGGTCAGCCTTCTATCACCTGAAGAACATCTCTAGGATTAAACGACTGATGTCGCAACAGGACCTAGAAAAACTCATCAGTGCCTTGATCTTTAGTCGGATTGATTACTGCAACAGTGTTCTGACAGGTCTGCCTAAAATGTCAATCAGACAGCTGCAGCTGATCCAGAACGCTGCTGCTCCTGTTCCTCACTAGAACCAGGAAAGTAGAGCACATCACCCCAGTTCTAAAGTCCTTAAACTGGCTCCCTGTAGCTCAGAGAATAGACTTCTAAATACTTTTACTAGTTTATAAATCATTACATGGCTTAGCACCAAAGTATATTGAAGATCTACTGTTACTATACCAACCCCCCATATTACTCAGGACCTTTAATTCCAGTCTATTCAACATCCCTAGAATTAGAACCAAACATGAAGAACCAGCTTTCAGTTTCTTTACTCCTCTAATCTGGAACTAACTTCTAGACAACTGCAAAGCTGCGGAAACACTGAGTTCTTTTTTCTTACGTGTCCTGTTTGGCAGTGTGGAGCTCAGAATTGGTGTCTGAGTACCAAGTAGAAGCCCAAAAGATTTACTTTCACAAGCGGAGCACTACAGCTTTTGCTATAGTACTCCACTTGATATATACAGTGGCTTGCAAAAGTATTCGGCCCCCTTGAACTTTTCCACATTTTGTCACATTACAGCCACAAACATGAATCAATTTTATTGGAATTCCGTGTGAAAGACCAAAACAAAGTGGTGTACACGTGAGAAGTGGAACGAAAATCATACATGATTCCAAACATTTTTTACAAATGAATAACTGAAAAGTGGGTTGTGCGTAATTATTCAGCCCCCTTTGGTCTGAGTGCAGTCAGTTACCCATAGACATTGTCTGATGAGTGCTAATGACTAAATAGAGTGCATGTGTGTGTAATCTAATGTCAGTACAAATACAGCTGCCCTGTGACGGCCTCAGAGGTTGTCTAAGAGAATGTTGGGAGCAACAACACCATGAAGTCCAAAGAACACACCAGACAGGTCAGGGATAAAGTTATTGAGAAATTTAAAGCAGGCTTAGGCTATAAAAATATTTCCCAAGCCTTGAACATCCCACGGAGCGCTGTTCAAGTGATCATTCAGAAATGGAAGGAGTATGGCACAACTATAAACCTACCAAGACAAGGCCGTCCACCTAAACTCACAGGCCGAACAAGGAGAGCGCTGATCAGAAATGCAGCCAAGAGGCCCATGGTGACTCTGGATGAGCTGCAGAGATCTACAGCTCAGGTGGGGGAATCTGTCCATAGGACAACTATTAGTCGTGCACTGCACAAAGTTGGCCTTTAAGGAAGTGGCAAGAAAAAGGTCATTGTTAAAAGAAAACCATAAGAAGTCCTGTTTGCAGTTTGCCACAAGCCATGTGGGGGACACAGCAAACATGTGGAAGAAGGTGCTCTGGTCAGATGAGACCAAAATGAAACTTTTTGGCCAAAATGCAAAACGCTATGTGTGGCAGAAAACTAACACTGCACATCACTCTGAACACACCATCCACACTGTCAAATATGGTGGTGGCAGCATCATGCTCTGGGGGTGCTTCTCTTCAGCAGTGACAGGGAAGCTGGTCAGAGTTGATGGGAAGATGGATGGAGCCAAATACAGGGCAATCTTGGAAGAAAACCTCTTGGAGTCTGCAAAAGACTTGAGACTGGGGCGGAGGTTCACCTTCCAGCAGGACAACGACCCTAAACATAAAGCCAGGGCAACAATGGAATGGTTTAAAACAAAACATATCCATGTGTTAGAATGGCCCAGTCAAAGTCCAGATCTAAATCCAATCCAGAATCTGTAGCAAGATCTGAAAGCTGCTGTTCACAAATGCTGTCCATCTAATCTGACTGAGCTGGAGCTGTTTTGCAAAGAAGAATGGACAAGAATTTCAGTCTCTAGATGTGCAAAGCTGGTAGAGACAAACCCTAAAAGACTGGCAGCTGGAAGTGCAGCAAAAGGTGGTTCTACAAAGTATTGACTCAGGGGGCTGAATAATTACCCACACTCCACTTTTCAGTTATTTATTTGTAAAAAATGTTTGGAATCATTTATGATTTTCGTTCCACTTCTCACGTGTACACCACTTTGTATTGGTCTTTCACGTGGAATTCCAATAAAACTGATTAATGTTTGTGGCTATAATGTGACAATGTGGAAAAGATCAAGGGGGCCAAATACTGTTGCAAGCCACTGTATGTGTGAGAAATCTTTATTATGAATTGTTGTGGGTTTCATTTCCTGATGTTATGGACACGGAGACAAAAAATAAAGGGTAAGAAAGACAGAATATGAAGAACAGAGGTAGGAAACAAAAAGTCAAGAGAGAGGGTGAGTTGAAAATACAAGAGAGGAAGGGGAACAAAGAAAACACAGGAAAACATCAAAGTCTGCCTCCATACCCACAGGACAACAGAGAAAAAAAAAAGGAACATCGGCAAAACAAACAAAACATTGTGAACTAAGAACTACTCAGCCACAGCACAAAAATGAATATAAAAATACAACAATTTCACTGAAAAACTCATGGTACCGATTAATCAAGATCTAGTAATGAAAACCTCAGCACAAGAATATATCTGTAAACACCAGAGACCCCACATCTATGTGTGTGTGTTAGCATGCTGGTGCATATAAGGTTTCTCCATAAGAGTGTTCAATAGCTGGTGTGAACAGGCATCAATCCGTCTCCCAGGAATCGATGCAGACATGAAGGAGATCAGAGCCAAGACGTCCAAAGGACCCCCAGAGCCCCAGGCTGACCGGGGCCCGTCCATGGACCGGGAGAGTCGGGCCCAGGGGCGTCCCCCCCCCCCCCCCAGCAGGGACACTGGTCAGTATGAGGGATTGCTGAAGGATTGCTGTGGTTGGAAAGTCTGCATCAACGGGGCCCAACCTCACGCCAATGACTGACGCAATCTGCTGGGATTCCTTAAATAGGAAACTTTTTAACTGATTGGAATGTTTGTATAAATGTATTGAAATGACTTCTTGTTAAGTGCCTTGAGATGGCACCTGTTGTGAATTGGCGCTATATAAATAAACTGAATTGAAATTGAATTGAATCATCTAAAGCACCTTAAATTACCTTGTTGTTGAAAGTGTGCTCCATAATGTAACTGCCTTGCCTTGCCTAATAAAGTCCTGCTGTAAAATAAATTCAGGTGTATGACTATATAGGCTTCAAATTACAAGCATATAATATCACAGTGATCAATCACTGAGTATAGAAAACATACATTTATATAGTTTTTTTAAGGTTTTGTGGCCACAGCAGCTTTTATTAGCAGTGGATAGTGCAGACATAGGGGAGAAGTGGGGGAAGAGACATTTGGCCAATTTCCCCAGGGTGGAATCGAACCCCAGGACAACTGCTTTGAGGACGTGGGTCTCTGAACATGGGGTGCCTGTCTTAATCACTGCGGTACGCTACACAACGCCCCACTTGTATAAAGTTTTTAAACTGTAAATGTATAAAGTATGCAGCAAAAGCTGTCATTTTTGTAGCAGTCAAAGCAATGTGATACACTTCTATTTACATTGGACAAGCCATATTTCAAGTGTGAAGCAAAAACATGCACCAGATTTGTTTGCAACTACTGACAGATCCACAGTTAATTATACTTCTATTACACTTTAAGTGTTTTCATTATTCGAATATTTCAACATACAAATTGACTAATATTGAAAAGGGCTATCATATAATTAACACCACTGTGTGCATCTTTCATAGACAAACAGAATTAGAAAGACCTCAGAACCACCTCTATTGTTCTTAATCAGCTGCTGACTGTTAAGGATGTCAATTTGGCACCAAGTTGATATTAAACAGCTACAAATATGGCAAAGGACATTACAATATGTTGCCCACAATGGGCTATGATTAACCCTTATGATTAACTCATATATAATGTCTATAAGGCAGGAAGCAATCAAGAAATGAGAAGCAGCTGGGAGGAGAGAAAATTGGCAGACTGACAAAGAGAAAAAAACACAGTAGAGACTGGTAATAAGAGGCAGAAAGGAACAAGCCAACTAACATAAGAAAATGTAAGCATAATGAAAAAAGGAAATAATCCCAAGAAAATAAATCAAACAACCACCAGAAAACTCAGCTAATAAGGAATAAACCAAATCCAAATAAGAACAACCCCATACTGTGACAAATGTACACTGAATTCTTTACTTTTTTTCCTCATTACTACGGACTACAGGCATGGACAACGAATAGATGTCAAGGTTTTAAAAAGTTACAGTTGAAAAAAAAACAACCAAAAATGTACATCATGCTGCTAATACAATTGTCTTTCTAAAGAGATGCTACCAGACTCAACAGTAACATGACAGACTCATCTGATTTGCTTGATTTGGCAACTTTCTCAAGTAAATGTACTCAACAGAAACTCCACAAGCCCAGATGGTTTAGTTCACTGGCTTCACCTGGACGGGGGGCATGGACGGGGACCAAACAACCCTTGGTTAACCGGTGGCAACATACACCAAGCAGATAAAGAAAGTCATGAGTCATCAGGAGCAGAGGAAGAAAAACAGAAATGACACTTGTTTCTTAAGAAATAGGGAATGGAGAGTGTTGTTGTCAACAACAAATGGTGTCGTCCAGGACATGTTACTGTGAAGTTTCATCTATGCAGCCCAGATATTGTCCTCTTGGCAGTAAGTTTAAGTCCATATTATTTACCAAGAAAGTTCACCAGTGTTATTATTGCAACCAGTTACATTCCACCTTCAGCCATTGCCAACAATGCATGTGATGTCATCACTTCCATTGTCGCTAAGCTACAGGCACAACACCCCAATGCATTTGTGACAATATCTGGTGATTTTAATCATGTCTTACTCTCCACTGCATCATTTCAACAGTTTATCAGCTGCTCTACAAGAGAAAACAAGAAGTTGGATTTGTTTTATGCAAATGTAAAGGATGCATACAAGTCCAAGCCAATACCTCCTCTGGGACAATCAGATCACAATCTTGTTTTTCTCTGTTCAGAATATAAACCACTTGTTCAGAGGCAACCTGTGACAAAAAGAACTATGAGAAAATGTTCACAGGAAGCTATGCAGGCTTGTTTTGAGACCACGAATTGGAGCACTCTGCCAACCACATAGAGAGGACATCCATGCCATGACCAAGTGTGTGACTGCCTATTTAAACTTCTGTGTGGACAACTGTGGGTCAGTATGTAGGGTAGTTGTCATGCAATCAGTGGATCATAGGTTCAATTCCAGCTTCCTCCTTTCAGATGTAAACGTGCCCCAGGGAACTAAACCGCCAGTTGCCTACCAAGCTCTGTGTCAGTGTGTATATGTGTGTGCATTTTGTGAGTGCAAATGGGTGAATGTGGCTCCAGTGTGAAGCACGTTGAGTGGTCAGTATGACTAGAAAAGCGTTACATATGTTCAGTCCATTTACCGATTACAACATCATCCCTACCAGAACAATGAGATGCTTCCTTAATAACAAACCCTGAATCACCAGTGACCTGAGGGAACTGTTAGACAATAAAGAGTCTTCAGGGAGGGCGACAGGGACTCATTGAGGAGTATAATGAAGCAACTTAAAGTCCAAATCAGAGACAGCAAGGAGGCATACAGGAAGAAGCTGGAGAACAAACTATAGATAAACATTATCAGATGTTATTAGATGTCTGGTCAGTAATGAAAAAGATCACAGGCTTTAAGCACAGGAAGGATTGGATAAATGGAAGCCTGGACACAGTCAATGAACTGAATACACTCTTCAATAGGTTCAGTTCAGGAACAAGCTCAGCATCCTTCTCTCCTACCCAAGCCAAACAGACATCCCACCCTCCTTTCCTGTTAGACCCCGGATGTTTTATCTTCCACCTCAGTCAGGGACTCTTCTGGTTCCACAAGTTTGTCTTCAACCAAGTCAGGAGTTGCTGCTACACCCATTGTCTCCCCCTACCATTTGTCTGTCTCTAGAAGTCAGGTGAAGAGGCAGTTGGAGAGACTGATCCGGAACTAGGCTGCAGGTCCAGATTGTGTCAGCCCCAGAGTCCTAAAAGCCTGTGCAGAGCAGCTCTGTGGGATTCCTCAGCACCTCTTCAACCTTAGCCTGACCTAGGAGAAGGTTCCAGTGTTGTGGAAGTAATCCTGCCTTGGTCCAGTACCAAAGAAAACTCACCCATCAGTCATCAATGACTATAGAACTGTTGCCCTGACATCCCACGTCATCAAGGTTCAGGAGAGACTCTTGTTGGCCCACCTTAGTATGCAAACTACAACATATCAGGACCTCCTGCAGTTTGCTTATTGCTGTGGAGTTGGGAGTTGAAGATGCCAACAACCACCTGCTTCAACCAGCCCACTGTCATCTGGCCAAAGCATGCAGCATTGAGAGGATACTCTTCTTTGATTTCTCCAGTGCATGAAACACAACTCCACATGATTTGCTTTATCCGAAACTCCAGAAGACACAGGTGGATCCCTCGACAATCCCCTGGATCAATGACTACCTGACAAATAGACCACATTTTATGAGATTGAAGGATTGTGTATCAAACCAGGTGGTTAATTCAATTCAATTCAATTTCAATTCAGTTTATTTATATAGCGCCAATTCACAACAGATGTCATCTCAAGGCACTTAACAAGAAGTCATTTCAATACATTTATACAAACATTCCAATCAGTTAAAAAGTTTCCTATTTAAGGAATCCCAGCAGATTGCGTCAGTCATTGGTGTGAGGTTGGGCCCCGTTGATGCAGACTTTCCAACCACAGCAATCCTTCAGCAATCCCTCATACTGAGCAAGCATGTAGCGACGGTGGAGAGGAAACAGCACAGGAGCACCACAGAGGACCATACTCTCACCATTCCTTGTAACTCTGTACACCTTAGACTTCCAGTACAAATTAGAGACTCATTTAATTTAATTCCCTCTGGTATCAATAAAGTATTTTTGAATTTGAATTTAATAGAATCTGGATAATTTATGTCTCAGCAACCACAGAAAATGCATTTAATTTTTGCTAATAAAAACATTTTATTCTGCCTTTTTAGCTCTTTTATTCTTTTTTACTTCTGAGTAAACAGTTTGGTATGGTGGGGTTTGCAACAGCTACACGTTTATTACGCCTCACAACAGAGTAAATGGTCTCAATATTAAGTTGAAGTCGACCTTTTTGCAACGGTTATAACCCTGTAACCATCATGTCAGGTGTTGTTGGTGTTGTATCGACCCACACACAGACGCAGGTAAGCAGTTAATTGATCTGAGTTATTGACTTGGATGCAGGCAGGCATGGAGAGATGAAGACAAGACAAGAGACTGACATCAACGATCAGTAGGAAACAGTAGGAACTGACAGGGAGTGAAAGGAAGTGAAGGGCTTAAATACATAGAGGATAAGGATCAGGTGGTGACTGGGACTAGGCACAAGTGCAGGCGATGAGTGTGACAGGAAGTGAGCAGGACCGAGTGCTGTGATACTGACAGGACCCCTCCCCCCCATGGTGGATACTAGACAACCAAAACTGAATACAAAAGAGAGAGGAGGAAGAGAAAAAAGGCAGGACCCTTCCAAGGGTGGGTGGAAGGGTCCTGTTTTACAGGAGAGTCTCTAGAGCCTGGCTGTAGGAAGCCGGCAACTAAGAGGCATTGTGCCTGGAGACTGGTGAAGAAGAGGCACTGAGCCTGGAGACGGGCGACGCAGAGGTACTGAGCCTGAAAACGGGCGACGGAGAGACACTGAGCCTGGAGACTGGCGACGAAGAGGCACTGAGCCCGGAGATCTGGTGGCAGCTGAAGGAGGAGCAGCCTCTCCTGACCTCTCCCAATCTCTCACCTATTTCTTTTTCTTACTTTCTTTTCTTAGCTTTTTTCTTAGTTACTTTATACACCCAGCCTCTGGAGTTACTGTATTAGACCGGATCTCTTTTTTGAATCAATTTTTATATTTTTTAAGGACTGTGGATTAACAAAATGCCGTTTTGCTCAGCTGAGGACGTTGACAAACTGCTCTAGAGAATGGACGCAATGAAGATGAAGATACATCGCCTTAAAGTTAACGTGGAAGTATACACTGGATATGGAAAAGAGACAACTTTACCGATGACTACATGCAGGGAGGAAGAACCAGGCGAGGACGAACCCAGTGTTATGTCGGTCTAGCAGTCTCACAAAGAAGTTACAGAACAACAGTACTCTCTCAGCCAAAAGGCGCTTAACGTGCAGAACACCCCATTCACAGTTTGATGAACACTGGCCGGCTTGAAAGCACACTGAAACATCTACACCTGCTCAGTTTAAGAAAAACAAAAGAAATTCCAACCCAAAACTAGTGATGTTACTCTCCCTGGAATCCCACTGAAAAACAGATTCACAGCCTTCAGTTCCCCGAAAGACGACGCAGCCCCCGGGACCAGTCAAGGTCACCAGGAGAAATCCAGCCACATGAAGCAGACTGATAATTCATGATGCTTCAATAAATGGGATCAAAGACTTATGTAGCCAGAATACTAGTGTTTTCAGCTTCCCCAAAAAAGAGAGAAATCTCAGAAAAAAATCCAATCATAAAACAACACCTGAAACTGGAAAAACTTGTTATCCATGCAGGGATCAACTAATGTGGCCAAAAAACAATCCGAGATTCTGAAGAAAGATTTCTCTGACCTGGTACAGAGACTTGATGGACTTAACATAAACACCTTTATGAGCGGACCAGTTCCTGAAGGGAATGATGAAAAATACAGTAGACTTTGCATGGTCAATAGATGGTTGAAGAGAAAATCAGTGAAAAAATCGATGTCATTTATTAATAATATTAAAATATTTGGATGTGTCACGCATCTGTTCAGGGAAAACCAATGTTATCTCAACAAAGCTGGAGTGATACTGTTGACCTCGAACATATTCTGTTATCTAAATCAGAAAGCTAAACACTCGATAAAGCACCCGAGGGCTGACCCAGAAGCACGGCCCATGGATACTCCCAGAGAACAAACACTTCCCCAAACACACCAAGTGAAGATGACTCCACCAGCCAAAACAAATGCACGACCCATAGAGATTAACAGAGAACAAACACTTCGTACCTCTTCTATGACCGCACCAGCAGCGAGCAAAGACGTAAGCGCTCACCATAATGTTCTTCAACTATTTTAACATCATCCAACTCTACACCCAATGATTCTCCCTTAAGAAACTTCTTTGATAGACAGAGGGCACAAATTAAAATTGGGAATCATTCAGTGTTCAGTGACTTCATCACTGAACATAATGTAAACGTTCTTTTTTTATCAGAACCCTGGTTAGATATAAAAAATGAAACATCTGCATTGATAGAATCTACTCCTCCAAATTAAATTTTTATAAGCAAGAGCATGAAACACAGACGAGGTGGAGGCGTAGCCACAATTTTTCACAACTCAATGAACTTATGAATGAACGGTATCCCTGGGCACATTTGAGTCTATTAAATACCTAGCTACCCAGATGATGGAGCCTAACAAAGCTTTATTTCTAAGTTTATATAAACCCTTAAAACAATTGAATGATTTAAGCGACCTTCTCTTCATATGTATCGACTATGACCAAATAATCATTATAGGGGCCTTCAACATCCATACTGACAACTCTCAAGATAGACTAGCAAAAACATTAGGTGACACTCTTCCCAACTTTGGCCTGACCCAGCATCTCAAACACAATCGAGGATACACTCTTGACTTAATTATCAGCAAAAGTTTAAATATATCCAACATTTCGGTAATAGATGTTGCATTATTTGACAATTTCTGCGTTTTCTTTGAAAGTACCATCTCTGCTAAACTATACCATACTATACCATACCATACAATTCCATACCATACCATACCATACCATACCATACCATACCATACCATACCATACCATAACATACCACCTTTATTTATATAGCATGGCACATATGTGGCCACACGCCATAAAGCACAGATTCCATATGCTTTCTACATAAAATGGACCTTAACTTGGATAGACACGTAGTTGGATGAAACATGACTTCACAATAGCATTAAAATGGGAATTCATCCTTAGAGGGGAGTCCATTTTAACACCCAGGTTTGTCACAGTAGTTTTAAAATGCGAAGAAAGAAAAGAATGATCAAAATCTCAGACATCATTGCTTCCATTGCTTCAACTAAAGTGAAAGTAGTCTCAGGTAGAAAGAAGTCTCCGTGGACAAGCGATCCACTAGTATGTAGTGAAATAAGGGAGTGTCAACGAGCTGAGAGAAAATGGCAGAAAACTCGACCAAATGTCAGGTTCACTGTAAGATTTACAAAGAGAGTTGAACAGATATCATCTAACTTTAAAAGATGCAAAGGAATAGCTATTCTCGGAAATCATTAACAGAAATATTAACAATGCACAGACTCTGTTTGCAACAGTGGAAAGACTAACTAATCATCCGGTGGCAGTAGTCCCTGAACTAAATACCAGGGCCTGCAATGAATTTGCCAGCTAAAACGGCTTTAACAATTAGACGGTCAGTCTGTACTTTAGTACTGAACCCACTACCAATTTCATCCCCAATTAATACCAATGTAGAGCAAATGTCAGAATTCCATAAATTAAAACAAAAAACCTTGAAGAAATCATTAACCAATTAAGCTCCTTCTCTTGCTGTCTTGATATCCTACCCACAGTTTTCCTCAAGAAAGTTTTCCCTGTCATTGGGTCTGATCTGATTCAAACCCTAACCCTTACCTGGACAACACGTTAATGCAGAAGTAAAGGCCAATCTCTAATCTTCCATTCATCAGCAAGATTATTGAAAAACCTGTGTTTCAGCAGTTAAATAGCTTAATAACAATGACTGACCATTCTGATGTTTTTCAGCCTGGTTTCCGTGCACACCACAGCACCAGGACCGCCTTCGTCAAAGCTTTCAATGACATCCGCATAAATACAGACTGTGGAAGAACCACAGTGCTGGTTCTGTTGGACCTCAGTGCAGCATTTGACACTGTTGATCATGATATTTTATTGGAACGACTGGAGAGCTGGGTCGGACTCTCTGGTACACGTCTTGGCTGGTTCGAGTCTTACCTAAAGAACAGGGACTTCTATGTTTCAATAGGAAACTTTTCATTAGAACAAACAGAAATCACATGTGGGGTGCCCCAGGGCTCCATCATGGGGCCCCTCTTATTTAATATTTACATGGTCCCACTAGGCAAGATGATAGCAACCAATAACATTAGCTACCATAACTACGCGGATGACACTCAGCTTTACATTACAATGTCACCAGGTGACTCTGAACCCATTTAAACCCTAAATCAATGCATTGACCAAATAAATGGATGGATGTGCCATAACTTTCTCCAGCTGAATAGAAACAAAACTGAAGTAATTATTTTTGGACCCGTGGAGGAACGATCAAGAGCCAGCACACAGCTTCAGGCTCGAAACCTAGGTGTAGTAATGGACTCAGACCTGAACCTCCAGGGTCACATAAAGGCAATCACAAGGTCAGCCTTCTATCACCTGAAGAACATTTCTAGGATTAAACGACTGATGTCGCAACAGGACCTAGAAAAACTCATCCATGCGTTAATCTTTAGTCGGATTGATTACTGCAACAGCATCTTCACAGGTCTGCCTAAAAAGTAAATCAGACAGCTGCAGCGCGTCCAGAACGTTGCTGCTCGTGTTCCTCACTAGAACCAGGAAAGTAGAGCACATCACCCCAGTTCTAAAGTCCTTACACTGGCTCCCTGTAGCTCAGAGAATAGACTTTAAAATACTTTTACTAGTTTATAAATCATTACATGGCTTAGCACCAAAATATGTTGAAGAACTGTTGTCACAGTACCAACCACCAAGACCACTTAGGTCCTCCAACTCTAGCCTACTAAACATCCCTAGACTTAGAACTAAACATGGAAAAGCAGCTTTCAGTTTCTATGCTCCCCTTATCTGGAACAGACTTCCTGACGAGTGCAGAGCTGCTGAAACTCTGAACTGCTTTAAATCGAGACTAAAAACCCATCTGTTTAGAATTACCTTTGAGTAAATGCTTGATGTCATATGTATGAAATGTGTTCATGCTCTCTTGCTTTTTTGATTTGTGTATCATGTGTAATGTGTGTTTCTTTTACTTTTGTGCCTTGCCTTACCTACTCTCCAGTTGTATTACAGTGCATTCTGCTATTTCGACTGTTAACTCTGTTTTCTCTCAGTGTTTTTCTCTCCATAGAAGATATACCTGGTCTGGTATCCTGCTTGGCTGCAATGCCCTGTTGGACGGGGGGCATCGACTGTGATAATGCTCCCAGTGGCTGAACATCCACTGTGTCCTGTTATCAACTTTTTACTTTCTGTAACATAGAAAGTACTCTTTTGTCAGATCTTCTGTTCCTACTGTGTCTCTGCTCTGTCTTCTCAAACCCCCAGACGGTCGTGGCAGATGGCCGCTCCTACTGAGCCAGGTTCTGGTTCTGTAACATCGGGGCTGTGGTGAGCACGGAAACCAGACTGAAAAACATCAAAACGGTTTGTTATTGTTAGGAAGCTATTTAACTGCTGAAAAACTGCTTTTTCAATAATCTTACTGATGAATGGAAGATTAGAGATTGGCCTGTTGTTCTGCATTAACGTGTTGTCCAGATTTTTCTTTAGCAGTGGTTTAATAACTGCTGTTTTTAAAGCCTGAGGGAAGACACCTGACAGGAGGGATGAGTTCACTATTTGAACAAGATCAGACCCAATAACAGGAAGAACTTTCTTTAGAAAAGCTGTGGGTATGATATCAAGACAGCAGGAGGATGAGCTTAAATGGATAATGATTTTTTCAAGGCTGTTCTGGTTTAATTCGTGGAATTCAGACATTTTCTCTACATTGTTATTGATTGGGGATGGCACTGGTTGTGGGTTCGATATTGAGGTACAGATTGACCGTCTAATTGTTAGAATCTTTTCAGTGAAAAAGCTGGCAAATTCATTGCAGGCCCTGGTAGAGTTTAGTTCAGGGGTTACTGTCACTAAAGGATTAGTTAGTCTTTCCACTGTTGCAAATAGAGTCCGTGCATTATTAATGTTTCTGTTGATGATTTCAGAAAAGAACGATTCCCTAGCATCTTTTATACTTAGCTGATATCTATTCAGTCTCTCTTTGTAGATCTCACAGTGAACCTGGAGTCGAGTTTCTCTCTTTTTTCACTACGTACCAGTGGATTACTTGTCCACGGAGACTTCTTTCTACCTGAGACTACTTTCACTTTAGTTGGAGCAATGGAATCCATGATGTCTGAGATTTTCGCAAGGAAATTATCTACCAAGTTATTTACGGAGTTTGAGTTGGGAGATGAGGGGGATGTGGTGGAAGGGTAAATACGTTTAAAGGTTTCTACTGAACTGTCCCTTAGAAAACGCTTTTTTATAGTGGTCTTATTGTGGCTGGATAATTTAGCAGAAATGGTCAGATAATGCAATATTAATTAGCAAAATGTTGGAAATATTTAAACCTTTGCTGATAATTAAGTCCAGAGTGTGTCCTTTATTGTGTGTTGGTTGTTTGACATGCTGGGTCAGGCCGAAGTTGTGGAGAGTATCATCTAATGTTTTTGCTTGTCTATCTTGGGGGTTGTCGGTATGGATGTTAAAATCCCCCACAATGATTAGTTGGTCATAGTCGATACATATTACAGAAAGAAGGTCATTGAAATCATTAAAGAAGTTAGAGTTAAGTTTTGGTGGTTTATATAAACTTAGAAATAAAGCTTTGTTAGGCTCTGGTGTTCTTGCTACAAAAAGCCTCAATTCCATTAATTGATCCATCTTGTATGATAACAGTCTTTGCTGGGGGGGCTCTTACTTTGTTATGTGTCTGTTTGATGCGGCTGGGTTTCTCCTGGTGGCTTTGACTGATCCCGGGGGCTGCGTCATCTTTCAGGGAACTCAGGGCTGTGAATCTGTTTTGAAGCGGGATTCCAGGTGGAGAAATATCTCTTGTTTTTGACTGAAACCTCTTTTGTTTACTTTTAGCAGAAGCGGGAGGTCTGGGTTCAGAGCTTTCTCTGTGTCGGAGTTTCTTTTGTTTTTTCTTCCTCGGAGAACAGGCTGGGGTTGATGATTCCATGCGTGTTAAAGCTGGCCAGTTTTCATTAGAGTGCGGAGTTCTACCGCTCAGGCGCCTGTAGGGAGTCTGTGTGACACGGTTAGACCGATGTAACACTGGGCTGCGAGCCTGTTCCCTGTGTGAATTCAACGGTAAAGTTGTGTCGTTTGCATAATCAGCGTGGAGATCAAAATTCATTTCCAGATGACGTAGCTTCGTTTCAATGCCCTCAATTCTGTGGAGCAGTTTTTCAAAATCCTCAGCTGAGCAAAAAGCCATGTTGATAAGTCCATAAAAAAGTAATCCAAGAAGAGATCCGGTCCAATACAGTAACTCCAGGGGCTGGGTAGATAAAGTAACTAAGAAAAGGTTAAGAAAAGAAGACAAGAAAAACAAACAGAAAAGAAAACAAAGTGAACGGATCTGGAGAGAGACAGAGAGTAGCTGCTCCTCCTACAGCAGTCAGACACCTCAGTAGTAGGAGAAAAGGAAGTAGCAGAGTGAAGAAAATTGGTCAGTCTGTCCTCCAGCAGTCTAAGCCTATAGCAGCATAACTACAGAGCAGCATAACTACAGAGATAGCTCAGGATGACCTTAGCCAAGTTTGATCAAAAAGGAAAGTTTTAAGCCTGGCCTTAAAAGTAAACAGAGTGTCTGCCTCACGGACTAAAGCTGGGAGCTGGTTCCACAGGAGAGGAGCCTGATAACTAAAAGATCTGCCTCCCATTCTACTTTTAGAAATCCTAGGAACTACAAGTAAACCTGCAGTCTGAGAACAAAGTGCTCTGTTAGGAACATATGGACCAATCAGATCTCTGATGGATGATGGAGCTTGATTATTAAGGGCTTTGTATGTACAGTAAGAAGGAGGATCTTAAATTCTATTCTGGATTTAACATGGAGAAAATGATGGGAAGCTAAAACCGGAGAAATGTGATCTCTCTTTTTAAAATTCATCAGAACTCTTGTTGCCATATTTTGGATCAACTGAAGACTTTTAATGGCATTTTGTGAACTTCCTGCTAGTAAAGAATTACAGTAGTCCAGCCTTGAGGTAACAAATGCATGGACTAGTTTCTCAGCATCACTCCTGGACAGGATGTTTCTAATTTTTGCAATATTCCGGAGGTGAAAGAAAGAAATCCTAGAAACCTGTTTAATATAGGATTTAAATGTCAAGTCTCGGTCAAAAATAACGCAGAGGTTCTTTACGTTATTACTGGGGGCCAATTTAATGCCATCCAGATGAAGTGATTGACTAATCAGTTTCTGTTTAAGAACTTCTGGTCCAAAGACAGCAACTTCTGTTTTGTCAGAACTTAAAAGCAAAAAGTTTAGGGTCATCCATGTTTTTATGTCTTCCAGACATGCCTGTAATCTACCTAACTGACTGGGTTCATCAGGATTTATGGATAAATATACTTGTGTATCATCTGCATAGCTGTGGATGTATCCCATGCTGTCTAATGATTCTACCAATTGGGAGCATATATATGGTGAAAAGAATTGGTCCAAGCACAGAACCCTGTGGAACTCCACAAGTAACCCTTAAGAGTGAAGAAGATTTATCATTTAGATGAACAAACTGGAATCTATCAGACAAATATGATTTAAACCAGCCTAGTGCTGTTCATTTGATCCCTGCAACATGGTCAAGTTAGATATATGTCTGTAATTAAGGAAGTCATCTTGATCATGGGAAGGTTTCTTAAGTAATGGTTTAATTCCAGCAATTTTAAATTCCCGTATCCGTTTACTAAGGATTGATTCATCATATCCAAAATGGGGCCAGGAACCAAAGGGAACACTTTCTTAAATAATTTGGTTGGGATTGGGTCCAACATACAAGTTGAAGGTTTAGATGAGGCTAATATTTTTGATAATTCCGAAAGCTCAACTGAATCAAAACAGCCTAAGCACAAATGAGGTTCTACAGTTCTTTCCGATGCTACCTCATTTACTGAGGAAGAAATAAAACTTTTTTAATTAATATTCACATAAAGACGTCATGCTTTTATCTGACAAATCATTGAATCTGCCTGGAAGGCAGAAGGGTAGCAGAGTCACTCAACCGCGGTTTTCTGGCTAAAGGCACCCGCTAACCTCCGTTAGCTTCGGTTAGCTCGGGGTTAGCTAGGTTAGCTCATACCTACATCGACTTAGAGTTTGATGGGTGTCAATCATCCACCGCCACCCTCACTGCCCCACTCTCAGCTCCACCTCTTTGCCCATTTTTAGTATTTTCCAGGCATGATGAGATGCGTGACGCAGCCAAGATGGCTTTCGATTATAGACTTTTGTGTTCAGCAATAAAACTATTATCCATGATTTGTTCACAGCAACTACACTTTCTAACTTATATAGTCACTTCAAAGTCCAAAGAAGGATATGACTCTTAACAAATTGTAAAGGGATTTTGCTGACGTAGACCTCCATGTTCTCCCAATTTTGGAGCCACTCAGTGTACGTTCTAGCCATAAACATGGGATCATATTACAGAGTTTACTCAAATCCAGAGAAAGTTTCTAATATTAAAGGAGAAACAGCTGTATATTATTCTTTAAAATAAATCATCTACAGGAATTGGTGTTGTCTTTTAATTGTGTCTTAGAACATATACTATTTGAAAGCCTGAAATATTACTTCACTATTTCACCACAAATGAATGTAAACAGTAATTCGTGATTTAAGCATTGTTACAGGTACAGTAATCAGAAAATACGAGCTGTATTAGTTTGAATTAATATCAACATTTTATAGTTGAAAATAAATTACTAATTTGAAATTCATAGCACTGTCTCAGATAAACAGTTTCTAGTAAGTGAAAAACTACTTCCTCCCTGCCAAGGCCTTTTTTGGGGATGAAATTCTACCCCAATCTGTTCTTATTCAGATAAATGCAGTGATGGTGCAGGGGGTCGTAATGGCCCCAGAAAACTACCCTGGTACCCCAAAAAAGTACCTATAGTAGAAACAGGCAGCCTTAAAGCTGCAGTTCGTAGCGTGACGTCATCAAGGGGAGGAGGAGGAAGGGATTTTGACATTTAAATGGCTATAGCTCCGCCCCTGCTCCCCCTCCTCTTCTGGAAGGAGCTGAAAGCCACATCTCATACTACGCATGCATAAGGACTTTTAAACAGTTTACATTTTCTCTGAGAAGTAGAAGGCACTCCTCCCTGGGCTGCCAACTTATCGTGGTGGAGGGTTTTGAGTGTCCCAATGATCCTAGGAGCTATGTTGTCGGGGGCTTTTGCTCCTGGTAGGGTCACCCATGGCAATTTGGTTCTAGGTGAGGGATCAGACAAAGTGCAGCCCAAAAGACCTCTATGAAGAAAACGACAGATGGACTCAGTGTTCCCTCGCCCGGACGCGGGTCACCGGGGCCCCCCTCTGGAGCCAGGCCTGGAGGTGGGGCACGTTGGCGAGCGCCTGGTGGCCGGGCCTTTACCCGTGGGGCCCGGTCGGGCTTAGCCCGAAGAGGTAACATGGGCCCCCCTTCCCATGAGCTCACCACCTGTGGGAGGGGCCATAGGGGTCGGGTGCTGTGCAGGATGGGCGGCGGCCAAAGGTGGGGACCTTGGCGGTCCGATCCTCGGCTGCAGAAGCTGGCTCTCGGGACGTGGAACGTCACCTCTCTGGTGGGGAAGGAGCCGGAGCTGGTGTGCGAGGTTGAGAGGTTCCGACTGGACATCGTCGGACTCACCTCGGCGCACGGCTCTGGCTCTGGAACCCGTCTCCTCGAGAGAGGTTGGACTCTCTTCCACTCTGGGGTTGCCCCCGCTGAGAGGCGCCGAGCTGGGGTGGGCATACTTGTTGCCCCCCATCTCGGCGCCTGTACGTTGGGGTTTACCCCGGTGAACGAGAGGGTAGCCTCCCTCCGCCTTCGGGTGGGGGGACGGGTCCTGACTGTTGTTTGTGCTTACGCGCCAAACAGCAGATTAGATTGCCCACCCTTCTTGGAGTCTTTGGAAGGGGTGCTGGAGAGTGCTCCTCCTGGGGACTCCCTTGTTCTGCTGGGGGACTTCAACGCTCACGTGGGCAATGACAGTGAGACCTGGAGGGGTGTGGTTGGGCGGAATGGCCCCCCCGATCTAAACCCGAGTGGGGTCTTGTTATTGGACTTCTGTGCTCGTCATGGATTGTCCATAACAAACACCATGTTCAAGCATAAAGGTGTCCATATGTGCACTTGGCACCAGGACACCTTAGGCCGCAGCTCAATGATCGACTTGGTTGTCGTCTCATCTGATCTGCGGCCGCATGTTTTGGACACTCGGGTGAAGAGAGGGGCAGAGCTGTCCACTGACCACTACCTGGTGGTGAGTCGGCTCCGATGGTGGGGGAGGACGCCGGACAGACCTGGAAGGCCTAAACGTGTTGTGAGGGTCTGCTGGGAACGTCTGGCAGAGTCTCCTGTCAGAAGGAGCTTTAACTCACACCTCCGGCAGAACTTTGAACACGTCCCGGGGGAGGCGGGGGACATCGAGTCCGAGTGGACCATGTTCCGCGCCTCCATTGCCGAGGCGGCTGACCGAAGCTGTGGCCGCAAGGTGGTCGGTGCCTGTCGCGGCGGCAACCCCCGAACCCGGTGGTGGACACCGGCGGTAAGGGATGCTGTCAGGCTGAAGAAGGAGTCCTACCGGGTCTTTTTGCCTTGTGGGACCCCTGAAGCAGCTGATAGGTACCGACAGGCCAAGCGGGATGCGGCTCGGATGGTTGCTGAGGCAAAAACTCGGGCGTGGGAGGAGTTTGGAGAGACCATGGAAAACGACTTCCGTACGGCTTCGAAGCGATTCTGGTCCACCATCCGGCGTCTCAGGGGGGGAAAGCGGTCTGCCACCAACACTGTTTACAGTGGGGATGGTGTGCTGCTGACCTCGACGCGGGACGTTTTGGGTCGGTGGATGGAATACTTCGAAGACCTCGTCAATCCCACCGGCACGCCTTCCAATCTGGAAGCAGGGTTTGGGGACTTGGGGTCGGGCTCTCCAATCTCTGGTGCCGAGGTCACCGAGGTCGTTAAAAAGCTCCTCGGTGGCAAGGCTCCGGGGGTGGATGAGATTCGACCGGAGTTCCTCAAGGCTCTGGATGTTGTGGGGCTGTGTTGGTTAACGCGGCTCTGCAATATTGCGTGGACATCGGGGGCAGTTCCCTTGGATTGGCAGACCGGGGTGGTGGTCCCCCTGTTTAAAAAGGGGGACCACAGGGTGTGTTCCAACTACAGGGGGATCACACTTCTGAGCCTCCCTGGTAAGGTCTATTCAGGGGTTCTGGAGAGGAGGGTCCGACGGATAGTCGAACCTCGGATCCAGGAGGAACAATGCGGTTTTCGTCCTGGCCGTGGAACACTGGACCAGCTCTACACCCTCAGCAGGGTCCTGGAGGGTGCGTGGGAGTTCGCCCAACCGGTCTACATGTGTTTTGTGGACTTGGAGAAGGCGTTCGACCGTGTCCCTCGGGGGGCCCTGTGGGGGGTGCTCCGGGAGTATGGGGTACCGGGCCCCTTGATACGGGCTGTTAGGTCCCTGTACGACCGGTGCCAGAGTTTGGTTCGCATTGCCGGCAGTAAGTCGGGCTTGTTTCCGGTGAGAGTTGGACTCCGCCAAGGTTGCCCTTTGTCACCGATCCTGTTCCTAACTTTTATGGACAGGATTTCTAGGCGCAGCCAAGGCGTTGCGGGGATCCGTTTTGGTGGCCTCAGGATCGGGTCTCTGCTTTTTGCAGATGATGTGGTCCTGTTGGCTTCATCGGAGCGTGATCTACAGCTTTCGGTGGAGCTGTTCGCAGCCGAGTGTGAAGCGGCTGGGATGAGAATCAGCACCTCCAAATCCGAGGCCATGGTCTTGAGCCGGAAAAGGGTGGGGTGCCTCCTCCGGGTCAGGGATGGGGTCCTTCCCCAAGTGGAGGAGTTTAAGTATCTGGGGGTCTTGTTCACGAATGAGGGAAAAATGGAGCGGGAGATCGATAGACGGATTGGTGGGGCATCTGCAGTTATGCGGGCGCTCTACCGGTCTGTCGTAGTGAAGTCAGTTGAGGTGGCTTGGGCATCTGGTCAGGATGCCTCCTGGACGCCTCCCTGGTGAGGTGTTTCAGGCACGTCCCACCGGGAGGAGGCCCAGGGGAAGGCCCAGGACACGCTGGAGGGACTATGTTTCTCGGCTGGCCTGGGAGCGCCTTGGGGTTCCTCCCGAGGAGCTGGAACAAGTGGCTGGGGAGAGGGAAGTCTGGGTCTCTTTGCTTAGGCTGCTGCCCCCGCGACCCGACCCCGGATAAGCGGAAGAAAATGGATGGATGGATGGAAGTAGAAGGCAGTCAAGGAATTAGTAACTTCAGTCCTTTTTTTAAATTGGTCAAAAATAGGGAAAGAAAACGTGGTCAAAAAGATGGATCCTATAATTTGGGATAATTGTATTTTAGAGTCAAAGCTGAAGATCATATGAGCAATTGGATATACTACACACTAGTAACCAGTGTCAGTAACCTACTGTAAATATTTCAGGCACTGTTGCAGTGTACCACAGCTCCACTCTCTGCTAATGTGGGATTCCTCCTCCTGTCGCCAGCCCACTTGCCTGGCTGTGCGACAGCTGCCAATCCCCCCCCTCCCCTGAGACCAAACATTTTAGCGCTTCATAAATTTCTAATGAGCGTTCTCAAGTCACCAGCCATTTCGACCTACTGGTTGTTCAGCCTGTTACAACAAACAAACAATGTGGCAAACACATGTTTCTGCACATTTAGAGCTTGACTCACTTCACACATGCACTTCTCTGAGGGCCAAGCCTGAAGGTGTTGAAAGAAGAGCCCCTATAGTTGTCGACAGTGTTGGGAAAGTTTAGTTTTTAATTGAACTAGTTCAAAGTTCAGTTCACAAATTTTAAAATGAACTAGTTAGGTTCATAGTTCATAATTCACATTTTTTAACTAAGTTCACAGCTTCAAAAATAAACCAGTTCATAGTTCTTTCTTTTCCAAAATGTTGCGGTGAGCTATTTACCTCAGAATGCTGGCATTTTCTAATTGTTGCCACCCATTCGGTCCACACTTGTACCCAGCTGCAGCTTTTACCCCATACAGAAGGCTATATTCTCAAAAAATTATTTTTATTGTTTTTTGAGGAATTATTGAACAATCTGAGGTAGGAACCATGCTGGGGTATGAAACTAAGGCTGTACCTCAAAGTGCAATATTTAAAGTGCAAAACATTTAAACATTAATTCACATTCGTCCGTTTTCAATTTCTGTGAGGGTATTTTCTGACTTGTTTGCCAAAAGAAAATGGATAGAACTTGGGTTAAATAGTGCAACTATTAGCCCAAATGAATAAGTAAGGTTGCAATTCCTTACTTAAGTTTATGAAAGTTGGGAATTCCATTTTTCTTAAAGGCTCCAGGTCTCCAACAATATACTGCAATGTCAGGTTGTCCAGCTGCAGCTGAGAGATGCTGCTGCAATTGTACCCCATTATCTGGTTTTGAGTGGTAGATGATTTTGTTTTGTTTTGGTACGTAGTTGCCGTGTCTTTTAATTTTTTTATTGACTTGCACATACCTTGAAAGGCTAGCCAGCCGGCCGGATGCTTTGTGTTAATATGCCGTTTCAAGTTTGCTGTTGACGTTGTTGATGTCCGGAGTAGCTTCTTGAGACCCGACAGCAAAGCTTACACAAAAGTGTACGAATTTTCCCGGCTGGATCATCACTAACCTTTTCAAAAAAATATTTTAGGTGGTCATACAAAGATGCCGCTTTATTTGTTGATGCCGAATTACTGCTGCTGCTGCAATCACCGGAATTTGCCTGCATACTTCGCAATTTGACACCAGAAGCATACGTGGTGCGACTCAATGACCAGTGTTGCCAGATTTGATCTTTTCCCCTGTTTTAACCACCATGGCGTTGGTCGGGCTTTTGTCAGGAAGGCTCGAAAGGAATCTGGCATCACTTGGACGAAAATGAACTGTGAGAGAGCGCCGTTAACAAACGCCAGAATGAGTGTGTTCACTATAACGTTCATCAGACCAAAAGTGAGTGAGTTCAGTTCACTTTCACAAAACGTTAATGAACGATCGTTCAACGACATCGTTCAGGAACAACACTGGTTGTCGACACATACAAGACTGTAGTTTCTTATCCAAACGGTGTCAGAAGAAGGCAAAGGAGTTGATAGGCAGTGGCGGTACAAACTTTTTTATACTCAGTCGTAATAGGCATGAGTAGCAGATTAATCTTGGACTTTTTAGTGATTTATTTGAACCGTTCTTTTTCCAGGGTGGTGATTATACATTTTATAACTTCAATGACTTTTACAAATAAGAGCTTTTGAATAATTGTGAATCTTCTCTAGTCCACACAGGTTCAGAATCATACATACAGGCTAAAATACATGCATGAATCCATCCATCCATGCATTTTCTCTACCCGTCCTCAGGGTTGCAGGGGGTTGGTGCCTATCTCCAGCAGTCACGGGACGAGAGGTGGGGTACACCCTGGACAAGTCGCCAGTCCATTGCAGGGCAATACATACATGCATACATTTCACTAATATCGATTAAATATTGTTAGCAATCCAAATACATGCTTTGTGATGCTATTTACTATTTTTGGTCTTAATTCTGGTTGAATATTTGACAATTTCTTTTTACATTTTGAGTATAATCCTAATATTTTTGATAGGCGGATGCTAGAACTTTGTGGAGGTCTTTTTAAAAACTTAATCATGGTGGTGTCCCAGAAGCTTTATGTTCAGGCCAGGCTTAAACCTTGTTGGTTTCTGAACATCCTAACCAATTTAATGGGGTTGACAGTTTTAGGCATAACACTTTTATGATTGTAATTGTAATAATAAATGTTATAATAATAATTGTTTCAACTGAAGATCTTGGAATTCTCAAACAAAAGGAATTATAAAACACCTTTAAAACTCAAACTCATTTTAATAATAGTAATGGCTTGCATTTACATAGTTTGAGACCCTGAAAGTGCTTTACAACTCCATTATTCACTCACTCTCACATTCACAGACTGGTGGAAGCAAGCTACAATTGTAGCCGAAGCTGCCATATCGCGCCATCGGCCCCTCTGCTCAACACCAGTAGGGTAGGTGAAGTGTCTTGCCCAAGGACACAACGACATGTACCAGGCGGAAGCAGGAATTGAACCCATGATTTCTGGGTTGCAGGCCGACAACTCTACTGCCCTGTAGCTAATACCTCATACTTCACAGCCTTATACTTCATATTAAGATATACATGAAGTTCTCCTTCATTTCATTGAGTTCCTTAGACACTTCTGTTGTTCTGATCTCAATCAAATCCAGTTTTTGAAGACCAAGTTACACTACAAACCGCAGAGAGTTATGAGTACTCATGAGAGTCAATAGGTCTTGGCCTGATCATGTTAAAGACAATGTAAAACCCACAATGTGAAACCTACTTACTAAATTATTAGGGTAAATGTATGTATATATTTAAGGGTGGGTATTGCATTTTGACCCTGTGTGGATTTGAGAATACCCACAGTTTGAGCTTGTGCACCCAGTTTCTGTTGCAGTTGTGGTTTGCAAAATCATCCCAACTTGTGAAAATGTATTCACAAAATTAAATTGACTTTAATGATCACGATGAGTGAGTGGAAACTTCTGGCTAGATCTGCACATGCTTTAAGGAACTGTTCAGATAAAGAACCCTTTTCTGTAATTGTTCCTATAGATGGGTTGTATTGAGAGACAAATACTGTATCTTACTCTAGCATAAACTGGGTTTAAACATAAGAAAGCAAAAACAATTGAAAAAAATCTGAGACACAAGCATAATAAACATCACTCTCTCCCTGCAGAGATACACGAGGGCCCTCTCCGTGGTTAATTTACGGCCTTGTAATCACACAGAGTAACAGCTTGTCATGGGTTTTCTCAAGTAGGAAAATCTGCCATCAAGATGATCATAAAATCACAGCATCTGTTATGAATAGCAGGGAGCAGGAGGTATTTATGTGTAGAACGGTTTCAGTATTGGCTCTCACCATCTGTCTAAATTTCTGGTAATGATCTCCTAAATACCCTTGAGTCCTTATGGCCCCATTATAACAAACAAAACTGTCTTTTACTGGGATAATACATGATTATATGCAGATTCAGGTAATACATACAATGGACTCCATAAGGAGCTTAATGGACTAAATAAATTAAAAGCAAAATAATATAACAAGATACATAATTACAAGTTGTCACACTAATGTCTGAGTAATATTTTAAGTCAAACAATATTTTTATGCAAGAAAAAACCTTGACTGTATAGTTTGACAGACTGAAAAGAATTCACGTTTCAGATCTGGATCACAAGCCCAGAATAACAATATACACAATCTTGAAAACTGTAGGGAATACCAATAATAAGCAACAGAATTTAAATGCTGTCAGGATCTGTTTAGAGTGCATTATCCCTTCATATTGGAATAATGTATTCACATTTATCCACCTTTCCAGTATAGTAGAATTTGGCTGTAATCATCCATCAGAGAAATTGTATTCTAAATGAGAACAGAAGACCAACAGGCGGCCTATGGTCCCAGCATGTTTAAAGAGTGACTGAGTGACAAGAAAAGGAGAGCATGCCTTATAACTGCTTTTGTCTTAATAAAATAATTTGCCCCAACTCATAAAAAATGGAGGCCACCTCTGCCACCACCATCAGCTTTTTATGGCTGTCTGATCCATAGAGATGGTAGCAACTGATGGGAGGCATAACCCACCCAGATCCCAACAGTGCAGAAGGATTCATTGGTAGTGCATTTATTTTTTAGTGCAGGTTCAAGACAAATAATAAGTGTGGGGGTTGAGAGGGCAAGGAGAGAAATGGAAAGCACTCAGAAAGAGTAGATGTAGGTCAAAATTAACAGTGAAGGAACAAGAAAGGAAAGTCCATAAAGAGAAGAAGAAAAAGACTTGAAATGACAAGTGTTGTTAAACCTGCCTGTCACAGTATTTCTTACTTTCATGTCTATTGGGATACCCAGAAAGATGTTACACGTACATGGGTCTAAACATGAATAAATGGTACTCAATATAAAAAAAGCAAATTTATTTGAAACATTAACATTTCTCATCTATAAAGCATGTTTGTGATGGCTTCCCATTTTGAATAGTGTGTGCATGCTGGAATGAAGGATGTAGAATTCATGAGGTGTAATGTGTTTGTGCTGAATGCTTTATACACAATCTATAAGTGCCCACATACGGTTGAATAATTATTGTCTAAATTAATCAGAAAGTAGGTCAGGAAGTCATTCATTCAAGTGTTTGACATGAGTGAATCTTCACTGGTGCAGACAAAGAGTTTGCACAGGGTAGCATGAGATTAGGTAATGTTGTTATTAGGGTCATTTGAGAAACATTTGCATAAATTCTTTAGCTGTGATGTCTGTGTGTGGTAAATATTGTCTAAGTTGTAAAGCACATGGAAATTCTTTGACCTGTGCAAAAAATCTCTGGCAGCCTGGTTAGGCTGATGATTAAAGTGAAAATTGTCATTGTTGGACAAAAACCTTGTGTCAGGTTCTGTGTTGTTCACCCAGGTGCAGAGAGGAGTCTGTGCAGACTTACAGCCAAACTCAGGAACTAAGCATATAATATCGACTTCAATGATGATGAAGAATGACAATGAACCGACAAAGACTTGTGAACACAGAGGGATATAAAAACAAAGGGAAGGTAATCAGGGAAACAGGGGGCAGCTGGGGACAATCAATGATACAGGGACTGACAGAGACAGGAAAGGACACCACATTCTGACACCTTGTCTCTGCAGAAATTTAACTTTTCAGGAAATTCAAAAAAATTCTGTCTTCAAAATATAAATTCCATCTTCCAGGTCAAAGTCACATGCTGTTTTTCATACTTTTTAATGGATAGTTATCAATTAAACCATGGATAGATGTGAATGGTGATTAATAGAGGTGTTGTTCACACAAAAACAATGCTTACGAATGGAGATTAAAGATTTTTGCCAGATAGCAACCCTTCCAGATGCACTCTTTCCGATGTGTAAAAAGCTGATGCTGGATCATCATTTATATAAAACAACATTTGTTCCTTTGCCAGTAAAATGCAAGGGAGATCTGCAATCGTGTGATGGAAATATAACATCTGTTTAAATTCCCTACACATTGTTTCTGAAAATGTAGTTTATCTGCTTTAGAAAGGGATAAAGGGAATATTATTCATCATCGACTAGATCACTTATGCAACTAGCTAGCAGATCAAAAATGAGTTAAAAAGAAAATTTGCATTTCATTTCTTCAGATATCTTTCTTCAGACTTTTAAAACTGCTTTGGTAACTCCACGACTCTGAGCCTCAACAGAAGTTTTCACTTCATAGATGCACAAAGGAAGGTCTGTCTGACTTCTCTAATGCATCATTTCGCACCAAAGACAAAAACAAATAATATTATTTAGAGACTTTGATATGCAGTTTGTGTTTACAGTTAAGGTAACGGTTAAAATTTGGACAAAAAAACATATATCAGTACACTTCAGCCATAGGTATATTTTTTTTTATTAATGCTTGAAAGTGCAAAAATAAAAACACTGGGCCAGTTGGTGGCCTGATCCCATCAGTGTGGATTGTGATAAGTGATATCAGTTCATATTAATTAAGGTGTATTTTTTGGAGGACATCATGCACACCCGTTGGCTTTTCCCATACAGATATTAAGATTTCAGGAATGAGCACAAACATTTACACAAATATGGGAGTTGGAGAAGGGAAGAGATATGAAAATCACACCTGGAGACAGACACTTTTCATTTTCTCTGGCTATTAAATACCAGGAATTGTTTGTTTGAAGACAATCCTAACAGTGTGTGACTTTTCATTGAAAATTATATAATAAAGCAGAAACTATATAAACCCAATTTGTATTTTATGACATTATTTGAATGTGCAGCTGGTAATTCCAGACAATTTATTTTAATAATGCTTGCTTGCAAGCAAGAGAGACAAGGTGTGGGCGGCTCTTGGCTGTCATCAAGTGTGTTTGTGTGCACGGCTGTTAAATGATAATCTTGTTAACGGCTGGCATGTAAAGTAAAATGTAGCAAACACAGATGTGCTGCTCAGAGATATGCACAGTAATGTGGTGAAGCACATTTCTAAAGACGTGTTGATAATTCTGTAAACACAGGCAGGAGATCAAAAGCAAGGGCAGGAAAATCTTGACAGATGTGATGAAATTTTTATGTGGATTCTGCCGATACCAGCAGTATATCGGTCAGCTCTCAGACCAGTAAAAAAATATTTACAGGCTCTCTGTGCCTGGCTGAGAATCATGTTTCTTTACAACTCTTGAATATTTGAAAACAATTTTGCATATTAAGGTTTCCTCTGTCTCCATAAAGCTTCTCTTCTTTTGTCCATATTTTACACACTAAAATGCAGTCTATCTTTGAGTGCTTGGTGAAAACACCAAATTAGATTTAGATGTGGTGGGGAAAAAAATCTCACACATGTATAAATGATGAACTCTCTTTTTGCTTTGTCTGTCCTGGTAAGTCTCAGAGGAGGGGCAGCAGGAGGGAGATGGGGTCCTGTTGGGTTAGTGAAGTGGCTCTCCTCCACTTGCTGTGTGGAATACTGCTTGGCACAGTCCCGCATGTCAGCACCTATTGGTGACAGGCCCTGCTGAAATCCTCTAATCGTGGCTTGCAGGTGACTCCTCATGTAGTCATCCCCTTTGTGGAGCCTCTGCCACACCATTTAGAGCTCAAGGGCACCAGACGTGTTTCAGTCAAGGCGAGTGTATGCAGGCGTGTCAGATGGAAGTGCATGCGCGAGGGGGTGGGCGTTAATGTCTTGAAGCCGAAAAACATAGATACTGACTCAAGCTTGGTGTGCAGGCAAGACCTCAGGTCAGATTTGGTAGACAGACATCTTGCTGCTTTAGCCAACTACCATTAGAATAAAAACATTAATCTTGAAGTGCTTGCATGTAGAAATGTTTCAACAATGCAACATACTTAGAAATTAGGTTATTCAGGTGAAAATATTCTAAATGCTACTGAACAAACAAGGTAAAAACGCTTCTTTTTTCATTTAATGCAACCAGGGTTTTTAAACACTTCATATCAAAACTAGACGGACGGACGGATGGATCAATGGATGGATGGATGGACGGATGTACAGATGGATGAATGGATGGATGAATGAATTGATGGATGGATGGATGGATGGATGGATGGATGGATGGATGGATGGATGGATGGATGGATGGATGGATGGATGGATGGATGGATGGACATACAATATTTTCCGGTTATTCAAGTATTTTTCAAAGCAGTATTTTTTTCTTCCCAAGAAATCAGCAGTTTATTTCAAAGTTACCCCACCAATTTATTTAAGTGACCGTCTGATCAATACACGTCCAGCTTACACCCAACATAAAAAGGCCTATAGATTAACCCAAGCATTAGCCCACCAATGTATCCAGGGCTCTTTCGCTCAGCTTGTGTTCACCTTAACCATATGCCATTAATCAGCTTAGCATGGGAAGAGTATCCCTGTATTCCTGTTACAATAAAAAACTCGATGGTGCTTCGCTTTCTTTCATATCAATTCAATTCAGTTCATTTATATAGCGCCAATTCACAACAGATGTCATCTCAAGGCACTTAACAAGAAGTTATTTCAATACAATTATACAAACATTCCAATCAGTTAAAAAGTTTCCAATTTAAGGAATCCCAGCAGATTGCGTCAGTCATTGGCGTGAGGTTGGGCAGACTTTCCAACCACAGCAATCCTTCAGCAATCCCTCATACTGAGCAAGCATGTAGCGACGGTGGAGAGGAAAAACTCCCCTTTAACAGGAAGAAACCTCCAACAGAACCAGGCTCAGTAGGAGCGGCCATCTGCCACAACCGTCTGGGGGTTTGAGAAGACAGAGCAGAAACACAGAAGGAACAGAAGATCTGATATAAGAGAACTTTCTATGTTACAGAAAGTAAAAAGTTAATAACAGGACACGGTGGATGTTTAGTTACTGGGAGCATCATCCCAGTCGATGCCCCCCGTCCAACAGGGCATTGCAGCCAAGCAGGATACCAGACCAGGTACAGTGGCTTGCAAAAGTATTCGGCCCCCTTGAACTTTTCCACATTTTGTCACATTACAGCCACAAACATGAATCAATTTTATTTACAAAGTGGTGTACACGTGAGAAGTGGAACAAAAATCATACATGATTCCAAACATTTTTTACAAATAAATAACTGAAAAGTGGGGTGTGCGTAATTATTCAGCCCCCTTTGGTCTGAGTGCAGTCAGTTCCCCATAGACATTGCCTGATGAGTGCTAATGACTAAATAGAGTGCATGTGTGTGTAATCTAATGTCAGTACAAATACAGCTGCCCTGTGACGGCTTCAGAGGTTGTCTAAGAGAATGTTGGGAGCAACAACACCATGAAGTCCAAAGAACACACCAGACAGGTCAGGGATAAAGTTATTGAGAAATTTAAAGCAGGCTTAGGCTACAAAAAGATTTCCCAAGCCTTGAACATCCCACGGAGCACTGTTCAAGCAATCATTCAGAAATGGAAGGAGTATGGCACAACTGTAAACCTACCAAGACAAGGCCGTCCACCTAAACTCACAGGCCGAACAAGGAGAGCGCTGATCAGAAATGCAGCCAAGAGGCCCATGGTGACTCTGGATGAGCTGCAGAGATCTACAGCTCAGGTGAGGGAATCTGTCCATAGGACAACTATTAGTAGTGCACTGCACAAAGTTGGCCTTTATGGAAGAGTGGCAAGAAGAAAGCCATTGTTAAAGGAAAACCATGAGAAGTCCTGTTTGCAGTTTGCCACAAGCCATGTGGGGGACACAGCAAACATGTGGAAGAAGGTGCTCTGGTCAGATGAGACCAAAATTGAACTTTTTGGCCAAAATGCAAAACGCTATGTGTGGCAGAAAACTAACACTGCACATCACTCTGAACACACCATCCACACTGTCAAATATGGTGGTGGCAGCATCATGCTCTGGGGGTACTTCTCTTCAGCAGGGACAGGGAAGCTGGTCAGAGTTGATGGGAAGATGGATGGAGCCAAATACAGGGCAATCTTGGAAGAAAACCTCTTGGAGTCTGCAAAACACTTGAGACTGGGGCGGAGGTTCACCTTCCAGCAGAACAACGACCCTAAACATAAAGCCAGGGCAACAATGGAATGGTTTAAAACAAAACATATCAATGTGTTAGAATGGCCCAGTCAAAGTCCAGATCTAAATCCAATCGAGAATCTGTGGCAAGATCTGAAAGCTGCTGTTCACAAACACTGTCCATCTAATCTGACTGAGCTGGAGCTGTTTTCTAAAGAAGAATGGGCAAGAATTTCAGTCTGTAGATGTGCAAAGCTGGTAGAGACATACCCTAAAAGACTGGCAGCTGGAATTGCAGCAAAAGGTGGTTCTACAAAGTATTGACTCAGGGGGCTGAATAATTACCCACACCCCACTTTTCACTTATTTATTTGGTAAAAATGTTTGGAATCATGTATGATTTTCGTTCCACTTCTCACGTGTACACCACTTTGTATTGGTCTTTCACGTGGAATTGCAATAAAATTTATTCATGTTTGTGGCTGTAATGTGACAAAATTTGGAAAATTTCAAGGGGGCCGAATACTTTTGCAAGCCATTGTATATCTTCTATGGATAGAAAAACACTGAGAGAACACAAAGTTAACAGTCGAAATACCAGAATGTACTGTAATACAACTGGAGAGTCGTAGTAGAAAAGGAAGTAGCAGAATGAAGAAAATTGGTAAGTCTGTCCTCCAGCAGTCTAAGCCTATAGCAGCTTAACTACAGAGATAGCTCAGGATGACCTTAGCCACTCTAACTATAAGTTTTATCAAAAAGGAAAGTTTTAAGCCTGACCTTAAAAGTAAACAGAGTGTCTGCCTCACGGACTAAAGCTGGGAGCTGGTTCCACAGAAGAGGAGCCTGATAACTAAAAGATCTGCCTCCCATTCTACTTTTAGAAATCCTAGGAACTACAAGTAAACCTGCAGTCTGAGAACAAAGTGCTCTGTTAGGAACATATGGACCAATCAGATCTCTGATGGATGATGGAGCTTGATTATTAAGGGCTTTGTATGTACAGTAAGAAGGAGGATCTTATATTCTATTCTGGATTTAACAGGGAGCCAATGAAGGGAAGCTAAAACCGGAGAAATGTGATCTCTCTTTTTAATATTCATATTACAGTACAGTTGCCAAACTTACACAGAGTCATAGCTCTGTTGAGCCAACTATTCCCCCAGCTCTTAGCAGTGATGATTTTATGGGATTCTTCATAAATAAAATTAATTATATTAAAAATAAAATCATTGGCATCCTCCCAAACATGTTTACTTCTTCCTCAGTAAATGAGGCAGCATCGGAAAGAACTGTAGAACCTCAGTTGTGCTTAGGCTGTTTTGATTCAGTCGAGCTTTCGGAATTATCTAAAATATTAGCCTAATCTATACCTTCAACTTGTATGTTGGACCCAATCCCAACCAAATTATTTAAAGAAGTGTTCCATTTGGTTCCTGGCCCCATTTTGGATATGATGAATCTATCCTTAGTAAACGGATACGTACCACAGGAATTTAAAATAGCTGTAATTAAACCTTTACTCAAGAAACCTTCCCTTGATCAAGATGACTTAGTGAATTACAGACCTATATCTAACCTTCCTTTCTTATCCAAAGTCCTTGAAAAAATTGTTGCTAATCAAGTCTGTGAGCATTTAAACAATAACGAGCTGTTTGAAGAGTTTCAGTCAGGTTTTAGAGCTCATCATTGCACTGAAACAGCACTGGTGAAGGTTACTAATGATATTCTCATGGCCTCAGATAATGGACTGGTGTCATTTCTGGTTTTGTTAGATCTCAGTGCTGCTTTTGACACAGTCGATCATAATATTCTCTTAGAAAGGCTTGAACATGTTGCAGGGATCAAAGGAACAGCACTAGGCTGGTTTAAATCATATTTGTCTGATAGATTCCAGTTTGTTCATCTAAATGATAAATCTTCTTCACTCTCAAGAGTTACTTGTGGAGTTCCACAGGGTTCTGTGCTTGGACCAATTCTGTTCACCATATATATGCTCCCAATTGGTAGAATCATTAGACACCATGGGATAAATTTCCACAGCTATGCCGATGATACACAACTATATTTATCCATATATCCTGATGAACCCAGTCAGTTAGGTAGATTACAGGCATGTCTGGAAGACATAAAAACATGGAGGACCCTAAACTTTTTGCTTTTAAATTCTGACAAAACAGAAGTTGCTCTCTTTGGACCAGAAGTTCTTAAACAGAAACTGATTAGTCAATCACTTCATCTGGATGGCATTACATTGGCCCCCAGTAATAACGTAAAGAACCTCGGCGTTATTTTTGACCAATACTTGACATTTAAATCCCATATTAAACAGGTTTTTAGGATTTCTTTCTTTCACCTCTGGAATATTGCTAAAATTAGAAACATCCTGTCCAGGAGTGATGCTGAGAAACTAGTCCATGCATTTGTTACCTCAAGGCTGGACTACTGTAATTCTTTACTATCAGGTAGTCCACAAAATGCCATTAAAAGCCTTCAGTTGATCCAAAATGCGGCAGCAAGAGTTCTGATGAATATTAAAAAGAGAGATCACATTTCTCCGGTTTTAGCTTCCCTTCATTGGCTCCCTGTTAAATCCAGAATCAAATGTAAGATCCTTCTTCTTACATACAAAGCCCTTAATTATCAGCTCCATCATACATCAGAGATCTGATTGTTTCATATGTACCTAACAGAGCACTTTGCTCTCAGACTGCAGGTTTACTTGTAGTTCCTAGGATCTCTAAAAGTAGAATGGGAGGCAGATCTTTTAGTTATCAGGCTCCTCTCCTGTGGAACCAGCTCCCAGCTTTAGTCCGTGAGGCAGACACTCTGTTTACTTTTAAGGCCAGGCTTAAAACTTTCCTTTTTGATAAAGCTTATAGTTAGAGTGGCTTAGGTCATCCTGAGCTATCTCTGTAGTTATGCTGCTATAGGCTTAGACTGCTGGAGGACAGACTTACCAATTTTCTTCACTCTGCTACTTCCTTTTCTCCTACGACTCTCCAGTTGTATTACAGTACATTCTGTTATTTCGACTGTTAACTTTGTTTTCTCTCAGTGTTTTTCTCTCCATAGAAGATATACCTGGTCTGGTATCCTCGTTAGCTACAATGCCCTGTTGGACGGGGGGCATCGACTGGGATGATCCTCCCAGTAACTGAACATCCACTGTGTCATGTTATTAACTTTTTACTTTCTGTAACATAGAAAGTTCTCTTATATCAGATCTTCTGTTCCTTCTGTGTTTCTGCTCTGTCTTCTCAAACCCCCAGACGGTCGTGGCAGATGGCCGCTCCTACTGAGCCTGGTTCTGTTGGAGGTTTCTTCCTGTTAAAGGGGAGTTTTTCCTCTCCACCGTCGCTACATGCTTGCTCAGTATGAGGGATTGCTGAAGGATTGCTGTGGTTGGAAAGTCTGCATCAACGGGGCCCAACCTCACGCCAATGACTGACGCAATCTGCTGGGATTCCTTAAATAGGAAACTTTTTAACTGATTGGAATGTTTGTATAAATGTATTGAAATGACTTCTTGTTAAGTGCCTTGAGATGACATCTGTTGTGAATTGGCGCTATATAAATAAACTGAATTGAATTGAATTGAAATATTCATCGGAACTCTTGCTGCTGATTTTAATGGCATTTTGTGGACTACCTGATAGTAAAGAATTACAGTAGTCCAGCCTTGAGGTAACAAATGCATGGACTAGTTTCTCAGCATCACTCCTGGACAGGATGTTTCTAATTTCAGCAATATTTCAGAGGTGAAAGAAGGAAATCCTAGAAACCTGTTTAATATGGGATTTAAATGTTAAGTCTTGGTCAAAAATAACGTCGAGGTTCTTTACGTTATTACTGGGGGCCAATTTAATGCCATCCAGATGAAGTGATTGACTAATCAGTTTCTTTTTAGAACTTCTGGTCCAAAGACAGCAACTTTTGTCTTGTCAGAATTTAAAAGCAAAAGGTTAGGATTCATCCATGTTTTTATGTCTTCCAGACATGCCTGTAATCTACGTAACTGACTGGGTTCATCAGGATTTATGGATAAATTTAGTTGTGTATCATCGGCATAGCTGTGGAAATGTATCCCATGCTGTCTAATGATTTCACCAATTGGAAGCATATATATGGTGAAAAGTATTGGTCCAAGCACATAACCCTGTGGAACTCCAAAAGTAACCCTTGAGTGTGAAGAACATTTATCATTTAGATGAACAAACTGGAATCTGTCAGACAAATATGTTAAAATTCACCAAGTCATCTTGATCAAGGGGAGGTTTCTTGAGTAAAGGTTTAATTACAGCTATTTTTAATTCTTGTGGTACGTATCCGTTTACTAAACAAAACAGCCTAAGCACAAATTACGTTCTACAGTTCTTTCCGATGCTGCCTCATTTACTGAGGAAGAAGTAATTATGTTTGGGAGGATACCAATGATTTTATTTCTAATAGAATTAATTTTATTTATGAAGAATCCCATAAAATCATCACTGCTAAGAGCTGGGGGAATAGTAGGCTCAACAGAGCTATGACTCTGTTTAAGTTTGGTAACTGTACTAAAAAGAAACCTAGGATTGTTTTTATTCGCCTCTATTAATGATGAAAAATATGCTGTTCTAGCTTGTCGAAGGGTCTTTTTATACAGCAGTAGACTGTTATTCCAGGTTAAATAGGAATCCTCTAGATGTGTAGAGCGCCATTTTCTCTCCAACTTCCTAGTATTCTGCTTTAAAGTACGCAACTCTGCGTTAAACCAAGGACTTTTTTAAGGGGGCTACATTATCCATCCACTGCGTTACCCTGAGACACTGAGGAAAGTAAGAGTGGAACAAATTCTTTTAAAATTGTTACAGCATTGTCTGATAAAGCTCTACTACAATGAAATTTTCTTTCAGATTTAAGATGGTCAGTTAAAGTAAATTCAAAAGTTATTAAGAAGTGGTCAGACAGGACCGGGTTATGTGGGTGGACTGTTATTTCTTCACACTCAATACCGTATGTCAGTACAAGGTCCAAAGTGTGTTTACCCGAGTGGGTCGATCCCTGTACTTTTTGAGTAAACCCAATTGAGTCTAAAATAGCATTAAAGGCTGCATTTAGGCTATCACTTTCAGTGTCCACATGAATATTGAAGTCCCCCACTATAATGACCCTATCAGTTTTTAATACTCAATCAGATAAAAAATGTGAGATCTGATCCAAGAATTGAGAGTAAGGGGCTGGTGGACGATACAAAACCACAAACAAAAATGGTCTTAATGTTTTGCAACTTGGATGAGGAAAATTATGGGTTAGATGTTCAAAAGAACTGTAGCTGTCAATTGTCATCCTGCTGCAACCAGGTTTCTGTGAAACAAAGCAAATCAATGTGATTATCACAAATCAAGTCATTTACTAATAAAGTCTTTGAGGAGAGAGATCTTATGTTTAATAAACCCCATTTAATATATTTATTTTTCTGTTCAGTCAAAGTTGTATTTATCTTTATGAAATTTCCATAATTTGCTTTTGTTGGCTAACTTTTAATCTATTTAATTTTGGCCTTGGGCAAGACACTGTTTCTATAGGGTAATGGGTGGGTAACAGTACAGAAGCAGCAGAGAGGTGGGTTAAACTACGACTCTGCTTCCTAGTCTGGACCCTGGGTTGTCAGTGTTTATAATAAATTCGGCCATATTCCTTGAAAGAAGAGCTGCTCCATCCAATGTGGGATGGATGCCGTCTCTCCGGATCAGACCAGGTTTTCCCCAAAATGTTCGCCAGTTATCAATGTAGCCAACATTGTTTGCAGGACACCACCTAGACAACCATTGATGGAATGACAGCATGCGGCGAAACATGTCATCACTGGTCCGATCAGGCAGGGGACCAGAGTCGGACATTGTTTTTGCAAACTTACACACCGAAGCAACACTAATTTTTGTGACCTCCGATTGGCATAACTGGGTGTCATTACCGCCAGGGTCAATAACAATCTTACTGTATTAGAAACTGAGGTTCACTGCATTTTGTTCATGGTTTTATCATACTAAATTAGCTATTGGCCCTAGCATGTCCTTCCTGCTGAAGGCTTATAACATTTTTAAATAGCAGGGTCTGATCACCTCTGAGCCACACTGTGCCCTTTACCAGGTCAGAGATCTTTGTTGTGCTATGGCTTGCACCAAGGCACCAAGGCATTAGGGCAACTCCAATGGGATAAGCTATAGCACTGAGTCACACTGACAGCTCATGGCAGGCGAATCAGGTAATTAAGGCAGAACTCTAAAGAAACTGCCTAGGGAGGAAGCATGGGGGCTGGGGGAAGAGGCAAGGCCAGTTGATAGGGAGGGGTGGAGATTGGGCGGAGGACAGGCTGGTCTCATGATGACATCCCTATAACCTCCACCCTTTCCCCCGCTGCCCTAGGGGATTACACAATAAGCGTCAAAGAGAAGTGCTCACTGAGCACAGATGTGTGCATAGAAGAGTCCCCCCACTCTTCCAAATCATCGGTGCCCAATTTGCTCTCATGAATAATGTTAAGATCCCCATTCAGTGCTATGCGGCTAACATGTAAAACCAATTTTACATTCCTCTAATGTCAGCTCTCTGGAGGGCAAAATAAGAGTCACTTTGGAGTGGTCGATGCCAATGGATGCTCATTTACATGAATGCCAATAGAGTACAGCAACATTCCCAACCACTTGTTACTTGGAAGATTTTGATCAATTATATTATGAATGTGTGTACATCAAACTGACTAACACAGAAGAAGGAAGATGTAAAAATAACTATGTGAGAAGAGAGACCTCAAAAGGTGACTAAATGGACAAAGGCTGATTAAAGAAGGCACTACTCATTTTGAGTTTGTATATGAACACCGAATGCAGACCACTGAATCCCACAACATAACTAGCCATGTTTGTTCAAAACCCTGTATTACACCTGAGATCTATGGAATTGCAATATTAGGGTTGTGTAGAACCAGTGGACTGCTTAGCTATAAGCAGCCAGAAAACCACCTCAGAGTTATCTCATTATATTAATTAAAACATGTTTCCCACAACAGTTGACCTTCTATGGTGTATTCAGATACAACTGGTAGCCAAATCATTAGTCAGTTTGATACGTAACGTATCAATAATAAAAAATATATAAATAAAATATATATATAAATAAATATATTTTTATATTAAAAAATTTATAAAATACCAAACAGGTACTTTAAATCCGAGGTCTGTACCAAGCAGTCTTTTTTTGTACATTTACATCCCCAGAGAAAACATAAAGAAGTGCTACTTGAAGTAGAAAATTTTCTACATTGACTATTTGGAGAGTGCTCAGTGTCATACCTTGAGTACAGCATCATCAATGTGTTCTCTGTCAGGAGAATAAGGAAGCAAACTTCATATGGAAACCAGGCAATCCCCGCCCAGAATAAACAACAAAAAAATCAAATTTCATTATCTAAAAAATCTAAAACTTAAAAATATCCACATTTTGTATTTAGGTTAACATTACATTATGCATTCCTACATCTTAGTGGATATTTATATTTGCTAAACAGACCAATTTGACCGATTTAGATTGTTAATGTAGACTATACAAGAAAACCCACCAAAACTTTTCATCAATTTACTTCAGCAAATGAAACCACATGGTGAGCTTTTGAGGCAGATGGTTTTCCCTCTGGGGAAAGCAGCTCACGGGTTTTAATCTTCAGTCTCAGAAGCTGAAAGCTAAACTAAAAAAAATTAATTAATTAAAGCTACATTGTTTAAGATCTGCCCCCATCTAGCAGTGAAATTCTATATGACCAACCAACCAAATATTACGTTCTAGCCCCACCTCCCACCCCATTCCGAGCGTGTTTCAACTCCTACGGTGGCTGTTTCGTGCCACGGTTAACATGGCTTCCAGTATTACGACTTCGTCCAATGTTCCTTCCAGTGATGAGGTTACTTCAGAAAACTACATTGCATTTAGTTATATAGTCAGACGTCTGCCGCGTCGCGAGTAGACAATCTCCCTCTGGCATTCGTCACGGTGCAACTGAGTGTAGCCAAAGCGCGAAAGGCGGAGCTAGAATTTCCAGGAATGTCCCTCGTTGGCGAATGTATTTCAAAGATGGAGGCTCAACATGGATTCAGCCATTCGAGCGGCTCGTTCGTATGTATTCTGAATAGCAGATTCTACACTTACGAGAATACTTTCATTAGTAGGTGGAAGTAATTACACATCTATGAGCACATATTTTTGAATGAACAAAGGGGTTTTTGCAAAGAATTAACTCAAAAAAATACACAATGAAGCTTTAAAGTTATCGCTGCGTTATTGTGATATTTTTAGTTTAGTTTTCTGTGATGAACAAAACTATATTAAGGAAAGACAAATGAAGTTAACTGTTTCAAGTATTATTTTCTGGACGTAAAGTTGGCATCTGGTCACAAAATTGATACTTCTTAAAAATAATGTTTTAGCTGATGCACGTCCACATAGATAAACAAAAACAGTATTCCCCAGTAATAAATGCCATGTTTCACACTTCTTTTTATCTCACTAGACATAGCTATATGGTTCATTCACCGGTGTTTACCACATCAATGCATGAAATGCTTGGCAGCCAAAGGGCTGCATTTTTTCTTTGGCATCTGGTATGGGACTATTTTATTAATAAATTCTAACTTTTCTTTAAAAACACTTTTGATAGGTTTTCTCCAACATTCCTGGGTGTGTTGCCATGGTTATGTTCACTGCTTGTGATAGACATTTAGTGATGTTGATCCAACCACCTTCTTTGGTTTGGTGTAGAAAGTCGAAAATGTTTACCTTCATTCAACACTACCAGAGTGACATGTTACGAAAAGCATTTCTGTTAGAGATGCTGTCCATAGTCCCTGACTTTCTGAACCTTTCAACAGTACTTGACTTAAATTTGTATGTAATAGGTTGAAGTGCTGTAGAGTGGATGAGTGACATTATTTCTGTTTCATTAAAGATTCCACCCACATTTGCTCGCTTGCTAAACTGCTGCCTGACTGAGCTGATAGAGAGGGAAAAGAGATGGAAGGAGGGAGTGGATCAGATCAGGTAGGTAGAGAATGAAGACATTAAACCCAGTGGTGGTGGGGGGGTGGGGGGGCGGGGGGGGGGGGGGGGCGTGAATGGAGAGATTAGCTGAAGGAGGAAGGCTGACAATTTGAAGATAGTCTACACAATTTAAGCAATGGTGCACCACGTATATAATATAATCTGAGGCACAACATGTTTGGTTTCAACATAGTTCATTGTCCAGAGATCAGCAGTTGAGGGTTTATCAAACTGGAATTTTTACTTCTTCTTTTCTTCTTTTTTTCTAGATACAGTACATACATTTGAGGCACTGTAATCTGTCCAGGTTTGATTCTCCAATGGATGGATGGATGGATGGATGGATGGATGGATGGATGATGACCATACCTGTTTAATTAATTCCAAAGCACCTAAAATCTAAGTGGAATATGTTTATGACAGAGTTATGTTCAGATTGTCTGTCTTTTCTTGCTGTAATCTTTGTTCCTACAAAGTGTAATGTAAGCTCAGTCATTGCATGAAAGGAAATTGTCACCAACAATCTTCTTCAAATTACTATATAACATCAGCTGCATTGTTAGCACTCCCTTAAGACACCAGCACAGATATGAGAGGTATAAAAACTCCTTGCTGTAAACCACACGAATGACACAGTAATATGCTATACTATTTCGTATAAAATGTGGCAATACTGGATAAACATGCTTTTAATTTCCCAATGGTAAACGGCCTCTACTTGCATAGCGCTTTCTCTAGTCCTGAGAACCCCAACGACCTTTACACTGCCAAACAATGCCGTCACCAGGTCCTCTGACCACCATCAGCAGGCAAGGTGGGTGAAGTGTCTTACCCAAGGTCACAACGACCAAGACGGACAGAGGTGGGATTTGAACCGGCAACCCACCAGTTACAGAACAAACTCCTACCACCTCAGCCACAAACTTTTTTTTCACCAAAAAGAGAAATGATAAAATATCATTTTTGTTCCAATATTAGTCAAGATAAAGATGAGGACTGCTTTAGACCAGCAGCTCCCAAAGTCGGGGTCGGGACCCGACTTGGGGTTACAAACATAAAAGTGTGGGGTCTTGCCATTTTGGGCTTTTGTTGTTTTGGTTATGTCATACGTCACCAGGTTTGGTACAAAAAGGAGCTATCTGCCACATAATGGCATCCAAACTGACCTTCAGCAGTTAGAGGGAAGTCTTCATGTGTTATTATGGCTTTATTCTTTTAAGATTTGAGATCAAATTTGATCACAGTATTTCAGACTTTTTATTGCTAAAATAATAAAAATTTACAACAAAACATTTTTAGAATTTATTGAAGTCTTTTTCATTTATAGTGAAGGACTATTCTGCAACTAAAAGGCCCACAAACATATAAACCTCTCTCACCCATTATCAATTAGACTACTTCACCATGTTACTACATTAGGTAGTGCAAATGTGTTGATAAAAGGCACTTAAGAATTGCATGTAATCAAATCTTCAAATTATTTACATTTATCGATGTTCTCATGAAGCATCCATTTCCAACAATAGGAAAAGAAATAGTACAAACTGCAATTCCCCAAAATTCTGAAAGTAATTATAGTTCATTATTACCACGATAATCATAACTTTGAATACAATAAACACAATTTCCAGCTAGTAATAAACAATACCATAACTGCACTTCTCTATGGCAATTTAAGGTACTGAAGACAGTTTAAATTCAACAATCAACTTAAAATCCTTTTTTCTTTGTATTAAATTAGCTCTCGCAGACTTACTGAGTGATGTTACATCTATTATATAAAAATGAATACTCGCCCACAGTGGGAAGTCTAGAAAGAAATCATTTAAATGCTGTTTAAGTGTAGTTCTTAAAGAGAACTCAACTAAAATCTGTATCAGTGGGTCAGAGGTTTACAAATACCAGAAATCAGAAATTGGTCACAAATGCCTGATGGGTGCATCTCTTGTCTGCATTTATTCTTTTGATTTGAAAGTCCTTGTGATGCTTTCATGACACTAGCAGATACTAACTAAATAATTATTTCCAAAAATTAAGACACAAGAGAGTGAGTTTTATTAAGTAATCCATTTTGCCTCCTGTTCATGTGAAGCTGTAGGACACAATGCATGCATGCTATGAGCAGGAGACAAACAAAGAGGTGAAAAATATGAAGCAGTTGGCAGTTGAGGGCAAATCAAAGTCCTGGGGTTAAAAAAGGATTGTTGGTCAGATGACTAGATGATGTTGCCTTCCACTTTCACAGCCCCTCCCATCTTCAGCCTTCCATTTCCCTCTAAGGCAACAGTATTTATTCTACACTAGCAGACTAGTCCTCACTTACATCCACCATGCAAAACCTACAGTGTGTATGCTGAATTTGTGTGGATCTATGGTTTGCATTTATGTTATTCATAAAGTATGCAGGAACACTTTGTCTACATTTTCTTCCACCACGGGGCACACAAAATCCCAAAAAAGAATATACCTTGTGATTTGGGAATATGGTTTAGAAATCTAATCATTTAGTCCTGTAGAACGCTGCCTGCTGCACCACTATCATAAATCACCACTGTCAGTTGAGAACAACAGACAGTCGCTACTGAGAAAATGGCAGCTGTCTGAATTAGATCTGCACTCAATCTGCACAAAGATGAGAAGCAGCTTTCATTAACCATGGTGTTTCTTGTGATAACTAAGCCAGAGTACATCAGACCAGGTTTTCATTCATGTCCGTAACCACCTCCCATCGGGGCCCTGCATATATCCCTCATCCTGTCCGACACTTGGGTCGTATGCATTAATCTGGCAGTTTTGTGACAGAAGACCTTGCAAACACTGCCAAGCAGCAAAATACACAGCAACGTTTTCAAAGCGTTTAGTGCCCAGGATTAATCAATTTATAATTTAATCATCTGATCAAACAGCAATTAGCATAATCACTTCTGGGTAAGGCCTGAAAGAGCGGCGACTGGAGCGGAATGGAGCTGGGGGCTAACAACGCTTTAATGAAACAGTCGGCAGAATGTTTGAAAATGTTACACATCCGGGCTGCAGGAACAGAGCTGGATTAGGAATGTTAATCAAGGGTTTGGCTCTGCCTAATAAACATACCCAGTAAGGCAGTCAGTGGGGAAGAAATCACCCCCAAAGTCCCAAACATTTTCTTACTCATCATCTTCTATGTTAGCTGTAATTTTATAGAAGAATGTGAAATTATTTCGGTCCAGGTATATCTTCCATCAAGTCTTTAGAGCACGAGACTATTAACTAGTAAACAGATAAATGTACTGCTTTACAGAGAACAGGGCTGTTCCTGAGCTGGTTACGTTCTTAAAGAATGTGGCTGAGGAAGCGTCAACTCTTTTATTAAGTATTGGGTTTGTAATGCTACACCAAAGGATACTTTTTCAAAAATCCTTTCATTCTACTGAATTTACACTGCAGCCTTCCATTTCATTCTCCCAAACACAAACCCGTACAATTAAAACCCAGTTTATAAAATGAACTTATCAGAAATATTTAAAGGTATTTTTGGGCTACATCTTTCTCAAACTTTTCACTAAGCCTTAAGCCTATTTTACCAATAGATAACAATTGACACTGTGGAACACTAAACCGGGGCGACTGTAGTACAGTGGTAGAGTTGTCGGCCTGAGATGCAGAAATCGTGGATTTGATTCCAGCTTCCGCCTGATACATGTCGTTGTGTCCTTGGGCAAGACACCTCGCCTACCAGAGGGGCTGACAGGCCCAGAGGGGCCAATGGCACGATATGACTGCCTGGCTTCTGTCAGTCTGCCCCAGCTGTGGCCAGCTGTGGCTACAATCATAGCTTGCTTCTATCAGTGCGTGAATGAATAATGTAGTTGTAAAACGCTTTGAGGGTCTCGAATAAATGTAAATGCAAGCCATTATTAAACCACCCCTAATCCTAAATCTACTAATATGATTGATAAGTAATGATTTATTAGATCTGTTTGGAAGAGCCAGCGTTAATAATCCAAGAATCTTTTTGTAATTAAAATATTTTAGGCATCATTCAAGAATTTTATATATTATTTTAAAGATATAGGTTCATCTATCAAAACAGATTTCTTAGACTAAGAAACAATTAAACATGTAATAATTTAAAGTGGACATGAAATTGGTTTATTAGTGGTGTTTGCATGGTGCAAGGCACAGCTTTTCCCCAGGTTTTCCTACTTCCTTCTGCCATATAGAAAATGAATAAATAACCAAATAAGGTCCCATATTTTCCTTGATTTTCATAACAGGAATAAAGCAGATAAGTGGATCTAAGAACACTCCTTGACCTTCAACAAACTTCAAAAAAATCAATGACATATTAATGGCCGAAGACACTGGGGACTCTGTGCTACTGATACTTTTAGATCTCACTGCAGCCTTCGATACGGTGGATCATGAGATTCTCTCGTCACGTTTAGAGGATCTAGAACAGGGGTGCCCAATTCCGGTCCTCAGTTTTAGATGTGTCTCTGCTCCAACACAGCTGATTCAAATGGTCCAACTACCTCTTTAGCATGTCAAATCCTGGCAGAGGCCTGCTAATAACTCATAATTTGATTCAGGTGTGCTGAACCAGGGAAAGAACTAAAACATGCAGGAGACCGGCCCTTGAGTACCAAAATTGGGCACCCCTGGTCTAGTGGGTATCTGAGGTACAGTACTAAACTGGTTTAGATCCGACCTCACCAACAGATGTTTTTCTGTTAATATCGGCACATGTTCCTCCTATGTAGTTTCTCTGTCCTGCGGTGTTACCCAAGGGTCTGTTCTTGGTCCACTTCTGCTTTCTTTATATATATTGCCCCTGGGTTTTATCATTAGGAAATATGTTTTTTTCTTTTCATTACTACGCTGATGACATTCAGATATGCTTACCCCTGAGAGCACTGAAAGGAACATCCCTGCCGTCTCTGGTTGACTGTCTGAATGATTTGCAAGTTTGGCTGACACAGAATTTTGTACACCTAAATGAAAGTAAGCCAGACTGTGTGCTGTTTGGTGACCCCACTACCTCGGCCACTTTAGATCAGAGCCTTGGTGATTTGGATCCTCATTCAGGTCAACAGTAAAAAATCTAGGAGTCTTGTTTGATAGTAATATAAAATTTGACAAACAGATAAACTCAGTTGTGAAATCAAGTTTCTTCCATTTAAGATTACTGAGTAAAGTCAAGCCATACCTCTCATTTGGTTTCAGAACAGCAACAAATAAAAAAGGTAATATTCTCAGAAGTAAAAGATGCGTAAACTTGTTAATGTGCTACTTATTTTTGTATATCAAAACTCATGTCAGCAGGGCAGAGTGATGGTTTGCACTGCTGTTCGCTGCAAGATGGAATTGTGGTTAAAATCTAGCTGTTTCTTTCTTTATAGCATTTCAGCTGGTACCCTGGTACTCCAGGACTCCCTCAGTCCAAAACATGCATCGCTCTTCTGTGACTGAGAGTATATGTGTGAGTCTGCATGGCTGTTTGCCTCTGCAGGTGAAGCTCGAAAAATTTGAATGTCATGCAAAAGTTCATATTTTTCAGTCATTCAACTTAAAAGGTGAACTTAATATATGATACAACTGTATTACATAAAGTGTGAGAGATTTCAAGCCTATTTATATAATTTTGATGATAATGGCTTGCAACTTATGAAAATCCCAAATTCAAAATCTCAGAAAATTAGAATATTGTGAAAAAGTTTTATGTTTTAGGTTAAAATTAGCTAATCAATCTAAAACACCTGTAAAGGGTTCCTGAGCCTTTAAAAGGTCTCTCAGTCTGGTTCAGTAGGAATCCATTCAGTTCAGTTTATTTATATAGCGCTGATTCACAACAGATGTCATCTCAAGGCACTTAACAAGAAGTCATTTCAATACATTTATACAAACATTTAAATCAGTTTAAAAGTTTTCTATCTAAGGAATCCCAGCAGATTGCATCGAGTCATTGACTTAAGGTTGTTCCCCGTTGATCCAGACTCCAACCACAGCAATCCCTCATACTGAGCAAGCATGTAGCGACAGTGGAGAGGAAAAACTCCCCTTTAACAGGAAGAAACCTCCAACAGAACCAGGCTCAGTAGGAGCGGCCATCTGCCACGACCGTCTGGGGGTTTGAGAAGACAGAGCAGAGACACAGAAGGAACAGAAGATCTGATATAAGAGAACTTTCTATGTTACAGAAAGTAAAAAGTTGATAACAGGACACAGTGGATGTTCAGTTACTGGGAGCATCATCCCAGTTGATGCCCCCCGTCCAACAAGGCATTGTTGCTAATCAGGATACCAGACCAGGTATATCTTCTATGGAGAGAAAAACACTGAGAGAAAACAAAGTTAACAGTCGAAATAACAGAATGTACTGTAATACAACTGGAGAGTCGTAGGAGAAAACGAAGTAGCAGAGTGAAGAAAATTGGTAAGTCTGTCCTCCAGCAGTCTAAGCCTATAGCAGCATAACTACAGAGATAGCTCAGGATGACCTTAGCCACTTTAACTATAAGCTTTATGAAAAAGGAAAGTTTAAGCCTGGCCTTAAAAGTAAACAGAGTGTCTGCCTCACGGACTAAAGCTGAGAGCTGGTTCCACAGGAGAGGAGCCTGATAACTAAAAGATCTGCCTCCCATTCTACTTTTAGAGATCCTAGGAACTACAAGTAAACCTGCAGTCTGAGAACAAAGTGCTCTGTTGGGAACGTATGGACCAATTAGATCTCTGATGTATGATGGAGCTTGATAATTAAGGGCTTTGTATGTAAGAAGAAGGATCTTAAATTCTAGAAATGTGATATCTCTTTTAAACTGATTGGAATGTTTGTATAAATCTATTTAAATTACTTCTTGTAAAGTGCCTTAAGATGACATCTGTTGTGAATCAGCGCTTTATAAATAAACTGAATTGAATTGAATATTCATCAGAACTCTTGCTGCCGCATTTTGGATTAACTGAAGCTTTTAATTACATTTTGTGGACTTCCCAACCACAAAAGTATTGAATCACAATAATGGGGAAGACTGCTGACCTGGTAGTTTTGCAGAAAACCATCATTGATCCCCTCCATAAGGAGGGAAAGCCTCAAAAAGTCATTGCAAAAGACGTTGGATGTTTCCAACGTGCTGTATCAAAGCACATTAATAGAAAGTTATGTGAAAGGAAAAGATGCAGACGTAGCAGGGATGAGCGCAGCCTGGAGAGGATTGTCAGGAAAAGGCCACTGAAAAGTATCAGGGACCTTCACAAGGAGTGGATTGCGGCAGGAGTTAGAGCATCAAGAGCCTCCACACACAGACGGATCCTGAACATGGGCTTCACATGTGAAGCCACTCCTGAGCAACAAACAACGTCAGAAGCGTCTTTTCTGGGCTAAAGAAAAACAGAACTGCAGACGTTGCATCTCATTTGGAAACCAAGGTCCCAGAGTCTGGAGGAAGAATGGAGAGGAACACAATCCAAGATGGTGGAAGTTCAGTGTGAAGTTTCCTCAGTCAGTGACCGTGGTATTACTGGCTTTATTGACCAACAAACTGGCCTGACCTTTGACCCCCATAGAGAATCTATGGAGCACTGGGGCGACTGTGGCTCAGGTGGTAGGAATTCGTCCCATAATCGGTGGGATGCTGGTTCGAGTCCCCGCTCTGTTCGTCTCGGTCGTTGTGTCCTTGGGCAAGACACTTAACCCTGTTGCCTGTTGGTGGTGGTCAGAGGGCCCGGTGGCGCCTGTGTCCGGCAGCCCCGCCTCTGTCAGTGTGCCCCAGGGTAGCTGTGGCCACAATGCAGTAGCTTGCCATCATCAGCACGTGAATATGTGCGTGAATGGGTGAATGACTGAATGTAGTGTAAAGCCCTGTGACTGAAAAAGCGCTATACAAATGCAGGCCATTTACCTTTTGCCAAGAGAAAGATGAGAGACAAAAGACAGAACAATGCAGAAGAGCTGAATGCCGCTATTGAAGCATCCTGGTCTTCTATAGCACCTCAGCTGATAGCATTCATGCTACGCCGCATTGAGGCAGTCATTGATCCAAAAGGGGCCAACATCAACTACATATGTATGATTATACTTTTCAGAGGTCTAACATTTCTCTATTTAAAATCCTTGTTTTACTCATTTAATGTAATGTTCTAATTTTCTGAGATTTTGAGGGATTTTCATAAACTGTAAGCCATAATCATCAAAATTATAACAAATAAAGACTGAAATATCTCGCTTTGCATGTACTGAGTCTATATCATATATTAGTTTCACCTTTTAGGTTGAATTACTGAAATAAATGAATTTCTGCACAGTATTCTATTTATATTCTAAAGATTCACCTGTATGCTGCCCTTGTAATAGGTTAGCGAGGGTGTACTCCACATTTTTACCCAGTGATACCCAGAATAGGATTAAGAAGCTAAGGAAATGGATGGATGTTAAAGCTTGTTATATACTTCCTGTTTGAGTGATTTAAAAACTGCATGCAGACATGGACTGAAGTGAACACAATGAATCAGAAATGATTACATTTAGGTACATCTTTGTTCATCAAGCTTTATTTCATTTTAGATTCAACTAAAATCTATTTTTTTTGTAGAAAAATAATCGAACAGTAAACAAAGAGTGACCAGGCCCCCATTTACAGCAGCTTATTCCTCAACTACCTGCTTGGTCACAGCTTTGACCTACTGCCCTACTTTATGTCAAAGTGATGTAAATAACACACCTAATTGTTATCCTGTTAAGTCACCTTTCCATATAACACATGACTGGACCAAAGTGTTTTTGGTGTCACAGGCAGTACATGACGGTGAGTTCTTACACTTTGTGGCATGGCATTTGGAGAAGACACAGTAGAAAATTTTCTGACATTTTTCCAACTAATCCAACTAAGTTTTTCATTACACAGAACTATAGCTGGTTGCTGCCTCTCTTTATACTTAGATACATACAAGTCAAAATTCTGTCAAAGGAAGCTTTACTGATTGTGGATGCAAGTTTGTTAATAGCTGATTGCAAGTGTTAGCAAAGAAAGAAAACGCTATCTTTGATTCTGAATTGGGTTATGAGTTGTATCTAAAAACAGATATAAAAAGCATTTGTATTTGTCCCAGTATGGAGGTTGTCCCGGTCTCTCTCAGTCCATGTGTCCTTGATTGTCCTCTGCTCCCATAATTTGGTTCCACGAATGAGGCTAACCTGAAGCCCCGCTTAGTCACTATGATGACATTTACTGTTGGACAAGGCTGCTCCGTTTAAGGCTAACTCTCTGTCTTATTTTAGCTTGATGAATATGATTGGACAAGCCATGTGACGTCACACTGCTGGGCTGGGATTATTCTTCTGGCTTTATATTTTAAAATGTAGTTCTAATTAAAAAATGTTTCTACCATTTTGAAGATTATTACTATTTAATCTTTACTTGCTGCCAGAAAGATTTTATTCTACCCATGTTGCTCCTGACACCAAGCATTATTATTAATTAAAAATATACCACTTTTTGTCTAAGATGGACTCATAAAATCAACATGCTGTCATGTTTAAGTGTGTTAAAATAACCTTAAAGCTGCAGTCCGGAGTATTTGAGGGAGAGCGATTTTTTTGAATCCGACGTACCAAGGCCCCTACCCAAACACATCCCCCTTCCCCCCCTCCAGCCCTACCACAGCAGTTGTCCACACGCATCACCTGTGGCGATTCAGCGAGTCAAAGAAGTAAGCAGCAAGCGCTATTGAGCACCACCTCATTGTGTTTTTGCTATGGACATTTTGGAGGTGAGCTTGATTCGTGGAACCGAATGAAACTGGTGTGAACTGTTAGGCTTATTGAAGCGAGGCTATTTCAAATAAGCCTCAATCTTTTGAGCTCGCTTTGTGGAACAACCCTCTGGAGTTTGTGGCTTCGTCATAGTTGTCGTATGTCTTAGTCTTGTCAGTTTCCTGTTGTTTCTGATCTGCTTAGTTGCTTGTAAATCTGACCAAGAGCAACAATAATACAATCTTTCATCATCAAGCTTTCTACGTCTGAGTCCGTCTTTCAAACAAATTATGACAGTATTAGGTACGAGTTGGTGAGGAGTTACATAGTCAGAATTAAAAAATGTACTCGACTCGGCTCTACATAGTTCGGGTGGTTTTCCATTACGATTCAATAACAACCCCAGTGGGTGGGGTCTTAATATAATTGGGCGGGCCCAGAGTCCAAATGACATAATCTGTACTCAACACAAAGTCAATGTACCACAACAAAGGAGGCCATGAAAGCTATGTTGAACATTCTGCTCAGTCTGTGGCTTTTTGTCAGACTCTGTCGCTGTTGGGAGTTTTCACAAATGGCGAGTTGGATTATTATAAGGGTGTCGTTCTTTTAACACAACCAGTGGCTCCACCCCAATCAGTGAATTAGTAAATCAGGTTCTAAAAAGGTGCTGGTACCACATTACTAGTGGCAAATCCTTAGAACCGCATAGATCCGAGGCAAGTAGTGGAAAAGGGCCATAAATGAGTAAATAAATAAATGAGAAAGTGCTGCATTGAGCATCGTTTCCAGCAGCTGTATAGAGTATTGTCTGAGCAATGCAAATCAGCTAGCTGCAAGAATGCTAGTTTACATTTCCATATTTGTAATCTGTTTGGAAATATTTCCAGTCACTTGACGCAACAGACATGATATGGAAACTAAATGAGTGTCATCCATCGTTCTTATTGGGAAATGGTGTTTTAAAGCTAGATTTGGCAGGCTATGAACAGCATCTCTGTCAAGCAGCAGACTGCAGGCTAGCTAGTCCGAGCAGCTGGCCCAGTTAATTACCCAACTGGTTATGTCTATGTTACTTGATGAAAAGTAGAAAACTACTCCTAAATTTATTAAGTGTGAAATTCCATATTTCTGTGCAAGTCTTTATCAAAACCAAAATTCTCAAAATAAATACCTTAAATAACATTATTGTAAATGTGGGACTGCATGGAGTTTGCATGTTCTCCCTTTCCAGAGTGTACCCCACCTCTCGCCCAACGACTGCTGGAGATAGGCACCAGTCCCCCCGCAACCCTGCAGAAGATGGACGGGTACAGAAAATAAATGGATGGATGGATGGTAAATGTTATAATATGTTCTATTATTTTTGCAGCAGAAGGAATAATTACTAATTAGGATTTGTTTGTTTTACATTTTGGTGCAAGTACTATGGAGCTTTGGTAGTTTACCACAACATTATCATACCATGGGATACTCTAACCAGCTCCTACCTACACTGTATTAGGGCTTTGTGAACAAAACTTCCCAGCTAAAAGTCTGCAAATAACTGCAATATTTCTCTCTACAACACCTGGAACATGTATTCTTGGCTATTTAACTTAACTTTATTAAACTTAAATGAAAATATCCCCCATGTTTTATTCAAAGGATACCAGTGTTTTCATATGAGCAGAAACAAAAACAGCAGCCCTCTTTATATTAGGCCACACTGGTGAGGTAAAAAGGGCAACAGCATTGATAATACCAGTTCCTGCTGACGCTAGCCTGCTGTGTTTGCAACAAATAATAAGGACTGTTTCACCATGTTTTTTGTGGAAAAACAAGCTGATTTGATATGAGTCTTTGAGCTTTAGATCCAAAATAATATGAGCTCACTCTGCATGTCCCTCTTCCCTCTCTCTTCCTCCTCTTTTTCTGCCTCATTACACACTATCATCTCCTTAAGCATTCCAGTCTGGGTTAAATGAAACCTTTAACAGTTCAATGTGCATCCATTACCATATGCTTGAGTCTGCTCACAGCCATGTCGAGGCACATATATGCGCTGCGGAGCCTTAAAGAAACTCAAAAGAATCTTGACCCGATGGCACCAACAAATCCCAAAGTGATTACTCCACTCTGTCCATGAAAAGAGTGAGACCCTAATACTTACTGATGTCCTATCTTCAGGATCTTATTAAAACACATAAAAATGGTCTTACTTCTTACTGTCATCTAGAGCACTATGATACATCTCATATTAACAGCCTCTGACAGCAGGACTACAGTTTCCTTAATTCATGTGTTGTCATGAGTGGTTTTAAATAAAACTTCAGAAGTGAGCAAGAATTAACTGTTGGACCCAGTTTTAAAGAAAAATAATTACTTGTTTAACAGTGTTACAATTTTAGAAGTATTAGAAGTGAAACCAATGAAAATATGTCAGTTCAGAGTATATAAAATACCACAATTTTTTTCAAACAAAGCATTTTGAAGCGTTGATCCATGTGGCCTACATTCAGTTGAATGGTGTGCTGATTTTAAAGTGCGGAGCTGGGCTGTTTGCTGATGTGTGTTGCTGTGACTCTGTCTACCCATTCAGCCTTTATGTGAAGGGACAGATGTAAACCAAAAGACGTGGGTCTTCAGAGACGCCACTCTCTGGACTTTATGTGACCTCTGAACATTCTTGTTTTGACTGGTGATAATTGTTTAAAACGATGAAATAGGACAAAAATATGGTATCTTAAATTCAATTCAATTCAGTTTATTTATATAGCGCCAATTCACAACAGATGTAATCTCAAGGCACTTAACAAGAAGTCATTTCAATACATTTATACAAACATTCCAATTAGTTAAAAAGTTTCCTATTTAAGGAATCCCAGCAGATTGCGTCAGTCATTGGCGTGAGGTTGGGCCCCGTTGATGCAGACTTTCCAACCACAGCAATCCTTCAGCAATCCCTCATACTGAGCAAGCATGTAGCGACGGTGGAGAGGAAAAACTCCCCTTTAACAGGAAGAAACCTCCAACAGAACCAGGCTCAGTAGGAGCGGCCATCTGCCACGACCGTCTGGGGGTTTGAGAAGACAGAGCAGAAACACAGAAGGAACAGAAGATCTGATATAAGAGAACTTTCTATGTTACAGAAAGTAAAAAGTTGATAACAGGACACAGCGGATGTTCAGTTACTGAGAGGATCATCCCAGTCGATGCCCCCCGTCCAACAGGGCATTGCAGCCAAGCAGGATACCAGACCAGGTATATCTTCTATGGAGAGAAAAACACTGAGAGAAAACAAAGTTAACAGTCGAAATAACAGAATGTACTGTAATACAACTGGAGAGTAGTAGGAGAAAAGGAAGTAGCAGAGTGAAGAAAATTGGTAAGTCTGTCCTCCAGCAGTCTAAGCCTATAGCAGCATAACTACAGAGATAGCTCAGGATGACCTTAGCCACTCTAACTATAAGCTTTATCAAAAAGGAAAGTTTTAAGCCTGGCCTTAAAAGTAAACAGAGTGTCTGCCTCACGGACTAAAGCTGAGAGCTGGTTCCACAGGAGAGGAGCCTGATAACTAAAAGATCTGCCTCCCATTCTACTTTTAGAAATCCTAGGAACTACAAGTAAACCTGCAGTCTGAGAGTGAAGTGCTCTGTTGGGAACATATGGAACAATTAGATCTCTGATGTATGATGGAGCTTGATTATTAAGGGCTTTATATGTAAGAAGAAGGATCTTAAATTCTATTCTGGATTTAACAGGGAGCCAATGAAGGGAAGCTAAAACCGGAGAAATGTGATCTCTCTTTTTAATATTCATAAGAACTCTTGCTGCCGCATTTTGGATCAACTGAAGGCTTTTAATGGCATTTTGTGGACTTCCTGATAGTAAAGAATTACAGTAGTCCAGCCTTGAGGTAACAAATGCATGGACTAGTTTCTCAGCATCACTCCTGGACAGGATGTTTCTAATTTTAGCAATATTCCGGAGGTGAAAGAAAGAAATCCTAGAAACCTGTTTAATATGGGATTTAAATGTCAAGTCTCGGTCAAAAATAACGCCGAGGTTCTTTACGTTATTACTGGGGGCCAATTTAATGCCATCCAGATGAAGTTATTGACTAATCAGTTTCTTTCTTACAACTTCTGGGCCAAAGACAGCAACTTCTGTCTTGTAAGAATTTAAGAGGAAAAGTTTAGATTCATTCATGTTTTTATGTCTTTCAGACATGCCTGTAATCTACCTAATTGACTGGGTTCATCAGGATTTATGGATAAATATAGATGTATATCATCAGCATAGCTGTGGAAATTTGTCCCATGCTGTCTAATGATTCTACCAATTGGAAGTATATATATGGTGAACAGAATTGGTCCAAGCACAGAACCCTGTGGAACTCCACAAGTAACCCTTGAGAGGGAAGAAGATTTATCATTTAGATGAACAAACTGGAATCTATCAGACAAATATGATTTAAACCAGCCTAGTGCTGTTCCTTTGATCCCTGCAACATGTTCAAGCCTTTCTAAGAGAATATTATGATGGACTGTGTCAAAAGCAGCACTGAGATCTAACAAAACCAGAACAGACACAAGTCCATTATCTGAGGCCATGAGAATATCATTAGTAACCTTCACCAGTGCTGTTTCAGTGCTATGATGAGCTCTAAAACCTGACTGAAACTCTTCAAACAGCTCGTTACTGTTTAGATGCTCACAGACTTGATTAGCAACAATTTTCTCAATGATTTTGGATAAGAAAGATATAGGTTAGATATAGGTCTGTAATTCACTAAGTCATCTTGATCAGGGGAAGGTTTCTTGACCATCAACAATTCTGTGAAATGAAAGCCTTTGGAGGAACCATAGAACAGGGACCATCCTCTTTAGTGTTGTTGCTATTCTATCAAACTGGCTGGCCTGGATTTCTGAAAAGTTACATTTGCTGTCATATACTTTATCTTGGGGTGTATGGTAATGTATCTAAAAGCATGATATAAATGGGTCTAAACTTTTGGTGGAACGTGATTAAAAAGCATCACAAAGAGTGATGGGCCAGCATTGTTGCTTTACAACTGCATGATTTATTCCCAATAACTACTAAACACAGATTCAATTCAATTCAGTTTATTTCCATAGCGCCGATTCACAACAGATGTCCTTTCAAGCCACTTTACAAGAAAAGTCAGTTCAATTCATTCATACAAACATTCCAATTAGTTTAAACGGTTCTATTTAAAGAATTCCAAGCAGATTGTATTGAATCATTAACTTGCAGCAATGACTCAATACAATGATTAACAAACGTCTTTTCTTTTATTATCATCATCATCGGGTAAACTCATATCAGATACCTACAACATAAACAGAGAATGTTTTTAGTAAAAAATATTTATTAGAATGACAGAAATCAACAGACAAGTGCAGTAAAATGAAACTATGACTATCTAATCATAAGCAAATGTTAATATAATAAAACATTTTTTTCAAGATGAGGAGACTGTGAAGAAGACGATGGTAGGACACTGGGGTAAAGAGGATCACTGGGAGCTTTCCAAAAGCTGCATCCAAACCTGGAACTGTGGTCTATATTCCTGCAGAGCTGTCTGTGTAAAACAAAGAAAAATGGAAGAGGTCATACTCCACAAAGCCAATTTTAGGGAAATGAGTACAGTGTTCTGTTTGATTATTAAGGGTGCTGTGTTAAAATGGTTTTCTTACTATGAATTTCAAATGCCAAACATGGCTGGGAAGCAAATACAAGTAATTGGTATTTTATAAACTGTGGTGACACAGTTTGAAAATACCTATATTAACTAAATAAATGTAAAAAAAATACAGAGGAAAAATAATATATTTTATATTCTGGTACTTGAAGTTATCCAGCACATATACTAAAACATTTTATATCACACTTTTAGACGCTACTAACAGAACAGGTAGCAGGATCAGGCTGTGGTTAGCGAGGAAAACACAACCCAACCGCCTGATGAGCCTGCAGCTACCGCCGTCTATCGGCAGCGCTGTGCTACTTAGATTAAGTTTTGATGTCTACTTTTCTCGCCTAATACCATCTTAAAGCGGCTTTTTGTGACAAGTTAATAGTGGTATAAAACATTTCAGCACTCACCTCTATTTACTGCTGCTGGTGATGCAATGCATTGTGGGATACTTTGCTGGCTGAAGTCTGCAGAAGGATGCTTTGATGAGTCCTTGATACAATGGGCAGAGCAAGAACACACCCGGGCACTTTGAGCGTTTCTTGCCTTGATGCATACCTAGAATTGGAACTCTACTTGGGCTACCATCAATGACATTACTCAAGTACTCAAGTACACAAGTACACAAGTCTAGACAAGTACGCATATTGAGAAACAGCCCTGTTGTTTCCCTCCACCCACTCCTCAGACAAACTGCTACCTCCTGTTGCACTACATTTTGCACAGTGTGTGTGTACTGGTAAGCAAGGTCTACAATTTATGATATCCTACTGAAAATATAAATTCTTATGGATGAATCTGAGTATGCTATTTTTATTTTAATAACTGCACAGTATTTTAGTGTTGTAAATGTGTCCTTACTATAAAGTATATTTACATTTTTTATTAAGTTTCTTTATATTTTCTTGTGTGAATCTAAGTGCTACGATTGCCTGTCACTTCGCTGTCCCATGAATTTTCCCACCGTAGGAGAATACAGGATGTTTCTGTTGTGTTCTATTCTAATAATCTACGTTAATAATCTACATCTATTAACAATATCAGCTATAAGCTATATTTTGATCTGCTGCCTGTGTAATCAGTCCCTGGGTAAACTCCGCTCTCCTATTCACACTTCCTCCAGTTTAACTAAACTCATCTGCTGCACCTGTGTCGCAATAAAACAATAATCTGTAAAGCTTTAGTGGATTTAATATGGAAAACACACTTGACCTAACCAATTAAGATATTTTCAATGGCAAAACATGCAGGCTAATTTTCTATTACTTTCTTTCAATTCTCTTTCAAATGTGGGCTTTGTGTATTTATTGTCTCAATTTTAAAGAAAAAAATAGAACAGGTCACACTGTCATTTGGGCATAGAAAGTGGTTATCTTGGAACTAATGCCTGCTTTTTCACACACCTGTTCCTTCCATACTGACAAGAGAAATCCCCTCGTCACTACTGTCTCCTCGTTCTGCTTCTGACACTAAATCACATTTAAATATGGTCATAATTCTCTGCACAAATATCCCAATTTTAAAAAGACTGATTAATTCACGTCAGTTTTATTAATGTAATGCTGAATAAGCTAGCATTGTAAGGCACTTTTCATATTGAGCAGGTGTACACCATGCTCTTTATTATATTAATACTAATAATATTCAGTCAATAAGTAATCCTGCCAACTCTGGACTTGTGGGCTTAATTTGATTGGTGTTGGATTTTCCTTCTAACTCTGAGGAGCTACAAGACAAGGTTTCCCAGTTATTTGGTGTTGCATAATGTTATGCTATTTGCCATGACGTCACATAATTCATTGACTTGGTAATTAATTTGAATGGTGGTTTGAAGGCAAAGTTCTACATGTTTTCTCACCCGCTTCATTGTTTTATTATTGTTGTTTCATTGTTTTAGATTCATTGTTGGAGGTTTCCTCCTGTTGATGGGGAGTTTTTCCTCTCCACTGTCGCTACATGCTTGCTCAGTTTGAGGGATTGATGTGAAGTCGACACAACGCAGGAGACTGTCTGCTGTGGCTACATGTTTGTGCAGGAGTGAATGGTGAATGTCAATGAGTCAATGCAATCTGCTGGGATTCCTTAGACTTTTAAATTGATTGGAATGTATGTACAATTGAATTGAAATGAATTTTCTTGTAAAGTGCATTGAGATGACAGCTGTTATGAATTGGTGCTATAGAAATAAAATGAATTGAATTGAAATCCCTACCTCCTGACATCAGAAATATTGACTCTTTTCCTTTATTTAAATCACAGGTCAAAACACATCTGCTCAAACAGGCTTATTAACTTCAGACACTGATTTTGGTTGTTCCCCTGTTAACTTATTTGGTATTTGTTTTGCTGATTATTTGTGTAGTACATGTATTATTATTTTTTTCTTCTTCTTTATAAGGTGACCTTGGGTTTTAGAAAGTCACCCTCAAATAAAATGTATTTTTATCATTATTTAAACAGAGCAACATCAGCTAAATGGTAACTTGGCAATCATTAAAGAGGGTATTTGTAAGGTAAAACATTAGCAAAACAAATTATCTTGCTGCACTATATATTCCTACAGTAACTGTCTATCTTGTGTGTCGTTTTTTGAAAAAATTACTTCATCGGAATTTTACTCTCCAGTCAATGTGCAACTGGGGTCATTTCATTCAAATATCAGTCATTATAAGGAATTTTCTGAAAGTTCCAGTGAGCCCTTACCTCTGCATGCCTTCATTAAACCCCTCACCCATTTAGCTTCTGCAATTACACTGGTCACATGGATCTCACAGTCATATTTAATGTCAAATTGGCTCATGCTTGGAACTACAACCAGGACAAAACTGAAGTTTTAGTCATCGGTCCTGAGGCTCAGAGAGAGAAACTTTTACCAAAATTACAACCACTGTCTTTTAATTCTTCTTTACAAGTGGAGAACCTGGGCGTGATTTCTGACTCTGAGCTGACTTTTATCCCTCACATTAAAGATATTACTAAAATAAGTTTTTATCATCTAAAGAACATTGCCAGAGTCCGCCCCATTCTCTCTCGGGCCAACACGGAGAGACTGATGCTTTTATCACCAATAGGTTTGATTACTGTAATGCCCTGCTTTCTGGTCTTCCCAAAAACAGTATATCAGGTTTACTGCTTCAACAAAATTCAGCAGCACGTGTCCTGATGAAGACCAGGAGGCGGAACAAATTACACCTGTCTTAAATTCATTGTATCGGCTCCCCGTGTGTCTTAGGATTGATTTTAAGGTTCTTTTAATGATATCTAAGTGTCTTAATGGTCTTGGGCCTTCTAATCTTTCAGAACTGCTTTTACCATATGAACCTTGGCGATCTCTGCGCTCCTCTGGCAGCCGTCTCCTTGTCATCCCTAAAGCTAGGACACACACTCATGGTGAGGCGTCTTTCCATTATTATGGCCCTCACCTCTGGAACAGGCTGCTGGAGAACCTCAGGGCCGCAGAGAACGTTCATGTTTTTAAGAGCAGGCTCAAGGCTCACCTTTTTAGCCTAGCTTTTAACTGATTATTATTTATTATTGTGTGTTTAATTGCCCTGTATGTTTTATTTAATAAATTTTTTGAGAGTTTTACTATATAAAAATAAAAATTACTTCATCTGAATTTTACTCTCCAGTCAATGTGAAACTGATTGTTTTAGAGGATGAACAAGCAGCATTTTCTTTAGTGTGTGAAAGGTGGCGGTGTTGGTTGGTACTCTGTGACGGGGTAAGCCGTATTGCGTCATTTCCTGTTGTCACTGTTGTGCTCCGTGGAGCTGTTGTTCAGACTCTCTTGAATTGATCTTGTTGTCTCTGTGCTGAGGCCTCTCTAAGTTATTTTAACACAAGCACACTAAAACACACGTTTTGTGGTGGTGTACTTTACGTTTTGGGAACTCCTCGTGTTTCACACAGCTTTTCTTGGGGTGGTAAGGTCTCGCTAGCTCAGTTAGCTTAGCTTCATTGCGGCTATGGCTACTCTTCTCTCTCCTGTCTCTAACTCTTCTCTTCTCTCTTGCTCTCTGTGTCAGATGTTTAGTTACTTCCCTGCCTCCTTTAGTGATAATGGTAACTGTAATAAATGTAATATTTTTGTAGCTTTGGAGGTGAGGGTGTCAGAATTAGAAGCACGGCTCCACGCTGTTGAAAAACCAGCAGATAGTCAAAGCCCATTAGCCAGCACAGAGCAAACAAGGATAGAACCCCCTAGCTGTCCTCCGGTAGAGCCCGCGCAGCCGGGACCCCAGGCCGGCTGGGTGACGGTACGTAGGAAGCATAGTTCTAGGACCCAGCCCACGGGCCACCACCAACCGGTCTGCGTTTCTAACAGATTTTACCCGCTCAGCGACACACCCGCTGAGAAGCCGACCCTGGTAATTGGCAGCTCCATAGTCAGAAACGTGGCATTAGAGACACCATTGACCATATTCAAATGCTTGCCAGGGGCCAGGGGCCAGAATGGGCGACATCAAATCCTACCTGAAACTGCTGGCTAAAGATAAGCGTAAATACAGTAAGATTGTTATTCACGCTGGCGGTAATGACACCCGGTTACGCCAATCGGAGGTCACTAAAATTAGTGTTGCTTTGGTGTGTAAGTTTGCTAAAACAATGTCAGACTCTGTAATCTTTTCTGGTCCCCTGCCTGATCGGATCAGTGATGACATGTTTAGCCGCATGCTGTCATTCCATCAATGGTTGTCTAGGTGGTGTCCTGCAAACGATGTGGGCTACTTTGATAACTGGCGAACTTTTTGGGGAAAACCTGGTCTGATCCGGAGAGACGGCATCCATCCCACTTTGGATGGAGCAGCTCTTCTTTCTAGGAATATGGCCGAATTTATTAGTCCTCCAAAACACTGACAACCCAGGGTCCAGACCAGGAAGCAGAGTCGTAGTTTAACCCACCTCTCTGCTGCTTCTGTACTGTTACCCACCCATTACCCTATAGAAACAGTGTCTTGCCCAGGGCCAAAATTAAATGGATTAAAAGTTAAGCCAACAAAAGCAAATTATGGCAATCTCATAAAGATAAATACGACTTTGACTGAACAGAAAAATAAATCTATTAAATGTGGTTTATTAAACATAAGATCTCTCTCCTCAAAGACTTTGTTAGTAAAGGACTTGATTTGTGATAATCACATTTATTTCCTTTGTCTCACAGAAACCTGGTTGCAGCAGGAGGATTATGTCAGTATAAATGAGTCAACTCCTTCCAGTCATTTAAATTTTCACATTCCTAGAAATACTGGGCGAGGAGGAGGAGTTGCAACCATTTTTCGTTCTGATTTACTAATTAGTCCCAGACAAATTGATAGCTACAGTTCTTTTGAACATCTAACCCTTAATTTTCCTCATCCAAGTTGCAAAACATTAAGACCATTTTTGTTTGTGGTTTTGTATCGTCCACCAGGCCCTTACTCTCAATTCTTGGATCAGATCTCACATTTTTTATCTGATTTAGTATTATACACTTTCAATATCCATGTGGATACTGAAAGTGATAGCCTAAATGCAGCCTTTAATGCTATTTTAGACTCCATTGGCTTCAATGAAAAAGTATAGGGATCGACCCACTCGGGCAAACACACTTTGGACCTTGTACTGACATACGGTATTGAGTGTGAGGAAATAACAGTCCACCCACATAACCCGGTCCTGTCTGACCACTTCTTAATAACTTTTGAATTTACATTAACTGACCACCTTAAATCTGAAAGAAAATTTCTTTATAGTAGAGGTTTATCAGACAATGCTGTAACAATTTTTAAAGAATCTGTTCCATTCTTACTTTCCTCAGTATCTCAGAGTAACACAGTGGATGGCAGCAATTCTATCTCTAACCCTTCAGAAATTGATGGTCTGGTTCACAGCGTTACGTCCTCATCGCGTTTGGCATTAGATAGTTTAGCCCCCTTAAAAAAGCCATAAGAGGCTGACTCCTTGGTTTAACGCAGAGTTGCATACTTTAAAGTAGAATACTAGGAAGTTGGAGAGAAAATGGCGCTCTACACATCTAGAGGATTCCTATTTAACCTGGAATAACAGTCTACTGCTGTATAAAAAGACCCTTCGACAAGCTAGAACAGCATATTTTTCATCATTAATAGAGGCGAATAAAAACAATCCTAGGTTTCTTTTTAGTACAGTTGCCAAACTTAAACAGAGTCATAGCTCTGTTGAGCCAACTATTCCCCCAGCTCTTAGCAGTGATGATTTTATGGGATTCTTCATAAATAAAATTAATTCTATTAAAAACAAAACCATTGGCATCCTCCCAAACATGATTACTTCTTCCTCAGTAAATGAGGCAGCATCGGAAAGAACTGTAGAACCTCATTTGTGCTTAGGCTGTTTTGATTCAGTCGAGCTTTCGGAATTATCAAAAATATTAGCCTCATCTAAACCTTCAACTTGTATGTTGGACCCAATCCCAACCAAATTATTTAAAGAAGTGTTCCATTTGGTTCCTGGCCCCATTTTGGATATGATTAATCTATCCTTAGTAAACGGATACGTACCACAAGAATTTAAAATAGCTGTAATTAAACCTTTACTCAAGAAACCTTCCCTTGATCAAGATGACTTAGTGAATTACAGACCTATATCTAACCTTCCTTTCTTATCCAAAGTCCTTGAGAAAATGTTGCTAAACAAGTCTGTGAGCATCTAAACAGTAACGACCTGTTTGAAGAGTTTCATTCAGGTTTTAGAGCTCATCATAGCACTGAAACAGCACTGGTGAAGGTTACTAATGATATTCTCATGGCCTCAGATAATGGACTTGTATCTGTTCTGGTTTTGTTAGATCTCAGTGCTGCTTTTAACACAGTCGATCATAATATTCTCTTAGAAAGGCTTGAACATGTTGCAGGGATCAAAGGAACAGCACTAGGCTGGTTTAAATCATATTTGTCTGACAGATTCCAGTTTGTTCATCTAAATGATAAATCTTCTTCACTCTCAAGGGTTACTTGTGGAGTTCCACAGGGTTCTGTGCTTGGACCAATTCTTTTCACCATATATATGCTTCCAATTAGTAGAATCATTAGACAGCATGGGAAAAATTTCCACAGCTATGCCGATGATACACAACTATATTTATCCATAAATCCTGATGAACCCAGTCAGTTAGGTAGATTACAGGCATGTCTGGAAGACATAAAAACATGGATGACTCTAAACTTTTTGCTTTTAAATTCTGACAAGACAGAAGTTGCTGTCTTTGGACCAGAAGTTGTAAAAAAGAAACTGGTTAATCAATCACTTCATCTGGATGGCATTAAATTGTCCCCCAGTAATAACGTAAAGAACCTCGGCGTTATTTTTGACCAAGACTTGACATTTAAATCCCATATTAAACAGGTTTCTAGGATTTCCTTCTTTCACCTCCTGTTAGGATCCGTGTCTCTGCCGGTATTTCTGCTGTGTGTGTGTGTGCTCTCCTAACCTCTCTGCAGGGGCGTGGCTGATTGGTGACAGGTGCTGCTCATTCAGGCTCATCATCACCAGCTTCAAAAGAGGAACGGAGACTGCAAGCTGATGCCTGATGGTTCTCGCTTTCAGCATGGTAACATGGCCAGCCAATATTTCCAGAAAAGATTACTCTGTGTTTCTTCGGTGTGCTAGTCCTTCCTGGTTTCCTCCAAGGTCCCGATCCAGACTCTCTGATCCTCCAAAGTAGGTTTCCTTTTCTGATCTCTGTTCCTACGGTGAAGTCTTACGGAAACAGCTTACCGATCGCTCTGGATTTCCTCCCGGTCAGTTTCTGCTCCGTCTCCTCTGCTGGTCTGCCTATTCTCCACCCGCCTGTCCGTCTGCCCGCTCCACCTGCTATCACACACCACCTAGCGCAACATCAGCCTCCGCTCACTTCCTGGTTTCGGATCAGACTGTCATACAACTACAGAGCGTCTTCAGTCAGCGGCTTCTTCAGATCTGCAGAGCTCTACAAGAGATCATCCCTACCCACAGCCATCAGCATCTACAACAAATCTTTGAAGAAACTTGCATAATGAGTTACAACAACATTTAATTTCCCTTTGGGATTAATAAAGTAATTTTGAAATTGAATTGAATCCTACATACCTCCCTCCAAGATCGGATATCATCTTCAACCCGTGATTTACTATCCACTCTCTCTGCCTCACAATATCGCCACACCTTCTCACATCTCCTTCTCTGCTGCAGTTCCTCCGTCTGCCACCGTGGACTCGTACTTCCCCAGCAATCAACCAAGGACTTCTTATTCTGTTACAATAAACATCTTTATCATATCCAAACAATACAGTCTGGTTTTCTGAATCTGGTACTGCCTTTGAGTCATTAAACCCAGCAAACATGACACCTCCGGAATATTGCTAAAATTAGAAACATCCTGTCCAGGAGTGATACTGAGAAACTAGTCCATGCATTTGTTACCTCAAGGCTGGACTACTGTAATTCTTTACTATCAGGTAGTCCACAAAATGCCATTAAAAGCCTTCAGTTGATCCAAAATGCAGCAGCAAGAGTTCTGATGAATATTAAAAAGAGAGATCACATTTCTCCTGTTTTAGCTTCCCTTCATTGGCTCCCTGTTAAATCCAGAATAGAATTTAAGATCCTCCTTCTTACATACAAAGCCCTTAATAATCAAGCTCCATCATACATCAGAGATCTAATTGTTCCATATGTTCCTAACAGAGCACTTTGCTCTCAGACTGCAGGTTTACTTACTTAAATAGGAAACTCTTGGAATGTTTGTATAAATGTATTGAAATGACTTCTTAAGTGCCTTGAGATGACATCTGTTGTGAATTGGCGCTATATAAATAAACTGAATTATTGAGATTAATAGCTCATCTGTAATTTTTTTCTTTAAAAAAAAATCCCAGACATCCCGTTGACCAGCCACTCGTTTGGGCATGTTTGCAGTTCTGTAATGCAGCTTTTGCCGCTCTCTAGGCCATAAGGTGAACCCTGAAAATGTCTTTAGAAAATGAATGTCATTCCCACCTCTGGCATCTACAAACTGTTTACTTCATAAAATAAATATGTTCGCACTTAGTTCAACAGTAAAAGTTCTCCTTCTGTAATGCTGCAGTTTTTTTATGATCGATGTTTTAATTCGGGGCTAGTTTGTTTTCGCCGTAGTGAGAAAGGAGTGATACGGCTGCTACGTACCCGTTTTAGACCAATGCGGTGGCAGAGTTTAACCGACGTGATGACGTATGCGAATATGGAGACAGCTAAGGTCATGATGAAAACTTCTTTAAAACTTTTACAAAACCGAGTAAAAGCATGTAGGCCTATGTAAAACGTGTTACATGCATTTAACTTCCATGAAACATGAACAAGACATGGATTTCATGTTAAATCCATCTCTTGGTCTAAAACGGGTACGTAGCAGCCGGGTCACTCCTTTCTCACTACGGTGAAAACAAACTAGTCCCGAATTATAATGTCTATCATAAACAAACTGCGCTATTCCAGAAGGAGAACTTTTACTTTTGAACTCAGTGCGAACGTGTAGATTTTATGAAGTAAACCGTTTTTGTAGATGCCAGAGGTCGGAACGAGATGAAACAAAAACTGGGTTCACCTGGCCTACTCTCAGGCATCAACCAAAACAATGTTGCATCATTGCGTTTCGTACCCCTGTCCCCCGAGTTAATATGCGGAGACCTTACATTTTCTGATGATGAAATTATTTCATATCGGCTAAGCCTATTTATAATTTATATTTCCATACAATATTTACTGTAAAATGGAAGGGATGGAGATGGAGGATGTGACCTTTACTGGTGGGATGTTATATGTCGGATTTCTTTCTAAGGGGAGCGGCGTCCCCCCCCTGCTCCCCCTCAACTCGACTACTGACTATATAAATATGTTTATATACACTGGGTGCAAAAAAGTATTTGGCAGCCACAGATTTTGCAAGTTTTCACATTACAGGTCTGTAATTTTCATCATAGCTACACTTCAACTGTAAGAGCAGAATGTAAAAAAAATTCCAGAAAATCACATTGTATGATTTTGAAAGAATTTATTTGTATAATTGTGCAGAAAATAAGTGTTTGGTCAATTTAAAAAGTTCACCTCAATCCTTTGTAATGTAACTTTTGTTGGCAATGATAGAGGTCAAAGGTCACCAGGTTTTCACACACTGTAGCTGGTATTGTGGCCCATTCCTGCATGCAGATCTTCTCTAGAGCTGGGATGTTTTGGGCCTGTCGCTAGGCAACACGGACTTTCATCTACCACCACAAATTCTCTGTTAGATTGAGGTCTGGAGACTGGCTAGGCCACTCCAGAACCTTGGAATGTTTTTTACGTAGCCACTTATTCATTGCCTAGGCGATGTGTTTGGTATCATTGTCATGCTGGAAGATCCAGCCACGTTTCATCTTCAATGCTCTCACTGATGGAAGGAGGTTTTTGCCCAAAATCTCACCATATTATGGCCCCATTCATCCTTTCCTTAATACGGATCAGTCGTCCAGTCCCCTTTGCAGAAAATCAGCCCCAAAGCATAATGCTTCCACCCCCATGCTTCACAGTGGGTATGGTGTTCTTGAGATGTAACTCGGGATTCTTCCCCCTCCAAACACGGTGAGTGGCGTTTATAACAAATAATTTTAATTTGGTCTCATCTGACCACATGACATTCTCCCAATCCTCCTCTGGATCATCTAGATGCTCTCTGGTAAACTTTAGACGGGCCTGGACATGTGCTGGCTTAATCAGGGGGACCTTTGGAGCATTGCAGGATTTTAATCCATGATGACGTAGTATGTTACTAATGGTAACCTTTGTTACTGTCGTCCCAGCTCTCTTCAGGTAATTGACCACTTCCTCCCTTTGTAGTTCTGGGCTGTTTCCTCACTGTTCTCTAGATCATGTGTTCCCCACCAGGTGAGATCTTGCATGGAGCTCCAGGTAGAGGGAAATTATCAGTGATTTTGTATTTAATCTATTATTTTCTAAAAATTGCTCCAACAGTTGATCTCTTCTCACCAAGCTGCTTGTCTATTGTAGATCGGCTCATCCCAGTTTTGTACAGGTAGACAATCTTGCCCCTGGTGTCCTTGGACAGCTCTCTGGTCTTGGCTATGGTGGAGGTTCGAGTCTGACTCTTTGAAGGTGTGGACAGGTGACCTTTATACAGATAACCAGTTCAAACAGGCACCATTAATACAGGTAACGAGTGGAGGATAGAAGAGCTTCTTAAAGAACATTTAACAGGTCTGTGAGGGCCTGAATACTTGCTTGATTGTAGGTGCTAATTACTTATTTTCTGCACCATTATACAAATCAATTCTTTAAAAAAACATACAATGTGATTTTCTGGATTTTTCATTTACATTCTGTCTCTCACAGTTGAATTGTACATATGATGGAGATTGCAGACCTCTCTCATCTTTTTGAGTGTGACAACTTGCACAATTGGTGGCTGCCAAATACTTTTTTGCCCCACTGTACATAGTAGAATAGACTGAATAGAAGGAAAGTGTCAGGAATTATGGTGTGAAGCATGGACCCAAACGCAGACGCCGAGAAAAGGTGCAGGATATTTATTAAAGTGCTGGTTGTTGAGGAGGTGATGAGGATGACGGCAGGAACAGAGAGGCAGGACGGGAAACAGCAGGAGGACACACCATGGAGACAAAGACAATCCACACAATGATCCGGCGCTGAGTGAGGGGAAGTGACGGGTTATAAGAGCAGAAGGTAAGCAGGATCAGGTGTGGTTGATGGGGGACACAGGTGAGAACGACGATTAGGAGAGGGGGATTAGGGCAGCATGACAGAAAGGCTGGAAAATAATTTCTACTTCGAACACCAACGTTTTAGCCTGGCAAGCAATCCTATATACAGACCCTTTCCAAAAAATTAGAATATCATGGATACGTTTATATATTTCCATAATTCCATTCAAAACTTTAAACTTCCATAGATTTTAGATTCAGGGCCCACAACTTAAATGATTTCAATTATTTAGTTGTTTATTTGTACATAATTTGGGCTTCCAACTCATAAAACCCACAAAAACAGGTATTCAAAAAATGTGAATACTGTGAAGGAATCACTATTTACTTCTCTGTTTTTGCAGAAAAAAAGAAAGAGATTAGGATCAAATCAAATCAATCAAAATATGGCTTCACTTTGGTTCAATTGTCTCAGTTAGGTTTAATGGGGAAGACTGCAGACTTGACAACTGGCCACCAGACCATCATTGATAATCTCCATAGGATGGGTAAGCCACAAAAGTTCATAGCTAAGGAGGCTGGCTGTTCACTGGGTCCTGTGTCCAAGCATATCAATGTAAAGTCTAGTGGAAGGGCAAAATGTGGCAGAAGATGCACCAGCAGAAGAGCTGACCGTGGGCTTCAGTGGTATATCAAACAAAGAAGATTCATGAATCTGGCAGAGATCCAGAAACAGTGGAATGAGCCGGGAGTCGCAGCTTCATTCAGACGTGTCTCACTGGGCCAAGGAGAAGAAGGACTGGACTGTTGGCCAGTGGTCCAAGCTCCTCTTTTCCCATAAAAGTAAATTATGCCCTTCATTCGGGAATCAAGGTCCAAGGGTTTGGAGGAAGACGGGTGAGGAACAGAACCCAAGCTGCTTGAGGTCCACAGTGTCAGTCATGATTTGGGGTGCAATGTCCAGTGCAGGTGCTTCTGTAAATCCAAGGTCACCACATCAGTCTAGAATGTTTTAGAGAACTTAATGATTCCTTCTGCTGAGGATCTTTATGGAGATGCAGATTTCATCTTCCAACAGGACCTGATCCCTGCCCATACCACCAGAAGCACCAAAACCTGGTTTGATGCCCATGCCATCACAGTGCTTGACTGGCCAGCCAACTCGCCGGACCTAAACCCCATCGAGAATCGATGGGGTATTATCAGGGGGAAAATGAGGGGCACCAGACCCAAAAACAAAGAAGAGCTGACAGCAAGCATCAAGAAAATCTGGGCTTCCAGAACTCCCAGGCAATGCCACAGGCTGATTGTCTCAATGCCTAGGCACATCGAGGCAGTGATTAAGGCAAAGGGATTCCCTACCAAGGTTTGAAGATTGACATATTGTTTTGAAAGTACCATATTTTGTTGGGTTTGATGTGATCCTAATTTCTTTCATTTTTTCTGCAACAACTGAGAAGTAAATGGTGATTTCTTCACAGTATTCTATTTTTTTATTTTGTGGGTTTTATGAGCTGGAAGCCCAAATTATGTACAAATAAACAACTAAATACTTGAAATCGTTTAAGTTTTGGGCCCTGAATCTATAATCTATGGAAGTTTAACATTTTGAATTAAATTATGGAAATAAATAAACTTTTCCATGATATTCTGATGCTTTGGAAAGGGTCTATATATATATGGTCTGGCCACAACCCATAGACAAACTCATTCCTAGGTACAGAATCTATGACTGTCATTCAAACTGTCTCTGCACGCAATTGGACAGCCCTAGGACCAATCAGAACTATGAACAACGTGATGTATTTATAGCGACAGAAATCAGAAATCCGTCAACAGGGCAGTACGGCAAACATTGTTGAAGAAGAAGAAGATCAGGGTAGTCATGCCGTCCAACAACAACATCATCGACTTCCGTCATTTTTGTCAGAAAAACATGACAATATCTGGTGTACTGACAACAGGGCGTTCCTGAGCCGCCGCCATCTTTGTTGTTTTGCTCCATTGCAGCTCTGCTGTAATGGTGCTAAGCCTGGCCATCATCTCTCCACAAACATAGAGCTCTGTGATTGGCAGTAAGATTTTAAATTAAACCATTTTAATAAAAAAAACAAAATCCAGTCATTGCCTCTAATTATTACAACAATCTATGTTTAGTTAATACATATAGTTCCTACTTGAAAACGTAGAAGTCACTGACTGTAAACTTGTTACAGGTAATCACACTCAAGTTTGTAATTCAGATGTTGGAAGAAAACTATTTTCCTTGCCTTTAGTAGTTATTACAAACACTAGAATAAATTAAAGTGCAATTAGTTTAACCTGAGAAATAATCGTATTGTTCTTGGATTGGATGACCTTTTAGTACCATCGGACCAGATTTGTACCATCTCCACACATCCAGGAGCAACAGTCTGACCAAGGCATGTGAAGATTAACATATTCTTGGATGTGCACATTTACAACACCTGCAGTCAGGATTAGATCCTGATGAGTTTTCAGATAAAATCTAGATGTGTTAAAGGTTTGTTTTGGTTAAATCTGATTGATTCAGATGAAGGATTAGGGTTTGTGAATGAACTCCTGTGAGGGTTTTCTTCTGCTCCCCTTCCAACAGTGTGCCACTATTATTCTCTTAGTACTACCATCTACAGTTTGGAAATAGAACTACAGCAAGTCTGCCAAAATGAAAATTTAAAGAGCATCTTTGGTCCATTTCACCCTGATTATGTGGATCAACTATTATTTCTGCAGAGAAAAAAAATATTATTTTTTATGTGGGTTAAGAAACAGTGCTGACCAGTGTGCAGTTTTATATTAATTGATCTGATTTGCCTAAGATATTCTGTCAATATTTTTATTATTATTTTAATATTATTTTAGTTTTTTTCTCACTTTAAGTGTTCTTATTTGAAAAATAATTTCAGTTTTTGAATGTTGTAAAGCTCACCGGATTTTTCCATTATGAGCAGTGACAAAAGACATCTCATTTAAAGTTTGACCTATTCATTAATGTTCAGAATCTGAAAAAAAATTACAAGGTAAAACAACACAAGCTCCTCTTGAAAAGAGTGAAAGAAGCTTCATACTTAATTGCTGCTCATGTATTGATAATATATCCGACTGCTGGCAGCATATCGATAAGCATATGGCATCAGCCATAAAGCCCAGATATCCAACGATAGCATGCTGCTTTTAGTCTTGTCCTCAAGGATTAAGAACTTTTTTTGGAAACAAATGAAACAGGCAGTCTGTCAACAGTTAACAAACACATTCAGAATGGAATGCATAATTTGACCAATTACTGATCAATAAGCTGTAAAAACAATCTAAACACAGAAGGCAATTTCTAAGGTATTTTCATAACAAGCATATCTCCTGTCTCTGGCCTTCTAATCCCTGTTTCTATCAGGATTAATATCAGTCTAACTGCTGATGGCTGCTAACTCTGATGCTTTTCCCCAACATGAATGACCTAGCAAACCGTTTACTCTGCAGAGTCTTTTGCTAGTCTCAAGTACAATGAAATAATAAATAACCTGTTTTATTTTTGATAACATGATACAAGTTACCCCGCCTCTCGCCCCTTGACTGCTGGAGATAGGCACCTGCATTAGGATGGACGGGTACAGAAAATGGATGGATGGATGGATGGATGATACAAGCTATAATCCTTTAATTTATGTTTTTCAATTCTAAACAGAAAGCTACATTTGGACACCAGTGTATTTAAAGCCAACTGAGGAGCTTCACTGTATGCTTACAGAGCTTATTAGGGTGCCCCCCCAGCCCATAATGGTCCCCATCCTCTGTGCGGCTGGGCAAAAACAACATTATGCCACTTCCCCAATTCTGTCCCCTAATAACCAGAATATTTTGTTCCCATTACATTTATGGTTTTAATAGGCGCTTTTGCGAGAGCACTTCAAAGGCTCGAGCATCGCTGAAGTGAACTCCACAGCAGCTTTCACTCTCTGCAGCCGTGGATTGTTTATATGTATCGGAGATGAGCTTGCAAATGTGTCCTCAAATTGGCAAATAGCTGTTTGGCACTAAATACGTGTGACGGGCTCACAAATGATTATTGCAGAGTTAGTTTTTTTTTTTTTATGGCTTTCTTCATGTAAATGCATAAAAATATAAACAAATCAATTCAATCACTGAACCAAATCAGACCAAGAACTGAAAGGCAATCATCATATGATTGCACAGAAAGATAATGTAGCAGAAACCATTGCTCAGGTCACCTGAACAGAGTGCAGCATTTCTCCTGCCCAAAGCCCACACTGCAGCAGCACTCATTACCTGGGTCTCCATAGAGACAACCTCAGCAGCCTGTACTGGACCAGAGCTCTAAAAGCTTTCATTTCATAGAGCTGCAGCTCTCAGTCCAGAAGAGGTGCAAAATAAACGATTATGATGGAAGCTGCTCACCAGCTCTAATCTCTGCAGGCCTATTCAAGCACTACAAATAGGCAGCAGAAACAATGCTATCTGAGATCAGCAGTCACAGCTTCTTATTGTGTCCATGCTGAATTAAAACGGGGAAGAAAATACAAAGGGAAGCTTGTTTATGGTGCATCTGGGTGTTTCATTTCTGGTAAAAAACTGCATTTAATTTTTCGAATCGACAGAAGGTCAGTGTCAAATACAGCGAGATTTTTGAACAAGTAGAGACAAATCTAGCGTTTAGCACAATTACAAGAGCTGTGACTGCCATTCAAAGTTTCTCTCTAGATGTCTGTAGCAGCAGCCATTTTGCAACACTGTTGCCTGGACTAAAGAGACTGAAAAAGCCATTAAGCAGCAAAGCAAACAGAGGTTATTGAGCCGGGTACAGAGAAAGACCTGCAGCATCCACTGGCATTCTCTTTGTTTCCAGAAAGTCTCTTCCAGAAAACGATGTTTGCTTCTTTTTTTATTCTCCGCTGCAGATAACGCCTGTCTTCTCTGAGCCCTTAGCATGGCCACAAAATGGTTTGCCTGTCATGTTTTCTTGACGCATCGTCCTCTGATCTCAGTCCACACTGTGGCCACTTTTAACCCCCTTTTTAGTTTCATTTTTTCCTCCCAGAAGAGCTTTTAAATATCCTTTTCTTTCCAACCGATATCCGCCCCCAACACACATACATCCCACCCTCTACACCACTGTGCCTCGTCCCCCTCCTTAATTCTTTTATTTGCTGAAATAATAAAAAAACTAACCCTTATTCCAAAATGGGCAGAACACTTCTTATCCAGACTATCTTTTGAGGACTTTGCTGTGCTTAAAACAGTATTTGGTTTCATTTACTGAGATGTGCATTTAGGCAAGGGTTAGAAAGGGCTTGTCTTCTTCCCCCCCCAATTCAAAATGACTCCATGTCGGTGCTTCTAATATGGCGGGTGCAATGCTGAGAAAAAAACACAGCCAACCTATGTATTCCTATTTTTTTCTTAACATACACATTGGATGTTGCAGGAAAAACAAACAAACATGCAATCACGTTACCGCAATTTATTAAAAACCAAAATAAAAAAGATGCATGCATATATTACAAAATGCATGTAAATAGATCACATTTCCATCCAATCACATGTTTGTTTATCAGCCTAACTCATCATTTTGAATTCAAACAATTATTTTTGTGCTAATTAAGGGAAATAAGTGATTTGTCTGAAATAAATTAGAAGTGCAGGTTTAGGATTTAAACAATTGCTGATTACACCAGATAAACACTGAAATGTGTTAAAGCAAAATTATTTGCTAAATAATATTTTTTCATGAAGCGCAATTCATAAGTAAAAAATGGATTATTGGCTGTTAATTAGCATTTTTAAAAGGCAGGAAAATCCACCCAGACTGAGGCCCTGTGCAGTTTTAGAATGGATAATAAATAAGATGTTACAGAAGCTGCTCAGAATGAAGCCAAATAATTGTTAGACGTCGTTTAAACCTTAAATATTATGTTTAATTAAAGAATTACATTAATATTTTTGGAAATGTTGCTTTTCCAGCACACGCTGCACCTATCACCAGCCTACATGTTTTGCTTCTTCCTCGTTCTGCCTCATGTCTCCCTTCATAACGGGTTATTTGTAAATGTTGAACCTGCAGAAATGCTGAAACAATTTTATACTTGAGCTCCGTGAGGGTTCCTGCGGACCGAAGTGTCAACCCCCCACCTATAGACCCACAATCTGTGACAGGACATAGCAACAGCCTCTTCCTCATTCGTTCGCCTGTAAAGCACCAGTTAAAAAAGAAAAAAGAAGGAATAATCGAATGTTGTGTGTAGAGCAGCACCAGGACCGTGCAGGCTGCTGTTTGAACCCTCGGATAATAATTAGGCTAAACTTGAAGTCCCGATGTGCGCATAAGCATCACTCACCATTCAAGATGCACTGGGAAAAGATAAGAGCCAATATCCACATGCCCCGCTCCGTTCAATATCCAATCTTAATGCTTTTTCTTCTTCTCTCCACACACTCTTTCGTGTTATTTCTCCGTGTTTTATCCCTTCAACAAGTCAGTTGCAATAAAAGAAAGAGGAGCTTGCAAATCTCTTTCGCTCTCTCTCTGTCTCTGTCTCTCTCTATCTCTCTCTCAACCCTGCACGTTGAGAAGAAGAAGAGGAGGAAGAAGGAGAAGAAGAAGGAGAAGAAGAAGAAGAAGAAGAAGAAGAAGAAGAAGAAGAAGAAGAAGGAGAAGAAGAAGGAGAAGAAGAGGAGGAGGAGGTTTGAGCTTCTTGCTGCTGATGATTGTCTCCTGGTACAGCCGCAGATATTCTATAAGATCCACAACTGTGTGTCTCTGTGCCCCCTGCGCCGCACCGTGCCGCCCCGCGCCGCGCCGCGCCGCGCCGCACCGCACCGTGCCGCTCCGGGCCTCAGAGCCGCCGTTCGCCCGTTTCGGAGCGCTGCTTTGCGGGGAACTTGAGCGAACTCGGCTCGGTGCGCCCCGGTCCAGGTGAGCTGTGCCGACGCCTCCGCTGCTGCTGCTGAGTCACAGGCTGGAGACGCATCGGTCAAAGTACCTTTTTGCGCAAACCAAACTACAAACAGTTAAAACAAAAAACAAAAAAAAAAACAACCTTTAAATAAAATAGAAAATGAGCAATATGTAGTAAAAGAAATTAGAAGTGTGAATCCAGATGTGCCATCCCAGCCAGTAGAGGAAAGTTGGTTAAAAAAAATCAGAGGATAGAGTTGATTGTTAGCTACGCTGGAAACTCCTCTGTTCGCCGCCTCTCTCCGTCCGCGGAGCAACAAGCACACGCATCTTCCACGCACACACTGCGCACTCTGCTCCCTGCGCTCACAACCTGCCCTGCCTCGCCTCAGAGCGCGCTGGAATAAAGCCGCAGACGCTTTTGTCCCTCTCCATTGCCTCAAAGGTGCAGGGGTGGGCTGGGAAGGAGAGGAGGGGGAGCGCGCAGCTGAGCCTCTGTAGGGTCGTTAAAAAACAAGAAAAAAAATCTATTGGTTATTTTTTCTATATCACAGAGATGACGGATCAAGGTGCCCCACTCAGAGGAAGAGCTGCGTTAACATAGGTGAGAGAGATCTAGCAATTCAGGACATCCTTCTGTTTTTTGCTGGCACTGCTAGTGTGTAGGTCTGGAGGAGGGAGGCAGGGAGAGGGAGGGAGGGAGGGAGGGAGGGATGGAGGGATGTAGTCCACACCTGACTTGATGCTATGGAAGCATTGAGGAGAGAGAACCAAAAAAAGATGCTAAACTACCTTAATTGGGGGGAGATTTAAATTCTGACTTTGAAATAAATGTGTTGTCAGGATAATGTATGAGCCTCTGGGGCATTTTGGGGGAGCTTTCCAGCTGTAACCCCCTGCATTCATTAATTGACCTTGACAAAAATGAGGAGCAGTCCCCCCCTCTGCACTAGGGGGCATCAAACAGCAGCCATGTCACCCCCCTCAGTCCGCTTCATGAGTTCTGCTCCATTTTAACCGCTCAGGACTGGGAGGAAATTCATTCATTCATGGTCACTAAATGCCTAAGCTGTGAACTAAATGTTGCTTATTTGAAATAATTAGAGGTGACCTCCACATTAACATATCACAGCCAATAATGAGCAGGTGGCTCTATTGAAAATAGACATGATACACAAAGGTCAGGAACAGGGGGCGTTTCCTGGACCTGGAAACATTGGGGGCTGAGCCCACACCCTCTTAGAGGAACCTGGGGAAACCTGTGCAATAAAAAAGACTTTTTATTAAAGCTTTCTTGATCATTGTGGCACCTTGTTTAAAGCCAAATACAGCGATATGCACTTCAAAATGTATTTCTTTTCAAACTTAAATGTGACAATGTAAAGAAGATCTCAAAAATCAGTATTAATATCAGGTAAAACAGAGTGATAAAATTAGTCAAAAGGTAACAATTATTTTCTTTTTTTTCTTTCTCTGACAAGCATAAAAGTGAGTTCTGTGTCAGGTTGCATGGTGGACCTCTGTGTCTGCTGCTCTTTTCATCATTCTCTGTCCTGTCTAGGTTAATCTGTAAACCAAGTACAACATCAGATTTCTTTTATCTTAATAGATGTTATCAAAAGGTAATCATAAAAGGAACTGACCTTTGCAACATTATTAGCATTCGAGTGTCATTTATTGGGGAACATTGGCTCAATTATATCGTTTTAACTAGAAAAGCAATCGGAGAGCGCGGACCTCCGCCAAGGCAGCTCAGTCCCAGTCAAGACAGCAGTGTTTGTACTCAGAACTAAAGTAAAACTGTTGATTTAATCAGTGCTGTAGTCTAGTTTATTCTAGTAGTATACTCTGATTTGTTTCCTCCCAGACAATCATCGGTCCAAACGTTTAATCCTGCCCTGCTTTCTGAAGCAGCTCTTTCCATGCTATATTTATGAAGATGCTACATTATCAATAGTCTAATGAATGATAAGACAGAGAAACAGCTTTAATTAGTTAGAATTATTTATGGATTTTAAGTATTTATATTTACATCTATCTTTAAACCCCCATGTTGTGATTCTATTGTCTGTCACTCAGTCTAGGCCCCGCCCCCTTTTTGTATTACAGCCCTGCTCTTATTTTAGTGTGACAAACCAAGATAATCACTGGCCTCCATTTAGCCCTCTTTGCAATAGGGCGATGAGGAGCCATAGTGAGACACAGATCAAAGGGGAGACGCAGGACAGACGCACGTCGATCCAAAATTCAATTCAGTTTATTTATATAGCGCCAATTCACAACAGATGTCATCTCAAGGCACTTACCAAGAAGTCCTTTCAATACGATTATACAAACATTCCAATCAGTTAAAAAGTTTCCTATTTAAGGAATCCCAGCAGATTGCGTCAGTCATTGGCGTGAGGTTGGGCCCCGTTGATGCAGACTTTCCAACCACAGCAATCCTTCAGCAATCCCTCATACTGAGCAAGCATGTAGCGACGGTGGAGAGGAAAAACTCCCCTTTAACAGGAAGAAACCTCCAACAGAACCAGGCTCAGTAGGAGCGGCCATCTGCCACGACCGTCTGGGGGTTTGAGAAGACAGAGCAGAAACACAGAAGGAACAGAAGATCCGATATAAGAGAACTTTCTATGTTACAGAAAGTAAAAAGTTGATAACAGGACACAGTGGATGTTCAGTTACTGGGAGGATCATCCCAGTCGATGCCCCCCGTCCAACAGGGCATTGCAGCCAAGCAGGATACCAGACCAGGTGTATCTTCTATGGAGAGAAAAACACTGAGAGAAAACAAAGTTAACAGTCGAAATAACAGAATGTACTGTAATACAACTGGAGAGTAGTAGGAGAGAAAAGTAGCAGAGTGAAGAAAATTGGTAAGTCTGTCCTCCAGCAGTCTAAGCCTATAGCAGCATAACTACAGAGATAGCTCAGGATGACCTTAGCCACTCTAACTATAAGCTTTATCAAAAAGGAAAGTTTTAAGCCTGGCCTTAAAAGTAAACAGAGTGTCTGCCTCACGGACTAAAGCTGGGAGCTGGTTCCACAGGAGAGGAGCCTGATAACTAAAAGATCTGCCTCCCATTCTACTTTTAGAGATCCTAGGAACTACAAGTGAACCTGCAGTCTGAGAGTGAAGTGCTCTGCAGGGCGTTCTTCGAACAGCAAGTTACTACACATGTATGTGGAACAATGACAAACAACGACTTTCCAGAATACAAGCATTCACCTTTCCAGTCAACATACTTTAATTAACAAACTTACTAAGCTAGTAAAACACACACAACTAACTACTAAGTAAAAGAATGTTGAATAAAAGATTCATGATGATGAACAGACTATGAAAATTATCATAGTAAACGAAAATTAATTTTAACACAGATAGTTTTTGCCCTGTTATCAGCGGTTCCTCTTCTTCATGTCTCCACCACTTCAGCACACGGCAGATATATTCCTACTGCAGACATAAAATGTGGCAAAGAATCATTTCATTTGTTGTTATTCACTTCTGTGGAAATATTTAACTTCTTAGAACAAATTATATCAGCTAAATTTGTCCTGAACATTGCTGTTTGGTTCTATCAGCTCAGGGGGAACCAATAAAAAAAGAACAGTGGCTGGCAGAGAGTGACAGAGGCAGTAAATGCAGTTGGGACAGTGGAGAGGTTCCTGTTGGAAATAAAGGAAGAATTATTTCATATCAAAGTGAATCCAATGAACGTTCATGTTTTTAAGAGCAGGCTCTGCATTTCTTACTTGCTTCTATTTGATCAGTGTTTTACTACTTAGTCTTATATTTCTCCACAGTTTATTTTTATATTTTATTCTGTTATTTTAATCTTCCTTCCAGTGTTTCCTCTGTGGGAGCCCTCTGCCCTTGGAGCGGTGGTTCGACTGTGGCTCCCTGGGTGCTCTCCAGGTGGAGCTTGGGTGGAGGTGGGGGTCGTGGCCTTGCCTCCACTGGGCGCCCTGTGTCTGTGCCTCGGCTGCTGCTGTTAATCTACTGCTACCAGTGCAGATGAGTCCTTTGATGACGTTTCCTTACCTGGCTCATCTGTACTCGGCCAGATGTCCTTTTATTGTTGCTCTTGAGTGTGTGTGTGTGTGTGTGTGTGTGTTTAGGGGTTGGGTTAGGGGGAGCGGGGTATAAATGTGATTATGCTTTTAAATCAGTGGGAGAGGGATGTGTACAGGATTTAAAAATAGAAAACAATGTAAGGACAATAAAGAACAATGTAAAACAAAAACAAAAAACAATGTAGAATAACAAATATTAAAATCACAGTTATGTTGAGTTTAAACAGATGTGTTTTGAGTTGAGTTTAAAAACAGGGAGAGAGTTGATGCTTCTGATGTCTGGTAGGAGAGAGTTCCAAAGTTTGGGACCAAAGAAGCTATAAGCTCTGCCCCCAATGGTGCTGAGCCGGGTAAAGGGAACAGTCGGGGGGTACATGAATGTGGTATGTGGGGGTGAGGTTGTGGATGGCTTTAAAGGTGTAAAGCTGGATTTTGTAGTCTATTCTAAATTTGACAGGGAGCCAGTGGAGGTGCTGTAGGACAGGTGAGATATGGTGAAATGAGGGAGTTTTAGTGATTATACGAGTTCTGGACCAGTTGAAGCTTGTTGAGGGATTTCTGGGGACTGCAAACTTTAAGGATTTAAATTAAAGAATAGAAATAGAAATATCCCCTGCTGTCCCACAGTAATTAAATTTAAGTGGTGACTTGCATATTTACAAAAGAAGAAAGACAAGACTGTAAAATAAGAACAGATTTACAACATAACAAAAAAAGCAATTTCTGTGATCAAATGAATTCTACGCCATTTTGGTTATGTGGAAACAAATAGCTCTCTACACGAGGTGTGGGGCAGAGAGAACTTCCGGGGTAGTCTAAAACAAAATCAGAAAGTGAACTCTTGTTATCTGTTTTCTCCAAAACCAAAACAAATATGGGATAAGCGCTCGTTGCCAAATTTTTCAGTTGAAACATAAAAAGAAAAACAGAAAAACTGTGTCTTCATTTTAGAATTGTAACATTCTTTTAAACTGAACCGCTTGATATGACAAGTAAAAAAAAAGGCCTCCTTAAGCAATTCACCCCCCCCCATATTGCGATTCTCTATGCATGATCACCCCCTAAAATTTAATCATCTATTTCTTGGAAAACTTCTAACATTTCCAGAAAATCTAATAAAACAACACTGTAGAATATGAACAGATTTACAACATAACAAAACAAAGCATTTTCTGTGAAAGCAGGAACAACGACATCCCTTCTCTGAAAGGCCGGTTAAACGTACAGCTGCTGTGATGACTTTGGAGGACAGTCATCTGAAACACACACATCATACATATTACTAATACTTGAAGTATAACTCATCCCCTACTAGAGGTAAAACTCCACCCACATTTTCTGTTTGAAAAATGCCTCAAAATGAGGCGTTGCCTGCCAGACCAGCGAGGGGGAGGACTGGGCGTGGTCTGCGCTGTGATTAACATGTTGACAGCCCAGCGGCTGAAGCGGCTGCTCCTATGTGCGGCACACAGGTAGCCAGAAAGATGGAGCATAATAGGCGTTATTTTTGACCAAGACTTGACATTTAAATCCCATGTTAAACAGGTTTCTAGGATTTCCTTCTTTCACCTCCGGAATATTGCTAAAATTAGAAACATCCTGTCCAGGAGTGATGCTGAGAAACTAGTCCATGCATTTGTTACCTCAAGGCTGGACTACTGTAATTCTTTACTATCAGGTAGTCCACAAAATGCCATTAAAAGCCTTCAGTTGATCCAAAATGCGGCAGCAAGAGTTCTGATGAATATTAAAAAGAGAGATCACATTTCTCCTGTTTTAGCTTCCCTTCATTGGCTCCCTGTTAAATCCAGAATAGAATTTAAGATCCTCCTTCTTACATACAAAGCCCTTAATAATCAAGCTCCATCATACATCAGAGATCTGATTGTTCCTTATGTTCCTAACAGAGCACTTCGCTCTCAGACTGCAGGTTTACTTGTAGTTCCTAGGATCTCTAAAAGTAGAATGGGAGGCAGATCTTTTAGTTATCAGGCTCCTCTCCTCTGGAACCAGCTCCCAGCTTTAGTCCGTGAGGCAGACACTCTGTTTACTTTTAAGGCCAGGCTTAAAACTTTCCTTTTTGATAAAGCTTATAGTTAGAGTGGCTTAGGTCATCCTGAGCTATCTCTGTAGTTATGCTGCTATAGGCTTAGACTGCTGGAGGACAGACTTACCAATTTTCTTCACTGTGCTACTTTTCTCTCCTACTACTCTCCAGTTGTATTACAGTACATTCTGTTATTTCGACTGTTAACTTTGTTTTCTCTCAGTGTTTTTCTCTCCATAGAAGATATACCTGGTCTGGTAACCTGCTTGGCTGCAATGCCCTGTTGGACGGGGGGCATCGACTGGGATGATCCTCCCAGGAACTGAACATCCACTGTGTCCTGTTATCAACTTTTTACTTTCTGTAACATAGAAAGTTCTCTTATATCAGATCTTCTGTTCCTTCTGTGTTTCTGCTCTGTCTTCTCAAACCCCCAGACGGTCGTGGCAGATGGCCGCTCCTACTGAGCCTGGTTCTGTTGGAGGTTTCTTCCTGTTAAAGGAGAGTATGAGGGATTGCTGAAGGATTGCTGTGGTTGGAAAGTCTGCATCAACGGGGCCCAACCTCACGCCAATGACTGACGCAATCTGCTGGGATTCCTTAAATAGGAAACTTTTTAACTGATTGGAATGTTTGTATAAATGTATTGAAATGACTTCTTGTTAAGTGCCTTGAGATGACATCTGTGAATTGGCGCTATATAAATAAACTGAATTGAATGGAATAGCGACGCGAGCTCCACTGCGTCAGAGGGAGCCAATTTTAAACTTATGGATTTCTCTCCACCTCCTTCACCAGAGCAAAGAGAGGAAGGTTCTGTGGAGGACGGGAGCGGCCCTGAGCCGTATCGTTTCGAACCGGTGGCTCATGAGTTGGCCAGGCCAACAGGTGCCAAGCCTGCAGCGGCATCGCGGCATATAATGGGGCCCATCTCTGATTGGTACATTGTTGTTAGCCAAAGCTAAAGCTCAATTTATATTATCTCAAGTAATATTGTTTGACTCTCCCTCAACAACCTGTGGCCACTGTACCTCATTGTCTGCAACAGAAAATGTATGTTGCAAAGAAGTATAAATCAAAGTGGACTAAAAAAATAACTAAGCCCTGATTTCATTATCCATTTACTGATATCAGTTTATTCCCTTGTCATAGGTAATGTGCAGAGGTCAGTAGGAAAGGCGATGCTAAAGAATCTAACTTAAGCCTGCCGCACACGAGAGCTATCTGCTGAGCAAAACGTCATTCGAGGCCGTTTGCTCAGCAGATAGCTTGCTGTGTGCGCTCTACGTGAGCTGTGTGCTCAGGGGAAATATTCAAGCAACCAATCAAAGCGCATCCTCTGCTCACATGATTTCAAGATGGCAGCCCCCTGTTTCCACGTCAAAACAATGAATAAGTCGGAGACAGAGATGGATTTAGAGGAAATGCTGCTTCTCATTTTGTTTATTTGTTCAAAAGCTGCCACTGTTTGAAGGTTTGGAAAATATGGGTTACGGTCGAGAACCCACGAGTTTATCTTCTAAAATGTAATCTTCTCTGTGGGCTGCCATCTTGGAATCATGTGAGCGGAGACCGCGTTTTGATTGGTCACTTAAATATTTGCCCTCAGCACTCAGCTCACATAGAGTGCACACAGTGAGTTTTTCATGTCACGAGGCGAAAAATATCAAACCTGTTTGATTTTTACCTCAACGACTCACGAGACAGAAAACTCACCGAAAATTAACCGCACACGGCGAACTATCTGCTGAGCAAACGCCTGGCCTCCAATGACTTTTTGCTCAGCAGATAACTGTCGTGTGCGGCAGGCTTCAATGCTAAGCTAACAAATCACTAACCTGATAAACCCTGTAAACGAGGCGTGGCCTAGACTGGCCTTGTTTTCTACTCCACAGCAGCAGGAAGGCGGACGTCAGAAACCCAAGATGAGCCAGTAGCGATGCCCGATTCAAATTCAAGTGCAGTGTAACATTTTAACCTGAAGAGGGCACTCCACTTTTTGGTAAAAAATGTATATTTTTACTAAAATGTACTAAATTACAAAAAATAATGACCAGACATGTAGATAGCACTATTTGACAATCATTTATACGGTTTATCAGCAAAAAAAGTTGATTTGGTGGGTGAGTTGCACTTTAAAGTGGAACTGAACCCCATGAAAAATCATAACCCTGCCCCCTTAAGCCGCGTTCACACCGGTCAGCGCGTCCAGGCAGCAGGGCAGCTAGATTACATGCAAGTCTATGGTATCTACGCATCTAGTGGGCGTCAAACTGCCAAGCAGCAAGTCGCGCGCGTCGGCGCAGCTGGCATCAGCGTGTCCACGCGGCTGATGCCTGGACGCCCGTCGGGGCGTCTGCTGCTCAAGTTGGGAAAATTGAACTTTCGGGCAGCAGACGCGCGGCGTCAACCAATCAGAGCGACTCGTTGTACTGACGTAGTAACTCCTTCCATGGGGGAATTGGCAAATTTTTTATTCAAGATGGAGGACAAACTGATCGTCGCTGTATGTAATGTCCGTGAACTGTATGACCCGTCTTCGTCTTTTTACAAAGACAGGAAGAGATCGGATCTGATTTGGAGGAAGATATCGGAGGATATTGGAGTGCCAGGTAAGCAGTTAAACATAGAAAAAAATATTTTTTCTTTTAACTTTCTTGTTATGTTAGCTAACGCTACGCTAGCTAACGCACACTTCACACACTTCTCCACAACTTCGGGGTTGACTTCCAGTCTGCGGTGAAACACTCTCCACTGTGCAGACCAGATCCCGAATGCATCTTCCACCACCAGCCGGGCCCGGGAGAGCCGGTAGTTGAAGACGCGCTGCTGATCCGACAAGATCCGCCATGTTGTAAACAACTAGCAACAGACAAATCCACGCCCGCACGCTGACGTAATGACGTGACGCGCTGATGCCCCGACGCGCCGACGCAGACCACAAGTGTGCAAGCAGCTGGGTTTTAATTTTAAAGCGTCGACTTTCGTCCGTTTGAGCGATTTGACGCCTGGACGCGCTGACCGGTGTGAACGCGGCTTTAGACAACATTTGAAAAATTCCACAAAGTGGGCGGTACCAGGAAGCAAGGAGGGGCGTGGCCAAGTTTGGAGGATGAGCGGAGGGGGGAACGTGGGGGTGTGTTCAGGAGGAGAGTGACAGCTAGCTTAATCTGACACTGAAACATGGACAATGACCAAACCGACGTTGGCGGTTTTGCCACTGATCGGCCTCAGGCCTCAGGCCTCAGGCAGCGCTGACTCAGCGCCCTGAGCCAGCGGCTCGAATTGATACGGCTCGGGGCCGCTGGGCTCCATAAAGCCTCACTCAACCTCCGGTGGCGACGGAGGAGATCCGCTGGCCCAGGGTGCCGAGTAAGTGCTGCCCGGTGCTGCTGAGGCAGAGGAAGACAGGATGGGTCCAGTCTCTGAGTGGTGATGCTAACATAGGCTAATGTTCAAAACAGTACGTTAGCTATGCTAACTAAGTGCTAATGTGATAATAATGGTAACCTGAAAATCGCAATCCCACTCCAAACTGGCCACGGGGCCAGTGTTGCCAACTGTCTCAGACAGAAAGTAGCTGAAGTTGCCCCAGAAAGTCGCTAGATGACGTCATACGCTAATTTGCATAATGATGATGTCATCACGTGATGACAAATGAAACAGAAAGGAGGAAATAATTATATTTAGATTAGGATTTTGTCATACAGGGTTAAACAATACATTATTTAAACTGGGGAGACATGCTACAGGGAAATGTGACTTCTGTCTTCAAGATGAGACGGTGGAACATGTTATATTGCCTGAAGTATATTGTTGATAAAACTGGTACAAAATGTACAAAATATCAAATTGCAATTGGACATCAAAGACCTTTCAAACAAAATGTAAAGTTCTGAAGAAAAAAAAACATTTGCAGAGATATCTCAAGAAGACGAAATTAATAGAGAGAATATAGTTGTTTGTTTTTTAGTATTTTGTAAAAATAAGTAAGGCATATTTAGCAAGCATCAAATGTTTATTGCTTAATGTATTATCTTCAGTGGGGGTTTTTGTCATAAAGTTTAAATGTCCTACGTTTTTGAAATCACCATATATTTCGAACGTTCCTTGAATGCACCACAGGTGTGAGATGCCGATGCAGCATAGTACAGACAAGCTTCTGCCTTAATTCCCGTTGAAAGATCGGTCTTATATACATGCAGATTTTTTTTTTACTTTCGAATTAACATTAAGTACTAAACAACTGTGTTTGTGAGTGGAGGAAATGAACCAAAAAAGGTTTATGATTGGTCAGTGGACATAGTCTGATCATGCAGCATACACATGCACAGATCATTCCCTTTGGGAAGGAGCAAGCTGGGTCTCTAAACTGCAGGAAATATCGGCGACAAAGTTTCATAGAAAGTAGCTAAGGGTTGTCAGAAATGTAGCTAGATTTGTCACTGGGCGCTTTTTGGAAAAAAAGTCGTTAAGGGGGTCTGAAAAGTCGTTAGAAATAGCGACAAAGTCGCTAAGTTGGCAACACTGCATGGGCGAGTTTTTCTGAGAGATGGTTTTATACCCAAACCCACGGGGCGTGTCTGTGAGACCATGGCTGGGACGTAAAGAGTGGAAAAGATGTACCACTCTCAACCAATCACAAAATTCAAATGCAGCCACAGTTTAACTCTAAAATGGCAGCACTAAGAAGTTTTTAGAACAAAAAGTGTAGAACTGGAAATGTAAAAATAAATCCCCAGAAACTGAAAGATTGCATTGGTAAAGACTAATTTATACAGTTTATAGGCAAAAAAAAAATTGTTTTGGGGTTTAGTTACACTTTAAAAGAGCATATTGCAGGTTAAATATGTTCTAAAATGCATATAAATATTATATTTATTCAGGGTATTTTAAATTTCACATTGCATAACGGCACACATTTTAATTAAAAACTTTCATAAGCTTGACCTTTGACATAAGACGGGATAGTCATATTATGCGCTGTCTCAGCTCAGTAGGTAGTTATCAGGTGGAGTGGTCATGTTATTAAGAGTCAGTGTGTTCACTTGTTTTGGACTCCATTCATTTTTCTTAAAAAATTTAAATCATTGTGTTTGTTTTTGCTGTACAAACACCAGCCTGTCAGAACATCAAGTCCACAGATTTCCCAAAAAACAGCTCTTATGATCTTATGTTTCTGAGTGCGTTGTGTGCAGCTGAAACTGCTCTTAACCTCTGCTTTGGCGAAGAAAGACGCTGTCGTTTGTGGCGCTCACTTCAGACAGGAGGATTAAAATCCCAGCAATGGGATGGAGTTTTACATGGGACACTGGAGCAAAGATCAGGTGTGACACGCAAAGCCCAGTGCCCTTAGTGCTTCCAGCTTCATTGGGAGCGCTGTCAGCGGCTGTTTCTGGACGTGCTGCAGGCGGGAGACACAATTGCAGATCCATCAGAGGCTCAGCTCTACGCTGATGGGATCTGTGTATTGGAGGTCTTCTTGTTTAACATCTGCTAATTACCAACTTTGTTGAAAGAATGATTAAAAAAATAAGAAGCAACATGAAATATGGGTTTTAAAAGGAAACAATAAAGCTAGCTTGCAGCACTCAGGCTAATAACGTTAGCTTTGCTTAGCAAGGTTTTATTTTGGCCATTAATCCTTCCCCTGCTCTCCCTCTGGTCTCTCTCTGCTCCCTGGGGCGCAGCAGGCTCATAGCTGAATGGTTGTGCTCCATCATATGTGTAACTGTAAACATTTAAAGTTTTTTCTATGTCAGAGGTGGCATTAAAATTTATAGTTTTCTATTGATTGAGCTGACAGGAATCCCTTCTGCTACGTCACTTCCTTCCGGTCTGGCGGAGGTAAATTCTTCTCACAAAAATGTCTCAACATATCTGACTCATAGTTTCAGCATCCACATCAAACAAAACATTTTCTTCACCAGGAATGCACAACGTGTCACTGCCTGCCTGGCCCCTGCATACGCTTCCACCCAGGAGTCTACAAAATAAAAGCAATTATTATCACTCACTGCAGCTACCAGGCATAAGACAGCAGGGATGAAACATGCACTGTTTCTCCCTGTGTGTGTGTGTGTGTTAGAGAGAGAGAGAGTGAGAGAGCTTACAACATAGCTTATAGTACACCATGCTGAATAACAACATATATATATCGAGAATCTAATTTCTGACTGGCTAACCTTCACAGCAACTCAGCTGCAGACTGCTTTAAACACAACACAGCTCAGGGCGGATAGATCTCTGAGACATTTCAAATTTTTTTTTTTTTTAAGGTTTTGTGGCCACAGTGGCCTTTATTTATAGTGGACAGGTTACAGAAAGGGGAGAGAAGTAGGGGTAGAGACACTCGGCAAATGTCCTCGGGCCGGAGTCGAACCTGGGACAGCTGCATTGAGGGCTAAGGCCTCTGAACATGGGGTGCCCGTCCTAAACCACTCCGCCACACAACGCCCCGACATTTCAATTTTTAAAGTGGAGTGTTACAACTGCGGTTGTAAGGTGCTGCATTTACAATTTGACATGTAATAATCAGTGTGCAGGTGCCCGTCTGTGATTGGTGTTCTGAGGATGATGAATCCGGATTGGTGCTCCGAGGAGGAAACAACATACAGTATATAGTGACGCTGCTGTGGACCGCTAACATCCATTTCCTCTGCTCATCCCAACCAGCCACACCTCTTTCTGTGCAGCGCCTTTGTAAATACAAAGTCAGGCTGAGGGGATTGTAGGGATGGACTGCCTTTTATTTTTGCTAGTTTTCTCCTGTTCATCTTTATTTAAGGAGGTAGGTTTTTGTCATTTAGTTTATTTATTTTATGTAGATGAGTTTGAATAAACCTTAGATAGTTCATTTTGTTATTTGTTTTAGGCATTAGTTCACCTTGGAGATACACACTTCATACTTCATGAAAAGTCCTTTGTAAAATAACAAACTTTGTAAATAAATCACTCATGAATTATAAACTATGTGTGGTTGGTTCAGGTCTGCTGAGGATAGACCATCCTTTCATATTATCATCTGGCCACCCCTAGACTGCTCATAACATGGAGAGATCAAATAAACTCATGATGTCTTGAGCATACAGCCATGAGGTAAACTTTCAAAAAAATGTAATATTTAAAAAATGTATATATTTTATTTAATAGGATAAGACTAGATTATTTTATTTGACAAATGCTGTTGTGCCATCAGCCTTGATGATGGAACTGGACAACAGAGACAGACCTCCAGCTGTAAGAAATAATAATCCCACAATCCACTGCATTAAACCCACCTTCAGTTTCAACAAGAAGAGGTGACTGCGTGAATGTGTGACATCATCAACCTTAGCCTATGCTCCGCCCTGACAATTTCCTTGGGTCGCCACAAAGGAGAGACATCCACCAGCGCACAACCTCCCCCTTCACTGGCGAGGGTTGGACCAGGCTTGTTGAAGAAGCTTCTTGGATTCAAAATATATGTACAGTCTGCTATTCATGGATCAGGTAACAGCGATGGAATAAGTCCTGAACCTGACTTGTTCAAAACACTGCAGAAGGAATCCTTGAATTAAAGCGGCAAGCAGCCTCGAATGGCCCTCGCAGCTTAGCGCCGCTCCGGCCTGTGCAGCGACCATGGAACTCAAGCACTCACCCTCAACGTTCCACTGAGCCTGCTAATAAAATCTGCATGACAAAGTATTCACAAGGCACAAAATGGCAGCTTTGGACCAAAATGTCCGACTTCCAGTGGGGTATGGATCCTGGCTTCAAAAGACTTTAATAGGTCTTTATAAACTGTATATAAACCGATATTCACAATCCTAGTTGAAAGCATTGCTTGAAGAGGATGGTTTTAATGATTCTAGGGGGCGCTGTGCAGGAACTAGGCCACACCCACCAAATATTTGCATACATATGTGTTAGGGGTTGGACTAATAGCCATGTTGTTGAATTTGGTGCAGATCAGATGATGTATATGGAAATTAGAACCAAACATATTTCCATGGCGTCATATGAAGATTCGCCATGTCGCCACAGCCTCACCCTCTTCCTGAATAAAACATTGAACTTAGTGTTCTCAGGGGGCGGGGCTTAGGTGATCTGAGCAAGTGACCCAAAGATGGTGTTCAGTGGTGGTATGTGATGAGACCCAGGAAGTTTACAGGTACAGCTGTGACCTTGTATGTTGAAGTCAATACACCTTGTACTCATATGGCGAGAAGCCTTACTTTCAGGCTTAGCCACACCCACATGCTTTGAGACAGCAGCAATCTTTTCATAACTTTTGATCCCCAATGTTTGAAGAATATTCTCAGGTTTGATTCAACATGGCTGACTTCCTGGGGGGTTTGGATCGAATATATATATATATATATATATATTCGATTATTTTTACTGAATTGAGTTTGAATGAGTCACTCACCAAAATGAATCAGGTTTTTTCAGTAATTTGAGTCACTGAGTAAGTTGCCCAGAGAGTGCAAAAAATGTACATTTTCACTCAAACTTAATTTGTTTCTCTTTTCATGTAAATCCTACTGCTAAGATGAGTGAATGAAAAAGAAAAAGAAAACAACTATTTCATAGAGCAAAAAACAGCAAAAAAGGATTTTTAAAGGGAGCATTTAATTTTTATTTCAATAGAATATCAAATGAAATTTCTGACAAACAGAAAATGAAATGTGAATCAACAAAATAAAAATCCAAAATATAAATTTAAAAAAGGAAGTTAACAGATTGTGTGTGTTAATATGTGTTCAAAATTACTAGTCCACTTCAAAAATAAATGTGTCCCTTACAGATTGACATTGAGTTTGAGCGAGCCGGGTGGGAGGGGGTGAGTGAGTCGTTCAGCTCAAACGAGCTGAACGACTTCGGAGGAACTGAGTGATTTGTTCATGCTACGATTCAGCACTGGACATTGCGCAAGCTAGCTCCGGCTAGCTCTCAAGAAAGGAGGGGGTGAGTAACACAAATGTGCTGTTAGCATGGTAGCATAGCTATCTATGCTACTGTGAACTAATGAGCTAATCTCGTGATTTGAGCTTTGTACTCAAGGTTTTTTCTTCCAGTCCAGAGCAGTAATGTTTTTGTTAAGAAACTGGCTGTTGTTTTTTCTGCAAATTGAATTGTAAGCTACATATATTTCTACTAATAAAATTAGTTTACTATTAGTAACAGGAATGAGTCAGTAAATGAGTCAAGATTTTCAGTAAAGTGATTCTCGAGTATTGAACGATTTGTTCATGACTCGCACATCACTACATCAAATTGTCTGATGTATCAGGACTTGGAAAAGAATATGCCAAATTTGCATCTTTTCTGCAGAAATTACCAGTCTCATAAATATATGACTGAGTTATCAGGCTCCTCTCCTGTGGAACCAGCTCCCAGCTTTAGTCCGTGAGGCAGACACTCTGTTTACTTTCAAGGCCAGGCTTAAAACTTTCCTTTTTGATAAAGATTATAGTTAGAGTGGCTGAGGTCATCCTGAGCTATCTCTGTAGTTATGCTGCTATAGGCTTAGACTGCTGGAGGACAGACTTACCAATTTTCTTCACTCTGCTACTTCCTTTTCTCTCCTACTACTCTCCAGTTGTATTACAGTACATTCTGTTATTTCGACTGTTAACTTTGTGTTCTCTCAGTGTTTTTCTCTCCATAGAAGATATACCTGGTCTGGTATCCTGCTTGGCTGCAATGCCCTGTTGGACGGGGGGCATCGACTGGAATGATGCCCCCAGTAACTGAACATCCACTGTGTCCTGTTATCAACTTTTTACTTTCTGTAACATAGAAAGTTCTCTTATATCAGATCTTCTGTTCCTTTTGTGTCTGCTCTGTCTTCTCTAACCCCCAGACGGTCGTGGCAGATGGCCGCTCCTACTGAGCCTGGTTCTGTTGGAGGTTTCTTCCTGTTAAAGGGGAGTTTTTCCTCTCCACTGTTTGCTACATGCTTGCTCAGTATGAGGGATTGCTGAAGGATTGCTGTGGTTGGAAAGTCTGCATCAACGGGGCCCAACCTCACGCCAATGGATGACGCAATCTGCTGGGATTCCTTAAATAGGAAACTTTTTAACTGATTGGAATGTTTGTATAAATGTATTGAAATGAATTCTGGTTAAGTGCCTTGAGATGACATCTGTTGTGAATTGGCGCTATATAAATAAACTGAATTGAATTGAATAGTACTCTCCAGTTGTATTACAGTAGATTCTGTTATTTCGACTGTTAACTTTGTTTTCTCTCAGTGTTTTTCTCTCCATAGAAGATATACCTGGTCTGGTATCCTGCTTGGCTGCAATGCCCTGTTGGACGGGGGGCGTCGACTGGGATGGTGCTCCCAGTGGCTGAACATCCACTGTGTCATGTTATCAACTTTTTACCCTCTGTAACATAGAGAGTACTCTTATATCGGATCTTCTGTTCCTTCTGTGTCTCTGCTCTGTCCTCTCCCCCATACGGTTGTGGCAGATGGCCGCTCCTACTGAGCCTGGTTCTGTTGGAGGTTTCTTCCTGTTAAAAGGGAGTTTTTCCTCTCCACCGTCGCTACATGCTTGCTCAGTATGAGGGATTGCTAAAGGATTGCTGTGGTTGGAAAGTCTGCCTCAACGGGGCCCAACCTCACGCCAATGACTGACTCAATCTGCTGGGATTCCTTAAATAGGAAACTTTTTAACTGATTGGAATGTTTGTATAAATGTATTGAAATGACTTCTTGTTAAGTGCCTTGAGATGACATCTGTTGAGAATCGGCGCTATATAAATAAACTAAATTTAATTCAATTGAACTTTCTGTCTTCTCCCCCCCGGTCTACTGTCTCTCCTCCATTTGGGCTTTTGGCCAGATAGTGCCATGAGAGACCACATCCTTCCTTCGCTGGCGAGGGAAAAGGACGCGAGTTTCTGGGAGAAACTCACCCCAAGGATGACAAAGACTGCTGATCGATCAGGTGAATCACCGGCCACAGATGAAATAAACCCCACTGTTCTGCCCTGAGCCCTGCAGAAGCTTTCAGACGCTGCCGTGAGGAAGGGACTGCTAACAAGCTACTGCATGCTGCAGAGCCGCGTCCAGACTGAAACTATTACACCCACCGCAACAAAACCTATGTGGGATGAATGCTGTGCTGGAAAGCAGAAAAAGGTACTGTGTCAGTGAAGGAAGGTGGAGCTGATTGCTGTTTAGCCATGCCGGAGAGGACGACACACCGTCCCAGCTAAAGGCTGCTACCTGTGATCCAACAGCCATAAGGCATCGCACTGCTAACCGACCACAGCTATTGTTTGCCTGCCGGCTAATGTTGTTTTAGCTTTCCCCATCATCAATGAAGCAACCTGTACAACATTAACCGTTCATTAAGGTCTGTCTCGTGTCGAGAGGAGATTTTTAAGTGAAAGTCTGCGCCTCGCGCTGCTATGCTATCGGTCCCTGATCAGCCTGCTGTCTGCTAACTCCTCTCTCCCAGTTCGTTTATCCTGTGGCAGAGTATAAAAAAGAATTACACATTCACACAATATATATGATTGGCATGCATTGGAAGAGATTCTTACCAAACCATCTCCAAAGAACTCTTCCTCATACATCGCCTTTTATTTCTTTCACAAAGTCATTACAACACATTCTGAGAGGCAGCCTCTCTTACTGGATCCAATCATTTGATACAATGTCATCCGTGATAGGCTGAGCTCAATAACACATATTCATAAATATGCAAAGTGTGACTGTAGTCCTTCCATGATAGGTTAAGCCCTTTTAATATATTCCTTTTCGTTTGCAACCTGAGTTACTCAATCCGACAGTTTTCCTTTGTTTGGTGTTTAATAAATGAACCAGAGCGCCTTTAATCAGCTCCACGTGAGTTAGCTGTAGGCTACATGCTCTGGTGGTTTGAAAACAAACCAGAAGGTGCTGATTAGTCTTAAACTAATCACAATTAGTTTAAAACTAATTTAGCTTCATTCCCAAAACTCTTCAATACAAGCCTCGCTCTTTAAGCAAATATTTTCATTCTGAACTGTGACATTGTTATCAATTTATTGGTTATTGTTTCTACTTCTTTGCACATTTATCGCTTTTACTGTTTAATTTTGGGTGTTAGTTTAATTATTACTATTCTTTTCTTAGTAGTGACGAGATAAAAATTCTGTAAATGTTGTATGAGGGTTTAATTCTGTAGTGCATGTGGAAACATTTAGAAACAGTGAACAATCAAGAAGAATGTGGTACATCATGTGTTCCTTATGTGAAGAAGCTGTGACCATTCTATGAACGAAGATCTATGTGGGAGGAGTTTCATGGAAACTCAACTTTCAATAAAGACTTTGAGCTGATGTGGATCTGAGCTCAGTTACTAGAACTGACTCCAGCGGACGACATCTCGCTGTTAAAATATATAATTGTTGTTTGGTGTTCTTATTGCTCCTTTTTACAGAAATGAACGAGCACGCGGGAAGGTGAAATGAGAGCCCATAGAGCCCAGGGGTCATAAATTAAATGGGTGTCTGTTCCTTTAAGAGAGGCTTTAAATTAGAGTAAAAACACCTTTCCAACAGTAGTTTAGTTGTGTGTTACTAGCTTAGTGAGTTTGTTGTGTAAAGCATGTTAACGGAAAGTTGAATTCTTTTAAACTCTTGTATTTTGGAAAATCGTTGTTGTTATTTCACCTACATGTGTAGTAACTTGCTGTTCAAAGAACGTCAAGAACTTATTCCTTCATCTATTGTTTAATTACCTCAGCCTTATCAGGCAGGTAATCATAAACATAAACTGAGACTGACCAAATTGGGTATTGATATTCCTGGAATCCAGGTGGTAATTATTCATAATTATTCATAGCCAAAGCCTACCTATCTGTGGCACAACAATATAAAGATGCATTAGCATGCAACATTATGTTCATTTATTTAATAAGAATAAAATAAAACAGGTAAACCATTAGCTTCTTAAAAACTGAAGTCAAACATTGACTTTTCGAGACAGAATCCAAGCACAGTATACAACATAAGGTAAATACCAGCAGTGGCTAGTAACTAGTTACATTCACTCAGTTAGTATTTACTTGAGTAAATTTCTGGAAATATGTAGTTTTAACTGTGCTTTTCCCATGCAGTGCTTTTTACTTTTATTTGGTTCACAATATGTCGAGGTAGTGCTCTTATTTGAGTACAATTTTGGGTTACTCTACATATTAACGTCTTTTCACATTGATGTGGTTTAGGACTATTTAAATAAACACTGATTTGAGGAATGAAATAGAATTTAGGTCCACAGAAAAAGACCGTAAAGGCTCTATGTATATGGTCCTTTAAAGTTTAGAGGGCCACATAAATGGCTATGGCAGGCCGGATTTGACCCTTGAGTTTGACAAATGTGGACTTGAGGTTGACACACCTGATAGGGTATTGGCTCACTTGGTTTTAGGAAGTAAGTCAGTAAAATGTATATATAGAGTGCTTTTCACAGATAGATATCACAAAGCACTGTACAATCTAGTAATATCTGGGTAACACATGTAAACATGTAGGTATATCTCCGAGTTCTATTTGATGGCGTAGATGATTGGCACACAGCTGTCTGACAGAATGTGAGTTCTGTAAACACATGACAATTAGAATAGCGGGAATTTCGGATGATGGAGTGTCTTTAATTAATACTCACTATGTTGCCAGTCTGGTTTTCCCCCTCTACAGCATCTGGGTCCTGTCAAAAAAAAGGTAAAAGAAAAGAGATTTTATGATTTAGTCTTGGCTCCAGACTCCTCACCATCATAGACGAAATAGTACTTTATCTGGCTTGATAAAATACCTCATGCCTTCTGGAATTCAGAGAGATCATCTCCTCGTCATCAAAGTCATCATCATGGGAGTAGCCTGCTGTTACTGATGCACTGGTACCTTCAACCTATCACATTTAGTCAGATTCATATTCAAATTAGTGGATAAAACATGACAGGCTTACAGTATGCCTTTGACTGAATACTCACTGGATCTGCATTATATGGTGGCGGTGCCTCTACTAGTGACACAGTGCTACCAGAAACTGTAAGGCAATAGGCAAACCAAAGTCAAACAGGATTGAATATGAATGTGGTTGTGTCCCATGTAGAGATGGAAAAATCTACCTTGTATGAAGCAATTGGCATCTTGGGAGGGACATATGCTTGTCTCTGTCCCCCCCTGCATCCCCTCCAAGGCCATGCCCTCACCTCCTCCATGCGTTTATCTTTAGTCGGATTGATTACTGCAACAGCGTCTTCACAGGTCTGCCTAAAAAGTCAATCAGACAGCTGCAGCTGATCCAGAACGCTGCTGCTCCTGTTCCTCACTAGAACCAGGAAAGTAGAGCACATCACCCCAGTTCTAAAGTCCTTACACTGGCTCCCTGTAGCTCAGAGAATAGACTTCTAAATACTTTTACTAGTTTATAAATCATCGAATGGCTTAGCACCAAAGTATATTGAAGATCTACTGTTACTATACCAACCCACCAGACCACTCAGGTCCTCTAATTCCAGTCTACTCAACATCCCTAGAATTAGAACCAAACATGGAGAAGCAGCTTTCAGTTTCTATGCTCCTCTAATCTGGAACAAACTTCCAGACAACTGCAAAGCTGCTGAAACACTGAGTTATTTTAGTTCACGGCTAAAAACGTATCTGTTTTGATCTGCCTTTGAGTAATGCTTTCATGTATCATATGTTTTGTGTGTTTCATGCTTTGTTGCTGTTTTTACTTTATCCTGTACTCATGTCTGCTTTTGAGTAAGGTTTTTACGTGTCAATTGCTCTGTGTGTGTTTTATGCTTATTGATGTTTTTACATTATCCCCTAATCATGTAAAGCACCTTGAATTACCTTTTTGATGAAGGTGTGCTAGACAAATAAAATTGTCTTGCCTTTTTGATAAAGCGTGATTGATGTTAGCCAGTCTTTGAATGAGTGGTGGAGCGGGGGAGGGGTAGTAGCCAACAGCCTAAGCCGATTGGGGGAATGCACTCTCTCATTGCTTAGGTCATCCTGAGCCTTTAAAGTACTGGTTCTAGCCTCTTTTATGGCCCCTGTATGGCAAACATAACTAATTGGTCCCTTGAGTCCCTTCAGTGTTTTACACACACAGTTTTACAGTTTTACTTTAAACAATGAATTAAAAATGAAAATGTTGCACTTTTGGCTTGAGATCGATCACTGTTTTCATCTGTTTTCATCTGCTTCATCTGCTCTACAACTGCCACTGTGTTCAAGCATGACTAAAGATGGCCCATATAGTGGGGCTTTCTACTTCAACTGTGTCTTCGTTCAAGTGAGAATGTTATTATCTTTCCATTTCCAACCTGCTTTTTTGTAAAATTTTGAAAATGGAACAAGACTAGATGATTATGCCAGTGCCACTTTGAAACAGCAGGTTAGCAACATGCAAACATATTCACAATAATTCAATTCAATTCAGTTTATTTATATAGCGCCAATTCACAACAGATGTCATCTCAAGGCACTTAACAAGAAGTCATTTCAATACATTTATACAAACATTCCAATCAGTTAAAAAGTTTCCTATTTAAGGAATCCCAGCAGATTGCGTCAGTCATTGGCGTGAGGTTGGGCCCCGTTGATGCAGACTTTCCAACCACAGCAATCCTTCAGCAATCCCTCATACTGAGCAAGCATGTAGCGACGGTGGAGAGGAAAAACTCCCCTTTAACAGGAAGAAACCTCCAACAGAACCAGGCTCAGTAGGAGCGGCCATCTGCCACGACCGTCTGGGGGTTTGAGAAGACAGAGCAGAGACACAGAAGGAACAGAAGATCTGATATAAGAGAACTTTCTATGTTACAGAAAGTAAAAAGTTGATAACAGGACACAGTGGATGTTCAGTTACTGGGAGGATCATCCCAGTCGATGCCCCCCGTCCAACAGGGCATTGCAGCCAAGCAGGATACCAGACCAGGTATATCTTCTATGGAGAGAAAAACACTGAGAGAAAACAAAGTTAACAGTCGAAATAACAGAATGTACTGTAATACAACTGGAGAGTCGTAGGAGAAAAGGAAGTAGCAGAGTGAAGAAAATTGGTAAGTCTGTCCTCCAGCAGTCTAAGCCAATAGCAGCATAACTACAGAGCTAGCTCAGGATGACCTTAGCCACTCTAACTATAAGCTTTATCAAAAAGGAAAGTTTTAAGCCTCGCCTTAAAAGTAAACAGAGTGTCTGCCTCACGGACTAAAGCTGGGAGCTGGTTCCACAGGAGAGGAGCCTGATAACTAAAAGATCTGCCTCCCATTCTACTTTTAGAAATCCTAGGAACTACAAGTAAACCTGCAGTCTGAGAGTGAAGGGCTCTGTTAGGAACATATGGAACAATTAGATCTCTGATGTATGATGGAGCTTGATTATTAAGGGCTTTGTATGTAAGAAGAAGGATCTTAAATTCTATTCTGGATTTAACGGGGAGCCAATGAAGGGAAGCTAAAACAGGAGAAATGTGATCTCTCTTTTTAATATTCATCAGAACTCTTGCTGCCGCATTTTGGATCAACTGAAGGCTTTTAATGGCATTTTGTGGACTACCTGATGGTAAAGAATTACAGTAGTCCAGCCTTGAGGTAACAAATGCATGGACTAGTTTCTCAGCATCACTCCTGGACAGGATGTTTCTAATTTTAGCAATATTCCGGAGGTGAAAGAAAGAAATCCTAGAAACCTGTTTAATATGGGACTTAAATGTCAAGTCTCGGTCAAAAATAACGCCGAGGTTCTTTACGTTATTACTGGGGGCCAATTTAATGCCATCCAGATGAAGTGATTGACTAATCAGTTTCTGTTTAAGAACTTCTGGTCCAAAGACAGCAACTTCCGTTTTGTCAGAATTTAAAAGCAAAAAGTTTAGGGTCATCCATGTTTTTATGTCATCCAGACATGCCTGTAATCTACCTAACTGACTGGGTTCATCAGGATTTATGGATAAATATAGTTGTGTATCATCTGCATAGCTGTGGAAATTTTTCCCATGCTGTCTAATGATTCTACCAATTGGGAGCATATATATGGTGAACAGAATTGGTCCAAGCACAGAACCCTGTGGAACTCCACAAGTAACTCTTGAGAGTGAAGAAGATTTATCATTTAGATGAACAAACTGGAATCTATCAGACAAATATGATTTAAACCAGCCTAGTGCTGTTCCATTGATCCCTGCAACATGTTCAAGCCTTTCTAAGAGAATATTATGATCGACTGTGTCAAAAGCAGCACTGAGATCTAACAAAACCAGAACAGACACAAGTCCATTATCTGAGGCCATGAGAATATCATTAGTAACCTTCACCAGTGCTGTTTCAGTGCTATGATGAGCTCTAAAACCTGACTGAAACTCTTCAAACAGCTCGTTATTGTTTAAATGCTCACAGACTTGATTAGCAACAATTTTCTCAAGGACTTTGGATAAGAAAAGAAGGTTAGATATAGGTCTGTAATTCACTAAGTCATCTTGATCAAGGGAAGGTTTCTTGAGTAAAGGTTTAATTACAGCTATTTTAAATTCCTGTGGTACGTATCCGTTTACTAAGGATAGATTCATCATATCCAAAATGGGGCCAGGAACCAAATGGAACACTTCTTTAAATAATTTGGTTGGAATTGGGTCCAACATACAAGTTGAAGGTTTAGATGAGGCTAATATTTTTGATAATTCCGAAAGCTCGACTGAATCAAAACAGCCTAAGCACAAATAAGGTTCTACAGTTCTTTCCGATGCTGCCTCATTTACTGAGGAAGAAGTAATCATGTTTCGGAGGATGCCAACGATTTTATTTTTAATAGAATTTATTTTATTTACGAAGAATCCCATAAAATCATCACTGCTAAGAGCTGGGGGAATAGTTGGCTCAACAGAGCTATGACTCTGTGTAAGTTTGGCAACTGTACTAAAAAGAAACCTAGGATTGTTTTTATTCGCCTCTATTAATGATGAAAAATATGCTGTTCTAGCTTGTCGAAGGGTCTTTTTATACAGCAGTAGACTGTTATTCCAGGTTAAATAGGAATCCTCTAGATGTGTAGAGCGCCATTTTCTCTCCAACTTCCTAGTATTCTGCTTTAAAGTACGCAACTCGGCGTTAAACCAAGGAGTCAGCCTCCTATGGCTAGCCACTTTCTTTTTAAAGGGGGCTACACTATCTAATGCCAAACGCAATGAGGACGTAACGCTGTGAACCAGATCATCAATTTCTGAAGGGTTAGAGATAGAATTGCTGCCATCCACTGTGTTACCCTGAGATACTAAGGAAAGTAAGAATGGAACAGATCCTTTAAAAATTGTTACAGCATTGTCTGATAAAGCTCTACTATAATGAAATTTTCTTTCAGATTTAAAATGGTCAGTTAAAGTAAATTCAAAAGTTATTAAGAAGTTATGTGGGTGGACTGTTATTTCCTCACACTCAATACCGTATGTCAGTACAAGGTCCAAAGTGTGTTTGCCGAGTGGGTCGATCCCTGTACTTTTTGAGTAAAGCCAATGGAGTCTAAAATAGCACTAAAGGCTGCATTTAGGCTATCACTTTCAGTATCCACATGAATATTAAAGTCCCCCACTATAATAACCCTATCAGTATTTAATACTAAATCAGATAAAAAATGTGAGATCTGATCCAAGAATTGAGAGTAAGGGCCTGGTGGACGATACAAAACCACAAACAAAAATGGTCTTAATGTTTTGCAACTTGGATGAGGAAAATTAAGGGTTAGATGTTCAAAAGAACTGTAGCTATCAATTGGTCTGGGACTAATTAGTAAATCAGAACAAAAAATGGTTGCAACTCCTCCTCCTCGCCCAGTATTTCTAGGAATGTGAACATTTAAATGACTGGAAGGAGTTGACTCATTTATACTGACATAATCCTCCTGCTGCAACCAGGTTTCTGTGAGACAAAGGAAATCAATGTGATTATCACAAATCAAGTCACAATAACAGCTTTAACATACTGATGTTTCAAAAATAGAATGTACATAATATATAAAGCCTTTTTTATAATTGGTATTTTTTAATGACATTTTAATACAGTATTTTTATAGTATTTTATAGTATGCGCAATATAAGCCTTTTATAACACTAAATCTGGTAATTAATGAAGTCTTGGTAAATATTATGAGCCTTTCAAACTTATCTCACAATGGCAGCTTGCAGGAAAAGAAATAAGTCTCACCATCTTTATCTTTGTCTAGTTTTCACTTGCAGTCCCCTGATTATAGAGATGGACATGTTGCATTTTTATATGCTTTTATAATAAAAGCAAATTAACAGCAATTATCATCGTCATTTACTCAAGAATGAAATAGCTTATTTATTTATCAGTACAATGCATGATGTTTTCAGCACAAGAAAATATTTTACTCTTTTACCTGTGAGATACTTTTCCTTTGTTTAGAAATGCCACAGCACAGCTCTCCTGCTATTACATAAAGTTGTACATAGAATAATTAAATATTTCCCATGAAACCAAGAGTTCTTTTCATTAACATATAAAAAGGTAAGAAAATCTACGAAACAGACAAAAAATGAAGCCGACGTTTTATCAGGGTAGATGTGATTAAGTGATTTTGCCCTCTTACTGATTTCCATCTGGGATGTCACATCAGCATTCCTATCTACTGTGCTTTCAGAACCTGGGCTGGTACTTTAGCATATTACTCACATCAAAACTACAACAATCAGTGAAAGGCCAAGGCAGAACTGGGAGGTGGAGAAATACTGTTTTTAAACAGAGTGTCTGCCTCACGGACTAAAGCTGGGAGCTGGTTCCACAGGAGAGGAGCCTGATAACTAAAAGATCTGCCTCCCATTCTACTTTTAGAAATCCTAGGAACTACAAGTAAACCTGCAGTCTGAGAGCGAAGGGCTCTGTTAGGAACATATGGAACAATTAGATCTCTGATGTATGATGGAGCTTGATTATTAAGGGCTTTGTATGTAAGAAGAAGGATCTTAAATTCTATTCTGGATTTAACGGGGAGCCAATGAAGGGAAGCTAAAACAGGAGAAATGTGATCTCTCTTTTTAATATTCATCAGAACTCTTGCTGCCGCATTTTGGATCAACTGAAGGCTTTTAATGGCATTTTGTGGACTACCTGATGGTAAAGAATTACAGTAGTCCAGCCTTGAGGTAACAAATGCATGGACTAGTTTCTCAGCATCACTCCTGGACAGGATGTTTCTAATTTTAGCAATATTCCGGAGGTGAAAGAAAGAAATCCTAGAAACCTGTTTAATATGGGACTTAAATGTCAAGTCTCGGTCAAAAATAACGCCGAGGTTCTTTACGTTATTACTGGGGGCCAATTTAATGCCATCCAGATGAAGTGATTGACTAATCAGTTTCTGTTTAAGAACTTCTGGTCCAAAGACAGCAACTTCCGTTTTGTCAGAATTTAAAAGCAAAAAGTTTAGGGTCATCCATGTTTTTATGTCTTCCAGACAGGCCTGTAAACTACCTAACTGACTGGGTTCATCAGGATTTATGGATAAATATAGTTGTGTATCATCTGCATAGCTGTGGAAATTTTTCCCATGCTGTCTAATGATTCTACCAATTGGGAGCATATATATGGTGAACAGAATTGGTCCAAGCACAGAACCCTGTGGAACTCCACAAGTAACTCTTGAGAGTGAAGAAGATTTATCATTTAGATGAACAAACTGGAATCTATCAGACAAATATGATTTAAACCAGCCTAGTGCTGTTCCATTGATCCCTGCAACATGTTCAAGCCTTTCTAAGAGAATATTATGATCGACTGTGTCAAAAGCAGCACTGAGATCTAACAAAACCAGAACAGACACAAGTCCATTATCTGAGGCCATGAGAATATCATTAGTAACCTTCACCAGTGCTGTTTCAGTGCTATGATGAGCTCTAAAACCTGACTGAAACTCTTCAAACAGCTCGTTATTGTTTAAATGCTCACAGACTTGATTAGCAACAATTTTCTCAAGGACTTTGGATAAGAAAAGAAGGTTAGATATAGGTCTGTAATTCACTAAGTCATCTTGATCAAGGGAAGGTTTCTTGAGTAAAGGTTTAATTACAGCTATTTTAAATTCCTGTGGTACGTATCCGTTTACTAAGGATAGATTCATCATATCCAAAATGGGGCCAGGAACCAAATGGAACACTTCTTTAAATAATTTGGTTGGAATTGGGTCCAACATACAAGTTGAAGGTTTAGATGAGGCTAATATTTTTGATAATTCCGAAAGCTCGACTGAATCAAAACAGCCTAAGCACAAATAAGGTTCTACAGTTCTTTCCGATGCTGCCTCATTTACTGAGGAAGAAGTAATCATGTTTCGGAGGATGCCAACGATTTTATTTTTAATAGAATTTATTTTATTTACGAAGAATCCCATAAAATCATCACTGCTAAGAGCTGGGGGAATAGTTGGCTCAACAGAGCTATGACTCTGTGTAAGTTTGGCAACTGTACTAAAAAGAAACCTAGGATTGTTTTTATTCGCCTCTATTAATGATGAAAAATATGCTGTTCTAGCTTGTCGAAGGGTCTTTTTATACAGCAATAGACTGTTATTCCAGGTTAAATAGGAATCCTCTAGGTGTGTAGAGCGCCATTTTCTCTCCAACTTCCTAGTATTCTGCTTTAAAGTACGCAACTCGGCGTTAAACCAAGGAGTCAGCCTCCTATGGCTAGCCACTTTCTTTTTAAAGGGGGCTACACTATCTAATGCCAAACGCAATGAGGACGTAACGCTGTGAACCAGATCATCAATTTCTGAAGGGTTAGAGATAGAATTGCTGCCATCCACTGTGTTACCCTGAGACACTAAGGAAAGTAAGAATGGAACAGATCCTTTAAAAATTGTTACAGCATTGTCTGATAAAGCTCTACTATAATGAAATTTTATTTCAGATTTAAAATGGTCAGTTAAAGTAAATTCAAAAGTTATTAAGAAGTTATGTGGGTGGACTGTTATTTCCTCACACTCAATACCGTATGTCAGTTCAAGGTCCAAAGTGTGTTTGCCCGAGTGGGTCGATCCCTGTACTTTTTGAGTAAAGCCAATGGAGTCTAAAATAGCACTAAAGGCTGCATTTAGGCTATCACTTTCAGTATCCACATGAATATTAAAGTCCCCCACTATAATAACCCTATCAGTATTTAATACTAAATCAGATAAAAAATGTGAGATCTGATCCAAGAATTGAGAGTAAGGGCCTGGTGGACGATACAAAACCACAAACAAAAATGGTCTTAATGTTTTGCAACTTGGATGAGGAAAAGTAAGGGTTAGATGTTCAAAAGAACTGTAGCTATCAATTGGTCTGGGACTAATTAGTAAATCAGAACGAAAAATGGTTGCAACTCCTCCTCCTCGCCCAGTATTTCTAGGAATGTGAACATTTAAATGACTGGAAGGAGTTGACTCATTTATACTGACATAATCCTCCTGCTGCAACCAGGTTTCTGTGAGACAAAGGAAATCAATGTGATTATCACAAATCAAGTCACAATAACAGCTTTAACATACTGATGTTTCAAAAATAGAATGTACATAATATATAAAGCCTTTTTTATAATTGGTATTTTTTAATGACATTTTAATACAGTATTTTTATAGTATTTTATAGTATGCGCAATATAAGCCTTTTATAACACTAAATCTGGTAATTAATGAAGTCTTGGTAAATATTATGAGCCTTTCAAACTTATCTCACAATGGCAGCTTGCAGGAAAAGAAATAAGTCTCACCATCTTTATCTTTGTCTAGTTTTCACTTGCAGTCCCCTGATTATAGAGATGGACATGTTGCATTTTTATATGCTTTTATAATAAAAGCAAATTAACAGCAATTATCATCGTCATTTACTCAAGAATGAAATAGCTTATTTATTTATCAGTACAATGCATGATGTTTTCAGCACAAGAAAATATTTTACTCTTTTACCTGTGAGATACTTTTCCTTTGTTTAGAAATGCCACAGCACAGCTCTCCTGCTATTACATAAAGTTGTACATAGAATAATTAAATATTTCCCATGAAACCAAGAGTTCTTTTCATTAACATATAAAAAGGTAAGAAAATCTACGAAACAGACAAAAAATGAAGCCGACGTTTTATCAGGGTAGATGTGATTAAGTGATTTTGCCTTCTTACTGATTTCCATCTGGGATGTCACATCAGCATTCCTATCTACTGTGCTTTGAGAACCTGGGCTGGTACTTTAGCATATTACTCACATCAAAACTACAACAATCAGTGAAAGGCCAAGGCAGAACTGGGAGGTGGAGAAATACTGTTTTTCAAGGTTATAATGAGGTATTTTCCAGTTTGCTGTGTTCTAGAGAGAGCTTTCTGGCCAAATGCACTGTACTGTATGTTTGTGACTGGCTATAGTGCATTTGCTGTTTTGAAAGGAGAAGTTGGAAGGAGTTTTTTTTTCAAAACATGGGGTACTGCTGGGTTGCCAGTGGTCAGTATTTTATCTACAGTACAGGGGTCTTCAACTTCTACAATCCAAAGAGCCATTTTTGCTCTTGGCCCAGCTAAATTAATCTAGTTTAGAGCCACAAATGTTACATAACATTTTTGAAGTAAAGACTATTTATAATCTTTGTAGATATCTACTATTGTAGCACTGGGACAGAGCTAATCATGCACTCTCTTTCCTCTCTCACCAGAGTATCCTGCTGAACCATGAATGCAAGCCCACAGCTGAAGACCATTGGCAATCAGTGCCTCAATTGGCAGCAGTATAAAAGTCTGCCCTGCTTCCCTGTAACCAGAAGAGACTGTCAGCCAACCCAAGAGCAACCAAGGGAGAGGTGGCGAGACAACTGACTGGTATTGTAGAAGAGATTAATGGTGCATCATTCTGTGATAATGCTGAGGCTGTAGACCAAGTTGGCCAGATTACTGCATGCTTAGAGACTAATCGCTGTAAGCCCAGTAGCTCCCCCTGGTCGCTCCTGGAGAGGTTTTTATTACATGCATGTTTGTTGGTTTTACCATTTGTTATTGGAGACTGACTTATATTTTACTGTTCTCTTTTATAGTGTGTTCTCCTGCTGGACCTGAAGTACAGCTGTATACCTGGTGCTTGTACTGGTAGTCGGACTGAACTGGCTTAGTGTTGTTGCATGTGTTTACTGTTTATAAAGTGATGGTTCAGTTCTTATTATAACGTACAAACATTTAAGGTTACAGTCTTATACTATTGTAACATGTCAAGCAGAGGACAATTAATACCTTTCTGGTCATCCAACTGTCCTGTCTTGCTCTGGCTCACCGAGGTGCTCTGCCCAAGGTTTTACATTCACGGGTTGGGGTGAGGGAGGTCATAGCCCCTCTTCTCCCCACGTGTTGCATATTTGCCGTTGCTGGCATGGTAATTTCTGGGTAGAACTACTGGTGAGCTTTGGCAGACAGCATGTCTTCATCAGAACAGTCCAGTCAGCCAAGCCAGAGTGGCATTCCTTTTGTGATGGTACCATCTCTTTCTGGTAACATGGGGGGGACAGAAGTTCATGGGAAAAGGTTCAGAGGTGAACTTAAGAGACTGGCAGGCTAACTTAAAAATTGTTTTGGATGTACAACTTACCTGAGCAGAGTCAGACAGATATGGCCATTAGCCACCTAGGAGAAGCAGAGGCACATTCTCATCTTGGATGAATCCAAAAGGAGAAAAGTGGATATAATTTTTCAAGTACTAAATGAGCTTTATGATAAAACACCCCTTTCTACCCTCCGCTCTTTGTGCTTCAGCTGCAGACAGGACCCGGGGGAAGCAGTGGCAACGTTCTCATTGAGGCTACAGGAACTCTTCCACAAGCTGCAAAGAAGGGATCCAAATGTCTTGGGGGACATGAATCGCTTGCTTCGGGATCAGTTTGTGGACTGTAGTGTTGATAGAAATGTAAGGAGAAAACTAAAAGCCTTAATCAGATCCACACCCACTATGACTTTTGCAGAGATCGAGGAGGAAACATGGAATACAGACGAGGACAATGTGGAAGAAGCCACCTGTTGCCAAGCAGCTGAGCGAACTTCAACACCATTGTCACCCTTTGACCTCCAACAGATGAAAAAGGACATTAACGATGACGGGGCTGCTGAAATTAAGGACCAAATATCTATCACACAAGAATTGATTAAGGGACTGAAAGCGGAATTGGGATTAGGAACAGTTATGCCCCTTGGCCCGAGCCACAGTCCCTCCACTACTTCTGACAGACACCCCAATGGTCAGGTCCTGGGCAGGCCTTGCCCTCAAAGACCCCAGTGGAGGAGGCGCAATGGTCCACCTGCATCAGCCCACCAGCCTTTGAATAGGTACGATGAACAGGGCGTCCGATTTGTCGCCGATGTGGTAGAGTGGGCCACATTCAATGTAATTGTCCCCAGCAGCAGAATCCTAACCAGAGCAATGGGTCTGCTTCACCGTGTGTGTGCGTATGTATCTTTGTAATAACTGTAGAGTCTCTTTTGACTTCTCCTTGCTGCAAGTAATAAACTTTGTTGAAACCAGCTGATCGTTTTCATCTCATCAGGACTCCTCAGAATTTCCACCACACAGTGAAGAGCTGGCCAAGGACGATCTGGTTGGTGAGCGCCCTGTTATGAATGTGGTGATGGCTGGGAAGACTATTCTGTGTCTTGTGGATACTGGTTCGCAGGTCACCATGTTAAGAGAAAGCACCTTCCATAAGGTGTTTGGAGAAAATAGAGCTAAGCTGACAGATCTTTCAACCTGGATGACCTTAACGGCAGCAAATGGCCTAACAATCCCTTATGTTGGCTGCGCAATGATGGATATAACTGTTGGTGCAGTCACAGTAAGGGGTCTACCCTCTGGTGCCCAGTGGACCACTGCCTGTCTCATGTGCCAGGGCTGCTGGGCATGAACGTGATGCAGCGATGTTGGCAAGCTGTATTTCAGGAGGGTGCAGTACAACTAGAGGGACCACCAGCCAACCCACCTGGCCAGAGGGCCTGGAAAAAGGCCATGGGTATTTGTCATCAGGAGGCCAAGACCGCAGAGGGCAACGTGGGTTATGTGCTTGTCACCAAAAAGGTTTGTGTCCAGCCCAAACACGAGGTCCTACTGTCAGCAAGAGCACAAGGGGGCGTAGCTGGGCAACCATGTCACTTTGGTGGAACCATTGGCGGAGGCCGCTCCATTTCTGGTGGCACGAGCAGTGGTGGCTGTGGATGGGGGACGTCTTCCTTTACGTCTCAAAAATGCCACTAATTCTCCCATCTACCTCCAACGCTTCCAGAAAGTGGGGCAGCTGACGCGTACCCAATCGGAGGACATTTTGGGTGGAGGAGTAAGTCTGACCATGATGGCCCCGGGAGCTATTGAGGTGCGCCTGCAGAAAGTGGACGCCAGATCGCCATGCATATCGGCAGCGCCCATCCCTGTTGACCTCTCCAACACCTCCCTCACTCCTGAAGAGCAGCACCAGGTACGTGAGTGGTTGGAGTGCCACCGCAAGGTATTCTCTTTGACTGACCATGATTTTGGGAGCACAGATCTCATGTTTCACCAGATTCCAACAGGAGATGTTCCACCTGTTCGTGAGAGGCACCGGGAGATCCCTCCAAACATCTACCAAGAGGTGCGTGCTCTGCTGCAGGACATGTGGTGGCAGGGGTCATCAACCAAAGCTGTAGTCCTTGGGCATCACCAATTGTGTTGGTGAGAAAAAAAAGATGGCACTCCGAAATTCTGTGTCGACTATTGTAAGGTAAATGCAGTCACCTGCAGGGATGCTTTTCCATTGCCCAGAGTCGAGGAGTCGCTAACTATATTGTCGTAGGCCAAGTATTTCTCCACCCTGGACTTGGCCAGACGATATTTGCAGGTGCTAGTCCCCCCAGATGACCGTCAGAAGACCGCATTCATTACTCCTATGGGCCTGTGAATTCAACCGGATGCCATTTGGATTATGCAATGCCCCAGCCACTTTCCAGCGGCTGATGGCGTCATGCCTAGGTGATATGAACTTTGAGTCACTTCTGATTTACCTGGATGACATTGTGTTTGCCCCTGACTTCTCAACTCACCTCAAGCATTTGGAGCAGGTGTTTTCCCGTTTGGCCCAACATGGTCTTAAGCTGAGGCCTAACAAATTTCAACTGTTCCAGCCCTAAGTCCAGTATCTTGGTCATGTGGTGTCAGAGATGGGTGTCACCCCTGTGGAGGGGAAGGTGGAAACTGTGACAGCATGGCCCCAACCAAAGACCGTGACAGAACTGAGGGCTTTCCTGGGGCTGATAGGCTACTACCACCACTTCATACAGAACTTTGCAAGGGTAGCTGCCCCACTGCACACATTGTTGGTTGGGTGCCCCCAGAAACAAACGTGCAGAACAAGCACACCGCTGACCGAATGGACTATAGAATGTGAAACGGCATTTCAGGACCTGAAAGACTCCCTGATTAAAGCTCCTGTACTTGCCTTTGCTGATTTTTTTATCTGCCTTTTATTCTGTACACAGATGCCAGCAAGCAGGGGTTGGGAGCAGTCCTGAGCCAGGTTCAAGATGGCAAGGAGCGAGTCATTGCCTTTGCTTGCAGGAGCTTGCACCCCTCCGAAAAGAATGATGCGAATTATAGCTCTTTAAAGTTAGAGTTCCTAGCACTGAAGTGGGCGGTAACTGAAAAATGTCACAAGTATTTGTTGAGCTCCCATTTCACTGTATACACTGAAAATAACCCCCTTGGTCACTTGGAGACAGCAAACCTGGGAAGTGTGGAGCAGAGATGGGCCGCCTGGCTGGCAAACTATAACTTTGACATCAAGTTCCAGCCAGGAAAGACAAACATGAATGCTGACGCCCTTTCACGAGACCTCAGGAATTGCGTGGTGATGTGAATACAGATGAGGAACCCCCTGTATTTGCCCCCTGCCACCAGGTGGCCACTGATGTTGTCCGAGCCTGCTGCGCTGGGAGGGACAAAGGTACAGCGCCCCCCCCAGGTTCTAGTCCAACTGAGTAAAGTGAAGGCCGTATGCTCCTCCTGCCCCAGCTGTGTTCTACATAAAGCCCCCAATGTCACAGCACGAGCCCCACTGGTGCCCATCACGACAACAGCCCCTCTTGAGCCCCCTCATACCTCCCGTTTGGCTGGCACCCAAGTCTTCCACGGGATGTAACACTTGGTACCCAGGCTGAGCCAATGGAGCCACAAACTGACTGGGTTAAGTTGCATCACCGCAAACTTCAGTAGGCTCACCAGAAAGCTGCTCAGAAACTGGAGACAGTTCACCAGCAACAGAAGAGTAACCACGACAGGTGCCCAATGAGTGCACCACTGCTTCCTGGAGAGAGGGTCCTGCTGCGGCACAGGGGCCCAAGGAAAGGAGGTAACCTCTCAGATATTTGGGAAAGTGAGCCATATGTTATTGTGAGACAGCCAAATCCTGATCAACCAGTGTTTGTTGTGAAGCCAGAAACAGGTCAAGGGTCAGAAAAGGTCTTACACCAGAACTTAATGCGCCCTTGCCCAGTTAACTATACTCCTCCTGGTCAACTAACCACTAGGACAGATAGACTGGAAGAGAGACAGACAGGGCCAGAGTGGGATTTTCTTCCAATTGTAGGTGCAGTTCAACTAAGATGACCACCCGCACAACAGCTGCCACCAGATGCAGAAGAGGCCATACCAGCCCTACCAAGAGCAGGGTCGTTAGAACAAGGAGACCACCAGAATGCCCCAGCAAGGTTGGATCCCAAGGATGAGGACGAACCAGTCTTGCGTCGATCCCAAAGGACCACCCAGGGTCAGGTACCTGCTAGGTATGGACATTGATGTCTGGCCATGAGGACATGGCTATGAAAAAAGGGGGGGGAAGATGTAGCATTGGGACAGAGCTAATCATGCACTCTTTCCTCTCTCACCAGAGTATCCTGCTGAACCGTGAATGCCAGCCCACAGCTAAAGACCATTGGCAATCAGTGCCTCAATTGGCAGCAGTATAAAAGTCTGCCCTGCTTCCCTGTAACCAGAAGAGACTGTCAGCCAACCCAAGAGCAACCAAGGGAGAGGTGGTGAGACAACTGACTGGTATCGTAGAAGAGATTAATGGTGCATCATTCTGTGATAATGCTGAGGCTGTAGACCAAGTTGGCAAGATTACTGCATGCTTAGAGACTAATCGCTGTAAGCCCAGTAGCTCCCCCTGGTCGCTCCTGGAGAGGTTTTTATTACATGCATGTTTGTTAGTTTTACCATTTGTTATTGGAGACTGACTTATATTTTACTGTTCTCTTTTATAGTGTGTTCTCCTGCTGGACCTGAAGTACAGCTGTATACCTGGTAGTCGTACTGAACTGGCTTAGTGTTATTGCATGTTTTTTCTGTGACCTTTACTGTTTTTAAAGTGATGGTTCAGTTATTATAACGTACAAACATTTAAGGTTACAGTCTGATACTATTGTAATATGTCAAGCAGAGGACAATAAATACCTTTCTGGTCATCCAACTGTCCTTTCTTTCTCTGGCTCACCGAGGTGCTCTGCCCAAGGTTTTACATTCATGAGTTGGGGTGAGGGAGGTCATAGCCCATCTTCTCCCCACGTGTTACACTATGATGAATTTTCGTCATTAAAAAAACCCACTATCGTTTCTATCCTGACACTCACCCTAAAAGAGGGTGGATACATCTTATTCTATGACTTGTTGATATTCCATATGTGTAAATGCAATTATTCAATGAAAAAAAATTAACCCTTGCAAAAACTAGCATTTTATATTTCATCTATTAAAAAAACACTACAGAATTCAACTTTTTTCAGCCAAAAGTAAGTCATTGTGGAAGGTCCAAAGAGCAACTTGCATGGCCCCAGGCAACCACAGTTGGGCAGTATGACACTTTCAATAACAGTGCTGAGTGAGAACAGATGATAACTCAAAGGCTACATGTTGGAATCATCAGAAAAAAATATTCTTTAAGTTTCATCAAACCTTTCTCTCAGATTTACAAACTGTAATCTGGGTTTTTATGTTACTTTTGCAATAATGGCTTCTTCGTTTCTGAGTGGCCCTTGTTTTCACTGTGGATAATACTCTCTCACCAGCTTCTGCCAGCATCTTTACAAGGTCTTTTGCTTCTGTTCTGGGCTTAAAACACATTTCCCACCAAAACACTCATCTTTAGGTAACAGAACCCGTCTCCTTTATTAATGTCATATCGTTTACACTATTTTTTTTTTAAGAAAGTGAGAGGACAATCATACAGTCTATTAAAATAACTACTCTCCCACAACTTTGGTACAAAACATAAAGCAAAGTCGCAACTCAAGCTGAATGAGTCGTTTGAGTGATAAGAGAGCCTATTTCAGTTTAAAGTAATTCCTTGTCTGTGTATGGTTGGTTCAGGAGGAGTTAATCCTGCAAGTCAATGACTCAATGCAATCAGATTTGTTTCCTTAAATGGAAAAGTTGTAAATGAAATAATGAACTGAAGGATTAAGTGGTATGTATGTAAAAAGTACCAATTAACTAGCTTTATAACAATGACAAACAGTTTTGATGTTTTTCAGTCTGGTTTCTGTGCTCACCACAGCACTGAGGCTGCCCTCGTCAAAGTATTCAATGACATTGGCATAAATACAGACTGTGGTAGAACCACAGTGCTGGTTCTGTTAGACTTCAGTGCAGCATTTGACACTGATTAAGAAATTGCTGATTCCGGAATTGCGCCGCTCGAGGTGGCAGCATGTTGGAGTAGCTCTGTTACTTTGGTTCATATTTTTTTCTTTTTAAAACTTTAATTCTTCCATTTCTGGTAGTTTTTGTGGACAACTGTTCTCTCTGGTTTTGAATGCTGTGCAGCTGGAAGGATTTTTGCTGATACTTTTTATTTTTGGACATTTGTTATGATGCATAACCATGGCAACAAGGTGGTTTACAACTGGCAGCCGCTGATTAACATCACAAAAGCTCAAATAATACCTCAACTACAGCCACAAAACCCTGATGAGTTGAAAAGAAGACGCCATAGATCCAGAGCATCCTCTACATCAGACTGTCATACAACTACAGAGCGTCTTCAGTCAGAGGCTTCTTCAGATCTGCAGAGCGCTACAAGAGATCATCCCTACCCACAGAAATCAGCATCTACAACAAATCTATGAAGGAACTGGCATGAGTTACAACATTTAATTTCCCTTTGGGATTAATAAAGTAATTTTGAATTTGAATTGAATTTGAAATACTATTACAACTGTAGAGCTGGGTCGGACTCTCTGGTACAGTACTTGGCTGGCTTGTGTCCTGCCTAAAGAACAGGGACTTCTTTGTTTCAATAGGAAACTTTTCATCAGAACGAACCAATTACATGTGGGGTGCCCCAGGGCTCCATCTTAGGGCCTCTCTTATTTAATATCTACATGCTCCCACTAGGCCAGATTGTAGCAACCAATAAGATTAGCTACCATATCTATGCAGATGACACTCAGCTTTACATGGCAATGTCACCAGGTGAGTTTGAACCCATTCTAACCCTAAATCAGTGCATCGACCAAATAAATGGATGGATGTGCCATAACTTTCTCCAGCTGAATAGAAACAAAACTGAAGTAATTATTTTTGGACCTAAAGAGGAACAATCAAGAGTCAGCACACAGCTTTAGTTAATACAGATAGAAACTACTGATCAGGCCAGAAATCTAGGTGTAGTAATGGACTCAGACCTGAACCTCCAGGGTCACATAAAGGCAATAAGGTCAGCCTTCTATCACCTAAAGAACATTTCTAGGATTAAAGGACTGATGTTGCAACAGGACCTAGAAAAACTCATCCATGCGTTTATCTTTAGTCGGATTGATTACTGCAACAGCGTCCTCACAGGTCTGCCTAAAAAGTCAATCAGACAGCTGCAGCTGATCCAGAATGCTGCTGCTCGTGTTCCTCACTAGAACCAGGAAAGTAGAGCACATCACCCCAGTTCTAAAGTCCTTACACTGGCTCCCTGTAGCTCAGGGAATAGATTTCAAAATACTCCTACTAGTTTATGAATCATTAAATGGCTTAGCTAAAATATGTTGAAGACCTGTTGTCACCGTACCAACCACCGAGACCACTCAGGCCCTCCAACTCTAGCCAACTAACATTGGAGAAGCAGCTTTCATTTTCTATCTAAAAACAATCAAACAAAAGTAGAAATATCTAAGGATCGTAACATGAGATGACGTGTTGTGAATTGGGGCTGTATAAAAAAACAAAACTGAACTAAATTAAAACGTGTTGCTTGTGCTTGAGAAAGATGATCCGTTCTAAAAGCTGAAGCAACAAAGAAAACAGAGGGTGAACCCTGGTTTGGTTCAAATGTTGATGTCCGCTTTACAATCCTTTAGTTAGACCATGCAAGAGAAAACAGCTAATACAGTGCTGTGAAGATTTTGTTAAAAACATACTAGGACAATAAAAAGTTTAAATCAATAATTGTGTTAACATCAGGACTAATACACTTTAAGAACCAATTTATTAAAAGTATTCACATAGCTCAGTATTCTCATTTCTGCTGCTTACTCAGTAAACTGCAGGTTCATCTAGAAATGATGGTTAGATTCTCTAAATGTGCTGACCGCTGTATACTGGTCATTGAGATGTCGACTGAGGCTTAACTTTCTTCTGTTTTAAAACATAAATGCGTTTTAGGCAGTTGTGATGTAAAACCTTAACCACTGGGTTAAGAAGATTGATTTATTAGCTGCCTCAGTCACCAATTTCTGGTTAGAACTCATACCAAAAGGTTTGTGTTAAACAAGTTGACATCCCACTATCCTCTGATCAACAGCTTTCCTGTTACACCTCGGATGTTTTATCCTTCACCTCAGCCATGGACTCTTCTAATTCCACAAGTTTGACTTCAACCAAGTCAGGAAATGCTGCTACCCCCTTTGCCTCCCCCTCCCACTTGTCTGTCTCCAAAAGTCAGGTGAAGAGGCAGCTGGAGAAACTGAACCGGAACAAGGCTGCAGGTCCAGATGGTGTCAGCCCCAGAGTCCTGAAGGCCTGTGCAGAGCAGCTCTGTGGGATTCTGCAGCACCTCTTCAACCTTAGCTTAACTCAGGAGAAGGTTCCAGTGTTGTGGAAGACATCCTGCCTTGTTCCAGTACCCAAAAGAACTCACCCATCAGTCATCAATGACTATAGACCCGTTGCCCTGACATCCCACATCATGAAGATCCTGGAGAGACTCCTGTTGGCACCCCTGAGTAAGCAAACAAGAACGTATCAGGACCCACTGCAGTTTGCTTATCGCTGTGGAGTTGGAGTTGAAGATGCCATCATCCACCTACTTCAACCAACCCACTGTCATCTGGACAAAGCAGGCAGCACTGTGAGGATCATGTTCTTTGATTTCTCTAGTGCCTTTAACACAATTCAGCCTGATTTGCTTTGTCAGAAACTCCTGAAGACACAGGTGGAGCCCTCAACAATCGCCTGGATCAATGACTACCTGACCAACAGACCACAATTTGTGAGACTGAAGAATTGTGTGTCAAACCAGGTGGTCAGCAGCACAGGAGAACCACAGGGGACCGTACTCTCACCATTCCTTTTTACTCTGTACACCTCAGACTTCCAGTACAAACCAGAGACCTGTCATCTGCAGAAATACTCAGATGACTCTGCAACTGTCGGGTGTATCAGAGATGGACCAGAAGCTGAATACAGAGAGCTGGTGGACCGCTTTGTGACATGGTGTGGAAACAATCGTCTCACCTTGAATGTGAACAAAACAAAGGAGATGATTGTAGATTTCAGAAGAAACAGGGATAAGTCAAACACTGTTTCCATCATGGGAGAAGAAGTGGAGGTGGTTGAGGAATATAAATACCTCGGAGTTCACCTTGACAACAGACTGGACTGGAGGCGCAACAGTGAAGCCGTCTACAAGAAGGGACAGAGCAGACTGTACTTCTTGAGGAAGCTTAGGTCCTTCAAGGTTTGCAGCAAGATGCTGCAGATCTTCTACAAGTCTGTTGTGGAGAGTGTAATCTCTTCAGCCGTCATCTGTTGGGGTAGCAGCATCAGAGCCAGGGATTTAAAAAGGCTAAACAAACTGATAAAGAAGGTTCTGGTTCTGTTCTTGGGACAACTGTGGAAAATCTGGAGATGATAATGCAAAGAAGGATTCTTCATAAAATTAAAAAAATTATGGACAACCCTGAGCATCCTCTTCATGAGACAGTCATACAACAACAGAGCATCTTCAGTCGGAGGCTTCTTCAGTTTCGCTGCAATACAGACCGCTACAGGAAATCCTTCCTGCCCACAGCCATCATTATCTACAACAACTCCTTAAAGAATTAATTATATGAGCTATACCAACACTTAATTTCCCTCTGAGATCAATAAAGTATTTTTGAATTTGAATTTGAATTGAATTGAATTGAAGTTGTGGGGAGGTAAAATAAATGTTTACAGCAAATTGCTTTGTCAGAAGTAACACTATGTCCTTCAGTGACTCAGACAATGCTGATGACTGATATAAAACAATAGCAAATATTGGAAAACCTAATCGACCAGCCAAAATATTGGCCTACCTTTAATAATTCACTGGACTAGTGGATTCTCCCAGCTGAGCTGTAGATTTCTGCAGATCCTCCAGATTTACAGTGCACCTCTAGGTTCATCCTCTGACTAATACCTTGAGAGTTTAGGTGGAAGTGCCATGTCTTCGTGGGTTTGCAGTTGTGCCAAACTATCAAGACTTTTGGATGATACATTAAACGGAATTCCGTGAGATGTTCAAAGCTTGATATGGGTAAAACTCGAGAAATTTGAATATTGTGCAAAAGTTCATTTATTTCAGTAATTCAACTTAAAAGGTGAAACACATATATGATATAGACTCATTAGATGGAAAGTGAGATATTTCAAGCCTTTATTTGCTATTATTTTGATGATTATGTCTTTCACATAAAATGCATAGCAGTTTATGTTTCTTAATTGATAATATATAAAGATAGAGTATGCTTATTTGCTAATATTGCAAATAGTAAAAAGTTTAATTCAGTTTATTTTATAGTGCCAATTCACAACACATGTCATCTCAAGGCACTTTACAAGAAAAGTAATTTCAATACAATAATACATATATTCCAATCAGTTTAAAAGTTTTCTAAGGAATCTGAGCAGATTGCATCGAATCATTGAATTGAAGCATTCACTCCTCCGGCACAAACATATAGTGACAGCACAGTCACCTGCATTGTGTCGTTGACTTCACAGCAATCCCTCATACTGAGCAAGCATGTATCAACAGTGACCTTTAACAGGAAGAAACCTCCAGCAGAACCGGAACCAGAACCACAACCTGGCTCAGTACAAGTGGCCATCTGCCACAACCGCCACAGAAAGAACAAAATTCAATTCAATTCAATTCAATTCAATTCAAAAATTCTTTATTAATCCCAGAGGGAAATTAAGTGTTGGTATAGCTCATTGAATTGAATTGAATTGAATTGAATTGAATTGAATTGAATTGAATATAATTAATTCTTTAAGGAGTTGTTGTAGATATTGATGGCTGTGGGCAGGAAGGATTTCCTGTAGCGGTCTGTATTGCAGCGAAACTGAAGAAGCCTCCGACTGAAGACGCTCTGTTGTTGTATGACTGTCTCATGAAGAGGATCCTCAGGGTTGTCCATAATTTTTTTGATTTTATGAAGAATCTGTGGTCTTAATCTTAGGTCTTAAATAAATGGAAAAAAGGTACATACTAATCTTATCTGGGGAACATTCAAGCGTCAGAGCAGTTAGTGGGCCTTATTAGAAATTTTGCTTGGAAAATTACTGAATTGATCTCGAGCTGTGAAGTATTCTGTGTCTCCTTCCAGAATAAGGGGCAAGAGGTCAGGAAAGGTTTGATCCTAGAAATCTGATGGTTTTGTCACTCTGGTGGGTAAACACAGGAAGTTATATAAGGGGGTCTTAACATAAGGCACCTGATTTTGTAATTGAAGGGAAGTCGTCTCACTGTTTTAAGTAAATATTAATATACCTCAAATGTTTTTTAGGGGCCATCAATTATAACAATACAGTGGTCCTGTGAGTTTGGAATTTTGCTTATGACAACCAATGCAAGTTTCAATTTCAACTGAACCAGAATGCAAATCAGGCTGTTTCTCATTCTTTTTTGTTTTTTTTCTAGAATGGACTGACCACTTTGTCCACAGGGGAGGAGGTTCGGCCCAAAAAGGTATGGACAAGTGGCTTGGGAGGTTACCTGTGCGTACCTGAGTTTGGGGGCTGCTTATATATTTCGGCTTATTTGGGGCTATGGTGAAAGGAATTCAAATTCTTACATTTTCTCCTAGACCTTACAAGGGAGGCTAAGAAGTGTTATCCCCTGTAGCTGTAAAAACACTCTGGGGACCCGTTTTCTTTAAAATAGTAATAATGAAACGTAATGAGAACATGAAATGTTGGAATTTAATTGCTTGTTTCCAAATGAATGAGCATACTGAATTACTAATGTTGGACACTGTTCAGCCAATTGTTTTACTTTCTTGTAGTAAAAGCAAATCCAACAAAATGTAATTGTTCATCAACAGTGACGTATCTCTTTTCAAATTAAGAAAGCAAATAATATATAATCACTTGGTGTTTAGGGGTAAAAATCTAATCCTGAACTAGATATTTCACAGTTAGTTTTGTTGTAGCTCCTCTTGGCTTTTATCACAGCCTAAATTATTTGAGGCCTGTTGTGAGAATTTTTTATAAAAGAAAATTTGAATGGCTTAATGTGGAAAAAAAATTATGTTGATCATGTTAAAGGTTAAGTCTCTGTGTTAACTGAGATATGTATTGTTATGCTGAACCAACATGTGAGAAGCTCAAGGATACTCTCTGTGTCTTGGGTCACCAATTGTGAGATGTGTCTGCATGCTGACTGAAGGATGTGGAAACACTCCATTATCTTTTCTCATCCTTGTTAAATATTATTTCCAAAATAGGCTTTTTAATGCATTTGACATGCATTTAATATCAGTGGATTGCTCGGGATCTCAGGATCATAAATATGTCATCGCTCTATCTGAGAAACTAAACGCAACAGATCTAGGAAACTGCAATCTTAACATCAAGTAATCTTGGGTAAAAATAGATCAAATAAAAAGGAGAAAATTCATATTTAAAGCATAATGAATGATGGAAGCCGGAGTCGGATTATTATGATCTAGATTGGTGCATACGAGTCAGATTTAATGTTTAAAATAAACTATATTATCTTGGAAACTTATTATAGTTTTAATGGTGATAATATAATAATGATTATTCTCCAGTAAATCACTGAGTCACGTTTAGATAATTAAATTCCTACATCAGTTTTGAAAACATGTTTGCTGGAATACATTTCCAACTGTGTTAATAATGATATTTTTCTGCAAATATGAATAAACATTCTTTAGTCTATTTGATTTATTATGCTGGTTTTTCCAAAGCAATGCTTCAAATTAATGTGAGATGGAAATTACATTTACCTCATCAATCTAATATTTGAGTATTTTCTAACCTGAATCCATATTAATTTTATAGCCTATTAAATGGGTGAGCTGTACTCAGTGACTTACAGCTGTTAGATTTGCGCTAATCAATAAACGCCTCGGGGGGAAATAATGCACAAAGGTAAATGGTAATATAACATTTGAACTATTGTAACTGATTCGACCAAAAACTATAACACTCTGTGTTCATGAGATAAGGGGCGGCCGCGTTTGGCCTGGGAACCTTAGCTTGGAAACTTTCTTTTAAAATCCTATGAGAAACGATGCAATTCAGCAATAAACTAGATGAAGGATGTTTCTATGTTTAACTAATACTTTTAATAAACGTAGCCTACTCCGCAGTAAATAGAAATAACACGGAAAACGCACGGTCAGAATCGGATATATTGAAAACCAACTCCAGTTAATACAGAGGCGAGTAGCAGTATGAAAGTATTTCAGTCTTTTGAGTAATTTAAAGAAAACGAATAGGAAACAACGCAGGTAAACACTCTAAGGTTAATCTTAGCCAGCGAGTTATTAACTACAATTAGGTAAAAATGATCTGAAATAAAGTCCATTGCAGGTTTAATATGATTCTCTAGTCGCTAATCAGCTAATGGAGCCACAAACTTCTTTCTTACGACCGATGTGCTGCGATTCTCTGGTTGTAAACAATCATAGATCCCGACACTGATGAAGCGTTAATAGCGCTCTGCGGCTGGAAGTCTAAAATAGGAACTTAAAACACTTGTTTTGACGAAAAGTTTAGTCTTGAGTTTTCAGTGGCTTCCTGGATGTTAACGAGTCCGGGTTAGTCAAACTGTTAGTTTTTTGCGCAACACCACTTCCTGTTTCAAACATGAGCTTTCCAAATTAAAATACGGTAATGCTTAACTTCATGAATCATGCTTTTATTTTCCCAAGAAGGGGAACTTCTGCTGTACCGACAGCAAAGTGACAGATAGAAGCATTTAGATCATAGACCGTACATCCATTTAGATTCACACAAAGGAGGTAGAAAGCATGAAACAAAGGGAGGATTAGAACATTAAATGATAAAGAATAAATCTTTAGCCATACCTCGACCAAAACGAACTTTTACTTAATGATAGTAATGTTTAATAAAAATGTTAAATAATAAGGACGCATTTGGGATACACTAGGCTACCTGTTTCAGCTGCATATGATGTTCTTCTGTACAGCACTTTTTGTCGGCCTCAGCTGTGTATAAACGTGCTATATAAATAAAGTGGTATGGTATATGTGAAAATTATGCATTTAGTGCAATCTTTAAGCCAACAGGTGTGACCTACACACACAGTGGGGTTTAACTTGTTTTCTATTTTTCAAAATGTAGTTTACTTCATTAAGACAAATGATGATAAAAATAGATTCAGAATTTCGGTCACTGTTCTAAAGACGGGAAACCTACAATGTTTCTTTTCTTGACACTGGAGAAGTTATTGTTTCCTTGTTTCTTGATTTTTAAGGCATGTGCAAGATGCCTTTAAAAATGGGGGGGAATTGGATTTGATAGTAATTGGAACAGATTTTTAAGGGATTATGAAGAGAATTGTAATTTGCAAGTAATTGAGTTTCTTGTGAATCATAACTCCGTCATAAATTAATGAGGGTTTTTACTACCTGGACTTGACGTCTGACTTCATATTCCATTTCGGTTCGGGTTCAGACTTGTAGTACATATTGTGTCTGGGAACTTTACAAAGTTTTAATTTGATCTGAAAACCTTCTTTACTTCTTGGGTGCAGTAGTTGATTCTTGGGATTTTTCACTCTCACAAGTTGGAATGGTTGGTTGTCTTTTTCTTGGCATGGATTTAGTAAAGATTGATTTGGAGACATTTACCTTAATTATAATCTAGCTTCAGTTGATGAGGTTTGGCTCATTAACCAGGTTGTGAGTTGTTTAGAGTTGCTTTTGCACACAGTTGCATCAGGTTGATCTGAAACCATAGGGTGTGGGTTATACTTGTCATAATCATCCTCTTCATCTTTTGTGAATTGGCTCACCTATGTTTGAACATCAATGCTCTAATACCTAATTAGCTCAGCTCCCAAGGGTCGCGTTGGGAGGTTCTCACTGAAGGACCTTCTAGGGGGTGACCACTCTCAACTTTCTGAGGAAGGACTGATCGGTGGCTACGGGTAACTGGATGCTGGCAGAGGCTGACTTCAAGGCAACAGACAACAAACAGCGCAAGGGAAGCGTACACATTTCAACACCTAGTGTTGATGTAATACCCTCTGAAGTGTACTGGAAGATGCTACATAATTTCTCCTTTGTTCTGTGTTTTATCTAGAGCATCCTGACCGATGACGAGACCTGTGGATGGCCGCCTCTGGGGCGAGGGGCTGTTGAGACGACATTTTGCCCACAAGAAAATGGCGTAAGAAGACCCCGTGGGTTTTCGCTCTCAATGCACAGGAGTCTCAGCAAAGTCATCTGGAAGGATCTAATATATGTCACTGTGAGCTAATTCCATGGCCAAGCATGTCTCATGTCTGATTGTAATTTGTGTTTTGAACATTGTTTTTTTTTGATCAACCTGCCAACCTTTTAGGGAGATTTGTGATAGCACTTTTTAATTTTCCTTTATATTTATGGTATTATTTAAGTTAATAAAAGCAGGGAATTGTGGTGGAAAATTGTTATGCAATTAGGAATTAAGTGTATATTCTCTGTTTAGTGAATGCATCTAGGGTAAAATGACAAGGTTATTGGTCCAGCTTAATGTTATGAGAAAGATATATGTGTCAGGTCACCAGAGAGAAAGATGCCGGGGCAGTAAGATAACAGTCTGGCCTTCGGATGAGCTGCTTTATGCGTTGATATAAGACTCGTGTGAAGCAGTTCTCCGGAGGCGGGGCGTGAAGGTTGGAGAAGACATCTACAGAGATAAACAATGATTGCTGAATACTATTTAAGCGGTTAGTTAGAAAGTTTGGTTAGGGTGATGCACGAGTAATTCTGTCCCCTCCGTGTCTGGCCAGACATGTTTGAATTAAATACTTAAACGCCTTCTTGGACTCAAGTCTTCTTTATAATGGAAACCCTGAGATACTATTTTTTGCCATTACAAATCCTTCTTTGCATTATGATCTCCAGATTTTCCACAGTTGTCCCAAGAACAGAACCAGCCTTCTTTATCAGGTTGTTTAGCCTATTTAAATCCCTGGCTCTGATGCTGCTACCCCAACAGATGATGGCTGAAGAGATTACACTCTGCACAACAGACTTGTAGAAGATTTGGAGCATCTTTTTGCAAAGCTTGAAGGACCTAAGCTTCCTCCAGAAGTCCAGTCTGCTCTGTCCCTTAGTGTAGACTGCTTCACTGTTCAGTCTCCAGTCCAGTCTGTTGTCAAGGTGAACTCCAAGGTATTTATACTCCTCAACGACATCCACTTCTTCTCCCATGATGGAAACAGTGTTTGACTTATCCCTGTTTCTTCTGAAATCTACAATCATCTCCTTTGTTTTGTTCACATTCAAGGTAAGACGATACACCATCTCTGATACACCCGACAATTGCAGAGTCATCTGAGTATTTCTGCAGAAGACAGGTCTCTGACTTGTACTGGAAGTCTGAGGTGTACAGAGTGAAAAGGAATGGTGAGAGTACAGTCCCCTGTGGTGCTCCTGTGCTGCTGACCACCTGGTTTGACATACAATTCTTCAGTCTCACAAACTGTGATCTGTTTGTCAGGTAGTCATTGATCCAGGCGATTGTTGAGAGTTCCACCTGTGTCTTCAGGAGTTTCTGACAAATAAAATCCGGCAGAATTGTGTTAAATGCACTGGAGAAATCAAAGAACATGATCATCACAGTGCTGCCTGCTTTGTCCAGATGACAGTGGTTGGTTGAAGCAGGTGGATGATGGCATCTTCAACCCCAACTGCACAGCGATAAGCAAACTGCAGCGGGTCCTGATATGCTCTTGTTTGTTTACTCAGGGGGGCCAACAGGAGTCTCTCCAGGACCTTCATGATGTGGGATGTCAGGGCAACAGGTCCATAGTCATTGATAACTGATGGGTGATTTTTCTTTGGTACTGGAACAAGACAGGATGTCTTCCACAACACTGGAACCTTCTCCTGGGTTAGGCTAAGGTTGAACAAGTGCTGCAGATTCCCACAGAGCTGCTCTGCACAGGCCGTCAGGACTCTGGGGCTGACACCATCTGGACCTGCAGCTTTCTTCTGGATCAGTTTCTCCAGCTGCCTCTTGACCTGACTTTTAAAGACAGACAAGTGGGAGGGTGCGGCAAAGGGGGTAACAGCATCTCCTGACTTGGTTGAATACAAACTTGATATCCCTGAGGTGAAAGAAGGAAAACCTGGAAATCTGTTTAATATGGGATTTAAATGTAATATCTTGGTCAAACATAACGCAGAGGTTCTTTACTTTATTTCTGGAGGCCAATTTTTAATACCATCCAAAAGAAGTGTTTGACTAGGCAGTTTCTTTTTTAGAACTTCTGGTCCAAAAACTGCAACTTCTGCTTTGTCAGAATTTAAGAGAAAAAAGGTTTTAGGTAAGAGGTGGGTTAACCTACGACTCTGCCTCCTGATCTGGACCCTGGGTTGTCAGTGTTTTGGAAGGCTAATAAATCCGGCCAGATTTCTAGAAAGAAGAGCTGCTCCATCCAAAGTGGGATGGATGCCATCTGTCTCCATGAGACCAGATTTTCCCCAAAATATTAGATAGGAAAGGAAGGTTAGATATAGGTCTGTAATTCACTAAGTCGTCTTGATCAAGGGAAGGTTTACTAAGTAAAGGTTTAAAGGTTTCCTGTGGTATGTATCCTTTTACTAAGGATATATTCATCATATATAAAATGGGGCCAGTAACCAAAGGAAGCACTTCCCCAAATAATTTGGTTGGGATTGGGTCCAACATACTAGTTAAGTTGAAGGTTTAGATGAGGCTAATATTTTTGATCATTCTGAAAGCTCAACTGAATCAAAACTGTCCAAACACAAATGAGGTTCTACAGTTCTCTCCGATGCTGCCTCACTGAGAGAGAAGTAGTCATGTTTGGGAGGATGCCAATGATTTTATTTTTAATAGAATTAATTTTATTTATGAAGAATCCCATGAAGTCATCACTACTAAGAGCCAGGGGAATAGTTGGCTCAACAGAGCTATGACTGTGTAAGTTTTGCAAATGTACTAAAAAGAAACTTAAGATTGTTCTTATTGATCTCTATTAATGATGAAAAATATTCGGTTCTAGCTCTTCGAAGGGTCTTTTTATACACCAGCAGACTATTTTTCCAGATTAAATAGGAATCCTCTAGTTGTGTAGAGTGCCGTTTTCTCTCCAATTTCCAAGTATTCTGCCTTTTTTTTAACTGTGGGTGTGTTGTTGTTTTCTTGATGCGCCAGGGACATGGAGACGGAAAATAAAGGGGAAGAAAGAAACTAGATGAAGAGAAGTAGGGAAAAAGGTTAAGAGGGAGAGGGTGAGCTTAAGATACAAGAAAGGAAGGGGAACAAAGAAAACACAATAAAACATCCCAATCTCCCTCCACACCAGCAGGACGGCAGGGAGAGGGAAAAAAACAGCGAGAAAACAAATCAAACAATGCAAAATAAGAACTACACAACCACAACCCACAAATAGATATATGAATACAATAACAGCGTCACTGATAGCTCATGGTACCAATTATTATAAGATTTACTAATGATCCAGCCATGGGCCCGGAGTGCCTGCTGGGAGGTGGAGGGCGCCCCACCCCCCAGCAGGGAACCTACCAGGTACCGGCCGACGAGGGACGCCATGGCCGCAGGGGTGATGTCCAGCCAATAGCCGACATGCACTGCCACCACACCAGGCCAATCCGCACAACCGAAATCCCAAGACCCAACCTGACAGATACACAGGAACACACAGACACAGTCATGGGTTCCCTCCCTCTTACACATACATTTTCATCTGCACACAAAGACACAAAAAAAGCATGCTGTACACCCACATTTACTCCCCATTCACACTCTATACTCCCAGGTCCAGGTACTGATACCCCAGCAGAGCAACCAGCCCCCGGACCCAGGAGGTAGTCACCCTACCCTCTAGGATGGAGACAAGCAGACCGCCAAAGCCTACACAGTGGCAAAGCAGCCCACCAGCCCAGGCCCCGACCAGACCACCTGTTCTTTCGACCCCAGTATTCTGCTTTAAAGTATGAAGCTCTGCATTGAACCATGGAGTCAACCTTCTATTGCTAATCACTCTCTTTTTTAAGGGGGCTACACTATCTAATGCCAAACACAAAGAGGAAGTAACGCTATGAACCAGAACATCAATTTCTGAAGGGTTAGAGATGGTATTGCTGCCCTCCACTGTGTAACTTTGAGACATTGAGGAAAGTAACAATGGAACAGATTATTTAAAACTTGTTACAGCCTTGTCTGATAAAGCTATACTATAATAACATTTTCTTTCAGGTTTAGGATCGTCAGTTAAAGTTATTTCAAAAGTTATTTCAAAAAATGGTCAGACAGAACCAGGTTTTGTTGGAGGACTGTTATTTCCTCACACTCAATGCCGTATGTCAGTACAAGGTCCAAAGTGTGTTGACCTGATCCTGTTCTTTTTGAGTAATGCCAATAGAGTCTAAGATAGCATTAAAGGCTGCATTTAGGCTATCACCTTCAGTGTCCACATGAATATTGAAATCCTCCACTATAATAACCTTATCGGTATTTATTACTAATTCAGATTAAAAAAATAAGGGATCAATTCAATTCAATTCAATTCAGTGTATTTATATAGCGCCAATCCACAACAGATGTCATCTCAAGGCACTTAACAAGAAGTCATTTCAATACATTTATACAAACATTCCAATCAGTTAAAAAGTTTTCTATTTAAGGAATCCCAGCAGATTGATCTGATCTAAGAATTGAGAGTAAGGGCATGGTGGAAGATACAAAACCACAAACAAAAGTGGTCTTATTATTTTGCAACTTGGATGAGTAAAGGGGGTTTAGATGTTCAAAAGAACTGTACCTAATAATTGGTCTGGGATTCATTTGTAAATCAGAATGAAAAATGGTTGCAACTCTTCCTACTCGCCCAGTACTTCTAGAAATGTGAAAATTTAAATAATTGAAAGGAGCTGACTCATTTATACCGACATAATCCTCCTGCTGAAGCCATGTTTCTGTGAGGTAAAACTAATTACTTTGATTATACCAAATCAAGTCATTTACTAACCAATTCTTTGAGGAGAGAGATCTTGTTCAATAAACCACATTAAATAGTTTTATTTTTCTGTCAAGTCAAAGTCGTATCTATCTTAATGAGATTTTCATGATTTGCTCTTGCTAGGTTAACTTTTAATCCATTTGATTTTGGCTGTGGGCAAGACACTGTCTCTATGGGGAAATGGGTGGTACAGAAGCTGCAGAGAGGTGAGTTAAAGTATGATTGTGCCTCCTGGTCTGGACCCTGGGTTGTCAGTGTTTTGGAAGACTAATAAATCTGGCCAGATTTCCAGAAAGAAGAGCTGCTCCATCCAAAGTGGGATGGATGCCGTCTGTCTGCATCAGACCAGATTTTCCCCAAAATGTTCGCCAGTTAAATGTGTAGCCAATATTGTTTTCAGGACACCACCAAGATAATCATTGGTATAGTGACAGCATAAATGAATGAATGACATTAAATCCTGGATGGCAGAAAACTTTCTCCAGCTCAACCAGGACAAAACTGTAGGTTTAGTCATCAGATTTGAGGCTCAGAGAGAGAAACTTTTACCAAAACTACAATCACTGTCTTTTAATCCTTCTTTGCAAGCCAAGAACCTGGGCGTCATTTTTGACTCTGATTTGACTTTTATCCCTCACATTAAAAATATCAAAGTAGGTTTTTATCATCTAAAGAACATTGCCAGAGTCCGCTCCATTCTCTCTCGGGCCAACACGGGAACACTGATGCTTTTATCCCCAGTAGATTTAATTACTGTAATGCCATGCTTTCTGGTCTTCCTGAGAAGAGTATTTCAGATTTACAACTTCTACCAAATTCAGCACCACGTGTCCTGACGAAGACCAGGAGGCGGGAGCACATCACACCTGTCTTAAATTCACTGCATTGGTTCCCTGTAAGATTTAGGATTGATTTCAAGGTTCTTTTAATGGTTTTAGGTGTCTTAATGGTCTTGGGCCTTTTTATCTTTCAGAACACCTTTTGAGCCTTCGTGGTCTCTGCGCTCCTCTGGCAGCTGTCTCCTTGTAATTCCTAAAGTTAGGACACACACTTATGGCGAGGCGTCTTTTCATTATTATGGCCCTCACCTGTGGAACACGCTGCCGGAGGACCTCAGGGCCGCATAGAATGTTCATGTTTTTGAGAGCAAACTCAAGACTCACATTTTTAGCCTATCATTTCACTGATTATTGCTTGATTATATTTTCAGTGTTTTACTGTGTAGTCTTATCATATCATATATCCTCTGGGTGCTCTGTGTACCTCGGCTGCTGCGGTTGATCTGCTGCCACCGGCACAGATGGCTCCCTCGATGGCATTTCCTTACCTGACTAATCTGCACTTGCCCCAATGTCCTTTTTATGTCCTTTTTGTTGTTGATCTTAAGTGTTTGTGTGCATGGGAGTTGGGTTGGGGGGAGGGGGTATAACTGTGATCATACTGTTAAATCTGTGGTTGAAGGATGGGAATATGGTACTGGAACAAGGCATGGTGTCTTCCACAACACCATCGGCCAGAGGAGCCTATGGCGCGCTATGGCAGCGTCGCTTCTGTCAGTCTGCCCCAGGGCAGCTGTGGCTATAATCATAGCTTGCTTCCACCAGTGTGTGAATGTGAGCGTGAATGAATAATGGAGTTGTAAAGCGCTTTCATTTTAATCTGTAAAGCATTTTGAGTTGCAACTCTTGCATGAAAAGCGCTTTATAAATAAAGTTTGATTGATTGATTATTTGATTGATTGATACCTTATTAATCCCACAAGGGGAAATTCAGTTTCCAGTACAATTAAGATAACACCAATTATTTTGGTTCAGACTGGAGCTTTTTGCGTCAGCCTTAAAGTTTTTCAGTGGTCTCAATGGCAATTCCAAACAGTTGACTCGGGGGTCAATTTCCATCCAACCTTAATGTTTAATGTTGCTGGTTCTTCCAGCAAAGGGACTGAAGATGGAAATTAGCTTTGGCTATAATCTTGTGTATTTACAATGTTAATTGTATGTTCATTAATGCACATTGTCCTTTTTAAATAAATACATTCAAATTCAACCAGCTGAGAACTTCTCCAAGTTGTTTCCACGGTGCCCACGAGTCCCAAAATCACAGCCAGCTTGACAGCCAAAGCATCTAGCTTACGTTGTTGCTCACATTGGGCATGAGTCTGAGTGTTCGAAGCACAGCACATCCCTTTGTAGAGCTCAGACAGCTTGCCAATTGCTGCTGACAGCTTTTGAAGCTTGCGATACATCAGGAATCCACCCATGCCAAACAGCAGAAACCAGGTAATCAGTAATCCAATCAAATGAATATCTTCGACATCCTCCACGGACAGCAGTAACAGACACATTATCTTCCACTCCCCCCAGCAATTCAACCCATATCCGGCAGTGTGCGTTCCATCAGGACAGGAGGACTCTCCATTAGCCGTTCTTCGGGTAGAAGAAATGTGATCAAAGAGACCAGGTGACCAGATCCATGGTTGAACTTGTGGAGGAAAATGCAGAGAGAGGCTCTAGATAAGGCGACAAGACAAAAGAGAGGCAGGCATAATGGGAAAAGATGACCAGAAAAGATAACCGAGTCCGACATTGTTTTTGCAAACTTACACACTGAAGCAAGATTAATTTTAGTGACCTCCAATTGGCATAACCGAGTGTCATTACCGCCAGCATGAATAACAATCTTACTTTATTTACGCTTATCCTTAAGGCAGCAGTTTTAGGTAGGATTTAATGTTGCCCTTTCTTGCCCCTGGTAAGCATTTGACTATGGTCAATGGTGTCTCAAATGTCACCTTTCTGACTATGGAGCTGCCAATTACCAGGGTCGGCTGCTCAGTGGGTGTGTGGCTGAGTGGGGTAAATCTGTTAGAAGGGCATATGGGTTGGTGGTTACCTGTGGGCTGGGTTCTGGAACTCTGCTTCCTACGTACTGTCACCCAGCTGGCCTGAGGTCCCGGGTGCGCGGTTTCTGTTGGCGGATGACTAGGGGGTTCTGTCCTTGTAGGCTCCGTGCTGGCTAATGGGCCTTGGCTATCTGCTGATTTTTCAACAACGCGGAGCCGGGCCTTTAACTCAAACACCCTCACCTCCAAAGCTATAAAACATTTTTTACATTTATTACAGTTACCATTATAGCTAAAGGAGGCAGGGAAGTAACTAAGCATCTGGCATGGCAAGAAAAACCGTGTGAAACACAAAGAGTTCTCAAAACATAAAGTACACCAACAGAAAATATGTGTTTTAGCATACTTGTGTGTTAAAATACCTTAGAAAGGTCCCAGCACAGAGATAACTAGATCAATTCAAGAGAGTTTGAACACCAAATAGCTCCACGGAGTGCAACAGCAAACACAGAAAATGAGGCAATACGGCTTAACCAAACAGCATGTCCAAATATTGAACTCTTGGTAGTAATTTTCGTCTTAATCTTGACAGTAATTTTTTTTCCATATTATTTACTAAGAGTGTTCACCAGTGTTATTTTGGCAGTTGTTTATTGTTTACTTTCAGCCGTTGCCGACAATGCATGTGATGTCATCAGTTCCATTGTCGCTACAGACCAAGCACCCCAATGCATTTGTGGCAATATCTGGTGATTTTAATCATGCCTCGCTCTCTACTACACTTCCAATATTTCAACAGTTTGTCAGCTGCTCCACAGGAGTAAACAAGACCTTGGACTTCTGTATGGACAACATCATCCCCAACAGAACAGTGAGATGCTTCCCTAATAACAAACCCTGGATGACCAGTGTGACCTGAAGGAACTGCTAAACAAGAAAAAAAAAAGCCTTCAGGTAGGGACACAGGGAATTATTGAGGAGTATATCGAAGCAACCTAAGATCAAAATCAGAGACAGCAAGGAGGCATACAGGAAGAAGCTGGAGAGCAAACTACAGAGGAACAATATCAGAGATGTCTGGTCAGGAATGAAAAAGATCACAGGCTTTAAGCACAGGAAGGATTGGATAGATGGAAGTCTGGACAGAGCCAATGAAACTGAACACATTTTTCAATAGGTTCAGTTCTGGAACAAGCTCAGCACCCTCCTCTCCTGACATGCCAATCTCCTCCACAGCTCTCCTGTCACACCTCGAATGTTTTATCCTTCACCTCAGTCATGGACTCTTCTGATTCCACAAGTTTGTCTTCAATCAAGTCAGGAGGGGATACTACCCTCTTTGCCTCTCAGGTGAAGAGGCAGCTGGGGAGACTGAACTGGAACAAGGCTTCAGGTCCAGATGGTGTCAGCCCCAGAGTCGTGAAGGCCTGTGCAGAGCAGCTCTTTGGCATTCTGCAGCACCTCTTCAACTTTAGCCTAACTCAGGAGTAGGTTCCAGTGTTGTGGAATACACCATGCCTTGTTCCAGTACCAAAGAGAACTCACCCATCAGTCATCAATGACTATAGACCTGTTGCCCTGACATCCCACATCATGAAGGTCCTGGAGAGACTCCTGTTGGCCCCCCTTAGTAAACAAACAAGAACATATCAAGACCCGCTGCAGTTTGCTTATCGCTGTGCAGTTGGGGTTGAAGATGCCATCATCCACCTGCTTCAACCAACCACTGTCATCTGGACAAAGCAGGCAGCACTGTGATGATCATGTTCTTTGATTTCTCCAGTGCATTTAACACAATTCAGCCTGATTTGCTTTGTCATAAACTCCTGAAGACACATGTGGAGCCTTCAACAATCACCTGGATCAATGACTACCTGAAAAACAGACCATAAATTGTGAGACTAAAGAATTGTATGTCAAACCAGGTGGTCAGCAGCACAAGAGCACCACAGGGGACCATACTCTCACCCTTCCTCTTAACTCTCTACACTTCAGACTTCCAGTACAAATCAGAGACCTGTGATCTACAGAAATATTCAGATGACTCTGCAATTGTCAGGTTTATCAGAGATGTACAATAAGTTGAATACAGAGAGCTGGTGGACCACTTTGTTATATGGTGTGGAAACAATCATCTTACCTTGAATATGAACAAAACAAAGGAGATGTTTGTAGATTTCAGAAGAAACAGTGATAAGTGAAAAACTGTTTCCATCATAGGAGAAAATGTGGAGGTGGTTGAGGAGTATAAATACCTTGGAGTTCACCTTGACAAAAGACTGGACTGGAGACTGAACAGTGAAGGAGTCTACAATAAGGGACAGAACAGACTGTACTTCTCAAGGAAGCTTAGGTCCTTCAAGGTTTGCAGCAAAATGCTGCAAATCTTTTACAAGTCTGTTGTGGAAAGTGTAATCTCTTCAGCCATCATCTGTTGCGGTAGCAGCATCAGAGTCAGGGATTTCTGTTTTGGGGACGACTGTGGGACCTCTGGAAATGTTGATGCAAGGAATAATTCATAAACTCAAAAACATTTTGGACAACCCTGAGCATCCTCTTCATGAGACTATCCTACAACAACAGAGTGTCTTCACTCTTCTTTCTTCTGGTTCGCTTCAACACAGAACGCTACAGGAAATCCTTCCTGCCCATAGCCATCATGATCTACAACAACTCCTTAAAGAATTAATTGTATGAGCTACAACAACACTTAATTTTCCTCTGGGATCAATAAAGTATTTTTGAGTTTGAATTGAAATCCCAAAAATACAAAAGGATAAACTTTCTTATTTTGAAAGTCGTCGTTTATTATTCTACATACATATGTAGAAACTTGCTGTTCAAAGAACGCCAATAACCTATTCCTTCATCTATTGTTTAATTATCTCAGCCTCATCAGGCAGGTAATTATAAACATTAACTGAGACTAAACTATTTTGCTATTATTTCTCCTGGATCCCAGGATGGTCCCCCAAACGTGGTAATTTTAACAGAAAATTATTAATCTTATTAATAAATGCCCTAAGCAAATATTTATATTTATTCATAGGCAAAACCTACCTATAAGTGTCACAACAAGGGGGAAGAACGCTGGGTTGCATGCCAAGAACACCATACCCAGTCAGAAGTGTGTGAAGAGTGGTGTTGTAACTACTAATAATAAAAAGTTGTTGTCTGGTTTTCTGAGCATCAATAATTATAATCAATAATTTAAAATGTATATAATTATTGATGATGTTCGAGTTTAACCTGTTTATTAAAGATATAGGGGCACCAATCTCATAAATGAGATCATTTTAATTAAACCAGACTGTCAGTCTCTCTGAAAAGGCGTAGAGTTCGTCCGTGGGGTTAAAACAAACTTCACAGCACACACTGAAATAGCACAGGAAACTTCTCGTTACTTAAAAGAATTTATTAATGAAATAGGTCATCCTTACAGATTACATTTCATTCATAATTTCCATCTATTCTAACGCATGCAAAAATATAGAACAAAGTTAACGTCGAGGGAAGGGGGCGTGTGTGTGTATGCGGCTGTGTGTGTGTGCGGCTGTGGGTGTGTGTGTGGGAGGCAGCGAGCGAATGAGGGGGGGTTCAGCTCACCCCTTCAATGCAATAAATAACTCAAGCCTTATCAATTGCCGCGATCGGCTCACAAAGGGAGACAAAGGAAGACAGCGTGGCGATTCAACAAAGGCTAGTTTCATTAGCAATGGTAGCTTGGACAAAGGAAACGGGGGTGACGGAGAACGGATCACGCGACCTGTCTAACCAGACACGTGCCGACCACACCGGACAATAAACAAACAAGGAAATGATACAATACAATATACTGCTTCTGGTTGCAACCAAAGTCAAATAATAAAACACAAAAAGCATGGACATTCAGGGTCAGCGACAGACGACCAAGAATAACAGTGGTTAACAAGTTGACAGACTTATTTTAACCAACAGAAAACGGATATTAACCGTCAAGACCTCTCCTCTACCCAGACCCAGAAGATATAAATCAGTTTAATCCTACTTGGTGGGGGCAGCTCTCCACAGTCCACGACGAAGAACGTAGAAAGTGTCCAGTTTAAGCGACACACCCGCTGAGAAACCGACCCTGGTAATTGGCAGCTCCATAGTCAGAAACGTGGCATTAGAGACACCATTGACCATAGTCAAATGTTTGCCAGGGGCCAGAACGGGCGACCTCAAATCCTACCTGAAACTGCTGGCTAAAGATAAGCGTAAATACAGTAAGATTGTTATTCACGCTGGCGGTAATGACACCCGGTTACGCCAATCGGAGGTCACTAAAATTAGTGTTGCTTCGGTGTGTAAGTTTGCCAAAACAATGTCAGACTCGGTAATCTTTTCTGGTCCCCTGCCTGATCGGACCAGTGACGACATGTTTAGCCGCATGCTGTCATTCCATCAATGGTTGTCTAGGTGGTGTCCTGCAAATGATGTGGGCTACATTGATAACTGGAGAACATTTTGGGGAAAACCTGGTCTGATCCGGAGAGACGGCATCCATCCCACTTTGGAGGGAGCAGCTCTTCTTTCTAGGAAGATTGCCGAATTTATTAGTCCTCCAAAACACTGACAACCCAGGGTCCAGACCAGGAAGCAGAGTCGTAGTTTAACCAAACTCTCTGCTGCTTCTGTACTGTTACCCTCCCCCCATTACTCTATAGAAACAGTGTCTTGCCCACGGCCAAAATTAAATGGATTAAAAGTTAAGCCAACAAAAGCAAATTATGGAAGTCTCATAAAAATAAAAAACAACTTTGACTGAACAGAAAAATAAATCTATTAAATGTGGTTTATTAAACATAAGATCTCTCTCCTCAAAGACTTTGTTAGTAAATGACTTGATTTGTGATAATCACATTGATTTCCTTTGTCTCACAGAAACCTGGTTGCAGCAGGAGGATTATGTCAGTATAAATGAGTCAACTCCTTCCAGTCATTTAAATTTTCACATTCCTAGAAATACTGGGCGAGGAAGAGGAGTTGCAACCATTTTTCGTTCTGATTTACTAATTAGTCCCAGACCAATTGATAGCTACAGTTCTTTTGAACATCTAACCCTTAATTTTCCTCATCCAAGTTGCAAAACATTAAGACCATTTTTGTTTGTGGTTTTGTATCGTCCACCAGCCCCTTACTCTCAATTCTTGGATCAGATCTCACGTTTTTTTCTGATTTAGTATTAAATACTGATAGGGTTATTATAGTGGGGGACTTTAATATTCATGTAGATACTGAAAGTGATAGCCTAAATGCAGCCTTTAGTGCTATTTTAGAATCAATTGGCTTTACTCAAAAAGTACAGGGATCGACCCACTCGGGCAAACACACTTTGGACCTTGTACTAACATACGGTATTGAGTGTGAGGAAATAACAGTCCACCCACAAAACCCGATCCTGTCTGACCACTTCTTAATAACTTTTGAATTTACTTTAACTGACCATTTTAAATCTGAAAGAAAATTTCATTATAGTAGAGCTTTATCAGACAATGCTGTAACAATTTTTAAAGAATCTGTTCCATTCTTACTTTCCTTAGTGTCTCAGGGTAACACAGTGGATGGCAGCAATTCTATCACTAACCCTTCAGAAAATGATGATCTGATTCACAGCGTTACGTCCTCATTGCGTTTGGCATTAGATAGTGTAGCCCCCTTAAAAAAGAAAGTGGCTAGCCATAGGAGGCTGACTCCTTGGTTCAACGCAGAGTTGCGTATTTTAAAGCAGAATACTAGGAAGTTGGAGAGAAAATGGCGCTCTACACACCTAGAGGATTCCTATTTAACCTGGAATAACCGTCTACTGCTGTATAAAAAGACCCTTCGACAAGCTAGAACAGCATATTTTTCATCATTAATAGAGGCGAATAAAAACAATCCTAGGTTTCTTTTTAGTACAGTTGCCAAACTTACACAGAGTCATAGCTCTGTTGAGCCAACTATTCCCCCAGCTCTTAGCAGTGATGATTTTATGGGATTCTTCGTAAATAAAATTAATTCTATTAAAAATAAAATCATTGGCATCCTCCCAAACATGATTACTTCTTCCTCAGTAAATGAGGCAGTATCGGAAAGAACTGTAGATCCTCAGTTGTGCTTAGGCTGTTTTGATTCAGTCGAGCTTTCAGAATTATCAAAAATATTAGCCTCATCTAAACCTTCAACTTGTATGTTGGACCCAATTCCAACCAAATTATTTAAAGAAGTGTTCCATTTGGTTCCTGGCCCCATTTTGGATATGATGAATCTATCCTTAGTAAACGGATACGTACCACAGGAATTTAAAATAGCTGTAATTAAACCTTTACTCAAGAAACCTTCCCTTGATCAAGATGACTTAGTGAATTACAGACCTATATCTAACCTTCCTTTCTTATCCAAAGTCCTTGAGAAAATTGTTGCTAATCAAGTCTGTGAGCATTTAAAAAATAACGAGCTGTTTGAAGAGTTTCAGTCAGGTTTTAGAGCTCATCATAGCACTGAAACAGCACTGGTGAAGGTTACTAATTATATTCTCATGGCCTCAGATAATGGACTTGTGTCTGTTCTGGTTTTGTTAGATCTCAGTGCTGCTTTTGACACAGTCGATCATAATATTCTCTTAGAAAGGCTTGAACATGTTGCAGGGATCAAAGGAACAGCACTAGGCTGGTTTAAATCATATTTGTCTGATAGATTCCAGTTTGTTCATCTAAATGATAAATCTTCTTCACTCTCAAGAGTTACTTGTGGAGTTCCACAGGGTTCTGTGCTTGGACCAATTTTGTTCACCATATATATGCTCCCAATTGGTAGAATCATTAGACACCATGGGATAAATTTCCACAGCTATGCAGATGATACACAACTATATTTATCCATAAATCCTGATGAACCCAGTCAGTTAGGTAGATTACAGGCATGTCTGGAAGACATAAAAACATGGATGAATCTAAAATTTTTGCTTTTAAATTCTGACAAAACAGAAGTTGCTGTCTTTGGACCAGAAGTTCTAAAACAGAAACTGATTCGTCAATCACTTCATCTGGATGGCATTAAATTGGCCCCCAGTAATAACGTAAAGAACCTCGGCGTTCTCTTTGACCGAGACTTGACATTTAAATCCCATATTAAACAGGTTTCTAGGATTTCTTTCTTTCGCCTCCGGAATATTGCTAAAATTAGAAACATCCTGTCCAGGAGTGATGCTGAGAAACTAGTCCATGCATTTGTTACCTCAAGGCTGGACTACTGTAATTCTTTACCATCAGGTAGTCCACAAAATGCCATTAAAAGCCTTCAGTTGATCCAAAATGCGGCAGCAAGAGTTCTGATGAATATTAAAAAGAGAGATCACATTTCTCCTGTTTTAGCTTCCCTTCATTGGCTCCCTGTTAAATCCAGAATAGAATTTAAGATCCTTCTTCTTACATACAAAGCACTTAATTATCAAGCTCCATCATACATCAGAGATCTAATTGTTTCATATGTTCCCCACAGATTTACTTGTAGTTCCTAGGATTTCTAAAAGTAGAATGGGAGGCAGATCTTTTAGTTATCAGGCTCCTCTCCTGTGGAACCAGCTCCCAGCTTTAGTCCGTGAGGCAGACACTCTGTTTACTTTTAAGGCGAGGCTTAAAACTTTCCTTTTTGATAAAGCTTATAGTTAGAGTGGCTAAGGTCATCCTGAGCTATCTCTGTAGTTATGCTGCTATAGGCTTAGACTGCTGGAGGACAGACTTACCAATTTTCTTCACTCTGCTACTTCCTTTTCTCCTACGACTCTTCAGTTGTATTAAGGTACATTCTGTTATTTCGACTGTTAACTTTGTTTTACTCTTAGTGTTTTTCTCTCCATAGAAGATATACCTGGTCTGGTATCCTGCTTGGCTGCAATGCCCTGTTGGACGGGGGGCATCGACTGGGATGATCCTCCCAGTAACTGAACATCCACTGTGTCCTGTTATCAACTTTTTACTTTCTGTAACATAGAAAGTTCTCTTATATCAGATCTTCTGTTCCTTCTGTGTCTCTGCTCTGTCTTCTCAAACCCCCAGACGGTCGTGGCAGATGGCCGCTCCTACTGAGCCTGGTTCTGTTGGAGGTTTCTTCCTGTTAAAGGGGAGTTTTTCCTCTCCACCGTCGCTACATGCTTGCTCAGTATGAGGGATTGCTGAAGGATTGCTGTGGTTGGAAAGTCTGCATCAACGGGGCCCAACCTCACGCCAATGACTGACTCAATCTGCTGGGATTCCTTAAATAGGAAACTTTTTAACTGATTGGAATGTTTGTATAAATGTATTGAAATGACTTCTTGTTAAGTGCCTTGAGATGACATCTGTTGTGAATTGGCGCTATATAAATAAACTGAATTGAATTGAATTTAAAGGAGCGATTTGCGCAAAACCGAGGTCAGAAAAGCGGACGTCCGACTTTAGGCGCTGAGGGACTCAGGGCCGATTTCAATAGAGCTCAGATGGCCAGCGGACTACCTGGTACAGGAAAGTCTGTTTGCTCTGCCGATTCACTTTGAAGTTTAAAAGGGAAGTTCTTCCTGGTCCAGCAGGTTTGAACGGAAAAGGGGAAAATGCTAGCAGTGGATTAAAGCGTCTCAGGCACCGCTTGGGAACCAAAAGACGAAGATTTCAATATTTGCGCTGCTTTTATCAACTCTGTGATGTCATCACTGGCCACAGACCAATGAGAATGGGTCGAGGGCAGCGCAATGGGTGCTGGGAGATGCAGTTCGTTCAGTGAAAGGATGCTGGGAGATCCAGTTCGTTCAGTAAAGGCCATAGCCTCAACAGTGGCATGGACCCAAACGCAGACTGTGGTAAGTGCAGGGTTGTTTATTGAATGATGACGATGAAGATGGTACAGGTACAGGACAAAAGACTGACGGGAATGAGTAGTAGGGAGAACAGCAGGGTGAGCCAGCATGGAGACGTCAATCATCCATCTCAATGAGTAAGAGGAAGTGAAGGGTTTTTAATAGACAAAACGGAAGGAGTATCAGGTGTGACAGATTGGAGACAGGTGCAGACAATAATTAGACAGGAGTGAGCAGGATGGAGTGCTGATGGCTCTGACAGGACCCCTTCCTTTATGGATGGATTCCAGATGACCTGGAGAAGGGAAAAAAAGGAAAAGAAAAGAAGCACCCTTCCAAGGGTGGGTGGAGGGGGCCCATGGAAGAACTCCCAAATCCCAGAAGGTACACCCCTGGAGGTCGGGCGGCGAAAGGAGAACCAGGCTGAAAGAGCAGGGCAGCAGTGAAGGAGGCTGATCAGGAGAGCTAGCTCTGCAGGCAGAAGTGGGCCTTGACCCCCACTGGGACATCGGGTTTTAGGGCCACAGGGAAGCGGCGAGGAGCCATAGGAAGGAGGCGTGGAGCAGCCTCAGCAAGGCAGCATGGAGCAGCCACAAGAAGGCGGCGTGGAGCTGGCACTGGACTGACCCGTGGAGCAGGCACCAGACTGACGCGTGGAGTGGGCAATGTCCCGAAGGCTCAGGCAAGGACTTTGCACAGGAGACAGAGGAGCTGAAGCTGAAGCTGGCAGGCTGACTGGGCTGACTGAGGCAGAGACTGAAGAGACTGGCAGGCCGACTTGAGCAGGGACTGATGGCAGGTGACCTGGGCTGAAGACAGGGTGGATAGATTGAGGAGGCTTGTGGCTTCATGGTTCAGGATGAGGAGTGCAGTAGGCCAGCCTAGTGCCCATGAAGGCAGCCCGCTACTCCAGGTAGTCCTCGGCAATGGAATTGCCAGGGAGCATGAAGATGCAGCCGATGGTGGAATACGGGGTGATATAGGTGATACAGGTCCGCTCTCTCCTGCTCGTCCTCTGTCTCGGACCAATCAGAGAAGGAAGCAACCAGCGCAGCTAGAGAACAGAAGGTGCTGGCTGCTGGGCTGGCTCGAGGAGGTGCAAGCCGTGACAAGCTGCACCATCAGCGGCTTAGAAGCCATGATGAGAAGTAGGTTCAGAAGCTCCAGGAAAGAAGACAGAGGGAGCGTCCTGGCCTCCCTGAAGAAGAGTAGGGGCGGCCCGACAATGACGACCAAGTATTTGGTGGCGAGAGGATCTGGGAGAGAGTAAATGGGAAGCCTCGAACCTCCTTGGACCAACTCCGGGTGAACTGTACGCCACTCTCAAGCCAGAAAAAGGTGAGTCCATATGTAATTCTGTCAGGGGTGTGTGTAGAGCGGCATGGACCCAAACGCAGACGCTGGTAAGTGCAGGACTGTTTATTGAATGATGATAATGAAGACGGTACAGGAAAAAAGACTGATGGGACTGAGTAGGAGGGAGAACAGCAGCGTGAGACCGCATGGAGACGTCAATGATCTCAATGAGTAAGAAAGAGTGAAGGGTTTAAATAGATAAAAGGTAAGGTGTGACAGATTGGAGACAGGGGAAGACAATTACTAGACAGGAGTGAGCAGGATGCAGTGCTGATGGCTCTGACATACCCACTGTGAAGCATGGCGGTGAAAACATCATGCTTTGGGGCCGCTTTTCTGCAAAGGAGACAGGACGACTTATCAATGTTAAGGAAAGGATGAATGTTATTGACAAGATAGAAACAAATTATTTACAAATCATACAATGTGATTTTCTGGATTTGTTTCACATTCTGTCTCTCACAGTTGAAGTGTACCTTTGATGAAAATTGCAGACCTCATTCATCTTTTTAAGTGGAACAACTTGCACAATTGGTGGCTGCCAAATACTTTATTGCACCCACTGTATGCACAATTACAGGTCATCTATACATGTGTAACCACAAAAAGCCAAAGCCCCTTCCATCAGTGCACTGATAATCAAGTGTCTTCACTGAGGCAGGTTTAGCTGTCTATCCCCTCAAATCAATGTGCTTGTCAAGTTTGAGTTTTGTTTGGACCATTATAATTAGCTCTCTGCAGACATCATTTTTCCCTGTTTCGCCCAACTTGTCTGAAATCACATCTCTGATGAAGAAAAATTGGTAGCAGTTTAGTACTAGCAAAGAAATGACTCAGTGTCCTCAAAGTAAAACTTCAGTTTAAGTTCTGCTAAGTCCTACTACTGTTTTCAATGCATTATATTTTATAGCATTTTAGCTTGTTTTTTTTCTTTACTTTTTTCACCAAACGTCAGTAGACAGTTATCTCTGAGCTTCCCCAAGGATGACTTCTTGACACATTTGTTTTTGAATTACTCCTATGTGGTGACATCAAATAGAAAATTTTACTCCTACCACTCACATGCACATCATTTTCCATGTAAATTTATTTTTCTTCTGATTATTTAACTTTGGCTAACATCAGAGTGAAGCCACACTAAGAAGTGTTTGTGTATCTTTGCATTTGTCTCTTTTGGGACAATTTTCCACAGATGTGCCAGAAGTAAGAGACTGGTCAGCGGTCATATATAAAATAATAGTTAACATCTTTGAGTTTGACTCTTCTGGTCCATAACTGCCCAACATGGGGTGGCAGCGTTGCTTAGTAACCACAGACCATGGGTGACCTTATCGGTGCAGTCATAAAAATGTATGAAGTCCTTTTATTCATATTCTCTTGTGTGCTCCTTTTTCTCTGTCATCTCACACACAAACACTGACACAGTCCAGTTGAATAGAACTTAAACGTATTTTCTTTTATACGTGTGTGTATCAGAGCGAGAGAGAGAGAGAGAGAGAGAGAGAGAGAGAGAGAGAGAGAGAGAGAGAGAGAGAGAGAGAGAGAGAGAGAGAGAGCAGCACAGTGGTAGTGAAAGGCTGTACCTGGCACATGCCACAGACTGCATAGAGCAGCAGAAGAAGTCAGAGGTGGGGGTTTGCATCTAGTGACAATAAAATCAGCAGCTCACAGCTGAAACATGGGTTTCACTAAAAACATCCCTACTATGTTACTATAGGTACAAAGAGGCTTAGGAATAATATTTGGATTATATGTTTGTATCACTATCCATATCAAATCTCTGTGATAAAAATCTGCATATTGCAGTTTTCAGAGTCTTAATCTGGATTTAATCCCCAAAACATATTTATTGAAGTGACAGATTGCTATGCAGTGTTGACTGTGTGTACACCTGCTTGGGATTTTCCAAGGCCTTTATAAGCCGGCAGCAGCACTGATGATAACACACAGGACATTAAACACAGCATCTGTCAGCTCGTACTATCACAGCGACTGGCTTTCCTACAAAGTGGTGCTCTGTTGTTCCCACAGGGATCACAGATGTTAGCCTTACTGTCGCCTCCAACCCCATCTTTTCACCCTGAAAACATCTGTAGAGCTGTGTTTATCGACCGAAGCACCAGAGGCCGCTCTTGAACTGTTGACAGCTAGGGGCAGGTTGGCACAGATGGCAGAAAAGGGGGTGTCAAGGGACTGGCACTGGGTGGAGGGGGTGGGGGAGTGGCAGGTAGAAGCGGGGGGGGGCTCCCATCTGGCCTTGGTGTTTGCAATTTGACCTGGGGCATCTTCAAGGTTTCCTCAGTCTAAAGCCTGTCAGGAGCTGGCGGTCACCTTGTGCAAAACACCTTACTCTATAGAAGGTTTAGTTGAGACAAGTGGGGGAGTGGTACAAAGGATGAATTAGAAACCAGTGGAGAAATGTTTTCCATGTCATTACTGTTTCAACAATCAAATTAATTCCAAAAATACTCAAGCACAGTTTTGTTTTGGTCTTTGCTAAAAATATTCAGATTATCACTATATAGTAATTATTTTATGACTATTAGCTTTTATTTGCAAGTATGAGGCAAATAAAAGCTTGAGGGTTCTTTGCAGTACCTTAGCTATGACTAGTTCTCCGATGACCACAGGGCCTAGTTACCTTCACCTGCCAGGTTCTTTTTCGCTCTTGCCTGAGCCCTTGGTATTTCTCCAGTTTCTTATGTTCCTTTTTCCTGGTGTTTCCATCATTAGGGATGGCCATAGCGATCACAATGGCTGTCCTCTGCTGCTTATCAAAGATCACAATGTGTGGTTGGTTGGCCATTACAATTGGAGTGGCTGAATAGCTCAGTTGTAAAGGCATCAGAGTTCCATGTGGGAAACCAGGGTTTCAATTCTGGGGGATCTTAGTGTTAACTGCCTCCCTCCTACTATGAGACCGAATAAACCAAGAATGTTAATGCTATAAGTCAAACAATGTCTGGATCTAGTTTTAAAGAACTGTAATGGCAAATGGGCTTCTGGAACACAACAGCAAGGGGCATGGGAAGAAAAGAAGCAAAAAGAATAGGAAAAATGGAAAGAAAAAAAGGCACAATATGTGTCAGTCGAAAGTGTCAAACGCCATGATAGTCTGAAAAAGTAAGATACATTTCAGGTTCTTGATAGAAATTTCAAATTACAATATGTCACATTTACATACAAAAGTGGAATCTGTTTGAGAGCACTATAAAGTCCGCCAACCAAATCAGTCAAACACATCTTAGTTTAGAGCTGATTTTTCTTTTAAAGGTTTTGTGGTCACAGTGGCCTTTAGTATCAGTTGATAGTGCAGAAACAGCGGGGGGGGATCAAACCCCTGGACAACCGCTTTGAGGACTGAAGCCTCTGAACATGGGGAGCCTGTCTTAACCACTACACTATTCTATTAGATGTGATCTTTAACTAATCCCACATTCTGAATCTTTTATTTTGTATTTGATGAGAGTAGCAAAATGGATACGTTTGCTTAAAAAGTGTATTTGCACCATTCAGGAAGCTGTTGTCAACATGTTATTTGTTGACGGACATACAGTATGCCTGACCAAATATAAAACATACTTTATTTGCCAAAACTAAATACATTTCTATAAATGTATTGAAATGACTTCTTGTTAAGTGCCTTGAGATGACATCTGTTGTGAATTGGCACTATATAAATAAACTGAATTGAATTAAAAAATGCATTCACCTAGAAATCAACAGCATAGGTTTAAAAATAGGCTATGATTGGAAACTAAGTTTAGAAACAAACGATCCTAAGTTAGGACATGCTATGAGATATGCTGGTTCAGCATTTATTTCTGTTTTCTCTCTGTATCAAAGCCCGTTGATAGTCAAGTTAAACCAAGTTGCAGACATGATCAGACAGTCTGAAGGTTCAGAATGAGAATGTCCGGGCTCACTGAACAGACCTGTGGATCATATTGACTCTGGACAACAGCATGGGGCGCTGCTCAGTGGGGGCACCAAGCCTGACCTGGACTGGCTGTCCATGGCACAGCGCCACCACACAAGAAAAGTGCTTTATGGAAGGGACAGGTGGTCGGTCCAGGTCAACCTGACGTCTTCAACCTCACCCAACCCCCATTACAGCTTCCCCTCCTTAATCCCGGCCTAAAGCTTCCTCCCTGTCTTCCTCCCTCCTCCTCCTCCTCACCTCAGCCCCCTCCCCTGTTTGGAGCATACAGCGAGGAAAGGCCACCAGATGCCCAGTGTCTAAGATGGGCATTATGTTCTTAGAGGATGTCCTGGTAATTCTGCTTCTTTTCTGCAGACTGTTAGCATGCTGTGCAGGACTGGTGTGCTGAAGACCGATTACAGAGGACAACAGGTAGCCATGATCTCTGCATCGTCACGTGGTTCTATGCAAAACAAGATGTGACTCCCTAGAGGGGAAATATGTCTGTGTATGGTATTTTAGGAGATGCACTCCCATCATCTAACACAAATAATGAACAGACAGTTTATTATAGTACAATTCTAAAATTGTACATATAGTATTGTTAGTGACATTAAGGGCATAACTAAGTAGTATTCAGAGATACTTAAACAGGGACGCACCGACAGCAGCATTTAGCCTTGTATTTTATAGCATGTTACTCATCAAGAATTTAAAACCGGAGGACCAGGACTTCATATGCAATAAGGAAAACTGCCAATCATGGGGACTCTAGGAGAACATGCTTTGTCAGACCCTGAGGGGGCACCACTGACCTAAATACAAAATTGTCCACAGCAATGCTATGGTGACCAACCAAAGAGAACTCTAGGGAGACAAACATTTAACCTGAAAAACGGCACTTAGTAGAACAAGAACCCACCATCTCCAAGGGTTCATTTTATATTCTGACCCAAAAATTCATCTCTACAGGTTACAAAATACACACACACACATGCCTAACACTAAAAAAGGGGGTCCACCATATTAGGACCAGGCTTTTGGTCCCTACCTAAGGGCAATTTAGAGAGACCAATTCACCTAACAGTGATGTTTTTAGACTGGGGGAGGACATATATATATATATATATATAAATACATATTTACACAAAAAATGAGAATGAAGAGATAGCGTTACATATAACTGTCTTACATGGACTTCTTTTTGCTATTCCTCAAAGGTATTTATCTGGGGAGCATCAGACACTTTTTATCCACTGTAGTTATGGTATGGGCTGTACATACAGGGGAAAGAGATTGTTAAGATTATCGTTAAAACCTCTCTATAAAGAGGATTTCTCAAACCCAAGCTCATCAGAGACGCTGAGCGTATGTTCAGTCACTGAGAACTGATGCCACCATGTGGTCAGAAGCTGTGTTACTGTTAGATGAGAGGGGGGATAAGGAAATATGTAACTGTGAAGCAAAGTGTGCATATGTAAAAAAGAGAATTTAATATATTAAAAAAATTCTTGATCCAACATCATATCTAGCTACATTCTTTGTGAAGAAATTTTGGGGAGGGGGGCGAAGGAGATCTAAAATCACCACTGCAAGGATGATGGGGAAGAAAAAAAGGTATTATGTAACTTCAATTTCAGGACTATATTTTTATATTTCCCTTCACAAACATCTCTATTTTGAAAAAAAATAATTCTTGGCTATAATTTGATAGTTGGAGGGCCCAGTTCTGAGTGTCCCCCTCTACCACAGGCTCGGGACAAATGTCAGCAGTGCTTGTTAGTAAAAGGACAGGTAATGTTACTGTTGCACAGAGCTCACACAGGATGCTCATTTCACCTCGTCAGTTGCCACAGGACAACTTAGCAAAATGTATATAGTAATCTAGTACTCCTGTGTAGTACATTGTATAGCCTACTTACCAGTCTTACTGCAGCCTCACTTCCAAAGCAAAGCCCCTGAGGACGTATGGCAGAGGCATGTCAAGGATGAGGACTGGTTGGCGGCCATGTGACTGATGGCAGCAAGATTATTTTATTTACCTAAATTGTTAGTAATAGTTAAATGTTATAGTTGAGGGGCACAGGCAGGCCTCCACACAAACACACACTTAAGAAAAATCCAAAAAGGGCACTGGGGGCATCATGGAGAAAACAGTCAGGTGCCCAACCCACGCTTGGTCCGTGGGGAAATGTAATCCCCCGCGATGACGTAGTGAATGCATCCACGCCTATTAACTCCTCTCTGCGGCCTGTGTGAAAATCAGCTGCAGTGCTTCATTTGTCCACGGGGAGGAGCAGTGATTGGGCTATGTCCTGAAGTAATCGTCAATCACTTTTCCTCCTCGTTTCTTTTTTCCGACGAATTGCCTCCAAAACAGGTGATCTATAGTACAGTAAGTAGCTTTAAAGATACATAAACACAGCACAAATAAAAATGTATATCACTCGCAGTTTACTTGTCTACAGATTTTGCATTCTAATAAATGTTTGCCTTGTGGTGGTTTTAGTGTTAACACTGAAGCATACTGTCCGCAAATAAAGCCCAACGAATACATAAACAACATGCCAACTTGTCCGTGAATATACACTGAAAACAGTGAATGATCTTTGCGACTGAAGGCGTGTTTGACTTGGCTGAGTCCGTCTTATGGCTGACTGATGGTCAGACGAGAGCTTCATATCTCATGGGCAGCTATACAGTGAGCAGTGTAGCCAAGCTGGACGAGTTCGTCACCGTGATGACTGCAAGGATGGAAGATGTTGCAGCAATATAAAAAACTTTAATGTTTAATGTTTTGCTTTTTTAGCTGCCTGACAATAACAAGCAGGGTGAAGAAATTCAAAACAAAAGAAATAGAAACATTTATTTGGATGGGGTAGAAATAAATCAACCTACCAGGATTTAATGAATTCAAATCTGCGCTGTGGGTTCCCTCTTAATTTCTTTTCTTAATTTCCATTTATTTCTTGTGTATTTATATGTTGGGGGTCTGAAAGGGACTTATAAATGCAATGTATTATTTTAATATTATTATTATTATTAAAGTTCTGTGTGGCCGTGAATAACACAAAGGGGAGCGCAAAGCTGGCATTAGGAAATATAGGATACACACCAATAAGTCCTTGTATTGTGGGTCTTTGAATGAAACAAATCAATATTATGCAGAGGATTTGGGAAATTATTCACCATGTGTTACGTTGACATAACCTCCAGTTATGCTTCATATTAAGTATATAACTTTGAGGCTGCAGGACATTTAGTGTTGCTTTGCTGAAGCAGCCAAACACCAGCCTGTCCAGGTTTAGTAAAGATTAGTCTCATTGCAATATAAAATACCAAGGCTGCTTGAAATCATTTTGTAGGCTAGTAATAACATGGAAGTGAATTTATTAATGGGGGCGTTACATGTAAGTCCGGTCAGAAAATTGGAGTTTGCGTCAGCGAGAGGTTAAACCAATCAGGACCAAGCTCAGCGGAGGCAGATCATTGACAAGGAGATCCACCATAGATATATATACGAACTAGATGTTGCCTTGACTACTGCTTCTCATTGGAACGAATGCGTCAATGGAGACGCCATCTTGCCGCGTGGATCCAATCCCACTTAATGCATTAGCGTCAATCTAGGCCGAAATTAAATAATCATAAATTGTCCAAATCTCATGTTTTTTGGTTTGTTCCAACTGACAGACATGTATGTATGATCGAGTCCAGAGAAGAAAAAAAAATTTAATTTGTGTGAACATTGTCATTCACATTAAGAATTAACTTTACAAACTAACACTGACAAACTTTAGGCAACTCTTCACCATCTTGCAGTTATATTATATTCATCGTTGCTGGTTTTCTCCAGCATCTTTAGAGTTGATCTGAATGCGGGGAAACAAATTTGGCGCTTCAGATCCCCGAACCAAGATGGTGGCGGTGTTGACGTATGCTTCGATGCCCAAGGCGACATCTAGTCAGTATATATATCTGTGGAGATCCACAAGGTGCAGTTTTTAAAAAAACTTTATTAACAAACACGACAATGTCAATCACGTGACTTTTCCATAGCGACCTGAGCATTAGTAGGGGCTCACTGTTGCTAAGGTAATTTTAGTCCCAGCCAAGTCACCGACGAAGGCGAACTCGAAAGGTTGTTGTTGGGTTGCTCTTGGTTGTGATTTTGATTTGGAGAATGGAGAGAAGTATGATAAAAGAAAGGGGTGTTTACCGAGATCGTTTTGTTGCTTTTGCGAGGGATATATGTGCAAAAGTTAAAGGAGGTGGAGAATGTCGATCCGTACAAGCTGCCTGAGGATGGAGCAAAGATCTCAACACTTCCACCGTTCACTCCAATCAACATCACAAACTATCAGACTAACTATCAAACTACACTCATACACAGTTTAAAAGCTAGCTTCAAATCACTGGATAGTTACGAGTTGTTTAGCTGTGGCTGGTTGCCAGACCTGATGTGTGTGTGTGGGGGCCGTATGGACACCCGCCTGCTGACTGACATGGCTTTGCCCCCTCATGCACAAAGAACTGACAGATATTACTCCAACCATTACACTGGATACAAGGGTGTCAGTTTGTTTTTAAAACTGCTGGGGACAATTATTGATTATTCATATAGCCTATAATTATTCAGGCGTTGGCTACATAGGGTATATGCGCAATAATAAAACGCGTTCCCTTTACAACCCTTGCCTTTCTGTGCGGGGAAACTTTAACAGTTCAGAGTCCTGCAAAGGGGCGGCCATCCGCCGCCCCATTGCGGGTGGAATAATCCAATGCAATACAAGAGAAATAATTAATTCTACTATAATTTGCATTGAATCAGGGATCCTGTTATTTTCTGTCTTTTACAGTTTTTTAAACTTTGAAAAAATCTGAAACATATTTAATATTATTTAATTCTTCATTAATTTTAGCTAATCTTCAGTCCGAACAATCTGAACAAAGAATCTTCATTGTGTGATGTAATTCTTAAATGTCTCATTAACTCGTCTTTTCAATCATTTTGCTGTGGTCTCCAGTATGAATGAATGCCTTGTGAGCCGTTTTACATGGAATAAATGCTCTGGCGTTCTTGTTTCAGGAGGTTGGGGTTTGTAGGAGGCGTGGGTGGGGGACATGTCAGAAGTCTAACTCATTATTATTCACAATATGTAAACATCTCCCTTCAGATTGGCTGCGACTCGTATGCTGCTGTTGAGGCTATTGCCTTTTACTGAACGAACTGCATCTCCTAGCATCCGTTGTGCTGCCCTCAACCCATTCTCATTGGTCTGTGGCCAGTGATGACATCACAGAGTTTATAAAGGGGGCGCGAAAAATTTAATCCTCGTCTCTTGGTTCCTACCAGCGGAGCCGCAAGGAGACGCTTTAATCCATTGCTAGCAACCTTTTTTTTTTCGTTCAAACCTGCTGGACCAGGAAAAATTTTCCCTTTTAAACTTCGAAGTGAACCGGCCAAGCAAACAGACTTCCTGTACGTGTAACCAGGGAGTGCGCTGGCCTCTGAGTTCTATTGAAACAGGCCTGAGTCCCTCAGCGCCTAAAAGTGGACATTCCGCTTTCTGACCTCGGTTTTGCGCAAAACCACTCCTACTGGACACTCTCAAGTCGTTCTACACCCTTCGTCGTGGACTGTGGAGAGAGTTATCACCAAGTAGGATAAACCTGGTTTATTTCTGTACTGTCTGGGTAGAGGAGATTTAGGTTCACCGGGTTAGGCTAGATCTCGTTTTTCTGTTGGTTGAAATAAGTTGTCAACTTGTTAACCACTGTTATTCTTGGTCGTCTGTCGCTGTACGCTGACCCTGAATGTTGATTGCTTTGTGTTTTTATTATTTTACTTTGGTTGCAACCAGAAGCAGTATATTATATTGTATTATTTCCCGGCTTGTTGTATTGTCTGTTGCGGTCGGCGCGTGTCTGTTTAGACAGGTCGTGTGGCCTCCCGTTGATTCCCTTTCTCTGTCATCCCCAAGCCACCATTGCTAATTGAAACTAGCCTTTGTTGAATCGCCACGCGGTCTTTCTTTGACTCCCTTTGTGAACCGATCGCGCCAATTGAAGGCTTGAGTTATTGATCGCAATGAGGGGGTCACCTGAACCCCCCTCACTCGCTCGCTGTCTCACACACAGAGACACACGCCCCCCTTCCCTCGACGTTAACTTTGTTCTATATTTTTGCATGTGTTACAATAGATGGAAATTATAAATAAAAATTTTGGCTGTAAGGTTGACCTATTTTATTAATAAATTCCCCTAATTAACGAGAAGTTTCCTGTTCTATTTAAGTGATGTAACGTTTGTTAATCCTCGTGGACGGACTCCACCCTTTCAGAAGAGACTGACTGTCTGGTTTAATTAAAAGTATCTCATGTATGAGATTGGTGCCCCGATGATCTTTAATACACAGGTTAAACTCGAACGTCATCAATAATTATATTAATATTAATTTATTGATAATAATTACTGATGCTCAGAAAACCAGACACCTTTTTTTTTTTATTAATAGTTACAATACTGCCTTCAAACAAGTCATTAACTCAACTCACTTCGCTGGTGGAGTTCCAAGACAAATTCCAACAGTTTCTTCCTCAGCTCCTCTTTCTTTGGAAAAATGCAAAGCTGTTGCCAAGCTTAAACCAAACCTGACCCTGTTCTGCCATGCTGTGGAGTTAGGCTAACAGTTAGCTTTCTTTGCTAACAGTTAGCTTCGCCTTCTGGCCTCTACTACCAGAGACGCGCTCTGCTCTCTCCAGGCTGCAAAATCAGCCTTCCTGTGGGCGGTCCCAAGCCAAAGTAGGCAAGACCATGAATACTCATTTGGAATGGGGGTTGGAGAAAATGCTCAAAGGTGTCAAGTAATGAAGTGCAAATACTTTGTTACCTTACTTAAGTAGACATTTTAGGTATTTATACTTCACTGGAGTGATTATCTATTGGCCCACTTTTTACTTCTACTCTTTACATGTTCACACAATTATCTCTATTTTCTACTCTTTATATTTTCAAAATAGCCTTGTTACTCCCGTCTTATTTAGTCTTGTTATTGTGTGAAAAAGAAACAAAAAAACCTATCCAAACATTGCACCAACTGGATAGAATTTGACTGTGGTTTGATAGTTTTAAATATCGCAATCTGCTGGGATTCCTTAAAGCAACACTAAAGAGTTTTTTTTAACCTTAAAATAATGTTTCCGAACTCGTGTCAGTGGTTGATCAACGCATAACAGGGTGAAACGGCACTTCTGCATTCGCTTTGTGGCCCTCTATCGGCCATAACAGCACTATGTAACTTTGGGTCGTTGGGTAGCGGTTTTGTAGTTCAAATGCGACTTGCTTTACGGCAGGCTTCACAAAAGCCGGTAGGTGCAGCGTCCTGCAAGGCTCTCTGGGTGGAGCATACTCGGCAGGTACATATAAATGGAAGATACCTAGCAGCAGGTAGCTTGAACAATTGTCATCATGACGGAGCCGAAATTGTATTCATCTGTACATCGGTGTTCCGATTATCTGTGCTACCCGCATGCACATTTCGATGTTGCGTCACAATTCGCTTACTCAGCAAATCTGTCATCAAGAATTCCTACCTGGAAGATCCATTTCGTTTGTTTTATTTCTTTAAAGTTTACGGTGAGTTTTATTCAAATCAATTTCAATTCAGTTTATTTGTATAGCGCCAATTCACAACAGATGTCTTCTCAAGGCTCTTAACAAGAAGTCGTTTCAATATATTTATACAAACATTCCAATAAGTTAAAAAGTTTCCTATTTAAGGAATCCCAGCAGATTGCGTCACTCATTGGTGTGAGGTTGGGCAGACTTTCCAACCACAGCAATCCTTCAGAAATCCCTCATACTGAGCAAGCATGTAGCTACGGTGGAGAGGAAAAACTCCCCTTTAACAGGAAGAAACCTCCAACAGAACCAGGCTCAGTAGGAGCGGCCATCTGCCACGACCGTCTGGGGGTTTGAGAAGACAGAGCAGAGACACAGAAGGAACAGAAGATCTGATATAAGAGAACTTTCTATGTTACAGAAAGTAAAAAGTTGATAACAGGACACAGTGGATGTTCAGTTACTAGGAGGATCATCCCAGTCCATGCCCCCCGTCCAACAGGGCATTGCAGCCAAGCAGGATACCAGACCAGGTATATCTTCTATGGAGAGAAAAACACTGAGAGAACACAAAGTTAACAGTCGAAATAGCAGAATGTACTGTAATACAACTGGAGAGTAGTAGGAGAAAAGGAAGTAGCAGAGTGAAGAAAATTGGTAAGTCTGTCCTCCAGCAGTCTAACCCTATAGCAGCATAACTACAGAGATAGCTCAGGATGACCTAAGCCACTCTAACTATAAGCTTTATCAAAAAGGAAAGTTTTAAGCCTGGCCTTAAAAGTAAACAGAGTGTCTGCCTCACGGACTAAAGCTGGGAGCTGGTTCCACAGGAGAGGAGCCTGATAACTAAAAGATCTGCCTCCCATTCTACTTTTAGAAATCCTAGGAACTACAAGTAAATCTGTGGGGAACATATGAAACAATTAGATCTCTGATGTATGATGGAGCTTGATTATTAAGGGCTTTGTATGTAAGAAGAAGGATCTTAAATTCTATTCTGGATTTAACAGGGAGCCAATGAAGGGAAGCTAAAGCAGGAGAAATGTGATCTCTCTTTTTAATATTCATCAGAACTCTTGCTGCCGCATTTTGGATCAACTGAAGGCTTTTAATGGCCTTTTGTGGACTACCTGATAGTAAAGAATTACAGTAGTCCAGCCTTGAGGTAACAAATGCATGGACTAGTTTCTCAGCATCACTCCTGGACAGGATGTTTCTAATTTTAGCAATATTCCGGAGGTGAAAGAAGAAAATCCTAGAAACCTGTTTAATATGGGATTTAAATGTCAAGTCTTGGTCAAAAATAACGCTGAGGTTCTTTACGTTATTACTGGGGGCCAATTTAATGCCATCCAGATGAAGTGATTGACTAATCAGTTTCTGTTTTAGAACTTCTGGTCCAAAGACAGCAACTTCTGTCTTGTCAAAATTTAAAAGCAAAAATTTTAGATTCATCCATGTTTTTATGTCTTCCAGACATGCCTGTAATCTGTCTAACTGACTGGGTTCATCAGGATTTATGGATAAATATAGTTGTGTATCATCGGCATAGCTGTGGAAATTTGTCCCATGCTGTCTAATGATTCTACCAATTGGAAGCAGATAGTGGCTTGCAAAAGTATTCGACCCCCTTGAATTTTTCCACATTTTGTCACATTACAGCCACAATTCCGGAATTGCGCCGCTCAAGGTGGCAGCATGTTGGAGTAGCTCTGTTACTTTGGTTCATATTATTTTCTTTTTTAAAACTTTAATTCTTCCATTTCTGGTAGAAACATTGTTTTTGTGGACAACTGTTCTCTCTGGTTTTGAATGCTGTGCAGCTGGAAGGGTTTTTAGCTGATACTTTTTATTTTTGGACATTTGTTATGATGCATAACCATGGCAACAAGGTGGTTTACAACTGGCAGCAGCTGATTAACATCACAAAAGCTCAAATAATACCTCAACTACAGCCACAAAACCCTGATGAGTTGAAAAGAAGACGCCATAGATCCAGAGCATCCTCTACATCAGACTGTCATACAACTACAGAACGTCTTCAGTCAGAGGCTTCTTCAGATCTGCAGAGCGTTACAAGAGATCATCCCTACCCACAGCCATCATCATCTACAACAAATCTTTGAAGGAACTTGCATAATGAGTTACAACAACATTTAATTTCCCTTTGGGATTAATAAAGTAATTTTGAATTGAATTGAATTGAATCAATTTTATTGGAATTCCACGTGCAAGACCAATACAAAGTGGTGTACACGTGAGAAGTGGAATGAAAATCATACATGATTCCAAACATTTTTTACAAATAAATAAATGAAAAGTGGGGTGTGCGTAATTATTCAGCCCCCTGAGTCAATACTTTGTAGAACCACCTTTTGCTGCAATTCCAGCTGCCAGTCTTTTAGGGTATGTCTCTACCAGCTTTGCACATCTAGCGACTGAAATTCTTGCCCATTCTTCTTTGCAAAACAGCTCCAGCTCAGTCAGATTAGATGGACAGCGTTTGTGAACAGCAGTTTTCAGATATTACCACAGATTCTCGATTGGATTTAGATCTGGACTTTGACTGGGCCATTCTAACACATGGATATGTTTTGTTTTAAACCATTCCATTGTTGCCCTGGCTTTATGTTTAGGGTCGTTGTCCTGCTGGAAGGTGAACCTCCGCCCCAGTCTCTAGTCTTTTGCAGACTCCAAGAGGTTTTCTTCCAAGATTGCCCTGTATTTGGCTCCATCCATCTTCCCATCAACTCTGACCAGCTTCCCTGTCCATGCTGAAGAGAAGCACCCCCAGAGAATGATGCTGCCACCACCATATTTGACAGTGAGGATGGTGTGTTCAGAGTGATGTGCAGTGTTAGTTTTCCGCCACACATAGCGTTTTGCATTTTGGCCAAAAAGTTCCATTTTGGTCTCATCTGACCATGGCACCTTCTTCCACATGTTTGCTGTGTCCCCCACATGGCTTGTGGCAAACTGCAAACAGGACTTCTCATGGTTTTCCTTTAACAATGGCTTTCTTCTTGCCACTCTTCCATAAAGGCCAACTTTGTGCAGTGCACGACTAATAGTTGTCCTATGGACAGATTCCCCCACCTGAGCTGTAGATCTCTGCAGCTCGTCCAGAGTCACCATGGGCCTCTTGGCTGCATTTCTGATCAGCGCTCTCCTTGTTCGGCCTGTGAGTTTAGGTGGACGGCCTTGTCTTGGTAGGTTTACAGTTGTGCCATACTCCTTCCATTTCTGAATGATGGCTTGAACAGCGCTCCGTGGGATGTTCAAGGCTTGGGAAATATTTTTATAGCCTAAGCCTGCTTTAAATTTCTCAATAACTTTATCCCTGACCTGTCGGGTGTGTTCTTTGGACTTCATGGTGTTGTTACTCCCAACATTCTCTTAGACAACCTCTGAGGCCGTCACAGGGCAGCTGTATTTGTACTGACATTAGATTACACACAGGTGCACTCTATTAACACTCATCAGACAATGTCTATGGGGAACTGACTGCACTCAGACCAAAGGGGGCTGAATAATTAAGCACACCCCACTTTTCAGTTATTTATTTGTAAAAAATGTTTGGAATCATGTATGATTTTCGTTCCACTTCTCACTTGTACACCACTTTGTATTGGTCTTTTACGTGGAATTCAAATAAAATGTATTCATGTTTGTGGCTGTAATGTGACAAAATGTGGAAAAGTTCAAGGGGGCCGAATACTTTTGCAAGCCACTGTATATATGGTGAAAAGAATTGGTCCAAGCACAGAACCCTGTGGAACTCCACAAGTAACCCTTGTGAGTGAAGAAGATTGATCATTTAGATGAACAAACTGGAATCTGTCAGACAAATATGATTTAAACCAGCCTAGTGCTGTTCCTTTGATCCCTGCAACATGTTCAAGCCTTTCGAAGAGAATATTATGATCGACTGTGTCAAAAGCAGCACTGAGATCTAACAAAACCAGAACAGACACAAGTCCATTATTTTGGATAAGAAAGGAAGGTTAGATATAGGTCTGTAATTCACTAAGTCATCTTGATCAAGGGAAGGTTTCTTGAGTAAAGGTTTAATTACAGCTATTTTAAATTCCTGTGGTACGTATCCATTTACTAAGGATAGATTCATCATATCCAAAATGGGGCCAGGATCCAAATGGAACACGTCTTTAAATAATTTGGTTGGAATTGGGTCCAACATACAAGTTGAAGGTTTAGATGAGGCTAATATTTTTGATAATTCCGAAAGCTCGACTGAATCAAAACAGCCTAAGCACAACTGAGGTTCTACAGTTCTTTCCAATGCTGCCTCAATTACTGAGGAAGAAGTAATCATGTTTGGGAGGATGCCAATGATTTTATTTTTAATAGAATTAATTTTATTTATGAAGGATCCCATAAAATCATCACTGCTAAGAGCTGGGGGAATAGTTGGCTCAACAGAGCTATGACTCTGTGTAAGTTTGGCAACTGTACTAAAAAGAAACCTAGGATTGTTTTTATTCGCCTCTATTAATGATAAAAAATATGTTGTTCTAGCTTTTCGAAGGGTCTTTTTATACAGCAGTAGACTGTTATTCCAGGTTAAATAGAAATCCTCTAGATGTGTAGAGCGCCATTTTCTCTCCAACTTCCTAGTATTCTGCTTTAAAGTACGCAACTCTGCGTTAAACCAAGGAGTCAGCCTCCTATGGCTTTTTTAAGGGGGCTACACTATCTAATGCCAGACGCAATGAGGAAGTAACGCTGTGAACCAGACCATCAATTTCTGAAGGGTTAGAGATAGATTTGCTGCCATCTGGGCGGCTGTAGTTCAGTAGTAGAGTTGTCAGCCTGCAACCCAGAAATTGTGGGTTTGATTCCAGCTTCCACCTGCTACATGTCGTTGTGTCCTTAGGCAAGACACTTCACCTACCTTGCCTACTGGTGTTGGCCAGAAGGGCTGATTGCGCGATATGGCAGCCTCGCTTCTGTCAGTCTGCCCAAGGGCAGCTGTGGCTATAATCATAGCTTGCTTCCACCAGTGTGTGAATGTGAGGGTGAATGAATAATAGAGTTGTACAGCGCTTTGAGAGTCTTGAAAAGCGCTATATAAATGCAAGCCATTATTATTTTTATCCACTGTGTTACTCTGAGACACTGAGGAAAGTAAGAATGGAACAGATTCTTTAAAAATTGTTACAGCATTGTCTGATAAAGCTCTACTATAATGACATTTTCTTTCAGATTTAAGATGGTCAGTTAAAGTAAATTCAAAAGTTATTAAGAAGTGGTCAGACAGGACCGGGTTATGTGGGTGGACTGTTATTTCCTCACACTCAATACCGTATGTCAGTACAAGGTCCAAAGTCTGTTTGCGCGACTGGGTCGATCCCTGTACTTTTTGAGTAAAGCCAATTGAGTCTAAAACAGCACTAAAGGCTGCATTTAGGCTATCACTTTCAGTATCCAGATGAATATTGAACTCCCCCACTATAATGACCCTATCAGTATTTAATACTAAATCATAAAAAATGTGAGATCTGATCCAAGAATTGAGAGTAAGGGCCTGGTGGATGATACAAAACCACAAACAAAAATGGTCTTAATGTTTTGCAACTTGGATGAGGAAAATTAAGGGTTAGATGTTCAAAAGAACTGTAGCTATCAATTGGTCTGCATTAAGCATTAAGCCCTGCAGTTTGAACGCAGCCTAATTATGATCAGAGTCAGAATAAAAGATATGTGCATCTTTTGCTTTATCATTAGTATTCTAGTTAAAAGGATTCCATGAAAAGCTTCTGTTTCAAATGGGAAAATAGCAGCCAGGATCTGGGTTACACCCGCTCAGAACTAGTTGACCTACAATACCAGTGAGATTGCTGATGTTCATCACAATTGGAGGACCCTGGTGTGTCATAAAGAATCATGCTGATCTGAGAGTCTATGAGGCTTGACGAGTGACATCGACCTCATGAAGGAACAGGAGGGGGAATAAACACATAACTGCCCAGTAACAGTGGTGGTCTGCTCATTGGCTGCAGAAGAATGTTACATTGACTGTTTTCTTTGTGCATAAACACATAGAAAGGATCACTGTAATATGCTCATGAACACGCACGTTCACTTTTGTGAAGATGTAACACACACTCATGCACATGCACTTCCTATCACTCCCTCACACATCCACATAATTAAACATCACAATGACACACTGACAGACTGTTCTTAAGAACTGGGGCAGAGCTACTAAGCCTCTTTTTAGTTAAATATCTTCTGAGAATTCAGCAGTTTCCTCCCTCCACTTAGATGAGGTTTTAGCCCAGAGTAACAGTGCTGTCATTTTGTCTTTACACATCTCGTGCCATGTTCATGCTTAATGTCAACACTACTCCTCAGATACTTTACAGAGCAGCGCTTTGGTTATGATTTGAAATGAGAAAATTCAGTCATGTGTCTCCAGTTTTGCAGAACTTTTAAGCACACGGTTCAAAGAATGAAAAGCAACTCCCAATGAGAGAGAGCTGAGGAAAATATTATTTCTGCCAAACCTGTAAAGAGTCAATTGGTCAAATGAGACCAAACAAAAAAATTTAACCTACATGCAAAACATTTTGTAACTGCTTATCACTCTAAACACAGCACACACAGTGATGCAGAGTGGTGTTAGCTTCATGCTGTGTAAATGATTTTCTTCAGCAGTAAAAGCAAAGCTGGTCAGAGTTAATGAAAATATGGATGGAGTAAAATCAAGGCCAAGCCCTGGAAGAAAACCTGTTAGAGATTGCAAACCACCTGAAACTGAAGTGTAAGCTGGCCATTGACAGGACAACTACGCTAAACAAACAGCTAGAGCTGTAATGGGATGTGTTAAATAAAGAATATTTGGAAGTTGCATGTTTTATCTGTGAATGCATCAAAATGATGGGCATCCACTGTGGGATGTAGAAAACTCCCAACTTTGTTCTGTTTTTGTTCATATTCGAACAAAAAATTGCCATGTCTATGACCTTCTCAATAATCATCCCTAATTCTAACTTTGCTATTCTATTACAACAACCAAATGCTTTCAATAATTGCTGAAAAGCTTTTTACATTTCTCCACTTGTATTTTTGACAATTTCTCTCAAGTTTTTGATGTTGGAACACTTCCTTGCAATCACCCAAATCTTTAGTTCACTTTATAGATTCTTTATTTGGGACTTTGGGACTTTCTATTTTACATCTAGTCTGTCTGTTTAGGTCTTTTCTTTGCTTAAACATTTTGAACCAACAATTATTTTATTTCTCTCATAAGATAAGAGATATTTTAATAATCCCTGTGGGGAAATTTAGTTTCAGTACAACCAATCCAGAATTTGTCATGGATTTCTTCCTACATAGAGTGCAATGAGATTCCTTGTCAACATTTTATTCAAATAAAATCTGGTTTCTGTACTCACCACAGCACTGTCCTTCTAAAAGTGTTCTATGACATCCACTTAAACATGGATTATGGAAGAACCACAGTGCTGGTAATGTTGGACCTCAGTGCAGCATTTGGCACTGTTGACCATGACATATTATTGAAGTGACTGGAGAGCTGGGTCGGACTCTCTGTTACAGTACTTTGCTGGTTTGTGTCTTACTTAAAGAACAGGGAGTTCTTTGTATCAATAGGAACACACCACACATGCTGTGATACCGGGCCAAAACAATCCAACATGTTGAATATCCCCGATCTCTGATCCGAGTGGTCCTGAGCAGTCTGATATCACGATAATCGGGGCGTTCTTAAGGTTAAGAAACTTGAACGGGTCTCAGAATTTAGTGATAGACTCAAAATCATCGACCAGTGTAAATCATCTGGGGCTTCAGAGGCCCTCTGGACAGAGAGAGCTCTCCTTCAGACAGAGTATGACATTATCATGAATGAAAAAGCTATACAAATGAAACTGAATTCAAGGCAACAACACTTTGAGCATGGTGAGAGAGCAAGTAGAATGCTAAGTCATGAGCTAAAACAAAAGACGGCAGCCAGCTATATTTCATCTCTTAGAAATGATAAAGGTGAAATAATTTCAGACCGAAAGAAAATTAATAATCAGTTTGTGTCAATCTATAAGGAGTTACATTCCTCCAATAAATGTGACCCAACACGGTAGAAAGTCTTTTTCAAGAACCTGATGCTGCCTGTGTTGGAGGAGGTGGACAGAGGATGTATAGAAGGTGAGATACAACTAACGGAAATTGAACAGGCAATTCGGAAAATTAAGTCAGGCAGGGCACCAGGCCCTGACAGATTTCCATTCGAGTTTTACAGAACTTTTTGTACTAAGCTCCTTCCCGACTTATGTAAAGTTTATACCGAATCATTCAGGGTCAAGGCTCTCCCACCTTCAATCAAGAAACTGATTAGTCAATCCCTTGTTGTAACTATAAATAATAAAAAAAATGTCTGGTTTTCTGAGCATTAATAATTATAATCAATAATTTAATATTAATAGAATTATTGATGACGTTCGAGTTTAACCTGTTTATTAAAGATATAGGGGCACCAATCTCATGAATGAGATCATTTTAATTAAACTAGACTGTCAGTCTCTCTGAAAAGACGGATTCGTCCGCGGGGTTAAAACAAACTTCACAGCACACACTGAAATAGCACAGGAAACTTCTCCTTACGTAAGGGAATTTATTAATGAAATAGGTCAACCTTACAGATTACATTTCATTCATAATTTCCATCTATTCTAACGCATGCAAAAATATAGAACAAAGTTAACGTCGAGGGAAGGGGGTGTGTGTGTGCGGCTGTGTGTGTGTGTGTGTGTGTGTGTGTGTGTGTGTGTGTGTGTGTGTGTGTGTGTGTGTGTGTGTGTGTGTGTGTGTGCGTGCGTGTGTGTGTGTGTGTGCGGCTGTATGTGTGTGTGTGGGAGACAGCGAGCGAATGAGGGGGGGTTCAGCTTAACCCCTCAATGCGATCAATAACTCAAGCCTTATCAATTGGCGCGATCGGTTCACAAAGGGAGACAAAGGAAGACCGCGTGGCAATTCAACAAAGGCTAATTTCATTTGCAATGGTGGCTTGGACAAAGGAAACAGACACGCGCCGACCGCAGCGGACAATAAACAAGCCGGGAGATAATACAATATAATATACTGCTTCTGGTTGCAACCAAAGTCAAATAATAAAACACAAAAAGCATGCACATTTAGGGTCGGTGTACAGCGACAGACGACCAAGAATAACAATGGTTAACAAGTTGACAGACTTATTTTAACCAACAGAAAACGGATAATAACCGTTAAGACCTAATTCTCCTCTACCCAGATCAAAAGATATGAACCAGTTTAATCCCACTTGGTGGGGGCAGCTCTCCACAGTCCACGATGAAGAACGTAGAAAGTGTCCAGTTTAAAGGAAGCGGTTTGGAAAAGCGGACGTCCGACTTTAGGCGCTGAGGGACGCAGGCCGGTTTAAATAGAGCTCAGATGGACAGCGGACTCCCTGGTTGCCCGTACAGGGGAGTCTGTTTGCTCGGCCGATTCACTTCGAAGCTTAAAAGGAAAGTTCTTCCTGGTCCAGCAGGTTTGAACGAAAAAGGCAAAAATGCTAGCAATGGATTAAAGCGTCTTCTTGCGGCACCGCTGGGGAACCAAAAGACGAAGATTTCAATATTCGCGCTGCGTTTTATCAACTCTGTGATGTCATCACTGGTCACAGACCAATGAGAATGGGTTGAGGGCTGCGCAACGGATGCTGGGAGATGCAGTTCGTTCAGTGAAAGGATGCCAGGAGATGCAGTTCGTTCAGTAAAAGCATGCTGGGAGATGCAGTTCGTTCAGTAAAAGGCCATAGCCTCAACACCGTTCATCTGGATGGTATTAAATTGGCCCCCAGTAATAACGTAAAGAACCTCTGCGTTATTTTTGACCAAGACTTGACATTTAAATCCCATATTAAACAGGTTTCTAGGATTTCTTTCTTTCACCTCCGGAATATTGCTAAAATTAGAAACATGCTGTCCAGGAGTGATGCTGAGAAACTAGTCCATGCATGTGTTTCCTCAAGGCTGGACTACTGTAATTCTTTACTATCAGGTAGTCCACAAAATGCCATTTAAAGCCTTCAGTTGATCCAAAATGCGGCAGCAAGAGTTCTGATGAATATTAAAAGGGGGATCACATTTCTCCTGTTTTCGCTTCCCTTCATTGGCTCCCTGTTAAATCCAGAATAGAATTTAAGATCCTTCTTCTTACATACAAAGCCCTTAATAATCAAGCTCAATCATACATCAGAGATCTGATTGTTTCATATGTTCCCAACAGAGCACTTTGCTCTCAGACTGCAGGTTTACTTGTAGTTCCTAGGATTTCTAAAAGTAGAATGGGAGGCAGATCTTTTAGTTATCAGGCTCCTCTCCTGTGGAACCAGCTCCCAGCTTTAGTCCGTGATGCAGGCACTCTGTTTACTTTTAAGGCCAGGCTTAAAACTTTCCTTTTGATAAAGCTTATAGTTAGAGTGGCTTAGGTCATCCTGAGCTAGCTCTGTAGTTATGCTGCTATAGGCTTAGACTGCTGGAGGACAGACTTACCAATTTTCTTCACTCTGCTACTTCCTTTTCTCTCCTACTACTCTCCAGTTGTATTACAGTACATTCTGTTATTTCGACTGTTAACTTTGTGTTCTCTCTGTGTTTTTCTCTCCATAGAAGATATACCTGGTCTGGTATCCTGCTTGGCTACAATGCCCTGTTGGACGGGGGGCATCGACTGGGATGATGCTCCCAATAACTGAACATCCACTGTGTCCTGTTATCAACTTTTTACTTTCTGTAACATAGAAAGTACTCTTATATCAGATCTTCTGTTCCTTCTGTGTCTCTGCTCTGTCTTCTCAAACCCCCAGATGGTCGTGGCAGATGGCCGCTCCTACTGAGCCTGGATCTGTTGGAGGTTTCTTCCTGTTAAAGGGGAGTTTTTCCTCTCCACCGTCGCTACATGCTTGCTCAGTATGAGGGATTGCTGAAGGATTGCTGTGGTTGGAAAGTCTGCATCAACGGGGCCCAACCTCACGCCAATGACTGACGCAATCTGCAGGGATTCCTTAAATAGGAAACTTTTTAACTGATTGGAATGTTTGTATAAATGTATTGAAATGACTTCTTGTTAAGTGCCTTGAGATGACATCTGTTGTGAATTGGCGCTATATAAATAAACTGAATTGAATTGAATTAATTCAGTTATTGGATTCAACTTTGGCCTCACTCAAAAACAATAATATTTTATGAAGTGAACCATTTCTTCACAACTTTAGCTGTGTATTCTGGGTAATTTTCATACTGAAAGATCTAAAGTTGCCCAGGACCAAGTTTCTCTGCACACTACCTGATGTTGTTGTTGAAAATCTGGATTTAGTCTTGTTGTTTTTATGATGCCTTGTACTTTGATTGGGTTGCCCATCACACTGACTAAAAAGTATTATGTAATATAAGGACAAGTATAAGTATAACATTTATTAATAATTTCAAAGTATTTGGAAGTGCTAATCATCTGTTCAAAGAAGGGATGCGTTATCTGAACAAGGCCGGAGTAAGGCTCTTAGCAGCAAACATTTTTTCTTATCAAAATCAGAAAGCAAAACACTTGCTCCCAAAAGCTGACCTTGAGGCGCCCATGGATATCAGAGAACAAAAACAGCAAGTCATGATGACACCACAGGACCGAACAGATAAACAACCATCAGAGATTAGGTCTTCATCTTCCTGTGACTCAGCCACATCAAATGAGTCTCCATTTAGAAACTTTACAGACAGACTGAACGAGCAAATCAAATTTGGGACACAATTAACACCTAAACTTAGACTACACCAAACGCCTGGGACTAGTGTCAATAAGCCTGGGAGCTTCCCCCCACTGATTATTACAGATATTTGATATTTGAGGGAACCGGGCAATAAATCCACCCCTACCGTCTCCCAGAATTCGCCCGGCACCCCTGAGGCTATTTCAGTGATTATCAGCAGCAGGAAACATAAACCGTTAACCACACGCTCTCATATTAAACAAAATCTCAAATTGATAACCTGTCAGAAGGTTCAGCTGCCCATCATCACAATACTTAAGTTAGCTTAATTGAACATTAGATCTCTATCCGGGAAGTCTTTTCTTATCAATGACTTCATCACTGAGCATAATTTACACGCCCTTTTTTTATCAGAAACTTGGCTAGATGAAAATAACGAAACAACTGCATTAAAAGAATCTAGTCCTCCAAATTACAATTTCTTAAGCGAGAACAGAAAACACAGAGGAGGTGGAGGTGTAGCCACCATCTTTCACAACTCAATGAACTTTAAAAGGGTAACTCTGGGCACGTTTGATTCTTTTGAATACCTAGCCACCCAGATAAATGAGCCTAACAACGCGTTATTTCAAATTTTATATAAACCACCAAAATTTAACTCTAACTTCTTTAATGATTTCAATGACCTTCTTTCTGTAATATGAATCGACTATGACCAACTAATCTTTGTGGGGGACTTTAGCATCCATACCGACAACCCCCAAGATAGAAAAGCAAAAACATTAGATGATACTCTCCACAACTTCGGCCTGATCCAGCATGTCAAACAACCAACACACAATAAAGGACACACTCTGGACTTAATTATCAGCAAAGGTTTAAATATTTCCAACATCTCTGTAGTTAATGTTGCGTTATCTGACCATTTCTGTATTTTCTTTCAACGTACCATCTCTGCTAAATTATCCAGCCACAGTAAGACCACTATAAAAAAGCGTTTTCTAGGGGACAGTTCAGTAGAAACCTTTAAACGTATTTATCCTTCCACCACATCCCCCTCATCTCCCAACTCAAACTCCGTAAATAAGTTGGTAGATAATTTCCTTGTGAAAACCTCAGACATCATGGATTCCATTGCTCCAACTAAGGTTAAAGTAGTCTCAGGTAGAAAAAAGTCTCCATGGACAAGTAATCCACTGGTACGTAGTGAAAAAAGAGAGTGTCGACGAGTCGAGAGAAAATGGCGGAAAACTCGACTCCAGGTTCACTGTAAGATCTACAAAGAGAAACTGAATAGATATCAGCTGACTATAAAAGATGCTAGGGAATCGTTCTTTTCTGAAATCATCAACAGAAACATTAATAATGCACTGACTCTATTTGCAACAGTGGAAAGACTAACTAATCCTTTTGTGATAGTAACCCCTGAACTAAACTCTACCAGGGCCTGCAATGAATTTGTCCGCTTTTTCACTGAAAAGATTCTAACAATTAGACGGTCAATCTGTACCTCAATATCGAACCCACAGCCAGTGCCATCCCCAATTAACAACAATGTAGAGAAAATGTCTGAATTCCACGAATTAAACCAGAACAGCCTTGAAAAAACCATTATCCAAATACGCTCCTCCTCCTGCTATGTTGATATCCTACCCACAGCTTTTCTAAAGAAAGTTCTTCCTGTTATTGGGTCTGATCTTGTTCAAATAGTGAACTCATCCCTGCTATCAGGTGTCTTCCCTCAGGCTTTAAAAACAGCAGTTATTAAACCACTGCTAAAGAAGAAAAATCTGGACAACACGTTAATGCAGAACTACAGGCCAATCTCTAATCTTCCATTCATCATTAAGATTATTGAAAAAGCTGTTTTTCAGCAGTTAAATGGCTTCATAACAATGACAAACTGTTTTGATGTTTTTCAGTCTGGTTTCCGCGCTCACCACAGCACCGAGACTGTCCTCGTCAAAGTATTCAATGACATCCGCATAAATACAGACTGTGGAAGAACCACAGTGCTGGTTCTATTGGACCTCAGTGCAGCATTTGACACTGTTGATCATGATATTTTATTGGATAGACTGGAGAGCTGGGTCGGACTCTCTGGTACAGTACTTGGCTGGTTCGAGTCTTACCTAAAGAACAGGGACTTCTATGTTTCAATAGGAAACTTTTAATCAGAACAAACAGAAATCATATGTGGGGTGCCCCAGGACTCCATCCTGGGGTCCCTCTTATTTAATATCTACATGCTCCCACTAGGCAAGATTATAGCAACCAATAACATTAGCTACCATAACTACGCGGATGACACTCAGCTCTACATTACAATGTCACCAGGTGACTCTGAACCCATTCAAACCCTAAATCAATGCATTGACCAAATAAATGGATGGATGTGCCATATCTTTCTCCAGCTGAATAGAAACAAAACTGAAGTGATTATTTTTGGACCCAAGGAGGAACGATCAAGAGTCAGCACACAGCTTCAATTAATACAGCTAGAAACTACTGATCAGGTTCGGAACCTAGGTGTAGTAATGGACTCAGACCTGAACCTCCAGGGTCACATAAAGGCAATAACAAGGTCAGCGTTCTATCACCTGAAGAACATCTCTAGGATTAAAGGACTGATTTTGCAACACGACCTAGAAAAACTCATCCATGCGTTTATCTTTAGTCGGATTGATTACTGCAACAGCATCTTCACAGGTCTGCCTAAAAAGTCAATCAGACAGCTGCAGCTGATCCAGAACGCTGCCGCTCGCGTCCTCACTAGAACCAGGAAAGTAGAGCACATCACCCCAGTTCTAGAGTCCTTACACTGGCTCCCTGTAGCTCAGAGAATAGACTTCAAAATACTTTTACTAGTTTATAAATCATTACATGGCTTAGCACCAAAATATGTTGAAGACCTGTTGTCACGGTACCAACCACCAAGACCACTCAGGTCCTCCAACTCTAGCCTACTAAACATCCCTAGACTCAGAACTAAACATGGAGAAGCAGCTTTCAGTTTTTATGCTCCTCTTATCTGGAACAGACTTCCTGACGAGTGTAGAGCTGCTGAAACTCTGAACTGCTTTAAATCGAGACTAAAAACCATCTGTTTAGAATTGCCTTCGAGCAAATGCTTGATGTCATATGTATGAAATGTGTTCATGCTCTCTTGCTTTTTTTAAATCTTTCTCTTGCTTTATTTTGTATCATGTGTAATGTGTGTTTCTTTTATGTGTTTTTTTTTTATCACCAAATCATGTAAAGCACCTTGAATTACCCTGCTGTTGAAAGTGTGCTATACAAATAAAATTGCCTTGCCTTGCCTTGCCTAATATTATAATCCCACCACCATGTTTGACTGTGGGGCTGCTCATCTTGGAGTTGAGGGCTTCACATCCTCGAATGCCATGTCAAGACAATATAATTGTGGCTAAACAATTTTTTGTTTCATCTGGACATAAAACAGAAGACTATGGAGGTAGATTTGTGTCTTTATTATTCAATCCAAAAAAGTTTCTTCAATCAAAAAATATATTTTCAATAAAAAAAAGCTTGATTTCAATCCAAAAAACAATTTTCCATCAAAATAAAAAGTGTTATGATAATAGAAAATATAGTTGAGACTCAAAAAAGGCATCTGAACAAAGTTTTCCTTTGATTGAAAATGTTTTCTTTGATTGAAGTGAAGCTTTTTTGTTTGAAGCAACTTTTTGGATTGAAGTATTGTTTTGTGTTTGGGCCATATTAATGGGTAGGACATTTGTGTCTTTATTATTCAATCAATTATTAAAAAAATATTTTTCAATCATAGAAAAAAAGTTTTTAAAATCAAAAACAAATATTTGAGACTCAAAAAATTGCATTTGAACCCTTTTTTTGATTGAAAATTTTTTCCTTGATCGAAGTAATCTTTTTGCGTTTGGGCCATATTAATGGGTAGGACATTTGTGTCTTTATAATTCAATCAAAAAAGAAGTTGCTTTAAACAAAAAAGTATTTTCAATTAAAAAAATCACTGCAATAAAGAAATTGCTTTTCAATCCCAGAAACAAGTTTTGAATGCAAAACATATTTGATCCTAAAAAAATTGCATTTGAAAACTTTTAATTGAATTTTTTTATTTATTTGAATTGCTTTTTTTATGAACTGACGAAAGTTTTGAAGTCCTCTTTTTTTTCTCGATTGAATTATTTTGACACAAACATCCTGCAGTGGGCGGGTGCTTCCCTATTGGTCAGATATATTTGATTGACAAGTGTTTAGACCAATGACGTCTTTCTGACAGGCAAGTCACGGTAGCCAGCCAGCCAGGGAGCAGTGGTGGAGTTGTTGGTTAGTAAATAAAACAGTATTAAAATGATTGATGTCAATTAGCCTAACCTGTCTGATATTTCGTTCAAACATTAAGCTTGCTAACTTACAGTACTTCAAACCCTTTGTCATTTTATAAAAAGAAAGCAATTCAAATCGGAAAACAATATATTTTCAATGAAAAGTGATCAAATGCAATTTTTTTTGTCTCAAATATTCAAATTCAAAAATACTTTATTGATCCCAGAGGGAAATTAAGTGTTGTTGTAGCTAATATAATTAATTGTTTAAGGAGTTGTAGATCATGATGGCTGTGGGCAGGAAAGATTTCCTGTAGCTGTCTGTGTTGCAACGAAACTGAAGAAGCCTCCAACTGAAGACGCTCTGTTGTTGTATGACTGTCTCATGAAGAGGATGCTCAGGGTTGTCCATAATTGTTTTGATTTTATGAAGAATCCTTCTTTGCATTATCATCTCCAGATGTTCCACAGTCGTCCCAAGAACAGAAACAGCCTTCTTTATCAGGTTGTTGACAACAGACTTGTAGAAGATTTGCTGCAAACCTTGAAGGACCTACGCTTCCTCAAGAAGTACAGTCTGCTCTGTCCCTTCTTGTAGATGGCGTCACTGTTCAATCTCCAGTCCAGTCTGTTGTCAAGGTGAACTCCGAGGTATTCATACTCCTCAACTACCTCCACTTCTTCTCCCATGATGGAAACAGTTTTTTACTTATCCCTGTTTCTTCTGAAATCTACAATCATCTCTTTTGTTTTGTTCACATTCAAGGTGAGACGACACAAAGCGGTCCACCAGCTCTCTGCATTCAGCTTCTTTTCCATCTCCAATACACCTGACAATTGCAGAGTAATCTGAGTATTTCTGCAGATGACTTTGCATTCAATTCTTTGCATTCAAGACTTTTTTCTATGATTGAAAATGGTTTTCTTTATTGAAGTGATTTTTTTAAAATTGAAAATATTTATTTTAGTTTGAAGCGACTTCTTTTTTGATTGAATTATAAAGACACAAATGTCCTAATTAATATGGCCCAAACACAAAAAAGATTACTTCAATCAAAGACAACATTTTCAATCAAAAAAGGGTTCAAGTGCAATTTTTGAGTGTCAATTTTTTTTTGTGCTTTCAAAACCTTTTTTTCTATGATTGAAAAATCTTTTTGTGATTGAAGTGATTCTTTTTATTGATTTGTATTTGATTTGTTTGAAACAACCTTTTTTTTGATTGAATAATAAAGACACAAATGTCCTACCCACTAATATGGCCCAAACACAAAACATTACTTCAACCCAAAAAGTTGCTTCAAACAAAAAAGCTTCACTTCAATCAAAGAAAACATTTTCAATAAAAGGAAAACTTTGTTCAGATGCCTTTTTTGAGTCTCAACTATATTTTCTATGATCATAACACTTTTTATTTTGATTGAAATTTGTTTTTTTGGATTGAAATGAAGCTTTTTTTGATTGAAAATATATTTTTTGACTGAAGAAACTTTTTTTGGATGGGATAATAATCACACCTTTGCGTTTGTAACCCTTTGGGGTCTGCAGCCTTACAACCTGTCTAGTGACATGTGTGAAGTCCCACTGTGAAGCAAAGTCCTTAAAACGCTGACTTGTAAACTGTCTGGCATTGTCCGATATGAGAGTGTGTGGAGCTCCATGAACTGAAAAATGTCTCTTAGCTTCGTAATGACTGTAGCTGATGTTGTATCGCGAAGCAGGTCAATCTCATACCAGCCAAAATAGGAGTCCACTAGTACCAAGTACTGCTGACTACGCCACTCGAAAATATCAGTTGCCACAGTTGACCAAGGTAAGACTGGTATTTTGTGCAGATGGAGCGGTTCCCTTTACTGATGTGGTTTGGCGCTGTTACACAATGAGCAGGAAACTATCTCAACTTCAATGTCATGTAACATAGAGGGCCCTCCGTTTAGTGGCTTCCATCCCGGGATGTCCTCTATGCATGATGGTGATATACACCTTTTGCAGTGACCTTGGAATGACAGCTTTAGAACCTTTTAGAAGGACTGCATCTTCAAGGGATAACTCATCCCTAAAAGGAAAATATGGACGAAAGATCTCAGGAAGAGTGTGTGGTCGGCTGGGCCAACCATGTCTGATGAATGTGTTGAGTAACTGTAGAGTCTCATCTTTGGATGTGTGTTCTCTTAACTCCTCCAAGCGCGACGAAGATATACAGTTAAGTGTCATGACATCAAAACCATTCTTTTCCTCTGCCTGCTGGGTTGTGGAACTGCAGGGAGCACGAGAGACGGTGTCAGCCAGATGCATTTGTTTCCCACTTTTGTACACAAGAGTAATGTTGTATTTTTTAAGTCTCAGCAACATCCTCTGGAGTCTTGTTGGTGCTGCATGGATGGGCTTTTTTAGAATGGTGACTAGCGGCTGATGGTCTGATGGTCACGGTTTTGCTGTAGATGCAATCATGGAATTTTGAGCATGCAAAGACCACTGCCAAAAGCTCCTTTTCTATCTGTGCATATCTCGTTTCAGTGTCAGTTAGCGTCCGCAAAGCATAAGTTACAGGCTGTCCTCCCTGTAGGCATGCTCCACCAAGGCCATACTGTGAAGCATCGCATGTCAGTGTCACTGGTTTGCTGACATCATAGTAAGACAGAAAAGGTGCTTTGGATAGACGCTGTTTAAGTGCTTCAAAAGCAGTTTGATGCTGTTCATCCCAGATCCACTCTGTGTCCTTGTATGTGAGCTGTCGCAGTGGAGCTGTGAGCTGACTGAAGTCTGGAATGAATTTTCCAAGATAGTTGACCATTCCAAGAAATCTCTGCAGAGCTGTGACGTCCGCTGGGAGTGGCATTTCACTGATAGCCTTTGTCTTAGACGGGTCAGCTTTGAGTCCCACGCTGGTAATAACATGCCCCACATAGTTGTATGGGCTTAACGTAAGGTCATATACATTTCACAGATGTACATGCATGTTTGCAAAAAGATCTGAGTTTGCATTCATTAATCAAGCTCTGCCACCCTGCCAAAAAAATCTGCATGCAAAATTTACATTTCCAAATGTGTAAAGAGGATTTGCATTGTGTAAAAAAGTTTTGGATTTGTGGAAAAAAATAGAAGTTATTTTGCAAACCTCCTGTTTACTGATGCGAAACACAAAACTGCATGCAACACTCGAAAGTTGCGGTTGCGAAACTTCCTGTTTATGGATGCGACACACAAACCTGCATGTGACACTCTGAGGTTGCGGTTGTGAATTGTGTCCCTGTCTTTAAACATTTACCTGATTGGATGGTGACAAATCAAACTGTCCAATCCAGGTTTCCAGCCCTTGCGCACCGCTGCAGATGCTTAAGGTGGAGCAGAGTTCCGAGATGGAGGAAGGCGCGAGCTCGTCTGCTACTCAGGTGCGTTATAATTTATGATATTGTCGAAATTAAAGTTCACATTTAATGTTACGAGTATATTGAAGCGTTCAGTTGTTTTACTATCACTCCAGCAAAGTTGTCTTTGTATAATTTTTTAAGTTAAATAGCACATAATAATCTTGCTCAAACAAACTGTTTATTTGATAGCAGACACCTGGACATACTTTTCTAAACTATTTGTTAATCCTGTTTAAGGAAGAGCGTTATAACGATGAGTAAATTTACAATGTATTTTTTGTTCAACAAAGTGTGTTTTATTATCGGTGTTGGTATCTAAGAAATTGCTTCTCCTAGCTAGCACTGCTGTAACGCTTTATTCGTTGGCATCTTGCACCTGATGTTACCGGGGTTTCATCCGACATGTTTGGGGAACCCAGCTAGTGTTTCCATTGACAGTTTCAGGTTTCTCACCAGTAAACTTGGTTAAAAACCTGTCTGAAAACATACTGGAGAGTAAAGTCCTGACCACGATCAGCTGACAAGAGTCGTTATGATACAGGAACATCAATAACAACGTAGGTCCTTACAACCCGGAGCCTGTTTCGTGTCCAGTGAGGAATGTATTGTAGAAGTGTTTAACTGACAGCTAAAATTAGCAAAGTTAGCAAGTGAGTTAGCTTTTACTGATCATGGGGCAGTATCTGACCGTTCCACCAGCATTATACAGGGGAACTGTATCTGACGGTCAAATAACACCCGCCAGATACTGTTCCCGCTGTGTTAAACAGGGGAAACGCATCCTGATGGCCAAATAACACCCGTCAGATAACGTTCCCCTGTTAAACGGTATTTGCCGTGTGAGGGGTGAAGAGCGGCGAGGAGACGCAAGGGTAACTATATCTGACGGGGAAACGCGACTCGACGGAACACCGTGACTGTGAACCTAACCTGCTCGATAGCAGGTTTGCTTCAGCTAACTCTGAGCTTCTCCTCAACATCCACTTGGGGTTTGACAATCCTCTCCCGACGGAGATTTCTTTGGAATATCAGCGCTTCCACATCAACAGAAACGGACACACCGTGTCTGCCACTGCTTTCAGACTGCAGGCTTCAGCTTCAGAGAAACTGCTATGAGTTAGTTGAAGCAAACCTACTAGGGAGCAAGTTAGGTTCACGGAGTGTGTTGCAAGTTAAATAGGTAAAAATATGTGGATGTAATTATATATTACAAGAAGAATTAAATGTACCAAAAACTTTACTGTATCAGATGACAGTAACAATCTGACACCAGTAAATAGTCCTGAATGTGCAACAGAACAACACTGTGACTCATATTAACCAGAGATCAACAAACATCACATCCTGGAAGATGAGAGTGATGTTCTCATATATTTCATCCAGATCATTACTGTATTATATAAAATCCTGCACCCAGTAACTCTTTCTCCATGAATCCTCAGGTGTCCCACCTCACATATTCTCTCATCATCCTGTTACTCTATTTGACATCATCTTTACTTTAGCTCACATAAAGCTCAAACTGTCCTTTATATCCAATCCATGCTAAGCCAGAAACCCATCACCTTGAGAAGTTTCTGCCGTAGTCCACTGTTCTCTGGGATGTATTTATCACTGCACTGCCTCAAAGTTGTAAATGGAGGGTGAAAATCTGCTGCTTCATTTCATTTTTGTGCATGCTGCTACTGCAGCCGAGTACACAAATCAGTGAAAGTTGAAAAGATGAAATAAATCATCAGAAATTCTAAATAAGACTAAGATAAAATATACAATGGCCAATACTGAACTGCTGTAAACAAAACATTGGTTCCCCCCAACTGACAGATCAATCCCATTGTTCTGTGCATTGATGACATATGTGCACATTTCTATAATATTTCAACAAAATACATTGAGCTTGCTCCTTATCTGTATTTTCTAAAATAATAACTTGACTACAAATATCTGACAAAGGTTCTTACTAAACACATGATTTTTATTTTATTTTACCCACCTTACCAATCATAGTTGCATAATAAGTTTCTTGAAAGTTCAGTGTCACAGTGTTTTGATACTAGTATTTATAATGTTTGCATGTCTTCCACAGGAACATAAATCGTCCATAGAGAGAGCTATACACAACTTTGTTGATGTTCTATCAAATGCCCGGCCACAAGTGGAAGGTGTAACTGGAAGTACACATACACGGAATAGTCAGCCACCAGCCTGCCCGCAGACCACCAGAGAGAACACTCGAAGGGAAATGCAAAGGTATCAGTCTACTAGTATAACTGCAAATTTGTTATGGCTCTATTTTCTGTTAAATATTGTAATGCCTCGTTTGAGGTTTTTTTCTCTGTCTTTGTTTTTCCCCTTTCATTTATTTATTTATGAATAAATTAATTATAGGTCATTTCCAGCAATGTTTCAAAGAAGACAGAATAGAGGAAAGCGGCCTTTTCCAGCACCAAGTGTCCTCATACCAGTGGCTCGCCACATAGAGCTCAGTTTCTGTCTTCTGCCTGGTTCTACTACAAAAACTCCCAAGAATGAAATAAGGCTTCTTCAAGCTGGACTGGGAAGGCGGACAATTGGCATAGGGAATAATGCTGATCACGAACAGGAATTTATCTTGCCCTTAGATTCTTGGAGTCTGTTAATAGAAATTGGCAATTGCATCTCCTGGAATACTGTAGTTAGTTCTTGGGAATTTAGTGGACAGATCTTTGGAGTGTCACTTTGTTTACTTTTTTCACCATTTTATTCATTCCCTCCATCCATCCATTATCTGTACCCATCCATCCTAATGCAGGGTTGCGGGGGTGCTGGTGCCTATCTCCGGCAGTCAAGGGGCGAGAGGTGGGGTACACCCTGGACAGGTCACCTGTTCATCACAGGGCAACACAGAGACATACAGGACAAACAACCATACACGCACACACTCATACCTAAGGGCAATTTAGAGACCAATTCACCTAACAGTCATGTTTTTGGACTGTGGGGGGAACCCGGAGTACCAGGAGGGAACCCACGCATGCACAGGGAGAACATGCAAACTCCATGCAGTAAGACCCCAGGCCAGGATTCGAACCCAGGACCTTCTTGCTGCAAGGCAACAGTGCTACCAACTGCCCCATTTTATTTATTTATTTATTTATTTATTTATTTATTTATTTATTTATTTATTTATTTATTTATAAACCTAGATCACCACAGCTCTTCATGAGGAATATCCCAAAATGAAGACCGTAACCGGAGGATGGCTTTTGTATAAATCTGCAGGTAACAATAATTTTAATTGTAGTACATAAGTTACAAAGTACACAAAATGTAATGCTTTGTAAAGATTATTCTGCTAAAATCCTTGTTTTTTGGGGGTTTTTTTGTACAAAGCATTGCACTATTGTATCTAAATTTGTAGTGTTGCTACCCATATAGATGTTTCACATAAAGGCAGTTTACAATAATATATTGACTGCAGTTTTATGACTTTCATATGTTATGGGTAACATTCTCTACAACATCCTCTGTCTCTTTCCTACATCCCAGGTGGTAATGGACAGAGAAACTTGTCTGTGGTCACTCAGGGAACGCAGGGCTACACTTCTAAGATCCTGAAGATGGCCACCAACAATGGGAAGAACATGCTTTACATTGTTCCTCTCCAAGAACAAATTGATACTACACCTCTCCCTATAGTTGCTGCAGAGTTCAGGAAAATGCCAAAGTCCCAGTGCAAAAGCTGTGGAATGAATTTGCCTCTTCAACTACTTGTTAGTCACATTGAAAGCTGTGGACAGGTAAGTTTACAGAGAAAAATAGAGGCCACTAAATATGGTGGTAACAAAACTGTACCATGCAGTAAATGACCAGGATTTCCTGGAGGAAGGGACCTTGTATCTCAGTGGCACCTTCCTGGTTGAATAAAGAACACATTAAAACATATAAATAAATGTTCGTAATAAGCATTTTTGATATGCTGTTTCATAAACGTGTTATACTGCATGTGTTCTTTTGACCCTTTAGAGGTCACAACCATAGATCTATTCCATCTTTCCTGAATCCTGTATTTTCTTGTAATGTGTACAAACATGTAATTTTACCACACCCATAAATCTACCCTTTGTCTTTTTCTTTGCCTGGCATAAATATATATATATATATATATTTATATATATATATATATATATATATATTTATATATTTATATATATATATATATATTTATATATATATATATATATATATATATATATATATATATATATATATATATATATATATATATATATATATATATATATATATATATATATATATATATATATATACAATGTTGATAATATTGCTAAAATTAGAAACATCCTGTCAAGGAGTGATGCTGAGAAACTAGTCCATGCATTTGTTACCTCAAGACTGGACTACTGTAATTCTTTACTATCAGGAAGTCCACAAAATGCCATTAAAAGCCTTCAGTTGATCCAAAATGCAGCAGCAAGAGTTCTGATGAATATTAAAAAGAGAGATCACATTTCTCCTGTTTTAGCTTCCCTTCATTGGCTCCCTGTTAAATCCAGAATAGAATTTAAGATCCTTCTTCTTAGAGAGAGAGAGAGAGAGAGAGAGAGAGAGAGAGAGAGAGAGAGAGAGAGAGAGAGATATAAATATATATAGAGATAGAGATATAAATATATATATATATAGATATATATATAGATATATATATATATAGATATATATATCTATATCTATATATATCTATATCTATATATATCTATATCTATATATAGATAGATATATAGATGTATATATATATATAGATAGATAGATAGATAGATAGATAGATAGATAGATAGATAGATAGATAGATAGATAGATAGATAGATAGATAGATAGATAGATAGATAGATAGATAGATAGATAGATAGATAGATAGATAGATAGATAGATAGATAGATAGATAGATAGATAGATAGATAGGAAGGTTATCTACTTGCAATTATCTCCTGTAAAATTTTTCTTTTTCAATTGACCTTTGGCAAAATGTTAGTAGTCCCTTAGAAGCTGTAACACTGTTTAAAAAGCGCCTAATGCGAGAAAAGGAGAATAAACCCCCGATCATGGCGAGCATCGACATCCGTGATGACCAAACATCCCAAAGTCGTGACATCCTTGCTTTTTACAAAAGGCCAAAGGTTGACTGGACCCGGCCATTTCACTGTTCAATACAAGGTAATCATTATGTTTTGACATCCTTTATTTTAAAGTATTAAATCAGCATCTCTGTGGCCTTTACATAAAACATAGTCTGTTTTCAAATATTAATTGTAAACCTTCTGTGTTCAAGGAAGTATTTAGTTAATATTTTGTTGTGGTCAATGACTTTTTTTGCCCTTTTTTTATTTTATTTTTTATGCTGCTATTATAGGTGACACAGCTGATGGCATTGGGGTCCAAATACATTTCCTCAGTTTGGCAATGCTAAAATTGCAGCAAGGCTTTAACATAAACAGTGGTATGTTTCCATTAAAGACATGTTCTATAAACACAAGCTTATGTTTCCCTCCTGTGCTTTTTGTCTTACCATCATCTTACCTGTGAAGATCTATGCATAATGCATTATTAAAAGTCCTGTCCTGTTTGTTTTGTTTTTGTTCTTAGTGGGTTTTCTTTAGCTATTTGAGTACTACAATGTATAACCCCAAAACAGTTTATTTGTTCATTACAAACATCTGCATCATTTCACAGGTGCAGCTAACACAGCCCTTCTTTTTGAGGGACAAGAAGACCACCTCATCCCCTGCACTTCTCGAATTTTGGCTGACAGTGACCTCTTTCTGGTGGCTGGAAGAATGATAGGGCATTGTTTTCTGAATGATGGACCTCATCTTCATGGGCTCAGTGATGCAGTTGTTCACATGCTTCTGCATGCTGACAGAGACACCGTCACAGTGGACCTTGAAGATGTGCCAGATCTTGACATCCGGACAACGATCCAAATTGTAAGTAATATTAATTTGTTAAAAGACGTTGTCAGTTTTTTTCTCTTCTCATGACTGGTCATGGATTTTTATTTAGTCCAGTCTTTTTGTTCTGAAAATAAAAACTTGAAAATGTAATGATCTAATTTTAAGGCAAACATTTAAACTAGCAACTGTGATTTTTATTTTTTTTTCTAAATTAAGCTTGATGGCCACAAACCCCTGTACAAGGAGCAGAATAATGACATTTTCACTCTTGCCATTTCCTGGGACTTGCCACCTGTTAACGTTGAAAATTGTAGATGGCTGTTCCAAGAGTTACTCCATCATGCAGTGAGATGACACCTTACAGTTATTTTTAGATTGTCTTTTTGTAAAACTCAGCAGTAAACGATCCCGTGTCTCCATTAAACTCTTGTCAAATTCTTGAGGTGATTGGACGAACCGTTAGGCAAACGAAGCAAATCCGAAAGGGACTCAAGGATACCGGACTGTGGAATCTTCTACAAGAAAGACCTAAAACTGCTCCAATAATATTCCCCCGCAATGCTGAAAGTGTTCTCACTGTCCAGGTACAGGCCAGCTTTTACTTAGATCATTATTGTCAATGTATACAAGACCATATTTGATAAAACAAATGTATGTAACCTCAATATTTTGGTAGGTTGAAGAAATCTTAGTTTCTGCATTTTCTTCCTTTTCAGGCAGTTCTCAGCCACATTGTTTGGCCAGGGGAAGACAGATGATGATGCTCCTTACACACAGTGTGTCCAAAATGACATAGCAGGATTCCTGAGAACTTTTATTGAGACAGTGTAATGGCAAAAAATTGTATCTCAGGGTTTCCATTATAAAAAAGAGTTGAGTCCAAGAAGGCGTTTAAGTATTTAATTCAAACATGTCTGGCCAGACACGGAGGGGACAGAGTTACTCGTGCATCACCCTAACCAACCTTTCTGACTAACCACTTAAATAGTATTCAGCAATCATTGTTTATCTCTGTAAATGTCTTCTCCAACGTTCACGCCCCGCCTCCAGAGAACTGCTTCATGCGAGTCTTATACCAACGCATAAAGCAGCTCATCCGAAGGCCAGACTGTTATCTTACTGCCCCGGCGTCTGTCTCTCTGGTGACCTGACACATATAAGTTTTGAAGGTTGGGTATGGTATATGAACACAATAGTGAAATCTACTGTGTCTAGGTTGCAGTTGTAACTGCAGAAAAACATTTCCAGTTGTTGGGTTGCCAGGTTGGCCACCGATACGTCCAGTGACCAGCCGGCATCATGTCCAGTGATGAATGTATTTTAGAAGTGTTAGACTGACAGCTAACGTTAGCCAAGTTAGCAAGTGAGTTAGCTTACTGATCCAGGGGCCTGTTTCTCAAAGCAGGGTTAGTGAAAACTGAGTTAGTTAACCCTGAGATGAGGGAAACTCCGGCTTTTCGGTTTCACAAAGAAAAAACAATTAATGTAAAATTATATTAAAATACAATGTTGATAATATTGCTAAAATTAGAAACATCCTGTCAAGGAGTGATGCTGAGAAACTAGTCCATGCATTTGTTACCTCAAGACTGGACTACTGTAATTCTTTACTATCAGGTAGTCCACAAAATGCCATTAAAAGCCTTCAGTTGATCCAAAATGCGGCAGCAAGAGTTCTGATGAATATTAAAAAGAGAGATCACATTTCTCCTGTTTTAGCTTCCCTTCATTGGCTCCCTGTTAAATCCAGAATAGAATTTAAGATCCTTCTTCTTACATACAAAGTCCATAATAATCAAGCTCCATCATACATCAGAGATCTAATTGGTCCATATGTTCCCAACAGAGCCCTTCGCTCTCAGACTGCAGGTTTACTTGTAGTTCCTAGGATTTCTAAAAGTAGAATGGGAGGCAGATCTTTTAGTTATCAGGCTCCTCTCCTGTGGAACCAGCTCCCAGCTTTAGTCCGTGAGGCAGACACTCTGTTTACTTTTAAGGCCAGGCTTAAAACTTTCCTTTTTGATAAAGCTTATAGTTAGAGTGGCTTAGGTCATCCTGAGCTATCTCTGTAGTTATGCTGCTATAGGCTTAGACTGCTGGAGGACAGACTTACCAATTTTCTTCACTCTGCTACTTCGTTTTCTCCTACGACTCTCCAGTTGTATTACAGTACATTCTGTTATTTCGACTGTTAACTTTGTTTTCTCTCAGTGTTTTTCTCTCCATAGAAGATATACCTGGTCTGTTATTTTGCTTGGCTGCAATGCCCTGTTGGACGGGGGGCATCGACTGGGATGATGCTCCCAGTAACTGAACATCCACTGTGTCCTGTTATCAACTTTTTACTTTCTGTAACATAGAAAGTTCTCTTATATCAGATCTTCTGTTCCTTCTGTGTCTCTGCTCTGTCTTCTCAAACCCCCAGACGGTCGTGGCAGATGGCCGCTCCTACTGAGCCTGGTTCTGTTGGAGGTTTCTTCCTGTTAAAGGGGAGTTTTTCCTCTCCACCGTCGCTACATGCTTGCTCAGTTTGAGGGATTGATGAAGGATTGCTGTGGTTGGAAAGTCTGCCCAACCTCACGCCAATGACTGACGCAATCTGCTGGGGTTCCTTAAATTGGAAACTCTTTAACTGATTGGAATGTTTGTATAAATGTATTGAAATGACTTCTTGTTAAGTGCCTTGAGATGACATCTGTTGTGAATTGGCGCTATATACACTACCGTTCAAAAGTTTGGGGTCACATTTAAATGTCCTTATTTTTGAAGGAAAAGCACTGTACTTTTCAATGAAGATAACTTTAAACTAGTCTTAACTTTAAAGAAATACACTCTATACATTGCTAATTTGGTAAATGACTATTCTTGGTGCAATATCTACATAGGTGTATAGAGGCCCATTTCCAGCAACTATCACTCCAGTGTTCTAATGGTACAATGTGTTTGCTCATTGGCTCAGAAGGCTAATTGATGATTAGAAAACCCTTGTGCAATCATGTTCACAAATCTGAAAACAATTTAGCTCGGTACAGAAGCTACAAAACTGACCTTCCTTTGAGCAGATTGAGTTTCTGGAGCATCACATTTGTGGGGTCAATTAAACGCTCAAAATGGCCAGAAAAAGAGAACTTTCATCTGAAACTCGACAGTCTATTCTTGTTCTTAGAAATGAAGGCTATTCCATGCGAGAAATTGCTAAGAAATTGAAGATTTCCTACAACGGTGTGTACTACTCCCTTCAGAGGACAGCACAAACAGGCTCTAACCAGAGTAGAAAAAGAAGTGGGAGGCCGCGTTGCACAACTGAGCAAGAAGATAAGTACATTAGAGTCTCTAGTTTGAGAAACAGACGCCTCACAGGTCCCCAACTGGCATCTTCATTAAATAGTACCCGCAAAACACCAGTGTCAACATCTACAGTGAAGAGGCAGCTGCGGGATTCTGGGCTTCAGGGCAGAGTGGCAAAGAAAAAGCCATATCTGAGACTGGCCAATAAAAGAAAAAGATTAAGATGGGCAAAAGAACACAGACATTGGACAGAGGAAGACTGGAAAAAAGTGTTGTGGACGGATGAATCCAAGTTTGAGGTGTTTGGATCACAAAGAAGAACGTTTGTGAGACGCAGAACAACTGAAAAGATGCTGGAAGAATGCCTGACGCCATCTGTTAAGCATGGTGGAGGTAATGTGATGGTCTGGGGTTGCTTTGGTGCTGGTAAGGTGGGAGATTTGTACAGGGTAAAAGGGATTCTGAATAAGGAAGGCTATCACTCCATTTTGCAACGCCATGCCATACCCAGTGGACAGCGCTTGATTGGAGCCAATTTCATCCTACAACAGGACAATGACCCAAAACACACCTCCGAATTGTGCAAGAACTATTTAGAGAAGAAGCAGGCAGCTGGTATTCTATCGGTAATGGAGTGGCCAGCGCAGTCACCAGAATTGAACCCCATTGAGCTGTTGTGGGAGCAGCTTGACCGTATGGTACGCAAGAAGTGCCCATCCAACCAATCCAAATTGTGGGAGCTGCTTCTAGAAGCGTGGGGTGCAATTTCTCCAGATTACCTCAACAAATTAACAGCTAGAATGCCAAAGGTCTGCAATGCTGTAATTGCTGCAAATGGAGGATTCTTTGACAAAAGCAAAGTTTGATGTAAAAAAAATCTTATTTCAAATACAAATCATTATTTCTAACCTTGTCAATGTCTTGACTCTATTTTCTATTCATTTCACAACGTATGGTGGTGAATAAGTGTGACTTTTCATGGAAAACACAAAATTGTTTGGGTGACCCCAAACTTTTGAACGGTAGTGTAAATAAACTGAATTGAATTGAATTAAAATCCTCACGCTATGAAAACATCGGTGGAACAAGATCACTGGCTTAAAAAAAAATTTGAGGTGCCACTTCTGACATCATGTTGGATGTTCACCATTAAAAAGAAATCAAACCGGATGTAACTGCAGCATCCCTAGTAACAATACAGAATGGCGACTGAAATTAATGCACATACGTATACCACTTACAGAGTACAGTGTCCATGATAACAGGGTACATGGAAAGAGTGACTTGTCTACTTTGGGGCTGTGTGAGTGAGCGAGCTCGTCTCCTCCAATCGTCACATGACTGGGGATCATTCACATGACGTGCAGCAGCTGAAGGGATGGAACAACACATTAACAGGGACATTTTATTGGAAAAGTCCCAAATTTTAGCACAAAAAATATAGTTTTTTCCAGTATCAGTACCTACTGAATGTTTTCAGTCAATACCGAAGAGGTACTGAGTTTCGGTACCCAGCCCTAGTCATGACTTGGATCAAACCAGCTGCAGATAACTACTATTTTTACTTCTTGACTTGATGAAAATAACTGTTTTAAATGAATCAGGCTAAATAGAGTGATAATCAGACCTCACATTTGACATGTTTGCTGGGCTTTGCACAAGTTCTCCCATATTACAATCTAAACAAATCAACACAAGAAAGTTCCTTATGTTCTCTCAGAAACAGTGTTTTTGTCATGAAATGTCAGACTTCAGTGGCAATGCTGTGTCTGGAGAGCTAATTTAGAGATCAGTTACAAAGATCATCAGTTTAATAGAGCAGGATACCCTGGACTCATTTGAAAAGTGACGAGAAAAAAAGGCCAAATAGATCAAAGGCTGTCCTACTGTTGGATATGATGCTATACAGGTACTCGGTTGAGTGACTAATTGTGTCATCTGTTTAACCCACTGAATAGATGCCGACTCAGTGTCAGGGGCCTGTTAATTGTTACAAACAGGTAGCAGATGTAGTCTTAGAGATTGAGCATCTGCAAAGTATTGCGCCAACAGCCATGAACAGTAATTACCCACCCAACTGATGGAGAAGGATCAAAGAGAGGAGAGGGAAGAAGGGGAAAAAAGAAAAAGATTCACTTATGACATGCAGAAGTCTTCACTTAAATCATTAAATGAGTGGTACTGGTCTGTTTCCCTGTTTTCCCCAAAAACAAATCCGTAATTTTCTTTCAAATATTTTTGAAGTACTTTTGAAGTATTATATTGTATATAGTATAATAGTATAATATATATATATAGTATAATATTGCAGTGTTCTAGTGTTTTGGTCTATTAAGAATTTCACATATGAACTGAACTTGAGCTCAATCTTTGTTGTTTTACAGTTATTTAATAGAAAAACTTTATCCAAAATAACTATTTTGCTTTTTATGGCATTGTATACAGTTCAGGTGAAAACTTTTCATCCACCTCTCATAAGCATGAATATTATATTAGTTCTGGGCCACCGTGGAATTATTTTGCAACATAGAGCTTCAACAAACAATGTAGCTTTAAATAAAAGAGATGTGTGGTGGAAAATTGTTATGCAATTAGGAATTAAGTGTATATTCTCTGTTTAGTGAATGCATCTAGGGTAAAATGACAAGCTTATTGTTCCAGCTTAATGTTTTGAGAAAGATATGTGTCAGGTCACCAGAGAGACAGACGCCGGGGCAGTAAGATAACAGTCTGGCATTCGGATGAGCTGCTTTATGCGTTGGTATAAGACTCGCATGAAGCAGTTCTCTGGAGGCGGGGCGTGAACGTTGGAGAAGACATCTACAGAGATAAACAATGATTGCTGAATACTATTTAAGCGGTTAGTTAGAAAGGTTGGTTAGGGTGATGCACGAGTAACTTTGTCCCCTCCGTGTCTGGCCAGACATGTTTGAATTAAATACTTAAACACCTTCTTGGACTCAAGTCTTCTTTATTATGGAAACCCTGAGATACTTTTATTGCCATCACAGATGAGAGAGATTCCTTCAGATATTCAGAGGTTTTAACACAAACTTGGTTGATCAAGCAAGGAGGTACAGCACTAACAAAAAATGTGCAATACTGACCTGCCTTCCAAAACAAGACACAGAATTATATAGGTCCTATCAACATGACATCAGAAAACATTTCTTCAGTATGAGAACATTAGACTCACAGGCTTCAGGCCCTCAATCAATGTATGTCAGGACATCCTTAGATGTAAAAGAGAGTTGCTATACCAACCCAGGATGTAAGAGCCTAAATCAGTAGATTTGTCTTGACCCAAATTCACACAGTGTCAAATAATCTGATTGGTTGCCAAATCACAAGGAGCTGGCACACAGTTACTATCAGTACATGAAATACACAGAGCACACCATTCTTAATAATTAATCTTCTATATCAGTCCTCCCTTTTTAATCATATCTGTGATAAATCAAAAACACAACAAAAATAAATAATTAAGAATGGCTCACTTGAAACTACCACTAATGAGAACGCAGGACGTATAAGAAAAAAACAACAACAGTACCAAATGATTTCATGCATTACATGTCACAGTAAATTAACTTCTGAAGTTCTCTGCATCCCTCCTGATGACAGTTATTGGACCCGATGCAAAACCACATTCAAAAAACCCAGGGGCGTAAGATGAACAACCTCCAACCTATGGTCGTGTTTGTCGTCTCTCGACTTTTTGGGTGAAAAAGGATGTGGCGACCCCTTTGCCCCCACAAGGTGGCCCTTCTGCATCGCTCATCATCAGTCAGGATACCTAAGAAATAAATGCAAAACAGAGAAGAAAAAAACAATTTTAGGCAGAATCAGTCAAGTACACAATGAATGAGTAAAATAAATATCAGCACAAATTGAAAACATGATTAACATGAATAAACAAAACAATGAAATAAATGAAAAAGGAAATAATGTTGAATAATAACAATGAACTAGAATTGAATACAAAAAATTAAAAGGACACATAACTGAAATCACATAAATGAACTGTCTAGAGAAGAAAAAATAAATGAAACTGAATAATAATGAAATAATAAAAATATAATTGAAAAATAAAAATCAACCCCTTTTTCTCTCTGCTTTACCTGGGATGAGACCCTGCTAAATTTTCATAGAACTTCCAGACTCACATGGAGGAACACAAGGGAGTAGTTACAGAAAAAAAAACATCAGAAAACCTAATTCACAAAGTGATTTAAACGTAATCGTCATACACCTGCAGTCCAGTCACTCATATAACTCGAGGTCGTCAAGCATTACCACGCCACATCCATCTTCTCCATCCCCTTCATCTCGCCTTTTGGGGTCTGCACCAGGTTCGTCCGCATCTGTCGACTCAGCCTGAGATTTTGCTACATCTAATGTGTAAAAGCTCTGTCAAACACTCTGATCGCCAGTCCTCTAATGCATGGAATGACACAACAACCACACACAGAGAAAACTTCAAATGCTGTAATACAAGTCCCAAACACAGAAACAGCTAGTGATTTCCACTCACCCAATACAGAATCCAATCGTCCAGACGTTCCAGATCAGTATTTACACCCGCATTCTTAGCAAGGCCCTCTTTCATGACTCTCAGGCCTTTTAAAGCTCTTGATACACTACCATCAGAATCCGTGTTTCCAGGGATTAAGGTGCAACATCTCCCCACCAGCATAGCACCCCCCCCCCTTTCTGCGGATAGGATGTCGATAGCCATCTGTTTTTTCCCATGCAACCAGGGAGGTTGCATGGAGCTGCTCAGCCACGCCCTGCAACGCGTCGTGTGAGTAGTTGATGAAACTTTGCTGATTATAAAACAAGTAATTAATCCAATCCACATTTTTATTAATAGTAGGCCACAATACAATTTACTCAACCCCTGCTACAATCTGATTCCTAGCTTTAAATTAATCTGGGACCCCATGTGGCACACCAATCACGTCAAAGTAAACATGCTCATCAAAGCTGCCTGGAACAGGTGCTTCTCTCCTAGACAAGTGATTTGAGGAACCTTCACTTTCCTGGAATGTATCAATTGCAATCGAGACATCATAATCTAACATCACCTGAGCACACATACCTCTCCAATTGGACGGAAGAGTGGATCTCAGCTTGCCGTCGTCACAAACCCAGTAAACGTCTGGTCCCGCCTGTTCCTGTTTCAAAATCTATCTACGCAGGTGAAGCTTAGAAGAACAGGTCCAGTAATCAACAGTTGTATCCAGCACTCAGAAAAAGAATCCCCTTTATCATTAAGATGAGATATTTTAGAACATTTTCCTGAAAATTTGCTCATGTCAACCTGTTCTCCTGATCTTGTCACATCATAACAAACAAAAGATGCATCTGGGGCTGGCTCTAAAACGTTAATTAACACAGGTGCTTCAACAGCTTTATCCAATCCACACGGCCTACCCCAGCCTTTATTCAAACCTGCTGCTACAGCTAAAATGCAATGCGAGGCACACACACTACACTTTCTGCCTTCAAGGGTGAATTTAATTCTGGGGGCCTGCACTGAAACCCACTGGGCAGGATTACTCCCAGGAGTCTCACAGTAACTCACACATTGATCCAACCTTTCCTCAAATGGTATGGGGACATAATACTTTTGAAGAGCTGTTCCCATGCAAACGACACAAGATTTATTTGACACTGATCTAGCAGAACAATTTGCAAACTGATACCACAAATTCCCTTGAACCCATCCTTCTCGGAGGACATTAGAAGCGACGGATCTCTCATGAACCCCGGCTGAGGTGACTGTTCGTCCCTGATGCAGAGTCCAAAAGGCGCCCCCTAATAAAACACGAAACACAAACAGTAGTAATGTCTCAGTCATTTTTCCTCTGGAGCCCCAGGGCATTTTAGAATGTGTCATTTTTATCCTTTTCTTCACGTGGGATCACTAGATGAATAGAAAGTGTCTAATCCACTGATTAGAAGTTATTCTTCTTTGAGTCGACTTCTCTCAGTTCTTTGCTTCAGTGGTGGTGGGCATGTCCAGAATAGGTCCTATCAGCTTCTTGCAGTGACTGGCGTGCACCCAGGTTGCTCTCTCAGCGACCTTTGCCAGCGCTTTGACCTCCAATGTCGTCGTCTGAATTCTTTAATAAGAACCCAATCGCCTGGCCAAATAGGATGAAGTGGCCCCTCTCCTGCTTTGGGTAGGGCTTCTTTCACCTTTTGGTGCACCTGTGCAAGAGTCTTGGAGAGATTTTTACAGTAAGAGATCATTGCATCCTCACACAAGCCTGTAGAGAGATGCGGTTTTATTGGTGGGTTCAATCCCATCGCTGGAGGCCTGCCAAAAGAATCTCAAAAGGACTAAGGTTATTCTTAGCCCGTTTTCTCATTGTCATCTAAAACAGAGCTGAAGGCAAAGCTCTGGTCCATGTCAGACCTGTTTCCTCACAGCATTTAACCAGTTTGGATTTTAGTGTTCCATTTTTTCCCCGACTGTGGGTGATAGGCACAATGCGTGCCTAATTTCACTCCCAAAAATTCACCCACCTCTAAAAGGTCTTTGTTTACCAAATTCGTGCCGTTGTCGCTGGTGATTTTTTCAGGAATTCCCCATCTGGGGATGACTTCTCCCAACAAAGCATTAACCACAGCTGCACTATCTGCATGCTTGGTCGGGAAACCTTCTGGCCATTTCGAGAACATGTTGATAATCACCAGACAAATTTTTTTAACCTTCAGCAAGAGTCAGCTCGATGAAGTCCATCATCAAGTGCTCGAAGGGCCTCTGAGGTGCCAGATGCCCAGCAGTTTGAGTGGACACTGGTCGCCCTGGATTATTTGTGTCACACACCATGTATGAATGACAATATTTCTCTGTGAAAGAGGTGAATCCTCTTGTAAACCAATGTGTAGCAACCAGATCAAACATACCACTTTTGGAACAATGATCCAACCCATGGCTGTACTTAGCAAAAACTGGAAAGAAATGTCTAGGAAGGCATGGTTTGTTCTCAACAGAAAATCACACCCCCTCTTTTTTCTTACAACTTGCCTTCTTCCAGGCTGAAATCTCAGATGAGGTGGCAAAACTTTGAACAGCACCCACATCTGTCACGTCTGGTTGGTCCCCTGGTTGTGTCATGGCAACACAGGTAGTTGTCAGAGGCTGTCGAGCGGCTCTTTTGGCGGCTGAATCAGCTCTGGCATTTCCCAAAGAAACAGTGTTTTGTAAGGAGGAGTGAGCTGCGCACTTCATCACATCAATCTTGGAGGGCAACAGAATTGCCTCCAAAAGAGCAGCGACCTGGGGAGCGTTCAAAATGGGCTTACCATCAGACTTGAGAAATCTGCGGTGCTTCCAGAGCGCCCCAAAATGATGCACTACACCTACTGCGTAGCTGCTGTCGGACCATATGTTGACGGCCTTTCCTTTAGCCAGCTCACAAGCCCTGGTCAAAGCAATCAACTCTGCTGTCTGCGCAGAGAAATTAGACGGGAGACTTCCTGCAGACAGAGTACAATGATCAGAGCAAAGAGCAAATCCCACCTGATTTTTTTCCCGTCGGGTATCTGAAAGCTGATCTGTCCACATAAAGTATCAAGTCAGGGTTCTGTAGGGGCGTGTCACTAAAATCATGTCGTGGTCTACACAGTACCTCTAACTCTGCCTGGCAGTCATGGGGTTCCCCGTCTTCGTCCGTAGGCAGAAAACTGGCAGCATTTAGTCCTGTACACCTTTTCACTGTTATATTTGGCAAGTTTAACAGAATTGACGAATACCTTAATCATCTTGCCACTGACAGGTGTGACGTTTTCTGTTTCAATAAAATATTTGCAACGTTATGTGGGACACACACCGTGAGAGGAGAATACATCACTATGTCCCTAGAGGCTAAAACTCAGACAAACCGGAGGACCAGCTACAACTGGATCAAGTTTAGCAGAGTAGTAAGCGACCGGACGTTTCAACCCACAATGTTCTTGCAAGAGCACAGAAACCATGCACCCAGTTTTTTCATCAACAATCTGAAAAAATGGTTTCTGTGGGTCTGGGAAAGCCAGAATTGGGGGGCGTCGCAGTGCTTTCTTCAGTTCCTGAAATCCTTGCAGTGCCTCAGGGCCCCACTGGATGGCGTCAGAGGCCACCATATTTTTCCCATGTATCAGCTCAGACAGTGTTTTTTCTAATACTGCATAGTTTGGAATGAAATTCCTACAGTATCACGTTAGGCCTAGGAAGGATATCATTTGTTTCTTGGTGACCGGTTTAGGAATCTGCTGCACCGCTTTGACTCTTTTAGTAGACAAAGACTTTGAGCCTTTCGAGACAACATGACCAAGAAAAATGACCTCTGACTTCACAAACTGCAGTTTTGAAAAACTGGCTTGGTGTCCAAATGCATGCAAATGCTTCAACAAAGCAATAGTGTGTGTTTCACACTGTTTTTCCGACAGTGCACACAACAAAAGATTATCATCATATTGGATAAGCGCAGAACCGGGAGAAAGTTCTAGTCCATCTAAACTCTCTCTCCATGTTAAAGATGGTAGGAGACTCAATATACCCCTGAGGGAGGCGGGAAAATGTATAACCCCTCCCTTCAAATTGAAAGGCAAACCAGAACTGACTCTAAGGGTCTACTGGTACACTGAAGAACGCATTGCTGCATTCGACAATTATCCCAGATTTTAACAGAGCATCAAACACTGGTTTTATGCCCCTCACTGCTTCTTCTTTTAGAGGGTACTGACGTTGAACTGGACAGAAGGATGATTTTGGTGTGATTTTGACAGGATTACAACCCTTAATTAAACCCACGTTATATGAGTTTTTTGCCCACAAGTCAGATGAAACCTGCTGTAGGGGGAGGGGTATTTCTGGCTGTTTTGCTGCGGTATCTTTATGTAGAAATGTGTGTGATAGCATTTCCTCAGAGTCATCTATTAAATGAACTACTCTGATTACCTGCACTGTGCACTGAAATGGGTGTTTAAAAAGGTGTGCAGATTTTGAGTGAAAAACAGAGGTGTCGCGCTGCGTTTGTTCCCAATCAGAAATGGACTGAGCTCAGTGAACAAGTTTTTCTACCATTTCCCACTTCTCACCAGCCAGTTTAGAGAGGGAAATGTATGGCTCATGTTCATGAAACTGGTAAAGTGTTCGCTGTTCAGGTGTGAGGCAGACATTCAGTGGAACTGTATGTGTGTCCCAAACCACGGAGGTTATGTTCAATGTGTCTGTGTCTGAGCTAAACCATGTCTGCTCAAACTCAGTGTCCGGTCCTGTAGAAATGTGTAATGTGCAATGGAGGTCTCCTTCCGGCATAAAAACAGATGCTAGACTCAACAGATTCGGAGCCAAATCGAGGAGGGATTTTGCTGTGGTACCTGCTATCAGCTTCCACTCATATTCATGTTTGAGGTTGTGAGGGCTTTATTTCCCTGCCATCAAGACTGAGTCCTCCTGAGGTGGTACCACTTGGATGCCTTGTGGTGATGAAAAAAGAGTCATATTTCGTTTGCAAATCAGGTCTTCTCCTTATAAATTTACAGGACATTGTTGAGAAATCAGAAAACCATGTTTGAAAGCTGGCCTCTCTCCCAGCTGACAACGAAGAGGGCAGCTAAGACGTTCTTTTACAACTTCACCGGAAGCAGAGATAGAAAAAAACATGGTTGCCGCTCATTTTTGGATGTGGTTGTAGTGCCGTGTTTTTCAGGACGGAGTGAGTGGCTCCTGAGTCAACCATGAATTCCACAGATGATCCTGAATCATCCAGAGACAGAATAGGTAAGGCCTTGTATGCTTCTGAAATGAGGTGAGCATACGTACCAGTTGGTGTCTGTTGTTGTTTCTCTAAATGTTCAATGGCTTCTGTAATCAAGGTGTGAGGGTCAGTTTTATTAATGCAGAAAGCAGATTCTTCCTTGCAAAGAGCAGGAGTTTCATTGGAACTTGCAGATTTTTCATTGCAATCAGTAGGTTTTTTATCACAAAAAACTGTTTATCTCTTTCAATGTGATTGGATGTGTCTGTGTGTGTTTGTGTGCATCTCAGACCTGCAGACCCATCGGTTGGCAAAATGGAGAATTCTCCTTTCTGCTCATTACTGGAAGTCAAATTTTTCAGTCACCTAGCCCAGCTGGCTTGGTGACGGCCTCTCCGTGTGGGTGATGAAGCCGGGTGTGCCTGCCCACAATGGTCTCTAAAATGTCCACGTCTCCCGCAGCGATAGCAACGGTCATTGTCCTCTGGTGAAACTCTGCGGTGGTCAGCTGACTGTGGACGGCTGTGGTGTTGCATTCTGTCCCGTAAATCTGCGGTGCTGCTTTTCTGTGTGCTGCTGTTTTTACTTGGTTTTAATGATGCTTTAGCTGTTTTAGTCTACGATCGCCTGACACTCTTGTCTATCGGATCTTCGATGATCGGAAAAGATACCTCATCTTCCCTCGCTGGTGTTCCCCATATTCTGCTCCCGGAGGCTGGCTCCTTACCCGGCATCCGATAATCACGTCCTTCTGGGGCTACGCAGACCGCGGAGGAGGAGAAGAGGGAAAAGAGCTGGTGTCCAGGTCAAGATCAGGCTATGCTGGAAGCGTGGAGTGACTGTTAAGCGATGTCAGGCGTTCCTGTTTAGCTGTTCGCAGACATTTCCCAAGGGTGGGAGCGTTCTTCCCGCATCCCTGCTTGGACACGCAGGGCCCGGGTCTCTGAGGCCGTGCTACCTGAGGAGTTTTTATCCTTACTGTTTGCTTGCTTGGTCTCCTTTCCCTGTGGTCAGTGGAATATCCGAGGTGCAGGGATCTAACCTCCAGGTTTTGCGTCCCCTGGCTCGGGCCGCTTCCAATAGTAATCGGGCTGCTGCCCCTCTGAGCATGGCGCTCTTTAAGGTCCATTCTGTGGCAAACAAATCCTTCTTGCTGAACGATTTTATTCTCTCCAGAAATATGGATATACTGTTTCTCACTGAAACCTGGCAGCGCGCCTTGGACCACTCATCCATCACTGACCTTTGCCCAGCTGGTTACTCCTTCATCGGTCAGCCTTGGACATCTGGCCGAGGAGGATGTGTTGCTGCGGTCTTTAGGAGCCGTCTCTCCTGTCATGCTGCCGACGTTGGTCACTTTTCTTCATTTGAACTTCAGCTTATTAAAGTCGGGGATAGGAACCCCTTGTACTGTGCTGTCGTGTATCAGCCACCCCGCCCAAACGGACAGTTTTTAAAGGAGTTTAGCGACTTTTTATCCTCCACCATGAAGCTGTCCAGTCTAGTTATAGTCGGTGATTTTAACATACATGTTGATGATGTCTCTGACCTCTTCGCCAGCAGTTTTATCAGTGTCATGGATTCTTTTAATTTTAGTCAACATGTGTCTGGGCCCACTCATGTCAAAGGTCACACACTGGACCTTGTTTTTACTTTAGGTTTGAATATTGATTCCATTTTTTCTGAGGACATTTTTATTTCTGACCATCACTGTATTTTCTTTTACTTGTCCTTCTCTGTGTCACTTTCTCCTGCTCGCAGAGAGGTCAGCTCTCACATCCTAAACTCCTCTGCTGCTGCTGTGTTCTCTGATGCTTGTCATTTGGTCTTCTCTTTAAATGATGTTGATTTCTTAACAGATCTTTTTAATGGTTATTGTCTCTCCATCTTAGACAAAGTTTGTCCTGTCAAAACTAGATTTGCCCCTGTTCAAAATTATCCCCTGGATGAGCAACAGCCTTAAACGTTCCTGTGGAAAAGCTGAGCGTTTATGGAGGAAAACTGGATTGCACGTTCACCTGCTCTACTTAAAGGATCTTTTAGTTTCTTTTAACAACAATGTTAGAGATGCAAGGGCTGAATATTTCTCAAATCTTATTTTAAAAAGTAGAGGTAATCCTAAGGTGCTATTTAACACCATTAGTGATATTGTTACTCCCATCCCTCCTGCTGTTCCTATTTCCTCCAACGAAGATTGTGAAAAAGTCCTGGCATTTTTTACTGAAAAAATCAGAACTGTGAGAAGTTGTTTGCATCCCTCAACTGTGTCTCCGTCTGTTTCCCAGTCCTGCTCGGCCATGATACTGGAACATTTTTCAGCTGTTTCTCTATCAGAGCTGGTCAGATTAGTTGGCTCCATGAAGGCATCCTCTTGTTCTCTTGATGTGTTACCTACATCCCTGTTCAAAGATGGCTTCCAGTCTATTGGTCCCTGTGTGCTTACAATTATTAACTCTTCCCTGCTGTCTGGTCAAGTCCCCAAGTCTATCCACTTTTTAAAAAAAACGGGCTTGATCCTTTTTTTTCAGCAGCTACAGACCCATCTCCAACCTACCATTTATTTCTAAGATTTTAGAAAAAGTTGTTGCCAAGCAACTTTGGGCTGCTTTAGATAAACATACCATTCTAGACCATTTCCAGTCCGGTTTCCGCAGGGCTCATTCCACTGAGACCGCTCTTCTTAAGGTCACTAATGACATCCTGATGCAGAGTGATCCAGGACATTGTCCAGTGTTATTGTTGCTGAACTTGACCTCAGCTTTTGACACTGTCAATCATCATGTCCTGCTCGACAGGTTAAACAACTGGGTTGGGGTATCAGGTTCTGCACTGAATTGGTTTTTCTCTTACCTATCAGGAAGATCTTTTTCTGTTGCTGTCGCTAAATTCATGTTCTCCTCTTCTTCTCCACCTACTTTTGGTGGGCCACAAGGATCTGTTTTGGGGCCCTTATTGTTTATTTTATATCTGCTCCCTCTGCACCATATTCTAGGCTCTTTTAATTATATTTCTTATCATTGCTATGCTGATGATATTCAGCTATATATTTCTTTTAAATTTAATTCAATTCAATTCAGTTTATTTATATAGCGCCAATTCACAACAGATGTCATCTCAAGGCACTTAACAAGAAGTCATTTCAATACATTTATACAAACAACCCCGGGATGTTTTTAAGGTACGGATCTTACTTCAGTGTTTGGATTCTGTCCGGAGTTAGCTGAATGATAACTTTCTTCAGCTAAATGACTCAAAAACTGAAGTTCTGGTTTGTGCCCCTGACAAATTTGTCCCTGATATAATAGAGTCTCAGTCCACTTGCCTCGTTTATTAAGCCATCAGTTAGGAACCTCGGGGTAACTCTTGACCCCGCGTTGTCTTTGGACTCTCATGTTAAATCATTGGTTCATTCTTGTTTCTATCATTTGAAAAATATTGCGAAGCTGAGTCCAATTTTGTCACAATCTGAAATGGAGATGATCATTCATGCCTTTATCTCATCACGTCTAGATTACTGTAACTCTGTTTTTACCTGTCTAAGTAAAAAATCCCTGGAACGTCTGCAGGTTGTCCAGAACTCTGCTGCAAGTTTAATCACTAGGTAACCTAAATATTTACACATCACCCCTTTATTATTCCAGATACACTGGCTCCCCATTCACTACAGAGTACATTTTAAAATTCTGGTTTTACCATAAAGAGCTCTGAACGATCAAGCCCCATTTTATATCGGAGAACTTCTGCAGCCATATGTCCCCAGTAGGTCCCTGAGATCCAGTGATCAGGACGTGCTGGTTACAAAGAAAACTCGGCTGAAAACAAAAGGTGACAGAGCCTTTGCAGCAGTGGCCCCCTCCTTGTGGAACTCCCTTCCTCTCAGCCGGAGATCTGTGGACTCTCCGATCTCTTTTAAAAAGCAGCTAAAAACGCATCTTTTTAAACTTGCCTTTGATTAGTTTTATTTGTTTTTCTGTCTTCTGTGTTGTGTTTTATTGTAAAGCACTTTGTGATTTTTATCTTGAAAGGTGCTATATAAATAAAGTTTTACTTACTTTTTACTTACTGTATCACGGCTGAATACATTGTTATGGCCGCAAGATGCAAATCACTTTCTCTTTTTGTCTTTAAGTTATTTTCTCTCCTCTTTATGAGTTTCTCAAAATGCAAAACATACTTGCACAGTTCAGAATGGTTCATTCCTTGGTCTAGTCCAATATATTTATCAGTTACCTCGGTCCGCAGCTCTGGAAGCAGCTGAGCCAGAATTCAATCACAAAGCATCGACTCCCAGACAGAGCCACGTATCTCCTCTGCCTTTGTTAGTCAAGTTTGTTAGATGTTGTTTTACCAGCCCTTTAATTAGTTCCGGTTCCCAATATTATTTGTGGTTATCTTGCAGTTCCAGGATTGGTTAGAGATGTTAGTTTGTTTGTTAGCCATGGAGGCTTACCTGATATGAAGTGATCGCTGTAGATGGTTGCATTTTTAATCATCGTTCCAATCACTTCTTTTGATACCTGCAACCAAAAATTTTCTTTTATGCCTCTAAAGGGGTGCAAGTCGATGGAATTCTATAGAACTTGCTAATTTTGTTGTTCAACAAGACATGATCGCATCTCTTTCTGCAGATAACACACGCAGTAGAGCAGGGAGAGACACAGACTGATAATCCCTCTGACCTGGGAGAAGAGACGTTCAAATGGAACCATGGATTGAGTTCGGGTCTGCCATGCTGTTTACGGGACTGAATGCAGCGTGGGTTGAATGGTGGGGTAAACAAAGCTCATTATTCTATGCATGCATCAATACGTTTAAAATAAATTATTGTGTTTATTCTACAAATAATTGACCTGCTTTAACCCATTAATTTTGAGAGCCCAAATTTTCTCTAATCCACATAAGTTAGCCTACCCATACAGATTCATATGAAACCCATATAGAAAATCAGGGTATTAGACCGATCCATGTAGTTTAACATTTTATGAGCTTGTGCTGCACGACATCCCTTACTTTCTAGAAGAGAATGAGCACCTGCAGCAGGAGATGGGCAGAGATATATATATATAAGGCAAACAGCCACAGACATAATACCTGTAGCGGAAGACGAAAGGCCTGACTGTTGTGGACTAGAGACTTGGTGGATATTATCAGGCTTTGAGCCAGGAGGTTTTATATTTCCCTTTGGAATGCTTTGAAACTCCGGTGAGTTCCATGCTAAGCAATGAGATTGGTTGCTAGCAGTGAGGGAGTAAAACTGTCATGTTTAGGTTTAGAGAGGACCCAAATGCAGAAGTATTAAAGGAATGGATTTTAATAAACAAGAAACAAACACACTTACAAAATCACGGGGTAACCAGGTGACAAGGAGATCAGGAAACTCAGGAAAACGACAGGGAAGATTGACCAGGGAAGATAAACAGGCGACAGGGAAGGCAGGAACCAGGCAACATACGGAAACAAGGAAGTGCAGGAAATAACTAATAAAGACTAGGAATAACATAATGTGATAATAAAACTAAATAAGGAAAAGAACAAGAACACAAACACGTAAGAACTATAACAGAACCCCTCCCCCCCCTCAAGGGCGGCTACAACCCAACAAGGGTGGCTGAGAGGAACTCGGAAGGAGGGCAAGAGTCCAAAAAGAACAAACAAAGGTTAAGGCAAGGCAAGGCAAGGCAATTTTATTTGTATAGCACACTTTCAACAGCAGGGTAATTCAAGGTGCTTTACATGATTTGGTGATTTAAAAAACAAAAAAACAATGGAAATTAAAAGTAAAAGAAACACACATTACACATGATACACAATAAAGCAAGAGAAAGATCAAAAAAAGCAAGAGAGCATGAACACATTTCATACATATGATATCAAGCATTTACTCGAAGGCAATTCTAAACAGATGGGTTTTTAGTCTCGATTTAAAGCAGTTCAGAGTTTCAGCAGCTCTACACTCGTCAGGAAGTCTGTTCCAGATAAGGGGAGCATAGAAACTGAAAGCTGCTTCTCCATGTTTAGTTCTGAGTCTAGGAATGTTTAGTAGGCTAGAGTTTAGAGGACCTGAGTGGTCTTGGTGGTTGGTACTGTGACAACAGTTCTTCAACATATTTTGGTGCTAAGCCATGTAATGATTTATAAACTAGTTGGGGTATTTTGAAGTCTATTCTCTGAGCTGAGTTGCAGTAATCAATCCGACTAAAGATAAATGCATGGATGAGTTTTTCTAGGTCCTGTTGCAACATCAGTCCTTTAATCCTAGAAATGTTCTTTAGGTGATAGAAGGCTGAACTTGTTATTGCCTTTATGTGACCCTGGAGGTTCAGGTCTGAGTCCATTACTACACCTAGGTTTCGAGCCTGATCAGTAGTTTCTAGCTGTATTAATTGAAGCTGTGTGCTGTCTCTTGATCGTTCCTCCTTGGGTCCAAAAATAATCACTTCAGTTTTGTTTCTATTCAGCTGGAGAAAGTTATGGCACATCCATCCATTTATTTGGTCAATGCATTGATTTAGGGTTTGAATGGGTTCAGAGTCACCTGGTGACATTGTAATGTAGAGCTGAGTGTCATCCGCGTAGTTATGGTAGCTAATGTTATTGGTTGCTATAATCTTGCCTAGTGGGAGCATGTAGATATTAAATAAGAGGGGCCCCAGGATGGAGCCCTGGGGCACTCCACATGTGATTTCTGTTCGTTCTGATGAAAACTTTCCTATTGAAACATAGAAGTCCCTGTTCTTTAGGTAAGACTCAAACCAGCCAAGTACTGTACCAGAGAGTCAGACCCAGCTCTCCAGTCGTTCCAATAAAATATCATGATCAACAGTGTCAAATGCTGCACTGAGGTCCAACAGAACCAGCACTGTGGTTCTTCCACAGTCTCTATTTATGCGGATGTCATTGAATACTTTGACGAGGGCAGTCTCGGTGCTGTGGTGAGCATGGAAACCAGACTGAAAAACATCAAAACGGTTTGTCATTGTTATGAAGCTATTTAACTGCTGAAACACGGCTTTTTCAATAAACTTACTGATGAAGGGAAGATTAGAGATTGGCCTGTAATTCTGCATTAACGTGTTTTTTCTTCTTTAGCAGTGGTTTAATAACTGCTGTTTTAAAAGCCTGAGGGAAGACACCTGATAGCAGTGATGAGTTCACTATTTGAACAAGATCAGACCCAATAACAGGAAGAACTTTCTTTAGAAAAGCTGTGGGTAGGATATCAAGACAGCAGGAGGAGGAGGTTAATTGGATAATGATTTTTTCAAGGCTGTTCTGGTTTAATTCGTGGAATTCAGACATTTTCTCTACATTGTTGTTGATTGGGGATGGCACTGGTTGTGGGTTCGATATTGAGGTACAGATTGACCGTCTAATTGTTAGAATCTTTTCAGTGAAAAAGCTGGCAAATTGATTGCAGGCCCTGGTAGAGTTTAGTTCAGGGGCTACTGTCACTAAAGGATTAGTCAGTCTTTCCACTGTTGCAAATATGGAACGTGCATTACTAATGTTTCTTTTGATGATTTCAGAAAAGAACGATTCCCTAGCATCTTTTATAGTTAGCTGATATCTATTCAGTCTCTCTTTGTAGATCTCACAGTGAACCTGGAGTCGAGTTTTCCGCCATTTTCTATCGGCTCGTCGACATTCTTTTTTCACCACGCACCAGTGGATTACTGGCCCACGAAGACTTCTTTCTACCTGAGACTACTTTCACTTTAGTTGGAGCAATGGAATCCATGATGTCTGAGATTTTCGCAAGGAAATTATCTACCAACTTATTTACTGAGTTTGGAGATGAGGGGGATGTGGTGGAAGGGTAAATACGTTTAAAGGTTTCTACTGAACTGTCCCCTAGAAAACGCTTTTTTATAGTGGTTTTACTGTGGCTGGATAATTTAGCAGAGATGGTACTTTCAAAGAAAATACAGAAATGGTCAGATAATGCAATATTATTACCGAGATGTTGGAAATATTTAAACCTTTGCTGATAATTAAGTCCAGAGTGTGTCCTTTATTGTGTGTTGGTTGTTTGACATGCTGGGTCAGGCTGTAGTTGTGGAGAGTATCATCTAATGTTTTTGCTTTTCTATCTTGGGGGTTGTCGGTATGGATGTTAAAATCCCCCACAATGATTAGTTGGTCATAGTCGATACATATTACAGAAAGAAGGTCATTGAAATCATTAACGAATTTAGAGTTAAGTTTTGGTGGTTTATATAAACTTAGAAATAAAGCTTTGTTAGGCTCATTTATCTGGGTGGCTAGGTATTCAAAAAAATCAAACGTGCCCAGAGTTACCTTTTTAAAGTTCATTGAGTTGTGAAAAATGGTGGCTACACCTCCACCTCGTCTGTGCTTTCTGCTCCTGCTTAAGAAATTGTAATTTGGAGGAGTAGATTCTATTAATGCAGTTGTTTCGTTATTTTGATCTAGCCAAGTTTCTGATAAAAAAAAGGGGTGTAAATTAGGCTCAGTGATGAAGTCATTGATAAGAAAAGACTTCCCGGATAGAGATCTAATGTTTAATAAAGCTAACTTAAGTATTGAAATGATGGGCAGCTGAACCTTCTGAACCTTCTTGAGATTTTGTTTAATATGAGAGCGTGTGGTTAACGGTTTATGTTTCCTGCTGCTGATAATTACTGGTATGCTAAGTTCAGGGGTGCCGGGCGAGTTCTGGGAGACTGTAGGGGTAGATTCACTGCCCGGTTCCCTCAAATATCAAATATCTGTAATAATCAGTGGGGGGAAGGTCCCAGGCTTATTGACACTAGTCCCAGGCATTTGGTGTAGTCTAAGTTTAGGTGTTAATTGTGTCCCAAAATTGATTTGCTTGTTCAGTCTGTCTGTAAAGTTTCTAAATGGAGACTCATTTAATGTGGCTGAGTCACAGGAAGATGAAGACTTAATCTCTGATGGTTGTTTATCTGTTCGGTCCTGTGGTGTCATCATGACTTGCTGTTTTTGTTCTCTGATATCCATGGGCGCCTCAAGGTCAGCTTTTGGGAGCTAGTGTTTGGCTTTCTGATTTTGATAAGAGAAAATGCTTGCTGCTAACAGCTTTTCTCCGGCCTTGTTAAGATAACGTTGGCCTTTGAACAGATGGTTAGCACTTCCAAGTACTTTGAAATTGTTAATAAATGTGAATGACTTCTCAGCTGATTGTTTCTTCAACCATTTATGGAGCATGCGGAGTCTGCTAAATCTTTCATCATTCCCTTCAGGGACTGGTCCGCTGATGAGGAAGTTTACGTTAAGTACATCAAGTCTCTGTAGGAGATCAGAAAAGTCTCTCTTCAGAATCTCTGATTGTCTCAATGTGATATCTGCTGGTCCAGCGTGAATGATGAGCTTTTCCAAAGCAGGATATTGGTCCAAGATTTTTGGGATTTTTTCTGATATTTCTCTCACTGTATTTTTGTAGCAGCTATAAACTCTGGTGCTCTTGCTACAAAAAGCCTCAATTCCATTAATTGATCTGTCTTGGGGGGCTCTTACTTTGTTATGTGTCCGTTTGATGCGGCTGGGTTTCTCCTGGTGGCTTTGACTGATCCCGGGGGCTGCGTCATCTTTCAGGGAACTCAGGGCTGTGAATCTGTTTTGAAGCGGGATTCCAGGTGGAGAAATATCTCTTGTTTTTGGCTGAAACCTCTTTTGTTTACTTTTAGCAGAAGCGGCAGGTCTGGGTTCAGAGCTGTCTCTGTGCTGGAGTTTCTTTTGTTTTTTCTTCCTCGGAGACCGGGCTGGGGTTGATGATTCCGTGCGTTTTAAAGCTGGCCAGTCTTTATTAGAGTGCGGAGTTCTACCGCTCAGGCGCCTGTAGGGAGTCTCTGTGACACGGTTAGACCAATGTAACACCGGGCTGATTGTATTCAACGGTAAAGTTGTGTCGTTTCCATAATCAGCGTGGAGATCAAAATTAATTTCCAGACAACGTAGCTTCGTTTCAATGCCCTCAATTCTGTGGAGCAGTTTTTCTAAATCCTCAGCTGAGCAAAAAGCCATGTTGATAAGTCCATAAAAAAGTAATCCAAGAAGAGATCCGGTCCAATACAGTAACTCCAGGGGCTGGGTAGATAAAGTAACTAAGAAAAAATTAAGAAAAGAAAACAAGAAAAGCAAACAGAAAAGAACGGATCTGGAGAGAGACAGAGAGCAGCTGCTCCTCCTTCAGCAATCAGACAACAAAGGTTAAAGTCCTGAGGCCTGCGACGAAGGAGCAGGAGGCGTGGAGGCCTGGAACGAAGGAGCAGGAGGCATAGAGGCCTGCAACGAAGGAGCAGGAGGCAGGAAGGCCTGCAACGGAGAACCTTGTATCTTGGTGGACGGCTGCGGAGCAGAACCTGGTGTCTTGGTGGACGGCTGTTGAGCAGAACCTTGTGTCTTGGTGGATGGCTGCGGAGCAAAACCTTGTGTCTTGGTGGACGGCTGCACAGCAGAACCTTGTGTCTTGGTGGATGGCTGCGGAGCAGAACCTTGTTTCTTGAGAACCGGCTGCGGAGAACCTTCTGTCTTGGGAGCTGGTGTCGACTAAGGGGACCTTGGTAGGGTGCTGTGGACCCTCGGGAGGAGGGCGCTGGGGACCCTCGGAAGGAAGGTGCTGGGGACCCTCGGGAGGAAGGAGTAGAGGACCCTCGGGAGGAAGGCATAGAAGACCCACGGCGACGGCATGGCCCTGAAGACCAACGGCATGGCCCTGAAGACCCAACACGTTGCGCTGAAGACCCTGAGGCTTTGTCCCTTTGGACACCCAGGACAGAGTCAGGAATCCGAGGCGTGTCCCTCTGGAGACCCCCTGCGAAGTCAGTAGGCAGAGGCGTATCCTCCGGGACACCCCCTGCGGATTCAGGAGCCAGAGGCGTATCCTCCGGGACACCCTGGGCAGAGTCAGGAGACAGGGGTGAGTCCTCCGGGACACCCCCTTCGGAGTCAGTAACAGGGACCAGAGGTGTGTCCTCAAAGTCACCGTCTGCGGAGACAGGAACCAGAGGCGTGTCATCCAGAACACCCCCTGTGGAGACAGGAACAGGAACTAGAGGTGTGTCCTCAAAGTCACCCTCTGCAGAGACAGGAACCAGAGGCGTGTCATCCAGAACACCCCCTGTGGAGACAGGAACAGGAACTAGAGGTGTGTCCTCAAAGTCACCCTCTGCGGAGACAGGAACCATAGGCGTGAAGCGTTTCTTCTAAATGGTGCCAATTATATGCCTCAAACAAGGCTTCCAACATCCCTGAGTCATTTTTTATATTGTTGGAAGAGCTGAGTAAACTCTTCCTCTGTAATAGTGCTCAACAATGTGTAGTCTGGAGGAGAAGTGTAAGGCGGGGCTTGAGGCTTGCTGGGAGCCAGGACCGGAGACTCGGCACGCCGACCCTGCGCAGGGAGCGGAGCCCGTAAGCGCGTGTGCAGGCGGCGTCTGCAGCCGGTGGCTCGCAGCCTCGAGACACCGGGGCAGGAGGTGGGTCGCGCCGGTCGGGAACAGGGAGCGGACCCCAGAAACGCGGATGCAGGTGGTCAGCATCCGCCACCAGCCTGCTGCTCCGGGGAAATGGGACCTGGGCGGTCTGGACCCCGTGGTGTCTGACAGACAACTGGGGAACAAGGAAGTCGTCCACCGGACCCTCCCGGAAGGCTGTGGGAGCAGCACGTGGACAGCGGCAACGGCGACGGCCGGAAATCTCAGGGGCGGGGGTACGAACTGCCTCGTACCTCTGTGGCCCCACGCTGGGAGGACAGTAGGCCAGACGGGTGCCGACAAAAGGTGAATCCTCCACCAAGCCTTGGCTGCAGCACCAGTCCACAAGTTCAGACCACTCCTCCTCAGTATGGAAATACTCTGCTGGGTCCAACGGGCTGGTTCGTTCTGTCATGTTTAGGTTTATAGAGGACCAAAATGCCGAAGTATTAAAGGAATGTATTGTAATTAACAAGAAACAAACGCACTTACTAAATCACGGGGTAACCAGGTAACAAGGAGACCAGGAAACTCAGGAAAACGACAGGGAAGATTGACCAGGAAAGATAGACAGGCGACACGGAAGGCAGGAACCAGGCAACATACGGAGACAAGGAAGTGCAGGAAATAACTAATAAAGACTAGGAATAACATAATGTAATAGAACTAAATAAGGAAAAGAACAAGAACACAAACACGTAAGAACTATGACAGGATGAGAGCAGAATATATACTGAGGAGTGAAATGAGGAAGTGGCAGAGGAGACCAAGAACTAATTAGTGAAGGCGGATACAGGTGAGGACATTTAGTTGGACTGGGTGAGGAGCAGAGTGGCAGGGAGACAACAGGAAAGGCAAGGGTAACATAAAACTCTTAAGAAACTAGACACTACCTAAAGATATGGCTAGGAGAAACACTGGAGAACAGAAGGAAGAAATAAATAAGAAGACAAACTAAGGAAACACAAATAAGAAGGTGAACACAGAAGCAAAAGGGTGAAAAACATCTAAGAGCAAGAAGAAATACGGAAACATGGAAGTGCCAGAAATAACTAATAAAGACTAAGAATAACCTAACATGATAATAAAACTAAATAAGGAAAAGAACAAAAACACACCTAACACCTAAGAACTATGACAAAAACTTATATCTGTCAGTGTTTCCCACAGATTTGAAAGCAATGTGTGGCAGTCGGCCGGGGGGGGTGATTCCTACAGGGATTACCTATTTCCTAAAGGTTAATAAATCAATAAAAAAAGTTAATAATTGGTTACACAGACTGTATTACATTAATTTTAACACCCTATACATACATACCCTATATTTTACTGCAAACTTGCGACTATAGTTAACTTTCTAAAGAAGGCACAATCGCTTGTTTGCTAAGGGTCCGGACCTACAGTGACATCAACCCACTGAAGCTATTGTATTCAGAATATAAAATATTTTATAGCACTTTTTAATCTGTGATTGTGTGTTAAAAGTGTTCACGAGATATCGACCTTTTGCCAGCCATCTTTTCTGCACCAAATAGGCTACGTCTTCCACAGGTGATCCAGACAGACGTGGTGTGCACGGAGGGCAGGGGCTGTGTATGTATGTGTGTGTGTGTGTGTGTGTGTGTATGTGTGTGTGTGTGTATGTGTGGAGTGAGTGACAGAGAGCCGAAGAGAGAGCAGGGAAAGAAATTGCAGCTGAACGAATAAGCTGCGTGTTTTAAATAGCGTAAAAAAGAAAAACGAAACGCAATATGTGACGGTCGGTGTTGTTGTTTTTTGTTTTTTTGGGGTCGGTGTTCAATCTGTCGTGGTCGAAGTTTAATCTGTGGCGCACCGCCACATATTCGTCTATGTGTGGTGAAGAGATAAAAATTCTGTAAATGTTGTATGGGGGTTTAATTCTGTAGTGCATGTGGAAACACTTGAAACAGTGAACAATCAAGAAGAATGTGGTACATCACGCGTTGCCTTATGTGAAGAACCTGAGGGGAGGGGTTTCATGCAGTGGTTAAATAAAACCTCTGTGCTGACGTAGAACAACGCTCAGTTAGGGAGAACTGAGCCCAGCGAACGACGTCTCGCTGTTAAAATCTATAACTGCTGTCTGTTGTTTCTTATTGCTCCGCTTTACAGAAATGAACGAGCACGCTGGAAGGTGAAACAAGAGCCCGAGAGAGCTAAGGGGTCATAAAATTAAATGGGTGTCTGTTCCTTTAAGAAAGTGTTATGGAAAATTAAAGTATCTCAGGGTTTCCATAATAAAGAAGACTTGAGTCCCAGAAGGCGTTTAAGTATTCAATTCAAACATGTCTGGCCAGACCATGGAGGGGACAGAGTTACTCGTGCATCACCCTAACCAACCTTTCTAACTAACTGCTTAAATAGTATTCCCCAATCATTGTTTATCTCTATAGATGTCTTCTCCAACCTCCACGCCCCGCCTCCAGAGTGACTGCTTCATGCGAGTCATAGCAACGCATAAAGCAGCATATCCGAAGGCAAGACTGTTATCTTACTGCCCCGGCGTCTGTCTCTCTGATGACCTGACACATACATCTATCTCATAACATTAAGCTGGAACAATAAGCTTGCCCCTAACCTTGTCCTCTGCCTTAGATGCATTCACTAAACAGAGAATATACAATTAATTCCAAATTACATAACAATTTTCCACCACAATTCCCTGCTTTTATTAACTTAATTAATATCATAAATATAAAGGGAAAGTTCTAAAGGGCTATCACAAATCTCCCTAAATGGTTGGTAGGTTGATAAAAAAAAAGACAATGTTCAAAACACAAATTACAATCAGACATGAGACATGCTTGGCCAATGGAATTAGCTCACAGTGACAAATATTAGATCCTTCCAGATGACTTTGCTGAGACTCCTGTGCATTGAGACTGAAAACCCATGGGGTCTTCTTACGCCATTTTGTGTGGGCAAAATGTAATCTCAACAGCCCCTCGCCCCAGAGGCGGCCATCCACAGGTCTCGTCATCGGTCAGGATGCTCTAGATAAAACACAGAACAAAGGAGAAATTATGTAGCATCTTCCAGTACACTTCAGAGGGTATTACATCAACACTAGGTCAAGGTAAACAAGGTCTTCCCTTGTTGTTGTCTGTTGCCTTGAAATCAGCCTCCGCCAGCATCCAGTGACCCATAGCCACCGATCAGTCCTTCTCCGGAATGGAGAGAGTGGTCTCCCCTCAGAAGGTCCTCCAGTGAGAACCTCCCAATGCGACCCTTGGGAGCTGAGCTAATTAGGTATTAGAGCATTGATGTTCAAACACAGGTGAGCCAATTCACAAAGATGAAAAGGATGAAGATGACAAGTGATTAAGTGGAACCAACACCCTCGGAGTATGTTTTCAGATCAACCTGATGCAACTGTGTGCAAAAGCAATTCTAAACAACTCACAACCTGGTTAATGAGCCAAACCTCATCAACTGAAGCTAGATTACATCAGCATGAAGTAAAGAAGGTTTTCAGATCAAATTAAAACTTTGTAAAGTTCCCAGACACAATATGTACTACAAGTCTGAACCTGAACCGAAATGGAATATGAAGTCAGACGTCAAGTCCAGGTAGTAAAAAACCCCATTAATTTATGTCAGAGTTATGATTCACAAGAAACCCAATTAAACCTGTGTTACAATTCTCTTCATAATCCCTGAAAAATCTGTTCCAATTACTATCAAATCCAATTCCCCCCTTTTTTTAAGGCATCGTCTTTACCTCAAATGTGTGATTATTATTTAACATTTCAATTATTATGGCCTTAAGTCAAAGTTCTCTTTTTTTGTGGCTAAAGCTTTATTCTTTACAATTTAATGTTGTAATCCTAAATTTGTTTTATGATTTCTACCTCCTTTGTGTGAATCAAAATGTATGTACGGTCTATGATCTAAATGCTTCTATTAGCCTATCTGTCACTTTGCTGCCGGTACAGCAGAAGTTCCCCTTCATGGGAAAATAAAAGCATGATTCATGAAGTTAAGCATTACCGTATTTTAATTTGGAAAGCTCATGTTTGAAACAGGAAGTGGTTTTGCGCAAAACAAACAGTTTGACTAACCCGGACTCGTTAACATCCAGGAAGTAACTGAAAATTCAAGACTAAACTTTTCATCAAAACAAGTCTTTAAGTTCCTATTTGTAGACTTCCAGCCGCAGAGCTATTAACGCTTCATCAGTGTCGGGATCTGTGATTGTTTACAACCAGAGAATCGCAGCACATCGGTCGTATGAAAGAAGCTTGTGGCTCAATTAATTGATTAGCAACTAGAGAATCATATTAAACCTGCAACGGACTTTATTTCAGATCATTTTTACAACATTGTAGTTAATAACTCGCTGGCTAAGATTAACCTTAGAGTGTTTACCCGCGTTGTTTCTCATGCGTTTTCTGTAAATTACTCAAGAGACTGAAATACTTTCATACTGCCACTCGCATCTGTATCAGTATATATATGTCCGATTCTAACTGTGCGTTTTCCGTGTTATTTCTATTTACTGCGGAGTAGGCTACGTGTATCAAAGGTATTAGTTAAACATAGAAACCATCATTCATCTAGTTTATAGCTGAATTGCAACGTTTCTCATAGGATCTTAAAAGAAAGTTTTCAAGCTAAGGTTCCCAGGCCAAACGCTGCCACTCCTTAATCATGAACACAGAGTGTTATAGTTTTAGGTCGAACCAGTTTTAATCAGTTACAATAGTTCAAATTTTATATTACCATTTACCTTATTGATTAGCACAAATCTAACAGCTGTAACTCACTGAGAACTGCACACCCATTTAATAGGGGGACCATATTCTGAGAATCCAAAAAGAGGACACCCTCCCCAGCATGGGCGTGACTACCCCCTGAATTAAATCTATAATTTAATATGGATTCAGGTTAGAAAATACTCAAATATTAGATTGATGAGGTAAATACAGTCGGATGTAATTTCCATCTTTTTAATGAATTTGAAGGATTGCTTTGAAAAACCAGCAATAAATCAAATAGACTAAAGAATTTCTATTCATATTTGCAGAAAAATATCATTATTAATGATTGTTGGAAATGTGTTCCAGCAAATATGTTTTTTAAAATGATGTAGGAATTTATTCTCCAGTAAATCATTGAGTCATGTTTAGTGATTTACCTGCTTTCTGACAGAGAACTTCTTCTGTATCTTATGACATGCAGACTGGATGGTACGACTTGAAAACTTTATTTTCTAGTTGATGCCTTAGATTAAGTAATTAATCATTATTACATTATCAGCATTATAAACTATAGCAAGTTTTCAAGATAATAGATTATTTTAAACATTAAATCTGACTCATATTGACCAATCTAGATCATAATAATCAGACTCTGGCATCCATCATTCATTATGCTATAAAATTGGAATTTTCTCCTTTTTATTTTATCTATTTTTACCCAAGATCATTTGATGTTAAGATTGCAGTTTTCTAGATCTGTTGCGTTCAGTTTTTCAGATAGAGCGATGACATATTTATAATCCTGAGATCCCGAGAAATCCACTGATACTAAATGCATGTCAAATTCATTAAAAAGCCTATTATGGAAATATTATTTAACAAGGATGAGAAAAGATAATGGAGTGTTTCCACGTCCTTCAGTCAGCATGCAGACACATCTCACAAGTAGGTGACCCAAGACACAGAAAGTATCTTTGAGCTTCTCACATGTTGGTTCAACATAACAGTACATATCTCAGTTAACACAGAGACTTAACCTTTGACATGATCAATATATTTTTCCACATTAAGCCATTCAAATCTTCTTTTATAAAAAAATGCTACGCAGAAAAATTCTCACAACAGGCCTCAAATAATTTAGGCTGTGATAACAGCCAAGAGAGCTACAACAAAACTAGTTCAAGTTCAGGATTTGATTTTTACCCCTAAACACCAAGTGATTATATATTATTTGCTTTCTTAATTTGAAAAGTGATACGTCACTGTTGACGAACAAATACGTTTTGTTGGATTTGCTTTTACTACAAGAAAGTAAAACAATTGGCTAAACTGTGTCCAACAGCAGTAATTCAGTATGCCCATTCATTTGGAAACAAGCAATTAAATTCCAACATTTCATGTTCTTATTACGTTTTATTATTTATTACTATTTTAAAGAAAACGGGTCCCCAGAGTGTTTTAGCAGCTACAGGGGATAACACTTCTTAGCCTCCCTTGTAAGGTCTAAGAGAAAATGTTAGAATTTGAATTCCCTTCACCATAGCCCCAAATAAGCCAAAATATATAAGCACCCCCCCAAACTCAGGTACGCACAGGTAACCTCCAAAGCCACTTGTTCATACCTTTTTGGGCCGAACCTCGAACATGACTCCTCCCCTGTGGACAAAGTGGTCACTCCATTCTAGAAAAAAAGCAAAAAAGAATGAGAACCAGCCTGACTTGCATTCTGGTTCAGTTGAAATTGAACATTGCATTGGTTGTCATAAGCAAAATTCCAAACTCACAGGACCACTGTATTGTTACAATTGATGGCCCCTAAAAAGCATTTCAGACATGTTAATATTTACTTAACAGTGAGACGTCTTCCCTTTGTGTACAAAGTCAGGTGCCTTATATTAAAACCCATTTATATAACTTCCTGTGTTTACCCACCAGAGTGACAAAACCATCAGATTTCTAGGATCAAACCTTCTCTCATTACCTCTTGCCCCCTTATCCTGGAAGGAGACACAGAACACTTCACAGCTTGAGATCAATTCAGTAATTTTCCAAGCAAAATTTCTAATAAGGCCCACTAACTGCTCTGACGCTTGAATGTTCCCCAGATAAGATTAGTATTTACCTTTTTTCCATTTATTTAAGACCTAAGTAGCCTAAGGACCAGTCATCTTTATTTTAATGTTACCCAGCAGAAACCTAAAGTTTTATTTTTTAGTTGTGTTCAAATTATAGCCTAAACAATGTTGTTTTACTATTGCTTCTCACAGCAAAGTCTTTTTATTTTTAAGTCTCGTGATTGTTTACATTAGCGCCTTGCAAGCTGATAAAAAATTCGTCCTTCACAGCTGTGGAGAAATCTAAGCAGCGTTACTGTAAAAGGTACTATCTACTTTAGTTAATGTTCACAGTTCTATGATTTATTACTTTCTTATAACATAAACCCCAAAATACAAGAAAAAAATAAACCCCAATTGTTCCAGAAAGAAAGGAAAATATGTTTTCACTGTCAGTCAGCTTAGTCAATATCAAGTCAGTCAGGGTATAATTCACAACCTACTCTAAATGCCCCAATCAACTTTATTTGTTCTAGTTGTAAAATCGGAACGTTTCCGTTTCTAAGTTAGTGCACACAAGCTGCAACAGCTAAGGAAACTTGTACTTAGTGTAATAACAATTCCATCAAATAACTTTCAACAAAAATGAAATAAAATGTGGGCTCTCCTGACAGAGAGCATTAGGAGAGAAAAGAAAAGACTTCTTGACCATTTACCAGATAACTCCCCCGAAGGCAAATGATCATGTCACTCTCTTGCCCAAAAAAAAATAGATGTGCAACACATTCTTTAAGCTCTGATTAGACTAAACTCACCGGATGACGAATCTTCACCTTTTCAGAGCTGTAGAAGTTTCGTTGTCTGCTTTACCCTGTCTGTCTGGGACAAATAAATTCAGGTTTAGTTGCACATCAACTTTCCCTTACAAATTACAACACAATAACAAAACAAATTAGAACATAAAAAATAGAAAGAATCAGAAATTATGGCCTGCTTCCATCGAGACCCCTTTCGCTCTAAGGGTCCTCTGGCAGAAACAAAACAAAAACAAAACAAGATTTACTTTCCTAAGGGAGTGTGTATGTGTGTGTGTCATAAGCAGGTGTCTCAGAGATAAAATACAGCTACATCAGTCAGCAAGCATTTCTTAATTGCATTTGAGCTGTGTGTGTTTTTGGTCCTGCCTGAATTTCACTGGATCATCTGCAGGCTGGCCGGCCCAGGGCCCCCCTCTCTCGATCCAGCCAATCGCCATGTTTCAGGGACCACAGCCCCCAAATAACTCATCTCACCTGAGCAAGAGTTTTCCCCTCTGCCCACTGGTCAGCCCGCATTGAGGCTGGAGTCCGGCCTCCGCCTTTGTTATGGCTGCCAAACCCCTTATTCCAAGGGTGGGGGAGGTACTAGGGCTCCTTGTGGCCCTCCCCAGGCGCCGCTGGACCGAAGGCAAGGGTCCCAACCAGCCTGAAGAAAAACACAGGACAACTCAGCGAAACTCATCGCAGTTCTACCATGGAATGTGTAACAATAACTGTGTGTGCGTGTGACATTCTGCATTATACCAAGTCATCAAACAAATGATCTTAATGCTCAAACACTCCAGTTCTGGAAGAAGCAAACAAGAGTAAATAAAAGAGAAATAAATAAAACCACATAAATAAACCACAAATAAATAACATAACTTTTAGATTTTCTTTCAGATTATCCAAAGTCCTCCCCTGGGCCCCTTTAATTCTTTTATTCTTTTTTCTGTCGACATATTGGACTTTCTGGAGGTGAAGTGTTGCTAGATTACAGACCCGATTGTCTGCCTGGGTACCCAGTATTGATGAAGGACGTCTCCCCCATCGCTTTCTAGTTTCCTTAAGTGAAACAAAAGTCTAAAAAAACCCTTGTCGGAAAATAATCATTCAACTTAATTAGTTGACCACTTGTCCAACTGCCGTGCTCCCAGGTAAAACCCGGAGCAAAAACCGTTACTTTCTTTAACATTGATTAAATAATTAGCCATACAATTATATATAAGTATATATATTATATTAAGTAATCAATCAACCGCATGTAAGTAAATAAACACGAAACCGCTAGCAAATATTTCACCTCCTGAGAGTGCAAATAAAATTCTGTTATCAATATTTATTTAAAGGACTCAGTCTTACCAGGTTCTGTCTCAGGCGACGGCCGGGCCGACAGAGACGCTTTAAGGCCTCCATCTCCCAAACAGCTACTGGAGGTAAGAGGCTGGGAGAAAATTTCTCAGGACGCTAGCAACTCCCTTGACCCTGTCCCTGCCGGTCCATTCCGTTCGCTGAGGCTGCGTTGTTGCGCCAAGTGTTATGGAAAATTAAAGTATCTCAGGGTTTCCATAATAAAGAAGACTTGAGTCCCAGAAGGCGTTTAAGTATTTAATTCAAACATGTCTGGCCAGACCATGGAGGGGACAGAGTTACTCGTGCATCACCCTAACCAACCTTTCTAACTAACCGCTTAAATAGTATTCCACAATCATTGTTTATCTCTGTAGTTGTCTTCTCCAACGTTCACGCCCCGCCTCCAGAGTAACTGCTTCATGCGAGTCTTATAGCAACGCATAACGCAGCTCATCCGAAGGCAAGACTGTTATCTTACTGCCCTGGCGTCTGTCTCTCTGGTGACCTGACACATATATCTTTCTCATAACATTAAGTTGGAACAATAAGTTTGCCCCTAACCTTGTCCTCTGCCTTAGATACATTCACTAAACAGAGAAAATACAATTAATTCCAAATTACATAACAATTTTTAAATTTTAAATTGTGGGGATTTAAATTAGAGTGAAAAAATACCTTCCAACAATTTTGGTGACCCCAACGGGATTTCTGGAGGAGCAAAGGAAAACGTGAGTTTGGAATAATAGGATTTTGTTGAAATTGTTGTGATCGACAGATACTGGAGACCGAAGGACGGAAGTGACCCAGGTCTGAAGTCATTTGGTAAGCGCTGCCACACGGGGCACCAAATTGACTAATCTAAAATTACGTTCTGTCTGTAGTTCTCCAGTAATGTTGATTTCTGTTTCTACTGAGGTAAAAAGATGTCGACCGGGTTGGTATTCTCAGGGTGTGGCCTGCCATAGGTAAGGTGAGACGTCCATATTGAGAGCCTGCGGTTAAGCTAGTGGTTGAGATCCACAAAATGTCTGAAAAAACAAAACAAAACAAAAAACCCAGAGGTCAGAGAGCGATTTCAACCCTGGCATTTCTTGTTCCTTCGAGCAGGATCCCAAATCTGACTGGATGTCCGGGAGGAACCGCAGGTTGCTGAGAGCCAGTGCATGGCCTGGTCTAGAACCAGCTTGATTAAAGCCCTCCAGCTCAGCGTTAGGTCTAGGAGGCCAGCAAACCCATGCAGTTCTTCCCCGGAGCAACAGTTGGTGACAGGAGTCTTCCTTCACAAGGACACCAGCCAGTGAGCACAAAATTTGTTGCGTGAAAGAATAAAAAAAAAATAAGAGAAAAGAGAAATAGGCTTATAGGTTCGGGACCTATTTAAAGCAACTTTGGGATTTGGCAAATAAAGATCAGGGATCTTTGCGTGATGATCGGGGATCTCACAATGAAAATCCATGGTAAAACAGAATATGACTGGGGTTTGACCCCAGCAAAGAGCGCAGAGGTCTGGGATCTCAATAAGAAATAATAATAAATAATATATGATAGTAATAATACTAGTGTTGAGGCTATGGCCTTTACTGAACGAACTGGATCTCCCAGCATCCTTCCACTGAACGAACTGCATCTCCCAGCATCCTTCCACTGAACGAACTGCATCTCCCAGCACCCATTGCGCTGCCCTCGACCCATTCTCATTGGTCTGTGGCCAGTGATGACATCACAGAGTTGATAAAAGCAGTGCGAATATTGAAATCAGCGTCTCTTTTGGTCCCAGAGCGGTGCCTGTGAGGAGACGCTTTAATCCACTGCCAGCATTTTCCCCTTTTTCCGTTCAAACCTGCTAGACCAGAAGAACTTCCCTTTTAAACTTCGAAGTGAATCGGCCAATCAAACAGACTCCTTGTCAGCGTAACCGAGGAGTCAGCTGGTCATCTGAGCTCTATTGAAAACAGGCCTGAGTCCCTCAGCGCCTAAAAGTTGGACGTCCGCTTTTCTGACCTCGGTTTTGCGCAAAACCGCTCCTTTAAACTGGACACTTTCTACGTTCTTCGTCGTGGACTGTGGAGAGCTGCCCCCACCAAGTAGGATTAAACTGATTTATGGCCTCAGTTGATCCCCTTTCTCCGTCGCCCTCGTTTCCTTTGTCCAAGCCACCATTGCTAATGAAACTAGCGTTTTGTTGAATTGTCACGCGGTCTTTCTTTGTCTTCCTTTGTGAACCGATCGCGCCAATTGATAAGACTTGAGTTATTTATCGCATTGAGTGTGCTAAACTGAACCCCCCTCATCCGCTCGCTGTCTCCCACACACACACACACAGCGCTGCCCACACACACACAGCCGCACACACACTCCCCCTTCCCTCGACATTAACTTTGTTCTATATTTTTGCATGCGTTAGAATAGATGGAAATTATGAATGAAATGTAATCTGTAAGGTTGACCAATTACATTAATAAATTCCCTTAAGTAACGAGAAGTTTCCTGTGCTATTTCAGTGTGTGCTGTAAAGTTTGTTTTAACCCTGCGGACGAACTCTACGCCTTTTCAGAGAGACTGACAGTCTGGTTTAATTAAAATTATCTCATTTATGAGATTGGTGCCCAGAAATCTTTAATAAACAGGTTTAACTATAACGTCATCAATAATTATATTCATATTAAATTATTGATTATAATTATTGATGCTCAGAAAACCAGACAACAAATATTTATTATTAATAGTTACAACATTAATGGTCCGTCCCATGTGAAGCTGCTAGGAAAAGATAAATAAACCGCATACACTGAATAAACAGTCAGATTATTCGGCCAGATCTTAAAGCGATAAGGTTTGCAACCTTCCCTGGTGATAATCTTCTGCTTTGGAGTTTGACTAAGCTGATAGAAATATTTGGCAGACGTTTTTATGGGATTAATTGAGGAGCATTGTGCTGTGTTTGGCTTTTGAATGGTAATTCATCTTAACTGTGGTTTCTGATAAGTTCTGCACGTTGCCGCTCAGAAGCAGCAATTCTGCTTTGTGCTGTAGCCAATGGAAGCATGGTAGTGCTGAATTAACCTGCTGCTAATCAGAATAATTAAAATGGATTTTTAAATCCATTATTCAAGCTGTTCAATCTGCAAGTAATTGTTCATATACTTTTTGTGCTCCTTAATGTGCATTAAAAATTTCGGTGTTCCAAATTCATAAAAATTTTTTATTGCTAAATCTGCATTTAAATTAATAATTCAAAATTTCAATCTGGAAGCAATCAGCTTGAAAATTAGTTTCCCGGTGTGCTGTGGAAAAGCACCCTGATTTAAATTCCAACAAAAAATTTAAATTGCTTAACCTGCATTTAAAAAATAATTCCAAATTTCAATCTGGAAGTAATCAGCTTAATTTTTTTTTCTCAGTGTGTTGTGCAAAAGCACCCTGATTTAAATTCCAGCTAAAAATTTAAGTTGCTTAACCTGCATTTAAATTAATAATTCCAAATTTCAATCTGGAAGCAATCAGCTTGAAAATTAGTTTCCCAGTGTGCTGTGGAAAAGCACCCTGATTTAAATTCCAGCTATTAAATTAAATTGCTTACCCTGCATTTATTCCTCATTGCTCAGGCTGCATTTGAACTAATTATACAAGTTTAAAGGAAACTCATGCTCAATTAAACGCTTTTGCTCTTGGTACTTCTGAGAGAATTTGTTTTCGTTTTCAAGCATCTAATGTTTGTTTCCTTGTGTGTGTCCCTAATGTGTATTTTTGCCTGATTTTAACTACTGCTAACTCACTGCTAACCTTGATTAGAGAGAGTGAATCTGCGTTGCATTGCTAATTGCTGTTCCCTTAAATGAAATAAGGAGTTCATATTTAACACATAGCATTCTGAAATACTATAAAGTAGTATTGTGTAAGTCACAAGTGATTTTGGCAGCTTGTGCAATTATTTATTTTGCGCACATAAACCTGTGGAATATGCAAAGAGACCAGAGCATATTTATCTGAGGTAGTGACAAGTTGGTGCGTGTTTTGCTTTTGAGCAATTGTAAACTTGGCATATTGGCTGCTTGAGATTTGGTCTCATTTTATTATCTCAATTTTCTTCTTTTTAAATCTTTTATTTTATTCTCTTTCTGTTTCTTCTGGTGCCTTAAAAGATGGAAGCCTCAGGCTACCATGCAGCTGATGCTGTGGGCCCAGAGAGCGCTGGAGCAGCAGGTAGTTGGAAATCTTATTCGCCTGCCATCACAGGAAAGCGAGTACCTACACGGTTATTATATTGAAGTCTGTACAGAGAGAATACAGAGTTTGGTGGGATTTATGGAAAACCAAGATAAAGAAGTGAAGGTTTCCGATGTCCTCGGCCAGCTAACGTTGTTGCTTCAACGTAGATTGCAGTTGGAAAGCCAGACAGTAGCACAGTTAAAGCAAGAAAGAAACACTGCAATTTTTGAGCTTCACGAAGCTAAGATAGAGTTACAGAAGAGTGCTGAGGAAGAACGTGTCCCACCTCCCTTAGAGCAGATTCATCCCAGCATTCAGAGAGTTAAATCTCAGTAGCTGATTTCTGATCAAGCAGGTGTCACTCCACACAGGTCAGCGAATGACCCCTCCTTTCTTTCTGAAGCAGGGAGACCTCTGGTTGAAGCTGCGACCCCCCTTTCTCTGCCAGTGGTGAGTGAAGGTGTGAAAGCTGCAGCTGCAGCACCAGACCAAGAGCTGCACCCTGCAGGCAGAGCAGAAAGAGGGAGGGCTCCCAGGGTGGACCACTATGCATCTGGCCCCCCACAGAGACCATGGGACAGGAGCATGCGGAGTCCAGGTGGGCCAGATTTCCTGACACACCCTAGTGCGCGACAGGTGCAAAACCCTAAGCTGCGCCCACAGCATTACTTTGATCCCGACCAGCAGGAACGCTCATCTAGTGATTCAGAAGAGAGCGCTCCCTACAGAGAATCAGGAATCCGCACGCGTCAGTTAGAGTCGCTTGCCAGAGACATAGAACGTTTCGACCCAAGCTCGAATGATTCTAACATACATGACTATTTGAGAGAAATAGAAAGGGTTCTCTTAGATTTACCACAGCCTTCATCTCGTGAAAAATTAAAACTGATCTGGAAGACAACTTCTCGAAGTGTCCACAGTTTTATGGAAACGTTATCGCCTGGCGTTAGAGATAGTTATTCAAAGTTGTGTGGAGCACTTAGAGAAGAATTCACAAACTATGCTGACGCAGCTTCTGCAGCCATAAACGCATTTATGATCCTACAGAAGAAACATGAGTACCCGCGCTATTATTACCGGTGACTCAGAGCTGCTTATTTCCAGGGGCAGAGCGCTCCTGGCTTAGAAGAAGACCCGGCTTTTAAGTCTCTATTTCTCCATAATCTTCACCAGTCCATACGCTTTGAAGTAACCATGCATTGTAGAGTCAGAAACTTAAAGATGCAGGAGATTAGGAAGTATGCCCAGCTCGCGTGGGAAACGCTGAACAGGCCCCACCAAGTGGAGAAGGAAGCCAGAGTTTTGCAGGTTAGTACAGAAATGGACCCAAACCTTGGCCTGGAAGGTCAGGAAGCTCCCCCCACCAGGAACAAGGCTGGAGGTGGGTCCAGGAAACAGAACAAGTTCCCTAAACAGAACCAGGGGGGTGGAAAGAGGCAAACCTCAAAACCCAAGCTGCCAGACCACACCCAGTCTGAAAAAGGTCCACCCCGTCAGTACCAGGTGAAGCATAAGGGCAACTTTGAAGGTAAGGCTAGAAATAACGCTTTAACCATAAGAGACATAGAAGATGTTTGTCGTAGGTTTTTCTCTGAAGCAGTCGAGCAGCTGAGAAATCCAGTCAGCTCAAAAGGGACACCTCAGCCTCGAGACGAGTCAGACCAGAAACCACCGTCTGTATGACTAGGCGTGGATCCGATTCCTACAGCTACAGTCTATGTAATCAGCTGGGGGAACGCAAAATCAACACCTCAGGATCTCACTGAGGCTCCCCCAGTGGACACACCACAAACACGATTTCTCACATTTCTTGGTGAACTAACTCACCAGAACCATGCACGTCGCCTTTACTGTCAGACCATTGCTGGAGGGTGCATTCAGGCTAACGCTCTGCTGGACACAGTTTCAGAAATTAGCTTAATGAGCTCAGCTTTGTTTGAACAGGTTTCTCAGGCCATGATTCATTAGGTACACCATTCCAACTTGAAAGCTGCGATGTACAAATCACCAGCTACACACAAAATCAGTCATGCATCACTAAGCGGGTGTGGCTGGACATCACTTTCCAGAACATGACCTTGGTTCACCCAGTCTATGTCTGCACATTAGACACAGAGCCTCTCCTCATTGGACAGGACCTGCTCGAGAGGCTGGCTCCTCTCATCGACTGCCAGCAGGGGAAACTCTGGGCCCAGGTGGAGGTGCCAGAGCCACTAAGCACAGACAGCAGGCACCCAGCTTCCAACCATCAGGTAGCTAGCTTAGAGGAGTCCAGAGAACCCTTGTCAAAGCTAATCCCACTCCCAGAGACGGTCCTGAACACCTCAGCTGCACCAGTGAGCTCAGTCAGGCAGGGAATCCCCCTCCGCAGTTATGCATCATTTCTCTGCTCCTTAAAGAACACAGGTGCAAAGCTCTACAGCCCCCGAGTGGTTGGAGGCATACACATTGGTGACAGTTGCATCCCAGATGTACTTCTAGCACTCTGGCTAGATAAATCAGCAGTCAGTAAGGAGGTCTTTGACAGTCAGTGTCAGGAAGACCCCTGCTGGTTAGGGTTACACGCAGCCACAGACTCCGGGCAGCCGAATGGCCTCAACTCCCCCTGAAAGCGGTTGGGCTTTGCACCCTTGGGGTGCGGATCGGGCCAAAACAGCTTTCACATGTTTTCAGCATTGTTCCCCTTCTAGACCCCCCCGTGTTCATCGGAGCAGATCTATTTTCATTCAATTCAGTTTATTTATATAGCGCCAATTCACAACAGATGTCATCTCAAGGCATTTAACAAGCAGTCATTTCAATACATTTATACAAACATTCCAATCAGTTAAAAAGTTTCCTATTTAAGGAATCCCAGCAGATTGTGTCAGTCATTGGCGTGAGGTTGGGCCCCGTTGATGCAGACTTTCCAACCACAGCAATCCTTCAGCAATCCCTCATACTGAGCAAGCATGTAGCGAAGGTGGAGAGGAAAAACTCCCCTTTAACAGGAAGAAACCTCCAACAGAACCAGGCTCAGTAGGAGCGGCCATCTGCCACGACGGTCTGGGGGTTTGAGAAGACAGAGCAGAGACACAGAAGGAACAGAAGATCTGGTATAAGAGAACTTTCTATGTTACAGAAAGTAAAAAGTTGATAACAGACACAGTGGATGTTCAGTTACTAGGAGGATCATCCCAGTCCATGCCCCCCGTCGAACAGCCAAGCAGGATACCAGACCAGGTATATCTTCTATGGAGAGAAAAACACTGAGAGAAAACAAAGTTAACAGTCGAAATAACAGAATGTACTGTAATACAACTGGAGAGTAGTAGGAGAAAACGAAGTAGCAGAGTGAAGAAAATTGGTAAGTCTGTCCTCCAGCAGTCTAAGCCTATAGCAACATAACTACAGAGATAGCTCAGGATGACCTTAGCCACTCTAACTATAAGCTTTATCAAAAAGGAAAGTTTTAAGCCTGGCCTTAAAAGTAAACAGAGTGTCTGCCTCACGGACTAAAGCTGGGAGCTGGTTCCACAGGAGAGGAGCCTGTTAACTAAAAGATCTGCCTCCCATTCTACTTTTAGAAATCCTAGGAATTACAAGTAAACCTGCAGTCTGAGAGCGAAGTCCTCTGTTAGGAACATAAGGAACAATTAGATCTCTGATGTATGATGGAGCTTGATTATTAAGGGCTTTGTATGTAAGAAGAAGGATCTTAGATTCTATTCTGGATTTAACAGGGAGCCAATGAAGGGAAGCTAAAACAGGAGAAATGTGATCTCTCTTTTTAATATTCATCAGAACTCTTGCTGCCGCATTTTGGATCAACTGAAGGCTTTTAATGGCATTTTGTGGACTTCCTGATAGTAAAGAATTACAGTAGTCCAGCCTTGAGGTAACAAATGCATGGACTAGTTTCTCAGCATAACTCCTGGACAGGATGTTTCTAATTTTAGCAATATTCCGGCGGTGAAAGAAAGAAATCCTAAAAACCTGTTTAATATGGGATTTAAATGTCAAGTCTCGGTCAAAAATAATGCCGAAGTTCTTTACGTTATTACTGCGGGCCAATTTAATGCCATCCAGATGAAGTGATTGACTAATCAGTTTCTGTTTAAGAACTTCTGGTCCAAAGACAGCAACTTCTGTTTTGTCAGAATTTAAAAGCAAAAATTTCAGGGTCATCCATGTTTTTATGTCTTCCAGACATGCCTGTAATCTACCTAACTGACTGGGTTCATCAGGATTTATGGATAAATATAGTTGTGTATCATCTGCATAGCTGTGGAAATTTATCCCATGCTGTCTAATGATTCTACCAATTGGGAGCATATATATGGTGAACAGAATTGGTCCAAGAACAGAACCCTGTGGAACTCCACAAGTAACCCTTGAGAGTAAAGAAGATTAATCATTTAGATGAACAAACTGGAATCTATCAGACAAATATGATATAAACCAGCCTAGTGCGGTTCCTTTGATCCCTGCAACATGTTCAAGCCTTTCTAAGAGAATATTATGATCGACTGTGTCAAAAGCAGCACTGAGATCTAACAAAACCAGAACAGACACAAGTCCATTATCTGAGGCCATGAGAATATCATTAGTAACCTTCACCAGTGCTGTTTCAGTGCTATGATGAGCTCTAAAACCTGACTGAAACTCTTCAAACAGCTCGTTACTGTTTAGATGCTCACAGACTTGATTAGCAACAATTTTCTCAAGGACTTTGGATAAGAAAGGAAGGTTAGATATAGGTCTGTAATTCACCAAGTCATCTTGATCAAGGGAAGGTTTCTTGAGTAAAGGTTTAATTACAGCTATTTTAAATTCCTGTGGTACGTATCCGTTTACTAAGGATAGATTCATCATATCCAAAATGGTGCCAGGAACCAAATGGAACACTTCTTTAAATAATTTGGTTGGAATTGGGTCCAACATACAAGTTGAAGGTTTAGATGAGGCTAATATTTTTGATAATTCCGAAAGCTCGACTGAGTCAAAACAGCCTAAGCACAACTGAGGTTCTACAGTTCTTTCCGATACTGCCTCATTTACTGAGGAAGAAGTAATCATGTTTGGGAGGAGGCCAATGATTTAATTTTTAATAGAATTAATTTTATTTATGAAGAATCCCATAAAATCATCACTGCTAAGAGCTGGGGGAATAGTTGGCTCAACAGAGCTATGACTCTGTGTAAGTTTGGCAACTGTACTAAAAAGAAACCTAGGATTGTTTTTATTCGCCTCTATTAATGATGAAAAATATGCTGTTCTAGCTTGTCGAAGGGTCTTTTTATACAGCAGTAGACTGTTATTCCAGGTTAAATAGGAATCCTCTAGGTGTGTAGAGCGCCATTTTCTCTCCAACTTCCTAGTATTCTGCTTTAAAGTACGCAACTCTGCGTTGAACCAAGGAGTCAGCCTCCTATGGCTAGCCACTTTCTTTTTTAAGGGAGCTACACTATCTAATGCCAAACGCAATGAGGACGTAACGCTGTGAACCAGATCATCAATTTCTGAAGGGTTAGAGATAGAATTGCTGCCATCCACTGTGTTACTTCTGAGACACTGAGGAAAGTAAGAATGGAACAGATTATTTAAAAATTGTTACAGCATTGTCTGATGAAGCTCTACTATAATGACATTTTCAGTCAGATTTAAGATGGTCAGTTAAAGTAAATTCAAAAGTTATTAAGAAGTGGTCAGACAGGACCGGGTTATGTGGGTGGACTGTTATTTCCTCACACTCAATACCGTATGTCAGTACAAGGTCCAAAGTGTGTTTGCCCGAGTGGGTTGATCCCTGTACTTTGTGAGTAAAGCCAATTGAGTCTAAAATAGCATTAAAGGCTGCATTTAGGCTATCACTTTCAGTATCCACATGAATATTAAAGTCCCCCACTATAATAACCCTATCAGTATTTAATACTAAATCAGATAAAAAATGTGAGATCTGATCCAAGAATTGAGAGTAAGGGCCTGGTGGAAGATACAAAACCACAAACAAAAATGGTCTTAATGTTTTGCAACTTGGATGAGGAAAATTAAGGGTTAGATGTTCAAAAGAACTGCAGCTATCAATTGGTCTGGGACTAATTAGTAAATCTACTGGTTCGGCTCGGCACAGAGCTGGACACTTTCAACCAGGTCATTTGGACGCGAGCCAGCGCAACCCTTCCGGATGAGCCCCGAAGTCATGCTGTCAGGCCAGACCGTCCCTCAGGCCTGCCAAGTTGCTAGTGAGAATAGCATGCTGATACCACCAAGAACAGCAGGGGTGGCAATACGCTTAGTGGTTTTTTCTCCTACGACTCTCCAGTTGTATTACAGTACATTCTGTTATTTCGACTGTTAACTTTGTTTTCTCTCAGTGTTTTTCTCTCCATAGAAGATATACCTGGTCTGGTATCCTGCAATGCCCTGTTGGACGGGGGGCATCGACTGGGATGATCCTCCCAGTAACTGAACATCCACTGTGTCCTGTTATTAACTTTTTACTTTCTGTAACAGAGAGAGTACTCTTATATCGGATCTTCCTTTCCTTCTGTGTTTCTGCTCTGTCTTCTCAAACCCCCAGACGGTCGTGGCAGATGGCCGCTCCTACTGAGCCTGGTTCTGTTGGAGGTTTCTTCCTGTTAAAGGGGAGTTTTTCCTCTCCACCGTCGCTACATGCTTGCTCAGTATGAGGGATTGCTGAAGGATTGCTGTGGTTGGAAAGTCTGCATCAACGGGGCCCAACCTCACGCCAATGACTGACGCAATCTGCTGGGATTCCTTAAATAGGAAACTTTTTAACTGATTGGAATGTTTGTATAAATGTATTGAAATGACTTCTTGTTAAGTGCCTTGAGATGACATCTGTTGTGAATTGGCGCTATATAAATAAACTGAATTGAATTGAATTATGAAAGGCCAACAGCCATTGGGTAAGCAAGCGTTTTTCCAGCCAATCCCCTACTTCCTGGAACTGAACCTTGCTGTTTGCGGTACACCCATTCTTGAGTTGAACAATCGTTCAGCCTACCTGCTGGTTGAAAATCCAACCCAAGTTGCAGTCCCGGTGACAGCCGGAAAGCCTCTTGGCATGCTTATAGACTGCTCATTTCATGATTTTGAACTTTCAGTCCCCGTCATAGGGGATCTGCTTCTGTTCATGAATAACAAACAGTCCTTTTCAGACAGGTGGTTCACATTTCCTTCCAAAATGATCACGGTAAAGCGGTACGAAGCTTTACCTGAGGAGTCCATCTGCAGCGCCACCTTAAGGCCCGAAGGTGACCTAGTGGTGTACGCGCTGACGACTCATCCAGCTGAGCGCAGAATCCTGAGGGATTCCCAGAAACTGTGGCTCCCGCTGTCACAAGTCCATCCCGCTGGCGCCCTCTTCTGGCGACAGATGGAAACGAAAAATGAACAGCCCAAGTACGAACCTAAACACTTTGATGTGGTGAAGATCCAGGAACGTGATCCCCACTTTCACCTCATCCAGAAGCTGGTGATTAACCATTCACCAGCAGACATGATGCTGCCACCACCAAGTGCAGCCCATGAGCTACAAACTTTTTCTTGCAGCCTTCCTGATCTTAGGCTGAAGACAGGTCCATTGGTCTACGCCCACAACGAGCGAGGTCCGCCTCCATGGGCTGACATAACAGACCAAAGGGGGGTCATCTTAACCCACACCCATGACTTTACTCCATGTGACCAGAAGAGCCCCAAAGCCTCATGTGACATCTTCCAACAGGTGACATCCTGGCTTCCAAAGGTTCACATGACCGAGACCTGCACCTAAGGATGCTTATCCTGCTGCCAGCTCCATGGATCCCAGCTGAGCAAAGATCCCTCTCAGCGAAAGGGGGTCAGATTCCCTTGGATGCACCTGAATCCAGCAGGAGTCAACAAACACCTGCTGACAGTCACATGCAGCTTCATCAGAAGTGATGAAGCCCCTCCTAAACTGAATGATACAGCAGTCATGACTGCTGCTCTTTTGTTTAACCAAGGTAAGTTTCACCTCAAGGTCTCCTCCCTGGAGGCGGAGCCTGTCTCCACACCAGTGGAAAAAGGAGACCAGTAAATAGTGTTAATGGAACAGGTGCATGCTTCAAAACTCACCTCTAGCATGCACTAACAACTAATTACATCCATAATTTTTGTTTTGTTCTATAGAAATCTGCAGACGCATAGATTAACACCTTTTAGGCTACAGTAGTAACCATAAATACATTCTAAGTGCATTAAAATAACCCTTTCAGGTTTTGCAGTTTCTCTCTTAGGAAGTGGTTAAGTGATGAGTGACACATTGGTATCATTTAAAACAAGACTTCATTAGAGAAGCTTATTTATCTGCACACTACCTCACTAAGTGATGGTACATTTATTCTAGATGTGATTTAGAAATCCTACAGAAACTCCTTAAACAGAGACTGTTAGAAGCACAATCTAAAACCCTTCAGGACACAAAAGTGCCTGTCAATCTACATTCTACTCTAATTAACAACACCCTGCATGCCCTGGAAGCTTTCTCAGATGTCGTAGAAAGATAAAATAATTGACTTAATGTACACACAAGTGGTAAGAGAATTAACGCAGGATCTTATTAGAGAAATTGGTTTATCTATGGAAAGTCATGTGGAAGGACGAACTCTTAGACATTTAGTTCCTCTAGAACTAAATGTCCCCATTTTTGTTAACCCAGATAATTTTGAACTTGTATTCATGCTGAACCTTCCGATCATTGAAAGATGAACGTATATAGGCTCAAATCTGTGCTAAATGTTGCTTTTTGGAAAGGTAACACCCACCTACATTTAAAGACCCCATCCATACTAGCCTACCATGACAACGATCCCAAACTTTACCTCACTCCAAACCTAGACCTATGCACCAAAACTAAAGATCTCCACTGGGTGTGCCCAAGTAACCCGTTCATTAGAGATGTAACTGATTACCTCTGTGGTCTGAGGGATGACGCCCCTCAACAAAATTGTCAAACTACAATGACATTAAAAGATGCAGGTATGGAAACCAAAGTTGAACGTGCAGGTAACCGATGGCTAGTGAGCACACCAGTAGCAGAAGCTTTGATGTCATATGATCAACGTGACACGGTCACCAAGGTAAAGTTGCTAAGCCAAACTATGTTACTCAATATCCCACAAGGGACAGTAGTTCACATAGGAGACACAATACTCCATCATCAAGACCTCGACAGACATGACACTGAGATCGAAATCATGGATGCATTTAATGGATATAATGTCACGATTGATGCCGAAATTGAGAAACAACTTTTGAAGGAGGGGACCAAATTGATTATATTCAGCCTCACCTCTACGGCCTTGACTTTGACCCCCCTCCCTCGCTTTCCCAAGAAAGCTGATTGGACAGAAACACACACCTTGACATTCACAGTAATTACACTTGTAATTGAGTGGGTCTTCACAGCGTTGATGGCTTACACCGCCTACAGGCAGGTCAAACAATTGTAAGCAAGAATTGACTCTGTGACATTTCTCACACCGCGATTCATAGCTTCCCCCGGTCCCAAAGCAGAACCTGGTGCCAGTGCCTAGCAGTAGCTACACATTTGTGCCTTCTCCTCGTCTCATACTTAAAGCAGTGATGTGAATCATGAAGTATGACTATATCGAAAGGGGGTCGATATGTTTTATTATTTTTTTCTTTCTTATTACTTTCTGAAAAAAATGTTGATCTTGGTGTGATTTTACTTTCTGTTGATTGTTTTTTACAATTATACATATTGTAGTAGAATAGGTTAGCCTCTACCCAGACTAGGTTAACCTCTACCCAGACCCAATTCGGATCAGTGGACCCAGTATAGCTGCAAAGACTGTAAACTGCATTTCCATCCTTTACAACTAAGGGGGGAATGCTAGGACCAGATTCGGATTTAATGGACTGAATTCTTACACCTTCCCGCTGAAGGACAGCGACATTCCTGGACGTAATGGACAATGAATCTGGTTCTAGCTCCAAAGACTGAACAGTGCGCATTCTTTGGAACTAAAAGGGGGATGTTGAGGCTATGGCCTTTACTGAACGAACTGGATCTCCCAGCATCCTTCCACTGAACAAACTGCATCTCAGCACCCATTGCGCTGCCCTCGACCCATTCTCATTGGTCTGTGGCCAGTGATGACATCACAGAGTTGATAAAAGCAGTGCGAATATTGAAATCAGCGTCTCTTTTGGTCCCAGAGCGGTGCCTTTGAGGAGACGCTTTAATCCACTGCCAGCATTTTCCCCTTTTTCCGTTCAAACCTCCTGGACCAGAAGAACTTCCCTTTTAAACTTCGAAGTGAATCGGCCAATCAAACAGACTCCTTGTCAGTGTAACCAAGGAGTCCGCTGGCCATCTGAGCTCTATTGAATACAGGCCTGAGTCCCTCAGCGCCTAAAAGTCGAACGTCCGCTTTTTTGACCTTGGTTTTGCGCAAAACCGCTCCTTTAAACTGGACACTTTCTACGTTCTTCGTCGTGGACTGTGGAGAGCTGACCCCACCAAGTAGGATTAAACTGGTTCATATCTTTGGTCTGGGTAGAGGAGAATTAGGTCTTGACAGTTAATATCCGTCTTCTGTTGGTTAAAATAAGTTTGTCAACTGGTTAACCACTGTTATTCTTGGTCGTCTGTCGCCATACACCGACCCTGAATGTGCATGCTTTTTGTGTTTTATTATGTGACTTTGGTTGCAACCAGAAGCAGTATATTATATTGTATTATTTCCTTGTTTGTTTATTGTCTGCTGCGGTCGGCGCGTGTCTGTTTAGACAGGTCGCGTGGCCTCAGTTGATCCCCTTTCTCCGTCGCCCTCGTTTCCTTTGTCCAAGCCACCATTGCTAATGAAACTAGCATTTTGTTGAATTGCCACGCTGTCTTTCTTTGTCTTCCTTTGTGAACCGATCGCGCCAATTGATAAGACTTGAGTTATTTATCGCATTGAGTGTGCTAAACTGAACCCCCTCATCCGCTCGCTGTCTCCCACACACACACACACACACACACACACACAGCGCTACACACACACACCCCCGTTCCCTCGACGTTAAATTTGTTCTATATTTTTGCATGCGTTAGAATAGATGGAAATTATGAATGAAATGTAATCTGTAAGGTTGACCTATTACATTAATAAATTCCCTTAAGTAACGAGAAGTTTCCTGTGCTATTTCAGTGTGTGCTGTAAAGTTTGTTTTAACCCCGCGGACGAACTCTACGCCTTTTCAGAGAGACTGACAGTCTGGTTTAATTAAAATTATCTCATTTATGAGATTGGTGCCCTGAAATCTTTAATAAACGGGTTAAACTCGAACGTCATCAATAACTATATTAATATTAAATTATTGATTATAATTATTGATGCTCAAAAACCAGACAACAAATATTTATTATTAATAGTTACAACACTAGTAATGAAAAAAACATGACAATAAAATGCATAATGATATTGTGTAATAAACCGGTTTTGTGACAGTGCCATCATCCACTTGCTTCAACCAACCCACTGTCATCTGGACAAAGCAGGCAGCACTGTGAGGATCATGTTATTTGATTTCTCCAGTGCATTTAACACAATTCAGCCTGATTTGCTTTGTCAGAAACACCTGAAGACACAGGTGGAACCCTCAACAATCACCTGGACCAACAGACCACAATTTGTGAGACTGAAGAATTGTGTCAAACCAGGTGGTCAGCAGCACAGGAGCACCACAGGGGACCGTACCCTCACCATTCCTTTTCACTCTGTACACCTCAGACTTCCAGTACAAATCAGAGACCTGTCATCTGCAGAAATACTCAGATGACTCTGCAATTGTCGGGTGTATCAGAGATGGACAAAAAGCTGAATACAGAGAGCTGGTGGACCGCTTTGTGACATGGTGTGGAAACAATCGTCTCACCTTGAATGTGAACAAAACAAAGGAGATGATTGTAGATTTCAGAAGAAACAGGGATAAGTCAAACACTGTTTCCATCATGGGAGAAGAAGTGGAGATGGTTGAGGAGTATAAATACCTCAGAGTTCACCTTGACAACAGACTGGACTGGAGACTGAACAGGGAAACCGTCTACAAGAAGGGACAGAGCAGACTGGACTTCTTGAGGAAGCTCAGGTCCTTCAAGGTTTGCAGCAAGATGCTGCAGATCTTCTACAAGTCTGTTGTGGAGAGTGTAATCTCTTCAGCCGTCGTCTGTTGGGGTAGCAGCATCAGAGCCAGGGACTTAAAAAGGCTAAACAACCTGATAAAGAAGGCTGGTTCTGTTCTTGGGACAACTGTGGAACATCTGGAGATGATAATGCAAAGAAGGATTCTTCATAAAATCAAAAAAATTATGGACAACCCTGAGCATCCTCTTCATGAGACTTTCATACAACAACAGAGCGTCTTCAGTCGGAGGCTTCTTCAGTTTCGCTGCAATACAGACCGCTACAGGAAATCTTTCCTGCCCACAGCTATCATCATCTACAACAACTCCTTAAAGAATTAATTATATGAGCTATACTAACACTTAATTTCCCTCTGGGATCAATAAAGTATTTTTGAATTGAATTTGAATTGTGTTTGTGAATGGAAATTTCTTCCTTTTGAAGCAGCTGAAGTATGCTGAGAAGAGTCTCATGGTTAGAAAATTGAGTAAATAGCACTACGATAAGATAAATAGATCAGATTAAAGAGAAATAGCCTAAAAGCTGAATTTAATTCATTAACATGGGAATGATAAATATTTAAAAATGAAAAATAAAAACAGCAAAATATAACTTATCAAAATATGGGGGGGAAATAGCATAGAAGATTTGAAGGAGATGCAAAATTTATGTAAAAGAAAAGACAATACAACATTTCTTTAAAAATAAATAAAACATTATGAATTTGAAGGACGATTAAATGAGGAATTTCGCGCACTTCTTGGTAGTTGCGATCTAAAATAAAACTAAAAAGATCAAAAATTGAAGAAAAACCATCTCAAACAACGGAATGGCTTAAAGAAGCAAAGCCAAAAAAAAAAAAGGGGTGTCGTGACGGGTAATAAACGACTGATAAAAAAGCAGATGTGTTTTTTAGCACCCAGGAGAATGACAAATGTTTTAAACTTTCTGTTTTCTCCTAAAGTTCCATGAAAGAAAGTAAAAGATAAAACTCTCACTTCCATATTTTTAAAAAATCCTTTGAAGAGCAGGATAAACGGCTTTACTCTGATCTTAATGAATTATCTCAAACAAGCGACCCCCTTCCCCCTTGGCCTCAAAGAAGAGAGTTCTCATAATAAACAAGACCCCCTCCCTCTTTCCCTCAACAAAGAGTTGTTCTCATAATGAACAAACCAACTGTGGTGGGGTGCGTTAGCACCGGTAAATGTGCTTCCTGAGGGAAAAGATTTGTGTTTGAATTTTTTTGCTTTCCTAGCACTCCTGCACTAAAACCAGATCCGCCATGCGTTTTAAAATTATTAAAGGTTATCCAAACCTGCCAGTAAACGAAAGGAATGCAGAGGGGATATGACACACTTCCCCCGTTAGCTGTTAATGAGGGGGATGTTTTATGACCTGCGTGCAGCGCTGTTTCCGAAAGGTTTGGATTTCCTAAGTACAGCAGCAAATGTTACTCTATAATAATAATAAAAAAGAACTTAGCTAATATGTTGAATGATATTCATGGGATATCTGGGAGATCTCTCATATAGAAGAAAAGATATGGTTTAACAATAATGAATTATGAGCAGAGTGATTTTATTTTGAAATTCAGGCAGATGTCTACAGGTACTTTGGGGTAGCGACAGCTGGGTGGCTGCGTGGATTTACTCTTTGTAACAAGCGGCAGCTTCAATTGCTTGCTTCTAACATTTTAATGACAGAGAGATACATGTTGGAAGGGAACAATCTCGCAAGGCGCTGGGATGGAGACTGCAAAGAAGAAAGGAATTTTTCGTTACGGGATTACCGTAGGACAGAATTTAGTAAGGCACTCAATAATTCAATTTTATTTATCGTAACACAATGAGTATAAGCGCACTTCAATATTTACACTCAATGGAGTTGTTGCTAATTGGATAAAAATAAGGGTCTGATTAAGCAGGAAAGATGTCTGGACCTACACCTGAGTTTGGGAAGGGTTGCCGGCCTTGGCCCAAACTGAGTTGAATGATGGTACCACGTTTTTGGACATCCAGCAAATGACCCTTCCACATATAATCATAATAATAAGCTAATTTGTAGAATCTTTATGAAAGAGCAGATAAGCAGAGAGCAAGGAATAGAGAATGTGAATAGAGGTGATGTTTTATTGTGGAAATATCAGTTGCTGATTATGTGATTGACAGAAGTAGAGGAAGTGAATGAAGCCAGATGGAGAGGAAAGTGCTGAATTTAGAGGAATTTTGTTTCTCACAAAGACAAAATCTAAGATTGAGTTGTTAAGAAATGAAATAAAATACTAGATCTAGCTACAGGAAGAATTTGTAGTGCTAATTATATTATCTCCAGATTGTTTTCTAATTTGTTAGGAAGAGATTTCCTATTTCACTTGAAGTTGGGCATGTTATTTGTAGGAGATAAATTAATAATCAAAATTGTAGATTTTCACAAAACTCTTGAAACTGGACTGCTACCAAAGAATCAATTCAATTCAATTCAGTTTATTTATATGGCGCCAATTCACAACAGATGTCATCTCAAGGCACTTAACAAGTCATTTCAATACATTTATACAAACATTCCAATCAGTTAAAAAGTTTCCTATTTAAGGAATCCCAGCAGATTGTGTCAGTCATTGGCGTGAGGTTGGGCCCTGTTGATGCAGACTTTCCAACCACAGCAATCCTTCAGCAATCCCTCATACTGAGCAAGCATGTAGCGACGGTGGAGAGGAAAAACTCCCCTTTAACAGGAAGAAACCTCCAACAGAACCAGGCTCAGTAGGAGCGGCCATCTGCCACGACCGTCTGGGGGTTTGAGAAGACAGAGCAGAGACACAGAAGGAACAGAAGATCTGATATAAGAGAACTTTCTATGTTACAGAAAGTAAAAAGTTGATAACAGGACACAGTGGATGTTCAGTTACTAGGAGGATCATCCCAGTCCATGCCCCCCGTCGAACAGCCAAACAGGATACCAGACCAGGTATATCTTCTATGGAGAGAAAAACACTGAGAGAAAACAAAGTTAACAGTCGAGATAACAGAATGTACTGTAATACAACTGGAGAGTCGTAGGAGAAAAGGAAGTAGCAGAGTGAAGAAAATTGGTAAGTCTCTCCTCCAGCAGTCTAAGCCTATAGCAGCATAACTACAGAGATAGCTCAGGATGACCTTAGCCACTCCAACTATAAGCTTTATCAAAAAGGAAAGTTTTAAGCCTGGCCTTAAAAGTAGACAGAGTGTCTGCCTCACGGACTAAAGCTGGGAGCTGGTTCCACAGGAGAGGAGCCTGATAACTAAAAGATCTGCCTCCCATTCTACTTTTAGAAATCCTAGGAACTACAAGTAAACCTGCAGTCTGAGAGCGAAGGGCTCTGTTAGGAACATATGGACCAATTAGATCTCTGATGTATGATGGAGCTTGATTATTATGGACTTTGTATGTAAGAAGAAGGATCTTAAATTCTATTCTGGATTTAACAGGGAGCCAATGAAGGGAAGCTAAAACAGGAGAAATGTGATCTCTCTTTTTAATATTCATCAGAACTCTTGCTGCCGCATTTTGGATCAACTGAAGGCTTTTAATGGCATTTTGTGGACTTCCTGATAGTAAAGAATTACAGTAGTCCAGCCTTGAGGTAACAAATGCATGGACTAGTTTCTCAGCATCACTCCTGGACAGGATGTTTCTAATTTTAGCAATATTCCGGAGGTGAAAGAAAGAAATCCTAGAAACCTGTTTAATATGGGATTTAAATGTCAAGTCTCGGTCAAAAATAACGCCGAGGTTCTTTACGTTATTACTGGGGGCCAATTTAATGCCATCCAGATGAAGTGATTGACTAATCAGTTTCTGTTTAAGAACTTCTGGTCCAAAGACAGCAACTTCTGTTTTGTCAGAATTTAAAAGCAAAAGGTTTAGGGTCATCCATGTTTTTATGTCATCCAGACATGCCTGTAATCTACCTAACTGACTGGGTTCATCAGGATTTATGGATGAATATAGTTGTGTATCATCTGCATAGCTGTGTAAATTTATCCCAAGCTGTCTAATGATTCTACCAATTGGGAGCATATATATGGTGAACAGAATTGGTCCAAGCACAGAACCCTGTGGAACTCCACAAGTAACCCTTGAGAGTGAGGAAGATTTATCATTTAGATGAACAAACTGGAATCTATCAGACAAATATGATTTAAACCAGCCTAGTGCTGTTCCATTGATCCCTGCAACATGTTCAAGCCTTTCTAAGAGAATATTATGATCGACTGTGTCAAAAGCAGCACTGAGATCTAACAAAACCAGAACAGACACAAGTCCATTATCTGAGGCCATGAGAATATCATTAGTAACCTTCACCAGTGCTGTTTCAGTGCTATGATGAGCTCTAAAACCTGACTGAAACTCTTCAAACAGCTCGTTATTGTTTAAATACTCACAGACTTGATTAGCAACAATTTTCTCAAGGACTTTGGATAAGAAAGGAAGGTTAGATATAGGTCTGTAATTCACTAAGTCATCTTGATCAAGGGAAGGTTTCTTGAGTAAAGGTTGAATTACAGCTATTTTAAATTCCTGTGGTACGTATCCGTTTACTAAGGATAGATTCATCATATCCAAAATGGGGCCAGGAACCAAATGGAACACTTCTTTAAATAATTTGGTTGGAATTGGGTCCAACATACAAGTTGAAGGTTTAGATGAGGCTAATATTTTTTATAATTCCGAAAGCTCGACGGAATCAAAACAGCCTAAGCACAACTCTGGTTCTACAGTTCTTTCCGATACTGCCTCATTTACTGAGGAAGAAGTAATCATGTTTGGGAGGATGTCAATGATTTTATTTTTAATAGAATTAATTTTATTTATGAAGAATCCCATAAAATCATCCCTGTTTGGCAACTGTACTAAAAAGAAACCTAGGATTGTTTTTATTCGCCTCTATTAATGATGAAAAATATGCTGTTCTAGCTTGTCGAAGGGTCTTTTTATACAGCAATAGACTGTTATTCCAGGTTAAATAGGAATCCTCTAGAAGTGTAGAGCGCCTTTTTCTCTCCAACTTCCTAGTATTGTGCTTTAAAGTACGCAACTCTGCGTTGAACCAAGGAGTCATCCTCCTATGGCTAGCCACTTTCTTTTTTAAGGGGGCTACACTATCTAATGCCAAACGCAATGAGGACGTAACGCTGTGAACCAGATCATCAATTTCTGAAGGGTTAGAGATGGAATTGCTGCCATCCACTGTGTTACCCTAAAACACTAAGGAAAGTAAGAATGGAACAGATTCTTTAAAAATTGTTACAGCATTGTCTGATAAAGCTCTACTATAATGAAATTTTCTTTCAGATTTAAGATGGTCAGTTAAAGTAAATTCAAAAGTTATTAAGAAGTGGTCAGACAGGACCGGGTTATGTGGGTGGACTGTTATTTCCTCACACTCAATACCGTATGTCAGTACAAGGTCCAAAGTGTGTTGACCCGAGTGGGTCGATCCCTGTACTTTTTGAGTAAAGCCAATTGAGTCTAAAATAGCATTAAAGGCTGCATTTAGGCTATCACTTTCAGTATCCACATGAATATTAAAGTCCCCCACTATAATAACCCTATCAGTATTTAATACTAAATCATAAAAAATGTGAGATCTGATCCAAGAATTGAGAGTAAGGGCCTGGTGGACGATAGAAAACCACAAACAAAAATGGTCTTAATGTTTTCCAACTCTGATGAGAAAAATTAAGGGTTAGATGTTCAGAAGAATTGTAGCTATCAATTGGTCTGGGACTAATTAGTAAATCAGAAGGAGTTGACTCATTTATACTGACATAATCCTCCTGCTGCAACCAGGTTTCTGTGAGACAAAGGAAATCAATGTGATTATCACAAATCAAGTCATTTACTAACAAAGTCTTTGAGGAGAGAGATCTTATGTTTAATAAACCACATTTAATAGATGTATTTTTCTGTTCAGTCAAAGTTGTATTTATTTTTATAAGATTTCCATAATTTGCTTTTGTTGGCTTAACTTTTAATCTATTTAATTTTGGCTGTGGGCAAGACACTGTTTCTATAGGGTAATGGGTGGGTAACAGTACAGAAGCAGCAGAGAGGTGGGTTAAACTATGACTCTACTTCCTGGTCTGGACCCTGGGTTGTCAGTGTTTTGGAGGACTAATAAATTCGGCCAGATTCCTAGAAAGAAGAGCTGCTCCATCCAAAGTGGGATGGATGCCGTCTCTCCGGATCAGACCAGGTTTTCCCCAAAATGTTCTCCAGTTATCAATGTAGCCCACATCGTTTGCAAGACACCACCCAGACAACCATTGATGGAATGACAGCATGCGGCAAAACATGTCGTCACTGGTCCGATCAGGCAGGGGACCAGAAAAGATTACCGAGTCTGACATTGTTTTGGCAAACTAACACACCGAAGCAACACTAATTTTAGTGACCTCCGATTGGCGTAACCGGGTGTCATTACCGCCAGCGTGAATAACAATCTTACTGTATTTACGCTTATCTTTAGCCAGCAGTTTCAGGTAGGATTTGATGTCGCCCGTTCTGGCACTTGGCAAGCATTTGAATATGGTCAATGGTGTCTCTAATGCCACGTTTCTGACTATGGAGCTGCCAATTACCAGGGTCGGCTTCTCAGCGGGTGTGTCGCTGAGTGGAGAAAATCTGTTAGAAATGTGGACCGGTTGGTGGTGGCCCGGGGGCTGGGTCCTAGAACTATGCATCCTACGTACCGTCACCCAACCAGCCTGAGGTCCCGGCTGCGCGGGCTCTACCGGAGGACGGCTAGGAGGTTCTATCCTTGTTGGCTCCACGCTGGCTAATGGGCTTCGGCTATCAGCTGGTTTTACAACAGTGCGGAGCCGTGCTTCTAATTCTGATACCCTCGCATCCAAAGCTACAAAAATATTACATTTATTACAGTTACCATTATCACTAAAGGAGGCAGGGAAGTAACTAAACATCTGACAGAGAGACCAAGAGAGAAGAGAAGAGTTAGAGACAGGAGAGAGAAGAGTAGCCATAGCCGCAATGAAGCTAAGCTAACTGAGCTAGCGAGACCTTACCACCCCAAGAAAAACTGTGTGAAACACAAGGAGTTCCCAAAACGTAAAGTACACCACCACAAAACGTGTGTTTTTAGTGTGCTTGTGTGTTAAAATAACTTAGAAAGGCCTCAGCACAGAGAAAATAAGATCCACATGCACTACAAAATTTAACCCTCATACAACATTAACAGAATTTCTATCTTTTCACCAGCGAACGACGTCTCGCTGTTAAAATCTATAACTGTTGTCTGTTGTTTCTTATTGCTCCTCTTTGCAGAAATGAACGAGCACGCTGGAAGGTGAAACAAGAGCCCGAGAGAGCCTAGGGGTCATAAAATTGAATGGGTGTCTGTTCCTTTAAAGGGGCTATATGCAATTTTCTGAATTTTAATCTCGCGACTGACCCCATGTGGCCAAAAACGGAACTGCTCTTCCTTTCTGCTCGCTCTCTCAGCGCGCGCTCTTGCGCCGGTCGTTCTCAATCTTTTATCTTTTTCGGAAACTTGTCAGGGGTTTAACTTTCTTAGTCTTATGGGGAGTTACTGTTGGTGTCAAAGTTGTTTTGGGTCTCTTCTGTGTATTCGCAAAATCCATTTAACTGCTTACGAGTGCTGACTACCGGTAGTGGCAGAGTGATCTGAAACATTTAACATGAACGCGCTTGACGTCACATCCGCAGACAGCGCGAGAAAATGGGACCCGACAGAAAACAGAAAAAATTGGATACAGGCTTATAAGTGTACCCACTGTGAGCTGACAAGGCGTCAGTATGCTCATCAGGAGATGTTTGAGTCATAAATTGTCAAATAAAAAGGCTATTGTTACGTTTATTTTGGGGAAAAAGTTGCATATAGCCTCTTTAAGAGAGGCTTTAAATTAGAGGGAAAAAATACCTTCTAACAGTGGGAAACACTATCTGTTATTTGCTCCATAAAATATGTTCAGTAAGCTGAAATGTAGTTTTTAGAAACGTTTTCATTATATTTCTATTGTGTTGTGTCCTGAAGTGTTAAAAAAAGCCATTAGCATTATGCTAATGCTAAGCTTGAGATGCTAACATGATTAGCTAACTTTTGAGTTGATTTGATGATGATTTATCATCTTTACCATTATTATATCACCCTGAAGCCTTTAAGTGCATTTAACTCATTTAATTCTAGAAGCAAATTGAGTTTAAACTGCCATTTCAGTGAGATGTGTTCAGTGTTTAGCATTTTATGATTCTGTACTTTGGTTAAAGATTTGTTTCTTTGTTAAATGTAAAAATATTGAACTAACAATTAATTTGATAAGTTGTAAATGAGGTAAAGGGGATGTCTGGAAGGAAATACTATTGCTTATAGTAACTCAAGTGTAACTCATTGCACTTTAAAAGAATATTTGTTATGGTAAATGATAATTCATTTCATGTTATGTATTAACCTGGTACTTGGTCTTACATTACATATTTAGACGAAGAAAAAGTAGTTAATGAGATCTCATGTTAGATTTTGTGAAAGAACAAGATAATCTTTCAATGCTACACTTCTCGTGTAGGCTGGTTGTGTTCCAGATTATCTGAACTGTCAGTGATTGGAAGACTTGGATGGCGAGCCTAGCCCAGTGATTCTGAGGGCAGTTGGTGATGCGGTGTGGCCAGCCATGCAACCTCCCCAAAATACCTTGGATTGTCTCTACACTCCATTGACCCCAGATAAAACACCCACAATAGTAACCTACCCGGGTTGCAATACTAAGGAACATTTACGAGCATCGCGTGGACTCACAAGCGCTCAGAAGTCGAACTATCAGCAGATTGAGCTCAATCGAACAGACTGATTTTATTTATTTATTTATTTTTATTTATTTTATTGTTTCTCTTTGTGGCACCTTACATTGTTTCATTGTAAGGTACGGCAGAGCTATCAATGGTTATTATACTGAATAAGTTAATTTTGTCTTCGTGGTAAATTATTTATCTTTGTCCTTTTTTAAGACAATGTTTGTCTTTGTGGTAAATTATTTATTTTTCTTATTTTTGAAGACAAAGTACGTACAACCTACATTGTCTTAAAAAAGTACTTGTTGTATCATTAGTGTCAACTGTTCAAACTCAACACCTGCCATTTTGTGAGTATATCTTGGGTATAACTCCTATAGAACCCAGATCGATGTGAGTTTCTCCACCTACAGTTAGGACAGAGGTGCTGCACATACGTATATATGGTGAGTAGGATTTTGAGGTATTCTTGTTGTTGCCATCAACAAGCTAGCATAAGCATAACATAGCATAAATCTGGCTTAATATGTGGCCACTTTTCTCAGCATAATTTGTAGAGCTTAGTTAAAGAAAAGACCAACAGAGCCATCATGGCGTCCCATTGTGTCTATTATTCTCTGGGTTGGCTTTAGCCTGACTGAGCTGACTGTATTTACACACAATAAAATCTGAGAGTACTCTTCATTGATACCTAAAAACACATCCATATCTAAAGAACTCATGTAATCAACACAATTTAAAAATTACACGATAAACAAACAACAGTTCCACTGGATATGTAAAGCAATGTGTTTTGTGCAAATGGCAACAAAAACCCTTTCTGAATAGGTTGTTTTCCTGGCATGGACATCATCCTTGAATTTTCATTGTAAATGCTTGATGTGACTGTTTTATTGATTCCAAAAACTGTTGTAATTTGTAATTTCTCTCTTTGTCCTTTCGGAACACCTGGCTGTGTTCAGGGTTAAACTTTTTGTGTTCAGAATTCAACTTTCAGTTAAAATGCTTTAATCAACAAACTCACTAAGCTAGTAACACACAACTAAACCACTAAGAAAAATAATAATAATAATAATAAAACTAACACCCAAAAGTAAACAGTAAAAGTGATAAATATGCAAAGAAGTAGAAACAATAACCAATAAATTGATAGTGATGTCCCAGTTCAGTATGAATATGTTTGCTTGTATTGAAGAGTTATGGGAATGAAATTAAATTAGTTTTAAACTAATTGTGGTTAGTTTAAAACTAATTAACACCTTTTGGTTTGTTTTCAAACCACCAATTTACAATACAAAGCAGAAGTGAAGAAAAGACATTATTTGGAAGAAGTAATGTTTCACTAAACCATTTGCTGAATCAGAAATAAATATCCTTTGGAGAATTGATTCTATTTTATGGATCGCTCACCGCAGTAATTGATCTAATTTAGTAATTTGACATACTAAGAAGGCGGTTTCAAAAACGACTTAAAAGATTAGTTTGGGTGTTTAAACTATCTGTTTTAAAGCCGATCTCCACAGTCTTTATTGTTCAAAAAGTCGAGCAGTCAAAGGCAAGCCCACGTAAAGCAAGGCAAGGCAATTTTATTTGTATAGCACACTTTCAACAGCAGGGTAATTCAAGGTGCTTTAATGATTTGGTGATAAAAAAAAAACACAAAAGAAACACACATTACACATGATACACAATAAAGCAAGAGAAAGATCAAAAAAAGCAAGAGAGCATAAACACATTTCATACATATGACATCAAGCATTTACTCGAAGGCAATTCTAAACAGATGGGTTTTTAGTCTCGATTTAAAGCAGTTCAGAGTTTCAGCAGCTCAACACTCATCAGGATGTCTGTTCCAGATAAGGGGAGCATAAAAACTTTCTCCATGTTTAGTTCTGAGTCTAGGGATGTTTAGTAGGCTAGAGTTGGAGGACCTGAGTGGTCTTGGTGGTTGGTACCGTGACAACAGGTCTTCAACATATTTTGGTGCTAAGCCATGTAATGATTTATAAACTAGTAAAAGTATTTAGAAGTCTATTCTCTGAGCTACAGGGAGCCAGTATAAGGACTTTAGAACTGGGGTGATGTGCTCTACTTTCCTGGTTCTAGTGAGGACGCGAGAGGCAGCGTTCTGGATCAGCTGCAGCTGTCTGATTGACTTTTTAGGCAGACCTGTGAAGATGCTGTTGCAGTAATCAATCCGACTAAAGATAAACGCATGGATGAGTTTTTCTAGGTCGTGTTGCAACATCAGTCCTTTAATACTAGAGATGTTCTTCAGGTGATAGAAGGCTGACCTTGTTATTGCCTTTATGTGACCCTGGAGGTTCAGGTCTGAGTCCATTACTACACCTAGATTTCAGGCCTGATCAGTAGTTTCTATCTGTATTAATTGAAGCTGTGTGCTGACTCTTGATCGTTCCTCCTTGGGTCCAAAAATAATCACTTCAGTTTTGTTTCTATTCAGCTGGAGAAAGTTATGGCACATCCATCCATTTATTTGGTCAATGCATTGATTTAGGGTTTGAATGGGTTCAGAGTAACCTGGTGACATTGTAATGTAGAGCTGAGTGTCATCCGCGTAGTTATGGTAGCTAATGTTATTGTTTGCTATAATCTTGCCTAGTGGGAGCATGTAGATATTAAATAAGAGGGGCCCCAGGATGGAGCCCTGGGGCACCCCACATGTGATTTCTGTTCGTTCTGATGAAAAGTGTCCTATTGAAACATAGAAGTGGTTCACTGGAACATGTAGCCTACAGCTAACTCACGTGGAGCTGCTTAAAGTCGCTCTGGTTCATTTATTAATTCAATTTTCAAATCAATTCAATTCAGTTTATTTATATAGCGCCAATTCACAACAGATGTCATCTCAAGGCCCTTAACATTCCAATCAGTTAAAAAGTTTCCTATTTAAGGAATCCCAGCAGATTGCGTCAGTCATTGGCGTGAGGTTGGGCCCCGTTGATGCAGACTTTCCAACCACAGCAACCCTTCAGCAATCTCTCATACTGAGCAAGCATGTAGCGACGGTGGAGAGGAAAAACTCCCCTTTAACAGGAAGAAACCTCCAACAGAACCAGGCTCAGTAGGAGCGGCCATCTGCCACGACCGTCTGGGGGTTTGAGAAGACAGAGCAGAAACACAGAAGGAACAGAAGATCTGATATAAGAGACCTTTCTATGTTACAAAAAGTAAAAAGTTGATAACAGTACACAGTGGATGTTCAGTTACTGGGAGGATCATCCCAGTCAATGCCCCCCGTCCAACAGGGCATTGCAGCCAAGCAGGATACCAGACCAGGTATATCTTCTATGGAGATAAAAACACTGAGAGAAAACAAAGTTAACAGTCGAAATAACAGAATGTACTGTAATACAACTGGAGAGTTGTAGGAGAAAAGGAAGTAGCAGAGTGAAGAAAATTGGTAAGTCAGTCCTCCAGCAGTCTAAGCCTATAGCAGCATAACTACAGAGATAGCTCAGGATGACCTTAGCCACTCTAACTATAAGCTTTATCAAAAAGGAAAGTTTTAAGCCTGGCCTTAAAAGTAAACACCAAACAAAGAAAAGAAAGACTCCTGTTGGATTGAATCACTCAGGTTGCAGGATATAAAATGACTTTCCATCGGAAACCTTGGAAATCACAGTTTAACCACCAGGCCAAACGGCCTGTTTGTACCTAAACAATAAATGAAATCTTACACAATGTAAAGAATCACAGTGAAAACAAACAACCCTTTAATCCCGTTTGTCCTAAACTAATCTTGCTTCTGCCCAGACAGACCCTATTTAACTGTTAGAGTTCTCCGGGTTGCTTCATTGATGATGAGAAAAGCTAAAACAACATTAGCCGGCAGGCTAACTATAGCTGCGGTTGGTTACCAGTGGGAGGCCTTATGGCTGTTGGAGCACAGGTAGCAGCCTTTAGCTGGGACGTCAGGTTGTTCTCTCCTGCTTGGCTAAACAGCAATCAGCTCCAACCTTCTTTCACTGACAGTATCTTTTTCCACAGCTTTCCAGCACAGCATTCATCCCATATACGCTTTATCGCGTAACGCTTTTAACGCTTTATAGCGGTGGGTGGAATTGGCTTCCGTCTGGACACATCATGCGGCTCTGCAGCATGGAGCAGCTTGTTAGCGGCTACCTTCCTCACGGCGTCTGTAATTCAGAAGGCTTCTGAAGGGCTCAGGGCAGAACAGTTGAGTTTGTCTCATCTGTGGTTTGTGATTCACCTGATCGATCAGCAGTCTTTGTCTTCCTTGGATTGAGTTTCTCCTAGAAACCTGTGTCCTTTCCCCTCCCCAGCGAAGGAAGGATTTCCTGGGGCCTCTCTTACCACAAGCCTGGCCTAACGCCTAAGCGGAAGAGAATGAGAGAGCCCTTTGGTGTTTCTCAAGGACACTGTCCATCCTTGGTCAAAGAAAACAGTTAAATGGAAAAGACTAACATCACTTGACTGCGGCTGCCCAGAGCCCGCCTTTTGCTTACGCGCTCTGTTTGAGTCCCGCCCATCGTTAAACCTTATATGTATAAGTTTCAACATAGATGTATAACGATAATTTTACTTTTTTAATTGTGTATATATTGGTTAAATCAAATGTGTAAGCAAGTTAGTACCTGCTAGCAACCGAAGCTACAACTACTAAGCAACTAACCAACCATAGATAACTGCTATGGATCTAAAAAACATTTTCCGTTAACTAAAATTACTTGACTTACATTTAAATTGGAAATTTGCTCCCAAGCAACTTCGAAAATACCGCGATGTATTCTGGGAAAATTATGACCGAGGGAAGGCATCAAGGAACCTCCCATGTATCCTTGGTCAGTTAGCTAAACGGAGGACAGACGCCTTGATAGCACATGAACATTGGAACACGCCTTGGCAGTCCCTGATCACGTATCTCCTAGGCAACCAGGGCGGGACCAAGGCATCAAGGCGAGGTTCCTTGGCATTGAGAAACACCCCTTATAAAAGCTCTGGTTTTCTTCTTCTCCTGTTGGGGCAAGAATGTGGATTAGCGCCACCCAATGGCTGTGGCCTAACATACCCCCTTTTTGGTCTGAAGAGTGCAGTGTGGTCCACAGTCTATCAGAGCAACAATTGGTCTATACAGCCATGTTCCTGGAATCAAAGCCACTAGATCTTGTGGGCAGGACTTGAGCTCAAAGTTCAACTTTGTTCAAAGGTTCTGTCTGGACAGGCAAAACAGGTCTGGGCAGGGCAGTAAGCTACCTAGAATAAATTTATTTACATTTAACCAAAATCTTACCATCATAATGCTGCTTTTTAACCTGCATAATCTTAAGTATTTAAACTGTAAGAAATAAAAGGATAAACAAAATAGAGGCATTAGAAATTAGTTACCGTCGCTCTTTGGTTGTGGTTCGACACATTTTGCATGTCAGTCTGGAACAACTCACTTTTCCTGTTAGTCAGAAGCTACATTAGTGTAGTGACAAAACACCTGCAGATCACGTCTAAGTCCTGCATAGTTAGCACTTCTTCGGAGTGATCAAAACCTTTATCAATGTTACTTCTTTGTTTTGCATTGTGAAAAGGTTTGTGTCTCTTATTTGGCTGGCTTGCATTTTGGTTGCCAATGGTTACCATCTCCCCGGTTCTTTGGTTGGACTGGAGAGCTGGGCTTACGTTTTTGTTTACGTCTGTTTCGTGTCTGAACGTTCAACACTCTGGCTTTGGCTACTCCCCTTTCCAAGTCTGGATGGACACGCGTTTCCCATAAAAGCTGGGCATATCTACAAACCTCTGTCATGCTCCAAGATACTTTTTTGTAGGACCTGAGACACTCTATTGGTATCCTGGATTTCATATTCCTACGATAAACTATGGCTGATGGTTGGCTGTTTAAGTGATTCTAGGAGGCGCTGTGCAGAAATTAGACCACGTCCACAAAAAGTCTGCAGTAATACCTCTTAAGGGTTGGACCAGTAACCGACCTATCTAATATGGTGCAGATCAAATAAGTTCTGTGGAAATTAGAGCCAAACGTGGTCATGGCGTGAAGCCCTACTTCGCCACGCCGCCACAGCCTCACCCTCTTTCGTACCCTCTCAGTCTTTGACACACAGTTACACCAACTTGTTTACAGTCACTGTGCACTGGTTCATGTTGATTAGGTCAAGTGTGTGAAATATGGACCTTTCCATGTAGAAAATAACATATCCTGTTCTCAGGGGGCGGGGCTTAGGTATTGTCAACATTTTACCAATGAAAGTTTGGGGGGACAAGATGATCACCAATCACAGTGGTTTTCATGTTTCTGTGACTTTCTTAGTAGGAGATATAAAAAATTTTAATTTTTTGGCGAGTAGGAAAAGTTTAAAGCCAGACCCTGCACCTTCAACATGCACGAAAACTCCATAACTTAAGATCCCCCAAGCCTGAAGGCCATCTTGACCAATTTGCAAGCCGATCGCTCAAAATCCATAGGATTCTGATCAAATGCAGAGGCATAATTGGGCCAAAAAATCAGTCAGAATTACACGTTCAAAGCTAGATGGCTGACTTCCTGTGCATTTGGGACGGCAACATTTTATGCATTTTGGTAGGTCTTGGGAAGATCTAAGAGTGTGCCAACGGGCATAGCTCTACATTTAAAAAAAACTCAAAATACGTAAATTTCACACACGACTCATGCAGCCACCAATTTTCCTGAGTTTTTACACATGTTAAGGCCTCTGTTGTGGGAAATTTAATGATTAAGAATGATCTGCTCTGTGTATTTTATATACTTTATGATATGGTAACCAATCTGATTATATGACACTGTATGAATTTGGGTCAGATCAAATCTACTGATTTAGACTCTTACATCCTGGGTTGGCATAGCAACTCTCTTTTACATCTAAGGACGTCCTGACATACATTGATTATGCTTTCACTATCAAGTCCCTGAAGCCTGCAAGTCTAATGTTCTCATACTGAAGAAATGTTTTCTGATTTGATATTGATAGGAGTCAGGATTACTGAACCTATATAATTCTGTCTTGTTTTGGAAGGCAGGTCAGTATTGCATATTCTCTGTAAACGCTGTACCTCCTTGCTTGATCAACCAAGTTTTATTAAAACCTCCAAATATCTGAAGGAATCTCTCTCATCTCTTTTATTTAAGAAGTTCACTTCCAGCCTTCAAACAGCCAATTCATTTTCTGGAAGAAAAATATTTAAAGCTGCAAGGAGCCTCGAATGGTCCTCGGAGCAAAGCGCCGCTTCGGCCTGTGTCACGACCGCGGGACCCACGGACCACCCCCTCAACGCCACCTCAACGCTTCCACTGAGCCTGCTGATCAAATCTGCATGACAAAGTGTTGAAAATGCAAAACAATGGCAGCTTTGGACCAAAATGTGGGGTATAGACCCTGGCTTCAAAATACTTTAATACGTCTTCATAAACTGTATATGTACTGATATTCAAAATCCTAGTTTAATGCATTGCTTGGGGAGGGTAGTTTTAATGATACTAGGGGGCGCAGTGCAGGGATTAGGTTACACCCACCCAATATTTGCATATATATGCTGTTGTAACTATTAATAATAAATATTTGTTGTCTGGTTTTCTGAGCATCAATAATTATAATCAATAATTTAATATTAATATAATTATTGATGACGTTCGAGTTTAACCTGTTTATTAAAGATTTCGGGACACCAATCTCTTAAATGAGATAATTTTAATTAAACCAGACTGTCAGTCTCTCTGAAAAGGCGTAGAGTTCGTCCGCGGGGTTAAAACAAACTTTACAGCACACACTGAAATAGCACAGGAAACTTCTCGTTACTTAAGGGAATTTATTAATGTAATAGGTCAACCTTACAGATTACATTTCATTCATAATTTCCATCTATTCTAACGCATGCAAAAATGTAGAACAAAGTTAACGTCGAGGGAAGGGGGCGTGTGTGTGCGGCTGTGTGTGTGTGTGCAGCGCTGTGTGTGTGTGTGTGTGTGGGAAACAGCGAGCGGATGAGGGGGGTTCAGTTTAGCACACTCAATGCGATAAATAACTCAAGTCTTATCAATTGGCGCGATCGGTTCACAAAGGAAGACAAAGGAACACCGCGTGGCAATTCAACAAAACGCTAGTTTCATTAGCAGTGGTGGCTTGGACAAAGGAAACGAGGGCGAGGGAGATAGGGGATCAACTGAGGAAACGCGACCTGTCTAAACAGACACACGCCGACCGCAGCAGACAATAAACAAACAAGGAAATAATACAATATAATATACTGCTTCTGGTTGCAACCAAAGTCACATAATAAAACACAAAAGGCATGCACATTCAGGGTCGGTGTACAGCGACAGACGACCAAGAATAACAGTGGTTAACAAGTTGACAGACTTATTTTAACCAACAGAAAATGGATATTAACCGTTAGACCTAATTCTCCTTCAAAAAAAGGGGAAAATGCTAGCAGTGGATTAAAGCATCTCCTCACAGGCACCGCTCTGGGACCAAGAGAGACTAAGATTTCAATATTCGCGCTGCTTTTATCAACTCTGTGATGTCATCACTGGCCACAGACAAATGAGAATGGGTCGAGGGCAGTGCAATGGGTGCTGGGAAATGCAGTTCGTTCAGTGAAGGATGCTGGGAGATGCAGTTCGTTCAGTGAAAGGATGAAGGGAGATCCAGTTCGTTCAGTAAAGGCCATAGCCTCAACATCATCCAAGTGAGTAATAATTTAATTAAAAACAACGCGCTCTAGCAATTTAGATAAAAATGGGAGCTTGGAGATTGGACGGAAATTGCTCATAACAGATGTGTCAATGCCAGGCTTTTTCATAACCGGTTGAACTACTGCATGTTTAAAAGTACAGGGCACAACACCAGTGGAAAGGCTACTGTACCATAATTTTTAACAAGAGGGGGCCAGTGACTATGAATGTCTCTTTAGGGAGGTGTGGAGGGAAAGGGTCGAAAGGAGAGAATGATAGCTTCAAGGCCAACAGGATATTCTCGAGATCGGACAAAGAAAGCAAATCAAAATGATCAAACGGCAAAAAAGATTGAGGGAAAACTGTAAGAGAGGAAGAGGAAATCTGAGCCTGGATGCTGACAACTTTTCCTAGAAAATTGACCCATTGTATGCAAAATGTGTACAGCTCATTTTAAAAATGGCATCAAAGATTTTCATGCTTCATCAGTTGTACCCACCAAATAAGGAAAAGCCGAAAAAGTCAAGAAATATGAACCCAAAAGAAAAAAATGCATCTATTGACCCCAAGGATAAGAGGGTTAAACAGAACTTTTGATCGCTGGTATGTTGTTAAAGCAGTGGTAAACACAGTACTGTACAATATCTGTTTGTGCACACATTTCATTCATGTTGGGAAGAATGAAATGTAGAAAAATACATTAGCGTCCTGTAATGCTTGCAGTAGTTAGCACCCTGAAAGTTCACAAAACCCGCTGGTTGTCCGACTTGCTAATACAACACACTCTACTTGGATGTAATGTCACTCATACATCTAAACTCCAACTTTTGAAACTTTGTTTCAATGAACACCCCGAAAGTAAATCCAAGATTCAAAAAAGTTAGTGACCCGTGTTGTGGATAACATGGAGGTGAAGCAGCTACATGCTTTTAAACACTCTATAACATCATTGTTTTCTGTTGAAACAGACTTTAATCTCAGGAGCTCCACAAACATTCTGTGAATCATTTACAGCAGTTTTACGAAGCAGCATTTCAGGAATCACCTCACAGAGTTTTGCAATGGCAGAAATACACACAATATCATGGAAGCAAAAAGTAAATAAGACTGTTTATAGCAATAAAAAAAACAGGAGACATGTCATGAAATTTGACTGAACATTTCCAGTTAAATAGAGTAAATACCCTTCTGAATATTTCCTCAAACTGTTTCCTGATTTCACAACAAGGAAGCAGTACAGCTTCTGTAAACTCACACCTTATTCCATGCTTTTATCTGACAATTGGATCACTCTTTCCTGTCATGTCCAAAATAATGAGTAGGTTAACTGTTCGTTCATAGTAAAAGAAACCCCCCCACTTTCAAACAAATACAAGGATTTACACCCCGGTCGGAATTTTATGCAAAAGTATGCTTTCAATGTGTGTCCAGGTTTAAATTTAATGGGCCAAACTGGGCCTTCACTGGGTGAATCAAAATCTCATTGATGAAGTTTCCCCAAAGTTTTAGATTCAAAGTGCATCAGTAGGAACTTCAGTGTTGTCTCTTTCACTCATTCTGTGGACATTACAAAGGAAAATCAGAATTAGATATTTGTGCTTATACTTAAAACTTAAAATGGTTTTAAAATCTACAAATGACTCACACCATGATTTTCGAACTATCGATCGCACTTGAATATAAGCCGCACCAACTACATTTTAAAGAAAATACATTTTGAACATATATAGGGCACACCTGAATATAAGCCGCACATTTTCATGTTGTAACATGAGATATTTACACAGAAAGATGCCAGGAGGTAATGTTTTTTGTGCCCGTCGGTCTGTTTGTCTGTCTGTCTTTTAGCAACATAACTCAAAGATCCATGGACTGATTTAGACATAATAATAATAATAATAATTTCAGCAAATGTCCACAGTGGGATGAAAACGACAGATGGACTCAGTGTTCCCTCGCCCGGACGCGGGTCACCGGGGCCCCCCTCTGGAGCCAGGCCTGGAGGTGGGGCACGTTGGCGAGCGCCTGGTGGCCGGGCCTTTACCCATGGGGCCCGGTCGGGCTTACCCCGAAGAGGTAACATGGGCCCCCCTTCCCATGAGCTCACCACCTGTGGGAGGGGCCATAGGGGTCGGGTGCTGTGCAGGATGGGCGGCGGCCAAAGGCGGGGACCTTGGCGGTCCGATCCTCGGCTGCAGAAGCTGGCTCTCAGGATGTGGAACGTCACCTCTCTGGTGGGGAAGGAGCCGGAGCTGGTGTGCGAGGTTGAGAGGTTCCGACTGGACATCGTCGGACTCACCTCGGCGCACGGCTCTGGCTCTGGAACCCGTCTCCTCGAGAGGGGTTGGACTCTCTTCCACTCTGGGGTTGCCCCCGCTGAGAGGCGCCGAGCTGGGGTGGGCATACTTGTTGCCCCCCATCTCGGCGCCTGTACGTTGGGGTTTACCCCGGTGAACGAGAGGGTAGCCTCCCTCCGCCTTCGGGTGGGGGGACGGGTCCTGACTGTTGTTTGTGCTTACGCGCAGATTAGATTACCCACCCTTCTTGGAGTCTTTGGAGGGGGTGCTGGAGAGTGCTCCTCCTGGGGACTCCCTTGTTCTGCTGGGGGACTTCAACGCTCACGTGGGCAATGACAGTGAGACCTGGAGGGGTGTGGTTGGGCGGAATGGCCCCCCCGATCTAAACCCGAGTGGTGTCTTGTTATTGGACTTCTGTGCTCGTCATGGATTGTCCATAACAAACACCATGTTCAAGCATAAAGGTGTCCATATGTGCACTTGGCACCAGGACACCTTAGGCCGCAGCTCAATGATCGACTTGGTTGTCGTCTCATCTGATCTGCGGCCGCATGTTTTGGACACTCGGGTGAAGAGAGGGGCAGAGCTGTCCACTGACCACTACCTGGTGGTGAGTCGGCTCCGATGGTGGGGGAGGACGCCGGACAGACCTGGAAGGCCCAAACGTGTTGTGAGGGTCTGCTGGGAACGTCTGGCAGAGTCTCCTGTCAGAAGGAGCTTTAACTCACACCTCCGGCAGAACTTTGAACACGTCCCGGTGGAGGCGGGGGACATCGAGTCCGAGTGGACCATGTTCCGCGCCTCCATTGCCGAGGCGGCTGACCGAAGCTGTGGCCGCAAGGTGGTCGGTGCCTGTCGCGGCGGCAACCCCCGAACCCGCCGGTGGACACCGGCGGTAAGGGATGCTGTCAATTTCAATTTCAATTTCAATTTCAATTCAGTTTATTTATATAGCGCCAATTCACAACAGATGTCATCTCAAGGCACTTAACAAGAAGTCATTTCAATACAATTATACAAACATTCCAATCAGTTAAAAAGTTTCCTATTTAAGGAATCCCAGCAGATTGCGTCAGTCATTGGCGTGAGGTTGGGCAGATTTCCAACCACAGCAATCCTTCAGCAATCCCTCATACTGAGCAAGCATGTAGCGACAGTGGAGAGGAAAAACTCCCCTTTAACAGGAAGAAACCTCCAACAGAACCAGGCTCAGTAGGAGCGGCCATCTGCCACGACCGTCTGGGGGTTTGAGAAGACAGAGCAGAACACAGAAGGAACAGAAGATCCGATATAAGAGAACTTTCTATGTTACAGAAAGGAAAAAGTTGATAACAGGACACAGTGGATCTTCAGTTACTGAGAGGATCATTCCAGTCGATGACCCCCGTCCAACAGGGCATTGCAGCCAAGCAGGATACCAGACCAGGTGTATCTTCGATGGGGAGAAAAACACTGAGAGAAAACAAAGTTAACAGTCGAAATAACAGAATGTACTGTAATACAACTGGAGAGTCGTAGGAGAAAAGGAAGTAGCAGAGTGAAGAAAATTGGTAAGTCTGTCCTCCAGCAGTCTAAGCCTATAGCAGCATAACTACAGAGATAGCTCAGGATGACCTAAGCCACTCTAACTATAAGCTTTATCAAAAAGGAAAGTTTTAAGCCTGGCCTTAAAAGTAAACAGAGTGTCTGCCTCACGGACTAAAGCTGGGAGCTGGTTCCACAGGAGAGGAGCCTGAAAACTAAAAGATCTGCCTCCCATTCTACTTTTAGAGATCCTAGGAACTACAAGTAAACCTGCAGTCTGAGAGCGAAGTGCTCTTTTAGGAACATATGGAACAATTAGATCTCTGATGTATGATGGAGCTTGATTATTAAGGGCTTTGTATGTAAGAAGAAGGATCTTAAATTCTATTCTGGATTTAACAGGGAGCCAATGAAGGGAAGCTAAAACAGGAGAAATGTGATCTCTCTTTTTAATATTCATCAGAACTCTTGCTGCCGCATTTTGGATCAACTGAAGGCTTTTAATGGCATTTTGTGGACTTCCTGATAGTAAAGAATTACAGTAGTCCAGCCTTGAGGTAACAAATGCATGGACTAGTTTCTCAGCATCACTCCTGGACAGGATGTTTCTAATTTTAGCAATATTCCTGAGGTGAAAGAAGGAAATCCTAGAAACCTGTTTAATATGGGATTTAAATGTCAAGTCTTGGTCAAAAATAACGCCGAGGTTCTTTACGTTATTACTGGGGGCCAATTTAATGCCATCCAGATGAAGTGATTGACTAATCAGTTTCTGTTTAAGAACTTCTGGTCCAAAGACAGCAACTTCTGTCTTGTCAGAATTTAAAAGCAAAAAGTTTAGGGTCATCCATGCTTTTATGTCTTCCAGACATGCCTGTAATCTACCTAACTGACTGGGTTCATCAGGATTTATGGATAAATATAGTTGTGTATCATCGGCATAGCTGTGGAAATGTATCCCATGCTGTCTAATGATTCTACCAATTGGAAGCATATATATGGTGAAAAGAATTGGTCCAAGGACAGAACCCTGTGGAACTCCACAAGTAACCCTTGAGAGTGAAGATGATTTATCATTTAGATGAACAAACTGGAATCTATCAGACAAATATGATTTAAACCAGCCTAGTGCTGTTCCTTTGATCCCTGCAACATGTTCAAGCCTTTCTAAGAGAATATTATGATCGACTGTGTCAAAAGCAGCACTGAGATCTAACAAAACCAGAACAGACACCAGTCCATTATCTGAGGCCATGAGAATATCATTAGTAACCTTCACCAGTGCTGTTTCAGTGCTATGATGAGCTCTAAAACCTGACTGAAACTCTTCAAACAGCTCGTTACTGTTTAGATGTTCACAGACTTGATTAGCAACTATTTTCTCAAGGACTTTGGATAAGAAAGGAAGGTTAGATATAGGTCTGTAATTCACTAAGTCATCTTGATCAAGGGAAGGTTTCTTGAGTAAAGGTTTAATTACAGCTATTTTAAATTCCTGTGGTACGTATCCGTTTACTAAGGATAGATTCATCATATCCAAAATGGGGCCAGGAACCAAATGGAACACTTCTTTAAATAATTTGGTTGAGATTGGGTCCAAAATACAAGTTGAAGATTTAGATGAGGCTAATATTTTTGATAATTCTGAAAGCTCGACTGAATCAAAACAGCCTAAGCAATACTGAGGTTCTACAGTTCTTTCCGATACTGACTCATTTACTGAGGAAGAAGTAATCATGTTTGGGAGGGTGCCAATGATTTTATTTTTAATAAAATGTATTTTATTTATGAAGAATCTCATAAAATCATCACTGCTAAGAGCCGGGGGAATAGTTTGCTCAACAGAGCTATGACTCTGTGTAAGTTTGGCAACTGTACTAAAAAGAAACCTAGGATTGTTTTTATTCGCCTCTATTAATGATGAAAAATATGCTGTTCTAGCTTGTCGAAGGGTCTTTTTATACAGCAGTAGACTGTTATTCCAGGTTAAATAGGAATCCTCTAGATGTGTAAAGCGCCATTTTCTCTCCAACTTCCTAGTATTCTGCTTTAAAGTACGCAACTCTGCGTTAAACCAAGGAGTCAGCCTCCTATGGCTAGCCACTTTCTTTTTTAATGGAGCTACACTATCTAATGCCAAACGCAATGAGGACGTAACGCTGTGAACCAGACCATCAATTTCTGAAGGGTTAGAGATAGAATTGCTGCCATCCACTGTGTTACTCTGAGACACTGAGGAAAGTAAGAATGGTACAGATTCTTTAAAAATTGTTACAGCATTGTCTGATAAAGTTCTACTATAATGAAATTTTCTTTCAGATTTAAGATGGTCAGTTAAAGTAAATTCAAAAGTTATCAAGAAGTGGTCAGACAGGACCGGGTTATGTGGGTGGACTGTTATTTCCTCACACTCAATACCGTATGTCAGTACAAGGTCCAAAGTGTGTTTACCTGAGTGGGTCGATCCCTGTACTTTTTGAGTAAAGCCAATTGAGTCTAAAATAGCATTAAAGGCTGCATTTAGGCTATCACTTTCAGTATCCACATGAATATTGAAGTCCCCCACTATAATAACCCTATCAGTATTTAATACTATATCAGATAAAAAATGTGAGATCTGATCCAAGAATTGAGAGTAAGGGCCTGGTGGACGATACAAAACCACAAACAAAAATGGTCTTAATGTTTTGCAACTTGGATGAGGAAAATTAAGGGTTAGATGCTCAAAAGAACTGTAGCTATCAATTGGTCTGGGACTAATTAGTAAATCAGAACGGAAAATGGCTGCAACTCCTCCTCCTCGCCCAGTATTTCTAGGAATGTGAAAATTTAAATGACTGGAAGGAGTTGACTCATTTATACTGACATAATCCTCCTGCTGCAACCAGGTTTCTGTGAGACAAAGGAAATCAATGTGATTATCACAAATCAAGTCATTTACTAACAAAGTCTTTGAGGAGAGAGATCTTATGTTTAATAAACCACATTTAATAGATTTATTTTCAGTCAAAGTTGTATTTATTTTTATGAGATTTCCATAATTTGCTTTTGTTGGCTTAACTTTTAATCCATTTAATTTTGGCCGTGGGCAAGACACTGTTTCTATAGGGTAATGGGTGGGTAACAGTACAGAAGCAGCAGAGAGGTGGGTTAAACTACGACTCTGCTTCCTGGTCTGGACCCTGGGTTGTCAGTGTTTTGGAGGATTAATAAATTCGGCCATATTCCTAGAAAGAAGAGCTGCTCCATCCAAAGTGGGATGGATGCCGTCTCTCCGGATCAGACCAGGTTTTCCCCAAAAAGTTCTCCAGTTATCAATGTAGCCCACATCGTTTGCAGGACACCACCTAGACAACCATTGATGGAATGACAGCATGCGGCTAAACATGTCGTCACTGGTCCGATCAGGCAGGGGACCAGAAAAGATTACCGAGTCTGACATTGTTTTGGCAAACTTACACACCGAAGCAACACTAATTTTAGTGACCTCCGATTGGCGTAACCGGGTGTCATTACCGCCAGCGTGAATAACAATCTTACTGTATTTACGCTTATCTTTAGCCAGCAGTTTCAGGTAGGATTTGATGTCGCCCGTTCTGGCCCCTGGCAAACATTTGACTATGGTCAATGGTGTCTCTAATGCCACGTTTCTGACTATGGAGCTGCCAATTACCAGGGCCGGCTTCTCAGCGGGTGTGTCGCTGAGCGGGGAAAATCTGTTAGAAACGCGGACCGGTTGGTGGTGGCCCGGGGGCTGGGTCCTAGAACTATGCTTCCTACGTACAGTCACCCAGCCGCCTAGAGGTCCCGGCTGCGCGGGCTCTACCGGAGGACAGCTAGGGGGTTCTATTCTTGTTGGCTCCACGCTGGCTAATGGGCTTCGGCTATCTGCTGGTTTTTCAACAGCGCGGAGCCGTGCTTCTAATTCTGATACCCTCGCCTCCAAAGCTACAAAAATATTACATTTATTACAGTTACCATTATCACTAAAGGAGGCAGGGAAGTAACTAAACATCTGACAGAGAGAGCAAGAGAGAAGAGAAGAGTTAGAGACAGGAGAAAGAAGAGTAGCCATAGCCGCAATGAAGCTAAGCTAACTGAGCTAGCGAGACCTTCCACCCAAAGAAAAACTGTGTGAAACACGAGGAGTTCCCAAAACGTAAAGTACACCACCACAAAATGTGTGTTTTAGTGTGATTGTGTGTTAAAATAACTTAGAAAAGCCTCAGCACAGAGAAAATAAGATCAATTCAAGAGCGTTTGAACACCAAAACAGCTCCACGGAGCACAGCAGTGACAACAGGAAATGACGCAATACGGCTTACCCCGTCACCACAACCAATGGTTGTAGAATTTGGGTCAATGTTGAGATCAGGTCAGGTCAGGCTGAAGAAGGAGTCCTACCGGGTCTTTTTGGCTTGTGGGACCCCTGAAGCAGCTGATAGGTACCGACAGGCCAAGCGGGATGCGGCTCGGATGGTTGCTGAGGCAAAAACTCGGGCGTGGGAGGAGTTTGGAGAGACCATGGAAAACGACTTCCGTACGGCTTCGAAGCGATTCTGGTCCACCATCCGGCGTCTCGGGGGGGGGGGGGGGGGGGGGGGGGAAGCAGTCTGCCACCAACACTGTTTACAGTGGGGATGGTGTGCTGCTGACCTCGACGCGGGACGTTTTGGGTCGGTGGATGGAATACTTCGAAGGCCTCCTCAATCCCACCAGCACGCCTTCCAATCTGGAAGCAGGGTTTGGGGACTTGGGGTCGGGCTCTCCAATCTCTGGTGCTGAGGTCACAGAGGTCGTTAAAAAGCTCCTCGGTGGCAAGGCTCCGGGGGTGGATGAGATTCGACCGGAGTTCCTCAAGGCTCTGGATGTTGTGGGGCTGTGTTGGTGAATGCGGCTCTGCAATATTGCGTGGACATCGGGGCAGTTCCCTTGGATTGGCAGACCGGGGTGGTGGTCCCCCTGTTTAAAAAGGGGGACCACAGGGTGTGTTCCAACTACAGGGGGATCACACTTCTGAGCCTCCCATGTAAGGTCTATTCAGGGGTTCTGGAGAGGAGGGTCCAATGGATAGTCGAACCTCGGATCCAGGAGGAACAATGCGGTTTTCGTCCTGGCCGTGGAACACTGGACCAGCTCTACACCCTCAGCAGGGTCCTGGAGGGTGCGTGTGAGTTCGCCCAACCGGTCTACATGTGTTTTGTGTTTTGTGGCGTTCGACCGTGTCCCTCGGGGGGCCCTGTGGGGGGTGCTCCGGGAGTATGGGGTACCGGGCCCCTTGATACGGGCTGTTAGGTCCCTGTACGACCGGTGCCAGAGTTTGGTTCGCATTGCCGGCAGTAAGTCGGGCTTGTTTCCAGTGAGAGTTGGACTCCGCCAAGGTTGCCCTTTGTCACCGTTCCTGTTCCTAACTTTTATGGACAGGATCTCTAGGCGCAGCCAAGGCGTTGAGGGGATCCGTTTTGGTGGCCTCAGGATCGGGTCTCTGCTTTTTGCAGATGATGTGGTCCTGTTGGCTTCATCGGAGCGTGATCTACGGCTTTCGCTGGAGCTGTTCGCAGCCGAGTGTGAAGCGACTGGGATGAGAATCAGCACCTCCAAATCCGAGGCCATGGTCTTGAGCCGGAAAAGGGTGGGGTGCCTCCTCCGGGTCGGGGATGGGGTCCTTCCCCAAGTGGAGGAGTTTAAGTATCTGGGGGTCTTGTTCACGAATGAGGGAAAAATGGAGCGGGAGATCGATAGACGGATTGGTGGGGCATCTGCAGTTATGCGGGCGCTCTACCGGTCTGTCGTGGTGAAGAGAGAGCTGAGCCAAAAGGCGAAGCTCTCGATTTACCGGTCGATCTTCGTTCCTACCCTCATCTATGGTCACGAACTCTGGGTGGTGACCGAAAGAACGAGATCACGGATACAAGCGGCTGAAATGAGTTTCCTCCGCAGAGTGTCTGGGCTCTCCCTTAGAGATAGGGTGAGAAGCTCGGTCATCCGGAGGGGGCTCAGAGTAGAGCCGCTGCTTCTCCACATCGAGAGGAGTCAGTTGAGGTGGCTCGGGCATCTGGTCAGAATGCCTCCTGTACGCCTCCCTGGTGAGGTGTTTCAGGCACGTCTCACCGGGAGGAGGCCCAGGGGAAGGCCCAGGACACGCTGGAGGGACTATGTGTCTCGGCTGGCCTGGGAGCGCCTTGGGGTTCCTCCCGAGGAGCTGGAACAAGTGGCTGGGGAGAGGGAAGTCTGGGTCTCTTTGCTTAGGCTGCTGCTCCCGCGACCCGACCCCGGATAAGCGGAAGAAAATGGATGGATGGATGGATGTCCACAGTGGGAACAGGAGCAAGTGATTCAATTTGGGGTTGATCCGACATAAAGCGCGTATCCACACACCCACCAGTGGTGTTAACCTCCACTCCTCTCCTGTGTCAGAGCGCTCACAAGCGGCTCCCCTCGCACAGCAGCCCCGAATCTCCACTCTCCACTGGAAGAGCGCAGCGGCAGCACAAACACAGCCATGTGCCTCATTCACAGAAATTTTATTGGAAAAGTACTGAAAGTTAGAATTAGATAACAACATGGGGATGGGTGGGGATCAGTGGCCTTGGCGGAGGTCGGCGACATTGACATTGACTCAGTTCTTCCCGCTGCCTCCTCCAATGTCTCACCATCAATTTATTGATGTCAAGTTTACATGCAGTAGCTCTATTTCCTTTTCTGACGGCCAGCTCCATTGCCTTTAACTTAAAAGCTACATTTCTTGGTCCATCTTCCATGATGAGGGTGTGTGCATGAAAACTACCATTAGTGTCTTCTTCGGCGAGTAATCTTTCCCCACATGTCTGTCTCACATTAGCGCTTCCTGCTATAATGCCCCACAGAGGCTGTTAGCCAGTAAAAGTCTATAAATTGGCCGCATCATTGTACAGGAAGGCGTGTGAAAAAAGCAGCGGCTTATAGTCCGAAAATTACAGTAGTTTTAACCCAGATCATAAAGAATTTCCAGATTCAACAAAAAACTGTTGAACTTGTCCAAAGCCCAAAGCAAGATCAAATACACTCAACAAAAATATAAACACAACACCTTTGTTTCTGCTCCCATTTTTCATGAGATGGACTTAAAGATCTAAAATTCATTCCAGATACACAATATTACCATTTCTTTCAAACATTGTTCACAAATCAGTCTAAATGTGTGATAGTGAGCACTTCTGCTTTGCTGAGATAATCCATCCCACCTCACAGGTATGCCACCTCAAGATGCTGATCTGACATCATGTTTAGTGCACAGGTTTACCTTATACTGCCCACAATAAAAGGCCACCCTGGAATGTGCAGTTTTTTTGCTTTATTGGGGGTCTGGGGACTCAGAACCGGTCAGTATCTGGTGTGACCACCATTTGCCTCATGCAGTGCAACACATCTTCTTCGCATAGAGTAAATCAGATTGTCAATTGTGGCCTGTGGAATGTTGGTCCACTCCTCTTCAATGGCTGTGCGAAGTTGTTGGATATTAGTGGGAACTGGTACACGCTGTCGTATACGCCGGTCAAGCACATCCCAAACATGCTCAATGGGTGACATGTCCAGTGAGTATGCTGGCCATGCAAGAACTGGGACATTTTCAGCTTCCAAGAATTGTGTACAGTTCCTTGCAACATGGGGCCGTGCATTATCTTGCTGAAACATCGAGGTGATGTTCATGGATGTATGGCACAACAATGGGCCTCAGGATCTCATCACGGTATCTCTGTGCATTCAAAATGCCATCAATAAAATGCACCTGTGTTCTTCGTCCATAACAGATGCCTGCCCATACCATAAACCCACCACCACCATGGGCCACTCGATCCACAACATTGACATCAGCAAAGCGCTCACCCACACGACGCCACACACGCTGTCTGCCATCTGCCCTGAACAATGTAAACCGAGATTCATCCGTGAAGAGAACACCTCTCCAACGTGCCAGACGCCATCGAATGTGAGCATTTGCCCACTCAAGTCTGTTACGGCGACGAGCTGGAGTCAGGTCAAGACCCCGATGAGGACGACGAGCATGCAGTTGAGCTTCCCTGAGACGGTTTCTGACAGTTTGTGAAGAAATTGCTTGGTTATGCAAACCAATTATTTCAGCAGCTGTCTGAGTGGCTGGTCTCAGACGATCTTGGAGGTGAACCTGCAGGATGTGGAGGTCCTGGGCTGATGTGGTTACACGTGGTCTGCGGTTGTGAGGCCGGTTGGATGTACTGCCATATTCTCTGAAACGCCTTTGGAGTCGGCTTATGGTGGAGAAATGAACATTCAATGCACGAGCAACAGATCTGGTTGACATTCCTGCTGTCAGCATGCCAATTGCACGCTCCCTCAATGCTTGTGGCAATCTGTGGCATTTTGCTGTGAGACAAAACTGCACATTCCAGGGTGGCCTTTTATTGTGGGCAGTATAAGGTACACCTGTGCACTAATCATGATGTCAGATCAGCATCTTGATGTGGCACACCTGTGAGGTGGGATGGATTATCTCAGCAAAGCAGAAGTGCTCACTATCACACATTTAGACTGATTTGTGAACAATGTTTGAGAGAAATTGTAATATTGTGTATCTGGAATGAATTTTAGATCTTTAAGTCCATCTCATGAAAAATGGGAGCAGAAACAAAGGTGTTGCGTTTATATTTTTATTTGAGTGTAAAAAGCTGATCTATAGAGTTTGATAGCATTTAACAGCAAGAAAGCTGCAGACGTAATAATAAATATCTGGAGCGGATGCTTTTTAAAATTCCTTCATCTGTGATCATTTAGGACATGGAAATACATAAGAAAACTAGGAAAGATGTAGATGAATGAATGTACGCTACTGTACCTGCATTTGTTTGTATATCCATTCACTAAAGAAGGATATATTGCCATAGACCCCTGGTTTGTTCATCACAGCACATCCATAACCCCAGCTAGTGTCCCCTAGCAGCCACCATACATCTCCTACATTAACCACCAGGGGTCCTCCACTGTCACCCTGCAGGACACAGGAAAGAAATCTGTCAAGAGAATCTGTCAAGTAATTGGGACACACAAATTACATTTGTGGGGTTTTTTTGTTTGACATTTCCAAAAGAATCTGTGTCTGGCTTATCTGAGGGTAAAACTGTGAATGCAAGATTCACCAATCAGTTCAAAAGCAATGTAGGAGCATAATTTCCTATGAAATGATGTCTTACTGTTTCATCAAAAGAAAGTCAGAAACAGTAATGTGATGGAGGTAGGCTGTAACAAATGTCTATATTTGCTTGAGGTTGTGTCAGAGGGAAAGAACTCAAACTAACCTGGCAGGTATCGACACCACCTTCCAGTTTGCCTGCGCAGAACATGGTCTCAGTAACCGTGCCATCCAACACATTAGGAGCATTACAGGTGTCTCTATTATAAATGGTAACCTGAGCTTGATTTAACGTATCAGGGGCAGGACCTGAGAAAGAAAAATTAATTTTAAATCTTTAATAAACTTAGTCAATAATGACAATTACTGTTCCTCAACTTGTAGTGGAAGCAAGATTCAGAAATATGTGGATTGAAACTAAAAATAGCACAACATGTCATGGAAGGGTGGACATATTCAGTCAGCTCACCAGATGAATACAAGGTACCCCATCCAGTGATCCAGGCTTGATTGCCACCTGTTACATTAATGCCAACATTGGGGAGACATACTGGTTTCACTCTTCCTGGTATGTGAACAAAATTATACATTTTGTCAAAATGAAATTTGTTGATGGTTTTCATAAATGTTATTCTATAAATGAAAAATCACTTACCTGTAAAAGTCACAGGCATGTTGAGTTTTAGCAAAGCAATGTCGTAGGCATTCGTCTGAGAGTGATAATTCTCATGATTAATGATTCTCTGAACCAACCTCCTATTTACCGTCTGTGACAACTTCACATCCCCATAGACTACCTTCCATATTGTGGGATCAATATATCTGTGATGAGAAACAAATTTAGAGGACACCTCCAATATTTATTAGTTTTTATCAGAAAAAGTAATGGGCACTGATTGGAAAAACTCAGGCATAATCCTACCAGTAAGCAATACATAAATCACTGTTGTAATAAAGCACAAAGTACTGATAATATCGAGAACAGAACAAAAATCTTAAGTTGTAAACATGATGCACATTGCTACTGCATGGCACTAAATCATAATTAGATTAGTACATCACACAAACCTAATTATCTCAGCAATGAATGAGGAAATATAAATGAACAAAACTAATTGGTCCAATGTGGACATATTTTGGTACAAAGTCTATCCAGATGTATGTTTTTATGATGGAGTTTGCAAGGAGAGGACATCTACCAGAGAGCATAAGTCATATCATAATTGTATCAGCTACTGCAGTCAATCATTCAACACTGCAACCAATAGCCTCTTTCACTAAACACTGCAAGCCAGGAATTAGACACCACCCTGCTGTCTCTTTGGGTGTTTCCTGAAAGGGCTTGACGAGGCAAGTAGGGTGAAAGTCAAGCTATTACTGTTAGACCTCTGCACCTACAAATAAGGTAATCCCAGCACACATTTCATGGCTTGCAATGAAATTTGTTGATGTGGGACAGATCTCTGGACTGAGTCAATGGTAGTTTCCTATATAGTTATGGTGTAGAACATAGAACAAAACTGATAAGGTGAATATTCCTTCCTTCCTTCGAGAAATTCCACACTGGTGAGAAATGAAAAAAAGGAGTGTTGGAAAGCCGAGCGCAGATGGAGAAAAACAAAACTTCAGGTTCATTATGACATCTATAAAGAGAAACTTCACTCTTATAACTTACAACTGAGGAATGCAAGGAAGTCATATTTTTCTGACATCATCACCAGAAATAGTCATAGTGCTCGCAAATTATTTGCTGTTGTCGACAGGCTAACAAACTCTCCTGTGTCAGTAGCACCTGAACTCTATTCCACCAAGGCCTACAATGACTTTGCCAAATTCTTCACAGACAAAATCCAAAATATTAGACAAGCGGTTGGTTCATTAACGCCAGGTTCAGGTTATGTACCGTGTCCACGGAAAATCCATTTAAACACCATGAAACAGTTTTATCTCATAAACAGCAAAGATCTGGAGGACATCTTACGTCAACTGAACTCCTCCTCTTGCTGCTTAGACATCCTGCCCACAGGCTTTTTCAAAAAGGTCTCAAAGATCTTGGAGTCAGATCTGTTACAGATTGTGAACTCATCTTTAATGTCGGGTGTTTTCCCAGAGCCCCTGAAAACAGCTGTAATTAAACCCCTGCTGAAAAGAGACAATCTGGACAAGACACAAATGAACAACTACAGAGCCATCTCCAATCTTACATTTTTAAGTAAGATCATTGAAAAGGCGGATTTTCATCAGCTAAATGACTTCTTAAGACAAAGCAACTGCTATGACGTCTTTCAGTCAGGTTTTAGACAGCACCACAGCACTGAGACTGCTCTGACCAAAGTCATCAATGACGTCTGTTTGAATACTGACAGTGGAAAAATGTTAGTGTTAGTTTTACTGGATCTCAGTGCTGCATTTGATACAGTTGACCACATTATTTTACTCAAACGACTGGAAAACTGGGTGGGTCTCTCTGGCACTGTACTAAACTGGTTCAAAACGTACTTAGAGAACAGGAAGTACTTTGTGTCAATAAGTAACTTTACATCTGAGCAGACGGGAATTACATGTGGGGTTCCCCAGGGTTCCATCCTGGGACCTCTTCTGTTTAACATCTATATGCTCCCACTGGCACAGGTAATAAGTAACAACAATATAAGTTACCATAGCTACGCAAATGACACACAGATAGATATTAGAAGGTCACCAGAAGACCAAGGCCCTTTACAGGCTCTTGGCAAATGCATTGAGGAAATTAATGACTGGATGTGCCACAATTTTCTGCAGTTGAACAAAAACAAAACGGAGGTGATTGTCTTTGGAGCTAAAGAGAAAAGATTGAAGGTCACCACAGGGCTTCAGCCCATACACCTAAAAACCACCAACCACGTCAGAAATCTGGGTATAGTGATGGACTAAGACCTTAACTTTGAAAAACACATTAAGGCAATCACAAAATCAGCCTACTATCACCTTAAGAATATCTCAAGGATAAAAGATCTGATGTATCAGCAGGACCTGGAAAAACTAGTCCATGCATTCATCTTTAGTCGGCTTGATTATTGTAACAGCGTCTTTACAGGTCTACTTAAAAAATCAATTAGGAAACTGCAGCTCATCCAGAACTCTGCTGCTCGAGTTCTCACTAAAACCAAAAAAGTGGACCACATCAGTCCAGCTCTGAGGTCTTTACACTGGCTGCCTGTCTGTCAGAGGATAGACTTCAAAGTTCTGCTGCTGGTCTATAAAGCTCAGAATGGTTTAGGACCAAAATACATCAGTGATCTCCTGACCCAGTATGAACCTACTCGACCCCTCAGGTCATCTGGATCCGGTCTTTTATCAGTTCCCAGAGTCAGAACCAGACATGGAGAAGCTGCGTTCAGCTTCTATGCTCCACATGTCTGGAACAAACTCCCAGAAAGCCTCAGATCAGCTGAAACACTCAGTTTATTTAAATCCAGGTTAAAGACCCACATGTTCTCAGCTGCTTTTGATTAGATTTTTATTCTAAGTTTTAAATCTGCACGGCTTCTTTTAAGATTTTTTCATTATTATTTTTATTTTTTTAAATCATGGTTTTATTCCTGTACTTTTGCTTTTTCTGCACCCTGCTGTAATGCTTTTGATGTTTTATGTAAAGCACTTTGAATTGTCTTGTAACATGAATTTTGCTATACAAATAAACTTGCCTTGCCTTGCCTTGCCTTTCCTTCCTTCCTTCCTTCCTTCCTTCCTTCCTTCCTTCCTTCCTTCCTTCCTTCCTTCCTTCCTTCCTTCCTTCCTTCCTTCCTTCCTTCCTTCCTTCCTTCCTTCCTTCCTTCCTTCCTTCCTTCCTTCCATCCATCCATCCATCCATCCATCCATCCATCCATCCATCCATCCATCCATCCATCCATCCTCTTCGGCTTATCTGGGGTCGGGTCGAGGTGGCAGCAGCTTAAGCAGAGAGACCCAGATCTCCCTCTCCCAAGCCACTTGGGCCAGCTCCTTGAGAGGAATCCCAAGGGGTTCCCAGGCCAGCTGAAAAACATTGTCCCTCCACCGTGTCCTGGACCTCCGCCTAGTGGGATGTGCCTGGAACAACTCACCAGGGAGGCATCCAGGAGGCATCCTAACCAGATGCCTGAGCCACATCAACTGGCTCCTCTTAATGTGGAGGAGCAGTGACTCTACTCTGAACTCCTCCCAGATGACAGAACTTCTCACCCTATCCCTAAGGCAGAGCCCAGACACCCTGTGGAGGAAAATCATTTCAGCCGTGTTTATGCGCGATCTTGTTCTTTTGGGCCCTACGAAAAGCTTGTGACCGTAGATGGGGGTAGGAACATAGATCAATTGATCAATTGAGAGCATTGCCTTTTGGTTCAGCTTTCTTCACCACGACAGACCAGTACAGCACCTGCATCACTCCAGATGCAGTACCAATTAGTCTATCAATCTCCCGTTCTATTTTTTTCCTCATTTGTGAACAAGACCCCAAGATACTTAAACTCCTCTACTGAGAACAGAACCTCATCCCCGACCAGGAGAAGGCACTTTACCCTTTTCCGGCACAACACCATGGTCTTGGATTTGGACGTGCTGATTATCATCTTGGGCACTTCCCACTCATCTGTGAACTGCTCCATTGAAAGCTGGAGATCACATGTTGATGAGGCCAACAGGACCACATCATCTACTAAAAGCAAAGACCCAATCCTCAGGCCACCAAAACGGATCCCCTCAACATCTTGGCTGTGCCTAGAAATCCTGTCCATAAAATTTGTGAACAGAATCTTTGACAAATGACAGCCTTGGTGGACTCCAACTCATATCCGATATGAACCCAACTAACTGGCGGCAATGTGAACCAAGCTCTGACACCGGTTGTACAGGGACCTAACAGCCCATATAAAAGGGCCCCATAAATGGTAAATGGACTGAACTTATATGGCGCTCTTTTAGTCATACTGACCATTCATGGTCAAACACCATCTCCAAGTCCACAAAGCTCATCTAGACCGGTTGGGCGAACTCCCTTGCACCCTCCAGGAATACCGCTTGGGGTGTAGAGCTGGTCCAGTGTTCCACAGCAAGGACAAAAACCGCATTGTTCCTCCTGTGTCAGAGGTTTGACTATCTGGCAGACTTCCCTCAATTTCCTTGGAATATTGCAGATCCGTGTTAACCAACACAGCTCCACAACATCCAGAGCCTTAAGGAACTCCGGGCAGATCTCATCCACCCCCGGGGCCTTGCCAACAAGAACCTTTTTAACCACCTCAGTGAACTCAGCACCTGAGATTGGCGAGCCCGACCCAAAGTCCCCAAACTCCGCTTCCACATTGGAAGGTGTGCTGGTGAGACTGAGGCAAGGTAAGGCAATTTTATTTGTATAGCACAACAATAAGGTAATTCAATGTGCTTTACGTGATTAAGAGGTAAACTAAAAATAGCAGTAAACCACAGACAAAGCATATAAAGTATAAACAGTAGTAAAGCAAAAAGCACACACAACATGATACATTGAAGCATTGCTCAAAGGCAGCTCTAAACAGATACGTTTTTAGTTGTGATTTATAAGAACTCAGTGTTTCAGCAGCTTTGCAGTTTTCTGGAAGTTTGTTCCAAATTAGAGGAGCATAGAAACTGAAAGTTGCTTCTCCATGTTTGGTTCTAATTCTAGGGATGTTGAGTAGACTGGAATTAGAGGACCTGAGTGCTCTGGTCTGGTATAGTAACAGTAGTATAGTAACAGTAGATCTTTAACATACTTTGGTGCTAAGCCATTAAATGATTTATAAACTATTAAAAGTATTTTGAAGTCTATTCTTTGAGCTACAGGGAGCCAGTGTAAGGACTATAGAACTGGGGTGATGTGGTCTACTTTCCTGGTTCTTGTAAAGACACGACCAGCAGCGTTCTGGGTCAGCTGCAGCTGTCTAATTGACTTTTTAGGCAGACCTTTGAAGACGCTGTTGCAGTAATCAATCCGTCTAAAGATAAACACATGGATGAGTTTTTCGAGGTCCTGTTGCAACATCAGTGCTAGAAATGTTCTTTAGGTGATAGAAGGCTGACCTTGTTATTGCCTTTATGTGACCCTGAAGGTTCAGGTCTGAGTCCATTACTACACCTAGATTTCGGGCCTGATCAGTATTTTCTAGCTGTATTAACTGGAGCTGTGTGCTGACTATAGTAATTACTTCTGTTTTGTTTCTAAGGAGGTCTTCGAAGTCCTTCGCCCACCGGCCCACGACGTCCCGAGTTGAGGTCAGCAGCACTATAGATAGTGTTGGTGGTGCACCACTTCCTCCTCCTTAGACACCGGATGGTGGACCAAAATCGTGTCTGTAGCTGTATGGAAATTGTTCTCCATGGCCTCACCAAACTTTTTCCACACCTGAATTTTTGCCTCAGCGACCACCTGAGCCACATTCCGCTACACAATAGAGGCACACAACATGGCCCACTCAGGTTGAATGTCCTCCGGCTGCCCCAAGAGGTGTTTAAAGCTCTGCCGGAGGCAAGAGTTGAAGACTCTCACTGGGCTTAGCGAGAGTCTCACTGGACTCAGTGTTCCCTTCCCCGGAAGTGGGGCACGTTGGCGAGCCCCTGGTGGCCAGGCTTTTACCCATGGGACTTGGTTGGGCTCATCTCGAAGAAGAAACATGCATCCTCCTTCCCATGGGCTCACCACCTGTGAGAGGGGCCAAAGGGGTTGGGTGCAGTGTGAGATGGGAAATGGCCAAAGGTGGGGACCTTGACGGTCTGATATATGGCAATAGAAGCTGGCTGACTTTGCTGTCGCTTCTCTGATGAAGAAGGTGCCTGAGCTGGTGTACAAGGTTGAGAGGTTCCGGCTGGACATCATCAGACTCGCCTTGAGTGGGCATACTTGTTGCCCCCCATCTTGGTACCTGTACGTTGGGGTTTAACCCCAGTGAATGAGAGGGTATCCTCCCTCTTCTTATGGGTGGGGGGACAGGTCCTGACTGCTGTTTGTGCTTATGCACCAAATGGCAGATAAGATCCCCCACCCTTTTTGCAGTCCTTGGTGGGGATGTTGGAGTGCTCATTCAGGAAACTTAGTTGTTCCTCTTGGGGACTTCAACACTCATGTGAGCAATGACAGTGAGGCTAGTAGAGATGTGGTTGTGAGGAATGGCCCCCCCTATCTGAAACAGAGCGGTGTTTTTTATTGGACTTCTCTGCTCGATATTGTAGATGTGTCAGCTCCTTTCAAAATTCATTTATTACATACCCATCACATGTCTGCAAAGGCACTACATTTTGACCAAATCGGACCATGACCAAAACACCTGACGTTTTTTGTTTTATTTAGAAAATGTTAAGTAAAATCTCACGATTGGAAGCAGTGTGCTGCAGACAGGATCCAGTATGGGCTAATGATGGAGCCTCCACACACATGCCGGTTAGAAACCTGGAGGCTGACCTGCCATGGCCAAACTCCGTTCACTGCATCAGTGCCGCCTACGATGCGACTGGTTGGAGCTGCTATACTTTTGCCACATTCTAAAGTCAAAGAAACAAACAAAAAAAGAAATTCTATTTTAATATTTCACCATGTCACAAACAGGATGTATCCCTCCCTGTCTGATTAGATTTAGCTGTCATGAGTAATGCACCAATATCTTATCTTGTACTCCTGTTTCAGTTAGAAGCTTACCAATGCACTGAAGTTTAACAGCTCTGGCTGAGCACCACGGGCTGTGAGGTAAAGTAAGATACAATTATTTTATCCCTATTAGTTCACTCCCTAGAAATACTTATCTAATGTAAAATGTGGGTGTACCTTTGGATGAGCTGAGATTGTGTTGGCGTTCCATAGCTGCTTCCAGACTTTAGTTTCATGTATCCTTCAGGGGCTGAGGTGCTAGGGGTGATTTGACTGGAACTCACATAATGTTCCCTGTGGATACACAGAGATAAGAAACAGTGGATACATCATAAATATGAGACCAAAATATTCAAGACTCAGGCACAAGTACAAGTTTAGTGAGAATAAAGAATCAACATGGTTGAAAGCCTGACCCCATAAAATATATACAGTGCTTTAGTCTTCAAATACAAAATAGTTCTGATGAATATTAAAAGGAGAGCTCACATGTCTCCTGTTTTAGATTCCCTTCATTGGCTCCCTGTTAAATTCAGAATATAATTTAATTGGATAACCTGGAATCCCAGGTTATCCAATTCTTCGGTAGCATATAGTAGGAGGCCTTCACAACCAGGGGACTGTCAGTTTCCATCACGTCAGTCTGTGTCGATTTTCCTCCCAGCTAAATTTCTATGGCTTCTAATGACTTGCCCACGTTAACACTTTTATTTTCAACCCGTTTGAGCAGAACATGGACAGATGTGGCATCTACGATAGTTTCTTTAATCCTGATGTAAATCAACCTACTTAAAACTCATTTAAACTGTCTTGTAACTATTACTCTGAAGGGCAAGTAAACTCATTGCATCAAACCATAAATTTTTCTAGAAATATTTTCTCTACTTTTCACTTGAATATTCAAAGTATGCCTGAAAATCATGACGAATTGAGAACTTTCCTGTCTACCTTAAGTTTTTCCTTTTCAGTTTTGGCCTTTTCTGAGACTTGGCTGACTGATGATATATTTAATTAAGTCCCCTTACCAAATTATGTATCATTTCATTCTTGTAGAAAAAACTCAAGAGGAGGGGGGTCTCTTTATATGTTTTGAATTCCTTTAATGCTGTTGCAAGAGATGAACTTAGTGCCGAATTTGACACCAGAAACACATAGTCTATATTTATTGAAATTCCATCTTGTCAGCAATTTAATGAAAAGAGCATTCTGATCGGATGCATCTATAGACCACCAGAATCAGACCACAATACATTTATTGATGCACTTCAATCCACACTTGAGTTAATAACCAAAGAAAGCAAATTGTGTTTTTTACTCGGTGACTACAATATTAATTTACTCAAATGTGATCTAACACAAACAGTTGATTTCTTAAATGCACTCTATTCTTTTAATTTTTTCCCTCTTATTACTAAACCTTCTAGAATCACATCCTCATCTGCTACTCTTGGATATGCTGCCCTCCCAGCACACTACGGTGTAAAAGAGGACGCTGGCAACCACAGACTGGTAAAACATCCCTAGCAGTTTGCTGCAGATGTTAAAAGACCGCAGTCTCCTCAGGAAGTACAGCCTGCTCTGTGTCTTCCCATACAGGTGGCTGGTGTGTGTTGTCCAGTACAGTTTTTTATCCAGCCACAGCCCCAGGTATTTATATGAATCCACAGCCTCCACCTCAGCTCCCTCTAGCAGGACTGGTCACGGTTTTGGTCTGGACCTCCCAAAGTCAATGACCAGCTCTTTTGTTTTAGAGGTGTTGAGCTGTAGGTGGTTGGTGTGGCACCATGCAGCAAAGTCCCCCACCAGTCTCCAATACTTCTCCTCTCTGTCGTCCCTGATGCACCCAACAATGGCTGTGTCATCGGCATTCTTCTGTAGGTGACACAGCTCCGAGTTGTAACAGAAGTCCGAGGTGTACAGGGTGAAGTGGAGAGGGGCAAGCACTGTTCCCTGGGGTGCTCCAGTGCTGCTGACCACAGTGTCAGACGTGCTGTCCTTCAACCTGACGTACTGTGGCCTGTCAGAGAGGTAGTCGGAGATCCAGTCCACCAGGTGGGGGTCCACTCCCATCCTGCTCAGTTTGTCCCGGAGCATAGGGGGCTGGATGGTGTTGAAGGCACTAGAGAAATCCAAGAAGAGAATCCTCACTGTGCCGCTTCCCTTATCCAGATGGGAGTGGACTCGGTGTAGCAGGTAGAGGATGGCATCCTCCACACCAACACCTGGCTGGAAAGCAAACTGCAGGTTGTCCTGGGTGTGCTGAACCTGGGGTCTGAGGAGGCTGAGGAAGGGCCGCCCCAGCGTCTTCATAAGATGTGATGTAAGTGCCATCAGCCATTCAGTTCACTGGGCCGGTTCTTTTTTGGGACTGAAACGATGCAGGATGTCTTCCAGAGGGTGGGCACTCTCCCCAGCTGCAGGCTAAGGTTGAAGATCCCCTGAAGTGGTTCTCCCAGTTCTGCAGCACAGGTCTTCAGAAGTCTTGGACACACTTTGTCCGGACCTGCTGCTTTCCTGGGCCGGATCTTCCTCAGCTGTCCTCTGACCTGATCTGTGGTGAAGTGTGGTGGAGACTGTGTTGAGGTGGGGGAGGACGGAAAGGGGGGTGTTGTGGTGTTTGGGGGAAGATGTGTGGAGGGAAAAAGGAGAGATGGAAGTGCTGAGGGAGGTGGTGGGGGTTTAGGGGACAAGGTCTGGTTGAACCCATTGAAGAAGTCATTCAGTTCATTCGCCCTCTCCACTGCCCCCTCTGTAGCTCTGGTCTTTGTGTTGTAACCTGTGAAGGTCCTCACACCTTCCCAGACCTCCCTCATGTTGTTGACCCTCAGCTTCTGCTCCACCTTTCTCCTGTAGCTGTCCTTAGCTTCCCTCACACAGTGCTTCACCTCCAGCTGTGCTGCCTTCATGGCCTCCCTGTCTCTGCTCCTGAAAGCAGCCTTCTTCCTGTTGAGGACAGCTTTGATTTCCTGCGTTACCCACGGCTTGTTATTAGGATAACAGCGGACTGTCTTGGCAAGGGAGACCACGTCTGTGCAAAAGTTCAGGTAATCCCCTCGATGTCCTCACAATGCGGGTCCATCAGCACATCCCAGACCGTGGTGTTAAAACAGTCTCTGAGGGCACTTTCAATCTCAGGGGACCACCTCCTTATGGATCGGGTTGTCACCATCTTCTTTTGGACCAGTGGGGTGTACAGCGGCTGTAGGTGCAGCTGGTTGTGATCAGGACAGTCGACAACCTGGTTGAAAACAGCCAAAGTGGAGTCCAAAGTGACATGGTTAAAGTCCCCAGAGATGATCATCAGGGCCTCAGGGTGCTGTGTCTGCAGCCTTGCTGTGACAGAGTGGATTTTCTCACAGGCAGCGGCTCCGTCAGCTCTCGGAGTGATGTAAACACAGATGGTGATCACGTGACTGAACTCCCTCGGAAGATAATATGGCCGGAGACCAACGGTTGTTGACATACATGATGAGTCCCCCAGCTTTACTTTTTCCGCTCGCTTTCATGTCTCTGTCGGCTTTCACAGCTGTAAATCCCAGCAGGTCCACGTTAGCATCCGGTACGAGGTGGTTTAACCATATCTCCGTAAAGATGAACAAGCTGCTCTCACGGTAGATCCACTGGTTGATCAGTGCGGACAATTCGTCAATCTTGTTTGGCAGCGATTTCACATTTCCCATGATGACGGAGGGAATCGATGGTTTCTAGCACCTCCGTTTCTCCACCCGCTCAGCCTTAAGCTTGGCCCCGGCTTTGCATCCCCTGGGTCTCCTCCTCAACTCCACCGGGATAGGGTGTCGTATTCCGGCTTGTGTTTTTGTGCGCAAAGCCAGCAGCTCCTCTCGTGAATAAGTGAGGAAACTGCCTTTTGGGTGCATATTAAATTAAAGTTGAACAAACACAATATTTAAAAAAAGGAATAACATAGTTAATGTAGTTAAAGAATCTAAAAGAAATAAAAATAGCTAAAAAAAACTAGAGAGCTACTGGAGAGGCAGCCGTTTCTCACAGCGTCATGGCAACAACTGTCTTCCATCGTGGAATGGTTTAAATGGAATGAACTTACAAAATATACAAAAATGCAACTAAAATATTTTTTGTAATACTAACAAACATTATCCTATAGAATTATCTAAATCGAATTGGTTCAGCATACCAAATTTTTAGGAGTCATCATAGATAGTGGTCTTAAATGGTCTGACCATATCAACTTCGTATCTAAGAGGTCTGCTAAAATGCTGAGTATTTTGAGGAAGGTTTGTCCTTTAATTCACTCCTCAGCTTATTTATCCTTATATTATAGTTTTTTGTTCCCATTCATTAATTATTGCAACATTGTCAGGGCAGCAACCTATCCTACTTACCTGAAGAAATTAACAGTTATACAGAATAAATATCTCACTTATTTCCCATTCAAAGAGATATGCACCCTCAGTACCCCTTTATAATAAATTCAAAGAACTCCCTATTGACAAGGTAAATATTTATCAAACATGTCTATTTATGCATAAGTTTACATATAGGAAACAAGATCTTCCAGACACCTTTCAGAATTTGTTTATCCCCACCTCCCATGTATATCACACTAGACACAGCAACAACACTTTACTCTTACCCTACACACGAACTGCAAGACATCAATTCAATATTTATTTTAGAGGTCCTAAGCTCTGGAGTGAATTAAGCCCATCTCTGCGATCAATGTCCTTTTATTCTGCTTTCAAAAAGCAATTGAAGAGACTTCTATTGCCAGCCTGACACCATTATGTATTCCTTTCTAGGTATTATTAATCCTTCTAATCGTTGGTTGCTTGCTCTTTCTGCTTTTATCTGGATTGATCATCTTTGTTATTGAATTTGTTGTTTTGTACTGTTTTTTTCTGTTTATGCTTTTGCTTTGTTTCGTTTGTTTTTTATTGAGTGTTGAGCCTGCATGTCATGAGTTAATATGAGCAGGAGTGGAACTCTGTACAAGCCTATTTATTCCTTCTGTTCTCCAGTGTTCCCCTTAGATTCCTCCCTAGACATATTACAGGTCCTTCTCAAAAAATTAGCATATTGTGATAAAGTTCATTCTTTTCCATAATGTAATGATACAAATTTAACTTTCATATATTTTAGATTCATTGCACGCCAACTGAAATATTTCAGGTCTTTTATTGTTTTAAAACTGATGATTTTGGCATACAGCTCATGAAAACCCAAAATTCCTATCTCAAAAAATGAGCATATCATGAAAAGGTTCTCTAAACGAGCTATTAACCGAATCATCTGAATCAACTAATTAACTCTAAACACCTGCAAAAGATTCCTGAGACTTTTAAAAACTCCCAGCCTGGTTCATTACTCAAAACCGCAATCATGGGTAAGACTGCCGACCTGACTGCTGCCCAGAAGGCCATCATTGACACCCTCAAGCAAGAGGGTAAGACACAGAAAGAAATTTCTGAACGATTAGGCTGTTCCCAGAGTGCTGTATCAAGGCACCTCAGTGGGAAGTCTGTGGGAAGGAAAAAGTGTGGCAGAAAACGCTGCACAACGAGAAGAGGTGACCGGACCCTGAGGAAGATTGTGGAGAAGGACGGATTCCAGACCTTGGGGGACCTGTGGACGCAGTTGACTGATTCTGGAGTAGAAACATCCAGAGCCACCGTGCAGAACCAGAACCAGAACCAGAAAAAGCGGCAGAAGCGCCTGACCTGGGCTACAGAGAAGCAGCACTGGACTGTTGCTCAGTGGTCCAAAGTACTTTTTTCGGATGAAAGCAAATTTTGCATGTCATTCGGAAATCAAGGTGCCAGAGTCTGGAGGAAGACTGGGGAGAAGGAAATGCCAAAATGCCTGAAGTCCAGTGTCAAGTACCCACAGTCAGTGATGGTCTGGGGTTCCATGTCAGCTGCTGGTGTTGGTCCACTGTGTTTTATCAAGGGCAGGGTCAATGCAGCTAGCTATCAGGAGATTTTGGAGCACTTCATGCTTTATGGAGATGAAGATTTCATTTTTCAGCACGACCTGGCACCTGCCCACAGTGCCAAAACCACTGGTAAATGGTTTACTGACCATGGTATTACTGTGCTCAATTGGCCTGCCAACTCTCCTGACCTGAACCCCATAGAGAATCTGTGGGATATTGTGAAGAGGAAGTTGAGAGATGCAAGACCCAACACTCTGGATGAGCTTAAGGCCGCTATCGAAGCATCCTGGGCCTCCATAACACCTCAGCAGTGCCACAGGCTGATAGCCTCCATGCCACGCCGCATGGAAGCAGTCATTTCTGCAAAAGGATTCCCGACCAAGTATTGAGCGCATTACTGAACATAATTATTTGAAGGTTGACTTTTTTTGTATTAAAAACACTTTTTTTTTATTGGTCGGATGAAATATGCTAATTTTTTGAGATAGGAATTTTGGGTTTTCATGAGCTGTATGCCAAAATCATCAGTTTTAAAAACAATAAAAGACCTGAAATATTTCAGTTGGTGTGCAATGAATCTAAAATATATGAAAGTTTAATTTTTATCATTACATTATGTAAAAGAATGAACTTTATCACAATATGCTAATTTTTTGAGAAGGACCTGTATCTTTAGCTTCTAGTTTCTTAAGAGTTTTCTTTCTCCCTTGCCATTTCTTCCCTTTCCTGTTGTCTCCTTGCCATTCATCCTTCCGTCCCAGCTACTGATTGTTTCCACCTGCTCTCTCCCTCTCACCTGCAACTGCTTCTCCTAATTAGCCTTTAGCCATCTCCCTGCCACTTACACACCTCCTCAGTATACTTAAGCCTTCCTCTGACTGTCAACTACTCGCTGGTTCGTCGTCTTTTTTCCCTGTCCGGTTCCTGCCTTCCCTGTCATTCCTGTCCAGTTCCTGTTTTCCCCGTTGCTGCATTTTTTTGATCTTCCTGAGTTTGTAAGTTTATAGTTCCTTGTTTAATTAAATTCTAAGTTCTGTATTTTGCTGCATTTGGGTCCTCATTTACTCACAACATGACAGTGGATGATAGTGATGGGGATGTGAAGCCTTTTGAACCACCAAAGCTTTTCAATCCAATAGTATTGAAAAAAAGGTTTATGGTTCAATGCTTCAAAACTCTGTGAGGACATCTGCTGGTAAATGTTTGTATTGCATTGTATTGTTTCCAGCCAATTCCAGTCTGTTGAAGATTAACGGTGGATTTAACTTTATGGACAAATAAAGCATTTAAGTCTCCCCATGACCATATAATAAAAATATTTTGCATTGTAACATCACGGCATAAGTGTCATGCTTGGCACGATAGTGCCTCAACATTGATGAGGTGGTGTTATTGTACGCCAGTTGTTGGTTATAAATAACACATTTCACCAACAAAATATAACATGTTATTCAAACAGTGACTTTTCATAGGATAATTGAGAAAATATATTTAATTTACACCTATTCACATTGTCTACATATTGAAATATTGTCATTTTCACATTTCTATTGCATTATTAGGCAGGAGTATGTAATTATGTATCGCTTCCCCCTTCCTAATACTTATAGCTCTATTTATGTATCTTTTTATAAAAATAGGGTAATAAAATGAAGATAAAAATACATAAAAGGATAGGACATACCAAAGTCCACTATATTTTTTGCAAATAGAATATGAACAACCAAACTGAAAAGCTCATCAATACTTATAATTATATGAATTAATAATAAAAAATAAAAAAAATATCATACCAAACTAAAATCTCTTTAAATTACAAGGAATTACAAATTGTCTAAAAGCTCCAGCCCTACAGTATGAAGCTAGTAGTACTACTTAGTAAGTAGTACACTACTATAAGCTCACTAGACCATATACATTTGCAAACCTTATTTGGAGTGATTCAATTGAAAAATTCCCACATCTCAGAATGCCCTCTCTTTGCAACAGGTTCCATTTTTTGCAACTCAGTGTTTTGTCTGGGAATACTGGAAGAATCCCAAACCGTCAATCTCTGTTCTCACCGTAACTCACCACAACAACCCAAAACAGCGCGTCCGTGAAGCGGTCACGTGGGTGGGTGGGTGAACCAGAGGTACGAACATCATTCGCCAACAGCAACCGGATCCAGCTCCGACACAGTGCTTTACATTGCAGTGGTTCGTTTTTGTGATACAGCTTTGAATCTCGGGTGTCACAGGTAACATCACTAGTAGATGAACAATATATGAAGAGAAAAGAACACAGCAGCCATGTGACATGAAAGGCCAGGCCGGAAGAGTATCAGTCAGAGAAGCAGCCAATAGGCCTGAAGTAACTCTCCACAAATCTGCATTTTACAGAAGAGTGGCAAGAAGAATGACTTAGTTGAAAGCCATAAGAAATCCTGTTTGCAGTTTGCTATGAGTGCTGTAGGGGGACAAAACAAACTTAGAAGAAGCTGCTCTGGTACTGAACTTTTTGGCCTTTATATAAAACACAGTCTAAAGGAGAAATAACACTGCACCGCATCATCTTGAACATAATCTCCATATTGACACATGGTAATGGTAGCATCATGTCGGTGGGATTTTTTCTTCAGCAGAGACAGTGACACTGGTCAGAAGAGATGGGAAGACGGATGGAACTAAATACAGAACAATCCTGCAAGGAAGCCTGACTTGAAACTGAGGTCATCTTCCAGTAGGACAACCCTAAAGATACAGCCAAAACAGCAATGTGATGATTTACAATAAAAAGACACAGGAAAATTCATGTGTTAGAGTGGCCTAGCAAAAACTAATCTATGTGTAAAATTGTGGCAAAATTAGAAAAAGCGATGTTTGCAGAGTCAAGCATCAGTTTTTGCAAACAAGTGTGAGTCTTTGGATGTGCAAAGTGGATAAAGACCTATTCCAAAAGACTTGTAAACCCAGCAAAGGCGGTTCTATTGATTAAGTATTGAGTCAGTGAGCTGAACACAAATGCACACCACACATTTCAGTTTGTTGTAAAATATTTTAAAAATCATATTTTCCTTCCATCTTACAATTATGCACTACTTATGTGTTACTTATTTGAAAAGCAGTTTGTCAAAGAGTAGTTTTAGATTCAGTCGATAAGGGTGTATTGGTACCTTCTGTAGCCCATCTGCTCACACACAGTCTTCCCATAGTTGTCATCCCAGTTGTCAGCACACACGGGTAACCAGGCCTTGTTGCTTGATGAATAACTTTGTAGCAAGAAGTTGTCCCCCTGGAGGCGAACTGTGCAACACAAAGAGCAACAGTCAAGGATTATAATGGCACATAAGTGTGTATCTCAGTAAGGAACATTCAGGATTTTCATCTCAATATCTTACAGCAGTTGGATTCATCCTCTCTATTTGAACAGTCCTGTATACCATCACACCACTGGGTGGTGCTCAGACACCTCCCACCAGGTCCACATGACCTCCCAAATGGACACTGGTAATATACTGCATACACACACATATACACAACTGAAAAAAATTATGTAAAAGGACACATGGAGTGCCACACTTCAATCCAAATACCATTTCAAAGCTGCAAAGTTATTTAGGCAAGGCAATTTTATTTGTACAGCACACTTTCAACAACAAGGTGATTTACATGATTAGGGGATAAAGTAAAAACAGCAATAAAGCATAAAACACACACAGAGCATAGGACACATACAAACATTACTCAAAAGCAGACATGAATTTAGATTTACATGAATTTAAATGAACGTACAAAAGTACCAGAGCAAGAGGGCAGCCACTGCCAGGATCATAAGCACAGACAGAGTGCCACAGAGGATGTACTTCCAGGGATGTGACTTTGATCCTGTGGAACAGGAAAAATATCCAAATTAGAATCCAAATAAAAGAAGGATTTCTGTATTACAGTGTCACTGTTCAAAAGAATAAGCACAAAAATCCAAAGTGTATAGAGAAAGTATATCTCCTATGATTCATTTTTATTTAGACTTTTTTAGGTATCCTAGTGAGCTTGTTGCATGAGTCACTTTTCGCAAAGCATAAGCTATAAGACAGATAGCCTCATTTTGATTGTAGAGAGGTTAATGGCCAACTAAATAACTGCAAAGTGCAAAGGTGCTTTGTGCTGTAACACAAGCCCAAATCATCACCCCTCCACCCCTATGCAGCATTATTTCAGTATGAGGGTTTTTTCCTCATAAACTCTGTTTAGATTTAATCTAACAAGGCACTGAATGCTAAAAGCAAATATCGCTTTTTAGTTCTCTTTGGTTTTGTGTCCTCATGAATTGAATCTTTGCTCAGATGCAACTACAGTTTAAACTAATATTTGCACACACTGAGGAAAAACACCCAATCTTTCTTTTCTCACTGTGAAATAAAATCACACCAAACTTTCATGTTTTAAGCCAGGTAGAGGTTTACCTAAATTACATATTTTCACTAAATTCACACCATTCACCTACCCTTATGCTTCCCACAAGGCTGTGTGCTAAGCCCACTCTTGTTCACCAACCACACTCACAGCTGTGCCTGACCCACCATACCAAAACAATAATCAAATTTGCAGATGACACCACCGTGATACGACTCATAACTGATGAGGTATAGCAGCTGGCAGAGTGGTGTAGGGAAAACCACCTTCTGCTCAACATTAATAAGACCAAGGTGGTTGTCATCGACTATAGGAGACAGAAAAACGTCCCTGCCCCACTGCACAAAGATGGCACCTGTGTGGAGAGGGTCCCCTCATTCAAATTCCTAGGATCATCTCTGAGGACCTCAAATGGACAACGAACACCAATGCGGTGGTCAAGAAGGCCCAGCAGAGACTCCACTTCCTGAGAGTCCTCAGGGGAAACAGACTGGAGGAGAAGCTGCTGGTCTCCTTCTACTGCTCCACCACTGAGCGTGTGCTGGCTTTCTCCATCACTGTGTGGTATGCAGGCTGCACCGTTGCTGACAAGAAGAGACTGGAGAGGGTGTTTAAGTCAGCTGAAAAGACAATCGGCTGCCCCCGCCCACCCTAGACACCATCGGTAGCTCTTGCTGCATCACCAGAACAGCAAAAAATCGTGGGTGATCACCAACATCCAGGTCACCACCTGTTTACCTGACGCTCCCTCAGGGAGGAGATACCAGAGTTTGGAAACCAGGACAAACAGACTAAAAAACAGCTTCTTCCCGTGGGCCATCAGGACACTAAACTCCCATCTCGGTCACAAAACCCCCCCCAGTCAGCTTATTGTTACTGATATTTATCATATTTATCTGCTATTGCACCCACTGCTTTATGATGCTGTGTTGTACATATATTTTATTGTTTATTACAGTACATTCTTATATATATATATATATATATATATACGTATATATATATACATATATATATACATATATATATACGTATATATATATATACATATATATATATACATATATATATACATATATATATATACATATATACATATATATATATACATATATACATATATATATATATACATATATACATATATATATATACATATATACATATATACATATATATATATATACATATATACATATATATATATACATATATACATATATACATATATACATATATATATATACATATATACATATATACATATATACATATATACATATATACATATATACATATATACATATATATATATACATATATATATATATATATATACATATATACATATATATATATATATATATACATATATACATATACATATATACATATATATATATATACATATATATATATATATATATACATATATACATATACATATATACATATATATATATATATACATATATATATATACATATATATATATATATACATATATATATATACACATATATATATACATATACATATATATATATACATATATATATATACATATACATATATATATATATATATATATATATATATATATATATATATATATATACATTTATACACTACCGTTCAAAAGTTTGGGGTCACCCAAACAATTTTGTGTTTTCCATGAAAAGTCACACTTATTCACCACCATATGTTGTGAAATGAATAGAAAATAGAGTCAAGACATTGACAAGGTTAGAAATAATGATTTGTATTTGAAATAAGATTTTTTTTACATCAAACTTTGCTTTCGTCAAAGAATCCTCCATTTGCAGCAATTACAGCATTGCAGACCTTTGGCATTCTAGCTGTTAATTTGTTGAGGTAATCTGGAGAAATTGCACCCCACGCTTCTAGAAGCAGCTCCCACAATTTGGATTAGTTGGATGGGCACTTCTTGTGTACCATACGGTCAAGCTGCTCCCACAACAGCTCAATGGGGTTCAAATCTGGTGACTGCGCTGGCCACTCCATTACCGATAGAATACCAGCTGCCTGCTTCTTCTCTAAATAGTTCTTGCACAATTTGGAGGTGTGTTTTGGGTCATTGTCCTGTTGTAGGATGAAATTGGCTCCAATCAAGCACTGTCCACTGGGTATGGCATGGCGTTGCAAAATGGAGTGATAGCCTTCCTTATTCAGAATCCCTTTTACCCTGTACAAATCTCCCACCTTACCAGCACCAAAGCAACCCCAGACCATCACATTACCTCCACCATGCTTAACAGATGGCGTCAGGCATTCTTCCAGCATCTTTTCAGTTGTTCTGCGTCTCACAAACGTTCTTCTTTGTGATCCAAACACCTCAAACTTGGATTCATCCGTCCACAACACTTTTTTCCAGTCTTCCTCTGTCCAATGTCTGTGTTCTTTTGCCCATCTTAATCTTTTTCTTTTATTGGCCAGTCTCAGATATGGCTTTTTCTTTGCCACTCTGCCCTGAAGCCCAGAATCCCGCAGCCGCCTCTTCACTGTAGATGTTGACACTGGTGTTTTGCGGGTACTATTTAATGAAGATGCCAGTTAGGGACCTGTGAGGCGTCTGTTTCTCAAACTAGAGACTCTAATGTACTTATCTTCTTGCTCAGTTGTGCAACGCGGCCTCCCACTTCTTTTTCTACTCTGGTTAGAGCCTGTTTGTGCTGTCCTCTGAACGGAGTAGTACACACCGTTGTAGGAAATCTTCAATTTCTTAGCAATTTCTTGCATGGAATAGCCTTCATTTCTAAGAACAAGAATAGACTGTCGAGTTTCAGATGAAAGTTCTCTTTTTCTGGCCATTTTGAGCGTTTAATTGACCACACAAATGTGATGCTCCAGAAACTCAATCTGCTCAAAGGAAGGTCAGTTTTGTAGCTTCTGTACTGAGCTAAACTGTTTTCAGATGTGTGAACATGATTGCACAAGGGTTTTCTAATCATCAATTAGCCTTCTGAGCCAATGAGCAAACACATTGTACCATTAGAACACTGGAGTGATAGTTGCTGGAAATGGGCCTCTATACACCTATGTAGATATTGCACCAAAAACCAGACATTTGCAGCTAGAATAGTCATTTACCACATTAGCAATGTATAGAGTGTATTTCTTTAAAGTTAAGACTAGTTTAAAGTTATCTTCATTGAAAAGTACAGTGCTTTTCCTTCAAAAATAAGGACATTTCAATGTGACCCCAAACTTTTGAACGGTAGTGTATATATATACATAAATATATATATATATATATATATATATATCATTTTTTTTTTTTTTTGTCCTTTTATGTATTATCTTTTTTTTATGTGTACCTTCTGAGTGCCAACTGTAATTTTGTTGCATAGTAAAAGTTTTGAATTTCAGATTAAACTAGAAATTTACATAAAATTATTTTGTATTTGACAGAATTGCCTTTTAAACTGTACGGCTTTGGCCAGAAATAATTGGTTTCCTTCCACAAGTTTCTTACAATACTGTGCTGGAATTTTGGCCCAATCCTCAAGACAGAACGAGTGGGGCAAAGTCAGGTGTGGATTCTGCCTTCCTCAAACACATCTTTTCAGCTCTCACAAAAAATTTTCTTTGCTTAGGGTCTTTGTTTATTTGGAAGGTCCATTTGTTACCTCTACCAAGGAGGTTATGTTTTTGCCAGGGTTTGTTTGTTTGTTTGTTTTTCTGTTAGAAACATAACAAAAAAAATTATGGACCAGGAACAAGTGATTAGATTTTTGGTGGTGATCCGGATTACCATTCAGAATGGACGGACGGTCACTGAGCTGCCATGGCGGAGGTCGGCACTCTCTTAGTGCATTTCTAGCACTCAGTTCCCCTCAGTTCCCCAAAAGACAACCCGGCCCCCGGGACCAGCCAAGGTCGCCAGGAGAAATCCAGCCCCATGCAGCGTACACAAAACAAAGTAAGACATCTTCAACTAAAAGTTCTAATTGTTCATGATGGTTTAATAAATGGATTGGAACAGTTTTGCAGCAACAACATCAGTGTTATCAGTTGCTCCCATAATACTGTGAAAGACCCGAAGCTGGAAAAGCTCCAGATATCCACATAGGAAGCATTGATGTAGCCAAAAATCAGTCAGAGATTTTGAAAAGTCTTCTCTGATCTGCTGTGAAGACTTGAGGGACTGAACATAAACATCTTTATCAGCGAACCACTGTCTACAGGAAATGATGAATGATGAAGATTCCACAGACTTTGTATGCTTCAGAGTTTCCTGAAGAACACCTGCGCTGCAATTAAATTTAAATTGATCAACAATTTAAAAACTGTTTTGTGGTGCAAAACATCTCTTCATAAGCAACGCACGTTATCTGAACAAAACCGGACTGAGACTCCTAACCTCCAATATGTTCTGCTATCTCAGTCAAAAAGCTTTGGATGTTCCAAAACATGTGACAAGGCACCCAAGCGCTGACCATTATGGAAAGGCCACAGAGAGTACCAGGGAACAAGGTCTTCCTACCTCCCCACCAGCGCACCAAGCAAAGATGACGCGACCAAGCCACAATCAGAGATGTACAACAAGTGGAGAACACTCCGCCAGGACGAAGAACAAGCAGAGACATTCCTTCACAGCATTCTCCAAGATCATCCTACTCATTGTCATCACCAAATGAATCTCCCTTCCAAACCTTATCTGACAGACTGAATGCTCAATTTAGAATTGGAACCCAGCTAACACCAAGACTTGGCCTACACCAGGCCTCTGGGATTGATACTACATGTATTTCTCCTCTACCACAACTGGTAATAAAATACATCTGATAAAGAAGGGAACCTGATATTAATTCTAGACCCATCGTCGACCAGGATGAGTCTGGCCACCCTAAAAATAGTATTATAACCTTATTATAACCAGGAGAAACCATAAAACTAAAACCAAAAGCTGCCATACTCAACCAAGTCTCAAACTGATTACCTTTCAGAAGGATCTGCTTCCCACTATCAAACCTCTTAAATTAACATTATTAAACATTTGGTCTTTGTAAAGGAAGTCGTTTCTTATTATTGACTTCATCACTAGGTGCAATCTACACGTTCTATTTCTATAGGAAACCGGGCTAGTCAGTAATACTGAAACATCTGCATTGATAGAGTCAACTCTGTCAAATTACAATTTACCAAGTGAAAGCAGGAAACACAGACGAGGTGGAGGCGTAGCCACAATCTTTCATAACTCAACCTTTAAAAATGTATTCGTGGGTACATTGGACTCTTTTGAGTTTCTAGTTCTCCAGATAAAGGACTCTAACAAACCTTTATATTAAACTTTATATAAACTACCAAAACTTAACACTAATTTCTTCAATGATTTTACTGACCTTCTTTCTGAAATATGTATCGACTTTAACCAATTAATCATTGTGGGGGATTTTAACATGCATACGGAGAACACCCAAGATAGACGAATAAAGACATTATGTGATACTCTATAACTTCGGCCTAACCCAGCATGTCAAACAACCAACATACAATCGGGGAAACACTTTGGACTTAATCATCAGCAAAGGTTTAAATATATCCAACATCTTGGTAATTGATTTTGCATTATCTGACCATTTCTGTGTTTTCTTTGAAAGTACCATCTCTGCCAAACTATTTAGCCACAGTAAGACCACTGTAAAAAAGCTTTTTCTCAGGGACAGTTCTGTTGAAACCTTTAAACAAATTTACTCTCTCACCTCACCCCCATCCCCTCATCCTCCAACACAAACTCAGTAAACAAGCTAGTAGGTTACTTTCTCTCTAAAATTCCAGGCTTCATTGATACTATTGCTCCAAAAAAAGTGAAAGTAGTATTGGGTAGAAAGAAGTCTCCATGGACTGGCGATCTACTGGTACGTAGCATTGGCGGAGCCACGGATGTGCCAAGGTGTGCCAGTGCCACCCACAGAGCCAGCTGGCACACGCAAAAATCTGAATGCATTTATATACATATATATAACGACTTTTTTCCCCCAAAAGTGCCTAGTGACAAATCTAGCAACATTTCTGACCACCCTTAGCTACTTTCTGTGAAACTTTGCCTCCGATATTTTCTGCATTTTAGAGACCCAGCTGGCTCCTTCCCGAAGCTCAGAAAGGGAATGATCTGTGCATGTGTACGCTGCATGATCAGACTATGTCCACTGACCAATCATAAACCTTTTTCGGTTCATTTCATTCACTCACAAACGAAGTTGTTTGGTAGTCAATGTTAATTAAAAGTAAAAAATAAATCTGCATGTATATCAGACCGATCTTTCATAGGGAATTAAGGCAGAAGCTTGTCTGTACTACACTGCATCACATACCTGTGGTGCATTCAAGGAACGTTCGAAATGTATGGTGAGTTCAAAAACGTAGGACATTTAAAACTTTTGACAAAAAACCCCACTGAAAATAATACCATAAGAAATAAACTTCTGTTTAATGGCAGTTGGCAAGAAACATTTGATGGATGCTAAATATGCCCTACTTATTTTACAAAGTACTAAAAAACAAACAACTATATTCTCTGTATTAATTTCGTCTTCTTGAGATATCTCAGCAAAAACATTTTTTTCCAGAACTTTACATTTTGTTTAAAAGGTCTTTGATGTCCAGTTGCAATTTGATATCTTGTAAATGTTGTACCAGGTTTCTCAACAATATACTTCAGGCAAAAATAATATAACATGCTCCACCATCTCTTCTTGAAGACAAAGGTCACATTTCTCTGTAGCATGTTTCCCCTGTTTAAATAATGTATTGTTTAACCTTGTAATCCTAATCTAAATATAATTATTTCCTCCTTTCTGTTTCATTCGTCATCACATGCTGACATCATCATTATGCAAATTAGTGCATGACATCATCTGGCGACTTTTTGGGGCAACTTCAGCTACTTTCTGTCGGAGACAGTTGGCAACACTGGTGGTGAACAAGATTAAAGCCAACAGCAGAGCTACAATGCTCACTGAGAGACTAGTTAATAGCATCTCATTGCTCATGTTTGAAAAAGAGCTTGCAGACAAACTAGACTGACGAAATAATAAACCTGTTTAAGGCCAAACCACGCCGCCTTGCCTTGTGGAGCTGCAATCCAAAGGTGGGAACTTCAGATGCTTAAATATTATGTACATGTGATTGTGTGTGTGAGAAATAAATAGGATAAGATAAACAGGTTTACTTATAAATATTACAGGATATGCATTTGAAAATTGTTAATTTAAATTGCGTTAACGTGTTTAAAGGTTGCAAAGTTATTATAATGTGTTTTAGAAGTTGAGAATGTGTTTGATTATACAAGTTAATGCCAGTCAGTGATTTTGAATATGTAGTCTGAATTTATTGGTTTTGCCTGTAGGCCTGTAGGTAGGGGCAAAAATGTTCTATTTGTTGAGAATACATTTGGCACACCCAGTGTTTGCTGGTGCACACCCAGTGTCTTTTTTCTGGCTACGCCACTGGTACATAGTGAAAAAAGGGAGTGTCAATGAGCTCAGAGAGAATGGCGGAAAACTCGACTCCAGGTTCACTATGAGATCTACAAAGACAGACTGAACAGATATCAGTTAACGTTGAAAGATGCTAGTGAATTGTTCTTTTCTGAAATCATGAATAAAAACATTAATAAAGAGCGGACGTTATTTGCAACAGTTGAGAGACTAACTAATTCAATTAAGTGTATTTATATAGCGCCGATTCACAACAGATGTCATCTCAAGGCACTTTACAGAAAAAGTCATTTAAATACAATCATTCCAATCAGTTTAAAAGTTTTCTATTTAAGGAATCCCAGCAGATTGCATCAAGTTATTTAACAAATATGAAAAGTCAATTTTTTTTTATAACTTTAGATCCCCCATGACTGAAGGCCATCCTGACCCATTTCCAAGTGGATCAACCAAAATCTGTAGGAGGAGTTTGTCAAAGTTTATCATGTGTGAAATGCGATTAATTACCCTTTGACCCAAAATGGCCTACTTCCTGTGTATTTGGGACTATGAAATAATGAGACATCTTGGAGATTTCTAGCTGTGTACCAAATGTCAAATGTTTATGTTAAACCATGTGGGACAGGTTAACTTTAGGGGTCGCTGTTGAGCCATTTGGCCACGCTCCTTTTAAATTTCATGCACACTTGACATGTGTGGAAAGTTTGGTGAGTTTTTGTATATGTTTAGGTTTCCAAAAAGGCACTTAATTCTGGGGGAGAAAAATAAACATAACAGATAAAATACGTCTTCGCTGCTCGGGCCTAATTGTTATTTCCCCACACACTGCCTTTTGGATTTTGACTTGCTAATAATGATGTAAGACAGTATGTCATTTCTTGCTGTTTCACTTCAGGTTGTTATTTACATCATTTTAAGATCTAGGAAGTTTTTTTATTGTTATGAAATTAAAATAGGACAGTCTGGAATTTGTGCCACTTAAAAAAAAACTTAAATGCATGACTACATCCTGAAGGAGGGTTTATCTTGTTGACACTGCTAAGCAAGAATGTTTTTATAGCTATGCAGTAATCCCATCTGTTTCAATTTGAAATCCGTTTATTTACACAGCACCAATTCACAACACATGCAATTACAAGGCACTTTACTTGACTTTTGAGTCATTTCAGTTCATTCATCCATACATTCCAATTAATTCTTCAGTTCATTATTCTAATTCGTTTAAAAGTTTTCTATCTAAGGAAACCCAGCAGATTGCATCAAATCATGGACGTGCAGCATTCACTCCTCCTGGACGAAGCATAATATATATATATATAAAATTACCTTTCCTATATATATATATATATATATATATAATTACCTTTCCTCTGCTGTGGGGGAGGTGTTGTACTCTGGGGGTATGCATTTTGCGAAGAATATGGAGGGGGTCTTCCGATGTCATTCTGAAACCCTGCATTAGTATAGACATGTTCAT